>JACYFF010031954.1:90259666-90285255 GCA_017589665.1 Selenicereus undatus
AACAATGTATATACTTCTAAACAAGACTTAATCTACAACTCTCAATTCACAATTCCTCTTCCCAAAAGTACTCCCATTCAAAAATTGCACATTCCCATTCAAATGAGATGCACCTATTCTTGTAAAAACCATAAGCTAGGTTCTAAAAGTACTAATCCTAGTAAAGGTCAAACTAAGAAACAACACCATAATTTTGCAAAACTAGCAATAATAAGAGAGCACTACACAGTTGCCTAAACATTAAGAAATCTCATAATTCATCAACCAACTTGAAATCAGCTATCCTTGAGTAAACTTTCATTGCTTGATTCCACAATCAGGGCACATTCTTTAATCAAGTTTGCACTAATCAAAATAGACTTTAACAATAAAACACACTGAACCAAGCTAAAGTTTTACACAAAATAGAGCAGGGAGGGAAGGTTCTGATTCGACTTCCTTGCTCAATGAGCTTCGGCGAATCTCAAAGCTCCATTAATGGAGTCCATTAGAAGCAACAATCAACAAAACCCAAAACAAGCAATGAAATCCATTCCAAGAACAAGCAACGAGAAACGGGGGAAAGGGTTGCCTAGTCATAGCCCATTCAAACTGGGCAGTGGGCAAGCAAAGAAGACCAAACCAAATTAATACAAACAATGAAACAACCAAACAAATGAAACAATGTCCCAGATTCAGAAATGCAGGCTTGCAGTTGCAGCAAACAATTGAAATTTGAGAAATCAAATGATTCAAATGGAATTGAGGAATTGGACCTTTGAAACAGTCACCGGTGGGTCACAGTGACAGAGAGAGAGTCGAGAGAGTTGCTGAGTTAGAAGGGAGGCCGCACGGCGCACGCTAGAGAGTCCAGAGACTGGAGCCGTCGTCGGTGGTGGAGCCGGTGGTCGACGGAGCCCGGAGACTGGGGTGGAAAGTCGACAACTCGAGATTCCAGAGTCCAAACTCGAGTCGAGGTCAAGGAGAGGCACTGAAGCAGCTAGCGAGAGGCGAGTGGCGAGAGCAGAGGCCAGGCCAGACCGCCGGAGAGTCAGACGGAGACAGAGAGCCACTGCCTGAAGTGAATCAAGTGATGACTGATGAGGGCCAGAGAGTCGCACGCAGAGCAGTTGCAGAGGCAGAGCAGAGAAGAGAAGAAAATTAGAAGTCAGAACTTCAGGAGCCACAGGAGGAGTCAAGGAGAGCCTGGAGAGGTTCACGAATTCTCAAATCTCAAAAACAAAAACTCAAACAAAAACCCTAAAAAACCGGTCCTGGGTCCGGTCCACAGTCCGCCCGGTCCAGACCGGACCCGGACCGAAGACCGAAACTGGACATAGCCAGGACCGTGGACCGGACCGACTACTCCCGGTCCGGTCCGGTCCGGTCCGGTCCACAGCCGGTTTTCGGTCCAGGTTCGGTCCCGACCGAAAAATGAACACCCCTAAATAAGATTCAATTGTCGACCTGGATATTATATAAGTCTAAAAGATGAATTTGTCAAAAACTTTCTATCCCTTAAGATAAAAATAGTTGGGATGGACATGAAAAGAGGAGGACATCCTTTGAGGATATTCTGAAAAGTTATTTATAAATTAGATAATACAATAGATCCAAAGACGAAGGTAACTATGATAGAAGCAGAAAAATTTGAAAGCCCTACCCCTATGCAAAAGATCCAGAGGATTAAGTCCAATCCACATGAGATAAAGATTGATCGCTCATGGATATCTAGTTTTACCAATCCTACAAAGATCAAGAAGAAAAATATAATAAAGATTGATAAAGAAGGTAAAATCACCATTACACCCCAATTATTAAGAGGTGTGAGTACAAGGTAAGATTGGAGATGAGGATCTTCATCAGCTAAAGAAGAGCTTAAAGAAGATTATACAATTAGCCTAGCCAGTGAAATGAGTAGAATGAGTTTTGAAGCTGTACGACCTAGTATAAATCGATTAACCAGTCTAGATAGGAAGGTCATTGGATACAAAATTAGAATTGTTAGTGAACCAATCTATGAGGATGAATAAGTCAAAAATATGACTATGGAAATATGCTATGAAACTACAAATATAAATCCTAATAGGATCTATATCCCAATAAAAGTATGTTTAGAAGGATAAAACAAATATGAATTATGTACTTATAGAGATAGTGGTTATTTTGTATGCTTTAAAAAAAGATCCTTATTTCCTGAATTTATGTGAAAAAGAGCTAAAAATCCTTTACAGGTAAGGATAGCTGATAATAGTGTTATGAGCCACAATGAAGCCATAGAAGGATTATCCATAGAATTAGGATAAGTCCAATGCATTATACTAGTTTTATGAGCTACTGATCAACCCTCTCATGATATGATTATTGGAAATAATTTTTAAAGATTATATTCTCCATGCACCCAGACCATAAACCAAATAATATTTACAATTAATGATCACTCAGTCCCTATTGAAAAAATAAGTATGGCTTACACCCATCAAAAAATTGAATTTACACGTAGCTAGAGTGATGAGAAGGTAATACCCACACAACGAGAAGTAGCACTAACAATCACATTACTTGAGTTATCTGTTAAAGAGCAAATTGTTGAACAACAAAAAAAATTTAGGCAAGGAACTCTACTCTGACAATCCCCTACATTTTTGGGATAAAGACAAAACATTTGCTAAAATCACTCTATTTAATTTCAACACTATCATCCGAGTTAAACAAATGATGTATACTCACTAGGACATTCAAGAGTTCAATAAACAAATCAAAGAACTTCTAGATAAAGGATTGATTAGAAACAGTAAGAGCCCTCACACTAGTCCTGCTTTTATGGTAAGTAGGGGTGCTCAAAGTCGGTTAACCGGATTTTTGATTAACAGAAAACCGGTTAACCATTTTTTCGGTTCGGGAAAAATGTGAACCGTGAACTGAACCGAAATTACCGGTTAACCGAAAAAACCGGTTCAACAAAAAGTCGAACTGTAAACCGAATCGAAATATCCGGTTAACCAGAATTTCGGTTCGGTTAATCGAAATTTCAGTTCGATTTACGGTTAACCGAATCCCAAACACTTAAATTTACATTTTTTTGATGGTTTAGAAATTTAATTACTATTTAGTATTTACTATTTATTTGCTGCCATTAAAAAAAAGTTCGGTTTGGATCGATTAACCGCGGTTAACTGAAAAATCTTCCCCCCTGAACCGAAACCGAACTGTGAATCGGGGGGAAAAATCGATTCGGTTAATCGAACCAAAAATTTCATAAAATTCGATCCAGTTAACCCATTTTTTGGTTCGGTTTTTTCGGTTTCTCGATTCGGTTTTTGGTTTCGGTTTCGGTTTTTTTTTTTCACTCCTAATGGTAAGAAATCATGCTGGAGAAAAGAGGGGAAAAGCTAGAATGACAATCAATTACAAAAAACTTAATGATAATACCGTCTTTGATGGTTACTATATTCTTAACAAAACAGTCCTTTTCAACAGAATTCAAGGAGCCTCTTGGTTCTCGAAAATGGATTGCAAAAGTGGTTATTGGCAGATAAAAATGGATGAGAAAAGTATTCCCTTAACTGCTTTTAGTGTCCGACAAGGACATTATGAATGGATAGTAATGTCATTTGGTCTTAAAAATGCACTCCAAATATTCCAGAGAAGAATGGATAACATCTTCAAAGACCTTAATTATTGTTATTTAGTTTACATTGATGATATCGTTATCTTTTCCAAAACCATAGAACAGCACAAAAATGATATCTTAGCTATCACCCAGAGATGCATTGATCATGACATTATAGTTGGTAAGAGCAAATGCATTAATGCTGAGCAAGAAATTGAGTTTTTAGGACTAGAGATACAAGTTGGACAGATCATTCTACAAAAGTATATTCTAGAAAAAATAGAAAAATTTCCTGAGAAAATTGAAGATAGAAAGCAGCTAGAAAGATTTCTTGGATGCCTTACTTATACTTTAGATTTCATTAAAGATTTAACCAAATTAAGAAAACCATTGTAATAGAAACTGAAGAAAGAAGTAAGTTGGACATGGACCTCTAATGACACAAAGATGATTCAAAACCTCAAAAAGATGTGTAAAAATCTTCTTATTCTAATTTGCCTAACGAAGGAGATGATTTAATTCTTGAAATAGATGTCAGCAATGAACACTGGAGTGCAGTACTCAAAATTAAAGAAGGAGAAAAATTATGCAAATATTGCAGTGGAAGTTTTAATAAGGCAGAATGCAACTGTCCTACAATGGAAAAAGAAATCCTTGCGGTCATAAGAGGAATTGAAAAACTCTTAATCTTTTTAGCCCCAAAACTTTTTCTTATTCGAACTGATTGCAAGCGAATACTTGGTTTTGTGAAAAAGAATTTATCAAATATGCAAGCGCAAGGGAGACTCCTGCATTAGCAATTATGGCTTAACCAGTTTTCCTTCTCTATTGAACATATACATAGATCGAAGAACTTTCTGGCAGACAGTCTAACTCGAGAACTCGCCAATGGTGATCATCAAAGCCGACCTCCTGCCAGAAAAGGAGGAGATCCTTAAGGAAATGCCATCCCTACTAGAACGGGTTACGCCTTCTAGTAAAGTCCTCATCGATAACATAGAATTCCATACAAAAAGTAGATCACGTTTTGGTCTACTATCAACTGCCTACCTAATAGCCCAAAGATTTTCCCTTCTAAAATTACAAATTAATTACCTTCAATGTCCTTATAAAATCCAAGAAAAAAAAAAGTTCTCATGTTCAAGAAAAATGATTCAATGAGTGGTATGTAACCTGCATCGATTTTTCTCATCATTATTCCTATGATATTTGGGAGTCTTGGAGTGCAACTATCTTTTTTTTCCGATAGATCTGGAGTTAGTGGTATTTGTTTTCCAACAAATTCCTTATCTCCAAATGATCCTATTTTTAAAACCTAGAAATACGAGATGGTACTTTACTTTAAAGAATTCCCAAATCCAAAATTTTTATTTTTCTCAACCTTAACTAAATTCCAGCAATGCATGTTCAAAAAGATCCATTGGATTTTCACATCTCCTGAGGGTCCAACAAAAATTCCTTTTAGCAGATACCTAACTTTAGAGGTTTATAGCATTCTAATTGAATATGAAAATGGAAAAACCAAACCAGCCTATTATCTTGTCTAAATCGTTGATTGCGACGATCTCAATGATAACCGACAAAGTTGGGTTCATGGAAATCCAGTACATCTAGTTACTGGTTCTCCTTTATCAAGGGCTGTTGGATTTTTCAACATTTATCATCAGTGTTGGACATTAATCGAATGAGGAAAAACCTTAATACATTGTGGAAACACTACTTTCACCTATGATAATGAATTCAAAGACTATATGAAGGTGGAAGGTGCAGTGTCAGAAGATATCTTTGATTATCTCTTTGATGTTGGAGTTGGAAATTTCTATCAGAAAATGAAAAAAAATGTCTCCTTGAATTACTTGAAGAATGGGATCCAGAACACCTTAAGCAAATTGATGAAGATTTTGATGATTATCTAGATAATGAAGGTCTGAAAGATATAATTGGAGAAGAAGACATGCAGAATCTCAATAATGATGACTAGTCTTATCATCATTAAAAGTTTTGAAAAATAGCTGTCTCATTAGTGTATTATAGTGACAAGTGTCCGGTCTGTAAAAAAAAAAGTGTGTACTGTAGAAGTTAGTATGTACTGTAGCCATGTGAAAAATCTTTATGTACTGTAGCAACTAGGGCATCCTATGTACCCCTATCCCCTCTATAAATAGAGGGGTCGAGTGCTGAAAAGGGACACGGTCATTTGAGCACTCTTGAGCAAAGAGAAGTTGGGATTCTCCATTTCTCTATCAGCAAGCATCTCTTATGATGTTAGCTTAAAGTCCCTCTTCAAAGCCTTCCATTGTAATATTTCCTCTTTTAAGCTTTTAATAAAAGAAGTTTCCCAGTAGGGAACGTTGTCCAATTGCACCTTATGTCTTAAATATTATAATTTCTTGATTAAAGTTCCACAATCCTTAAAAAAGATTAAAAACTTGATTAATGACTACGATATGAGGTAGAAAACGAAACAGATCTGTGCTGTGCCTGATCTAAGGAAGGTGGGGTTGAGATTAACAATCTCTGTAAACCAGAAGCTAAAGAAATGTCGGAGTCCAGCGCTGACTAAGTTCAGGTAACGGTCAAAACTCTCTAATTAAGTTTTAATTATTTTTGCTAAGCATGGTGGGCCTATAACAACAGAAATTATAATATATAAGACATAAGTAGTATATTATGATAACTAGTACCAGTAAAATCATTATAAGAAGTTAAATCAGTTAAAACAAGCATATTTTCTGAAAAAACCCCTAAAAATAGCTTATTTACACGTTTTTTCTATTGCAGGGACTATTTTGCAATTTCTAAAAGTTCAAGGACAAAATAGTAAGAAAAAAGGACATGGAAATTAGTTTCCTGAAAACTTAGGGTATCACAGAATTAGTTTTGAAAAGGTAGGGGTCTAAAAATAGTTACCCTTAAACTTAGGGACCTAAGTGTCAGTAATTCTACCTGATCACTTATTTGTTTTTCAATAGGAATTAAATTTACGTTATATATACAAGTTACCTTCACTCATATAATCCCATTTTATTACTAATTCTACCTAATAGCAATTAAACCTTCTTATTGATTTATACATGACTTTTTTTTTATCTAATTTTCTTTTCAATCTAAATTAAAAGTCATATGATGTTTAAGGCATATAACACAACTTTATTTTGTTGTTCAGTTAGACGAATTTCTATTTATTATTAGTTAACTTTCTTCCAATATTTTTTGTTGGGAGGGGGGAGGGATAAACTAAGAATTAAAATTTGCATTATATTTAATATTACTACCAATATTTTTTGTTGGGAGGGGGGAGGGATAAACTAAGAATTAAAATTTGCATTATATTTAATATTACTATATAAAATTAGCAAGAATTAAGAATTTTATTTTTTTACCAAGTGTTAAAATTAAATTATGAATGTATATGTTGATGACTTTCTGTGGATCATTTTCTAATTAGAATTTAAAGATGCAAGTTAAAACTTAAGGGATAGAGCGCAAAAGAATATATGGATTTTGTTTATAGTATTATCAATGACATTTTAGTCTTTGGGAAATTTACAGGAGGATCATACATTAACAAGCCTTCAACCAATCCTCTTTTTTTTTGGCAACAAATAGGTGTTTCTTTTGGAGGGAAAGTCAAGTGCATGAAAAACTAAAAGCAAGCTCAATTACCAAAATACCCTTAATGAGTGAAGGGGACATTATTTATTTATTTATTTTGTGAGATTCTTTTGGCAGTAAATGGAGGAAGAATGTTAACGCAATTGTTCTACTCTTGGAGAAAGCAGTTAAGGAGTTAGCAATCATCTTCCTTGCAACCGTAAGGAGATATTAGGGCATGAATAGAGAGAGAAAGTGAATTCGATAGGGAGAGTTCGAAGGAGAAGATCAATGACAACAAGGTTGAAGAAGAGGTCGTCGGGTTACTTAATATGGGCGGTTCAGATAGAGAGGATGCGATAATAGAGAGAGAAAGTGAAAGTGTAAGGTCGGGGTTGGAAGAAGAACAACAGTAGACATTGACACCGTAACAAGAGCAAAGGACTCCATAGCAGGTCCAGCAACACACGAACAATGCAATAGAAGGGTCTATTGAGGTTCAATTTGAGGTGAGTAGTTCGAAATCCCTAAATCTAGTAAGTGTTCTTAATTTTTTTGTTCAATGGTGTTGGTAGGGAAGTTACGTAAGTGGGTTCGCGATTGTGAAGTTAAAATTGCACAAATATATGTCGAATTCAGTTTGTAGGCCATGTGAAATCGAAAGTTTTGTAAACTGGAGTTTGTTGTTTACCTAGATAGGTGTATATGTGTACCCAAATGAACTGAACGGACTGTTAAGTTTGATGGAACTGCAATTGGATCATGTAATGATAATGTGTGTGTGAATTCATAGAACAATTGTATAACACGTAATCAATGTAGTAACTGTCAGTTATTGAATTAATTACCTAAATGAAAACCTTTGTGTACCGTAGTAGGCATGTTGGAGCACTTCGGCAAACTGTTGGAGGTATTGTTTATGCAATCTATTACCTTTAAAAAGGTGAAGGTGTAGTTGTAACTACTAATTTTGCTATCATTGAGTTTAGCCATTGTATGTTGGCTATTGAAGTTGTTGAAACCTAGTCATGTAAGAGTGAACCTAAGTTGGTCCTTGCAAATATATGTGTAAAATGGTAAAGAATGGGAATAGTAAAATGTAATGGAATGTAGGAATTTTGTTAAATTAGTAGAAAAAAAGACCACTTGTAGTGATGGAGACGTGTACATGATGAAATGGCAGATTAAGTATACGAGTATTTGAATGAACTGTACCTGTACAAGGAAGATGACACTATTTATGGTTAACACACATGTGATAAACAGGATATGCTATGGTTTACCTATATACGACAATAGGTATACCCAAGTGTAGAAGATGGATTGTTTAGATTGACTGACTTGTAAATGAGTATGTGATTCATGTATTTACCCGAATGTTTGGCTCAATGGTACCATGGTGGACATGATGGCATTAATAGGTAAACTTAGAAAAGTTATTGTTATAGAATGCCCTCCCCAACTATGTGAAGCTAATAATAGAAGGTATTGATATGAATTAAGTTTGAATGACCATCATATTAGAATGTTGGCAAACATAAGTAGTACATGTAAGATAGTAAGTTGAATACCAGCGTTGCAGTGAGTGACATCATGTTCAACATGATTGACTTCATAGGTAAATGTAGGGATGTTAAATGTGGAGAAACCCTTCCCAAAATGTATATAGTTGAAAGAAAAATGACCAACATATTACAGTGTTGGTTAATATAAATAATAAATGTGAGAGTTTTACATGTTTACCCAATATACAGTTAGAGTCTACCAAGGTAAACTATATTACTTTAATAGGTAAATGTGGCGGAAGAAACCTATTTCCCAAGTTTGTAACTGTTGTAAGTGTAAGGTACATAGATGTTGGTAATTATAGTGTGATGATGGTGCACATTTAAAAGTTACTTGGATTGTAGGCATTAAAATGAATACGATGCAGTGGGTTACCTCACATTGTAGTGATTGTATGACATAGCACACATGATGGCTCCTTTTGTTAAACGGCGGGAAGGTAATTTATGTGAGGCCCCTCCCTAACTAAGTAGGCTACAACTACAATGTACGGCGTACATGTATTGATTAAAAATTTACTGCCACTGAGGTCCAAAGTTAAATGATAAATTGTTTAGATTATGAGCCTATGATGCAGTAAATGTATATCGTGGTAAACATGATGGAATACTCTGGTAAGGGGTAGAAAGAATTTTGTATCCAAATCTCATCCCATGTTGGGTGAATCATAGGAGAAGGAAATGTCACTGTGTACTAATTGAATGTGGTGTGTAATGTGTTTATTCCGATTTATGTATTACATATGTTCGGAATGGAGTTGCCTAGCAGACGGAAACGAAACCGAAGCCTCGTCGCGGAATCGGCAGACATGGGTGAGGAGAATTCACACACCGAAAGTGAGGAAAATGGGTTTACCCATGAGAATGCGCAGTGTGGTAGTGGCACGGGCAGCCGTCAGTGTCATTAGAGGAGGAGGAAGGTACAGGTAGCAGTTGGAAGTTCGGGGGGGACACAATTGAAGAATAGGCATCTGATTTACTAATACGATGTTCTTGTCATTTTAGCACGTCAATGAAGTGTCCGTTACCATTGTCTTCGCTGTCTCTTTATGTGTCACTATTACTCTATTGTATGTCCTTTGTTTGTAATCCTAACTCTATTCCACTTGAAATTGTTTACATCGAACTTCGTTTTGGTTAGCCCCTCTGCACACTGAGATGTTTATATATATCGCGATGTTATCAACCATTTACCAAGGTAAGAACTACATGATAAACGGTAAATCACATAATTCACATAATGTACAACTATGTAGAGCTTGACCCAAAACGACAACCCACATGTCATTCACAGACACGCATACTATGGATACACTTTCAGACCAACTGTCTGCAATCTAGCTCGCAAGGACAGTTTATGGTGGGAAACTTCTCCCTAAAAAATGTAAACTACAGATTGGTCATATATGTAGGAAATAAATAGGACTAACCTGAATGCGGAAGTATACCGTCGACAATAGTCCACAATAAGAATACCAAATCTCCAGTAATAATGAATCCCAGCGGCTACTAGAGTCGCCTTGTAATGTCCACGTTCTAAACCCAATTACTCCGCGGCGATGGTAGAGTAATTGTGAGGAGAGAGAGAAATAATATTTTTGTATCTATGAGTGTTATTAGCTGACCCTCCCAAACCTCCTTATATAGGTATTGGGGGGTTAGCAACTAGGGTTTAAGGAGGCCTCTTAGTGGCCGTCGGGCCTCAACTAATGGGCCCGGCCAACAGCTCCCACTCGGCCACAAAAGGCCGTCACAACACATGTTCCCCATGAATCATGTCTCCTCACATTCCATACTGGGAATAGGATGTGCGACCGAAGATAACAAATAATGTTATATTAAGTCACCATCCAACTAACATAACACCTTCACGAAATACGATACCCCAAAAATATCCCAAGACATCACCAGTGGCATCTTTAGTCCCTTATGCCTGATATATCATATGATTATATTCTCAACATAATCGCCCGGGCTTGATATGGTGATGGTGGATAGATTTTCCTTAAACACTCATGAAATCTCATCTTAACTTAATTGTTTTCCTAACGTGTTCCCGCTGAACCATATACATCGTGGCTCTTGAGAATCACATTAAAGTAGCATCATTAAGCTTCGACTTAATATCATAGCTTTAAGTCAAAGGGTCATCGTCCATAGGGTCACACAGTGACAAGTGAAAGGGAATTCAATCGTCACCCCACATATGGGTCGTCTTACAAGCACACACAGTATGAGATGTGTGTCACGGCATAGCTCCCACTTAGCTGGGTTCGTCACTCTTTATGCCATGCGAATCGTCAGTCTAGATTTTTATTCAAAAAATCTAACCTGAGCCACACTAGATCAACATACTGAATGTTGGCTTTAACACTCAAGATTCGGCTTTTAGGGCTTCAATATGAAAACATATCTCATACTCGACTCCTTTGAGTCTCATCTTAGTCTTACTAAGGCGACTATTCCTCATTCATAGACCTTTAGTATGAGTTATCGATATTGCACACCTAGTGCCAATATGATTACGTCTCATCCTGCCCACTACTCAAGCGTCAGGGTGATTGCCTGTGTGACTAGGCCAATAAGAAGCCTGTGACTTTTCAACATGTCTAACAGATAAATTACAAAACATTTAGAAAAAGAACACTTTAATCTTTATTTCATAAATGCCTTTTACATGAAGAACGTATCTATTATACATAACAAGATTCCATCCAAGACTAAATCCTGCAAAGTCCTAGACTCAACGAATGTGCTTTGAAAGCATCTCTAGGAATTGACTTAGTTAATGGATCGGCGATCATCTTGTTAGTGGGTATATACTTGATGGCAACTTCCTTCATCTTTACAGCGTCTCGCACGAAGTGATAACGCCTCTTGACGTGCTTGGTCTTCCGATGAAACTTTGGATCCTTGGCGAATTGGATGGCAGCTGTATTGTCACATAATATCTCTACAGGATCATCGGTTCTCGGAGTGAGATTAAGATCCTGGAGGAAGCTCCTAAGCCATATTGCCTCCTGCGTGGCTAGGCTGCATGCGACATATTCTGCTTCCATGGTCGACAGAGCTATGCAGTCTTGCTTTTCACTGCACCACGATATGGCCCCCCCACCCAGGGTGAACACATATCCTGAGGTTGACCTGGACTCGTCCGGGTCACCACCCCAATCAGCATCTGAGTATCCTCTCAACTTAAGGTCCCCGCCCTGAAAACATAGGACCAAGTCGGTTGTACCACGAAGGTAACGCATGACTCTCTTAACAGCTTGCCAATGAGCATGTCCAGGATTGCTTTGGTAACGACTTACCAGACCAACCGCAAAGCAAATGTCCGACTGTGTACATAACATGGCGTACATTAGGCTCCCTACGACACTAGCGTAGGGGACATTACTCATAACATCTTTCTCTTTGTCTATTTTTGGGCATTGGTCAAGGCTCAAGGTTAAACCCTTCTCAACTGGAGTGTCTACGGGTTTGGAATAATGCATGCGGAACCGTTCCAAGACCTTTTTGATATATGCCTCTTGGCTCATACCTAAGAGTTTCTTGGGATGATTCCTTACTATTTCCACGCCTAGGACATACCTGGCTTCACCCATATCCTTCATCTCAAAGACGGAGGATAGCCACCTTTTCGTAGTTTCGATCATCTCCAAATTATTCCCAGCCAATAGTATGTCATCAACATATAAGTTGAGGAACATAATCCCTCCGGTTGATCTTTTGACATACACACAATGGTCCTCTGAAACCATGGATAAGCCAAAAGAAGTTATGGCTTCATGGAATCTTAAGTACCAAGACCTGGAGGACTGCTTAAAACCATATATGGACCTTTTAAGACGACACACTTTATCCTCTTGCCCCTTTGATACAAAACCAAAGGGTTGGTCCATGTAGATCTCTTCCTCAAGGCTGCCATTGAGGAAAGCAGTTTTTACGTCCATTTGAAACAACTCTAAGTCCAAATGGGCAACCAAGGCTAGGAGTAGGTGAATAGAAGAAAATCTCACCACAGGAGAAAATGTCGCTTCAAAATCTACACCCTCAATTTGTGTAAACCCTTTCGCCACTAAACGGGCTTTGAACTTGTCGATCGATCCATCTGCCCGACGTTTTATCTTAAAAACCCACTTGTTTCCAATAGACTTATGTTAGGGTGGAAGATCAACAAGTTCCCAAACCTTGTTTCTTGCCATCGAGTCCATCTCATCCATCATGGCATCCATCCACTCTTTGTGGCTTGGTGAGTTAATTGCTTCTTGGTAAGAGGTAGGCTCCTCGACTTCCAAGGGAGTACATAGGAATATTTTCCCTTCGACTTGAAAATATCGTCGAGGAATTCTTCCACGCTAACTCCTTTGGAGCCTAGGGCCTTTATTGTTCGTCTGCCCGGTTGAGGTGTCCCTCCCCCTATCTTTAAGGGGTGTGGGACTCTGAACATGTGGAGAGTTACTCCCACTGTCCCTCTGGGACGTGGGATCCTGAACATGTGGACTTACTACATGTTCGACAACTGGAGATTGAGGACGGACCTCACTCGCAAGTTGACTTTCCTCATGCACAGGAGATTGAGGACGAATCTCAATTTCCTTGTCAGGCAGGTCTCCCCCATTCCCTCTGGATAGAGGAGACATACCATCTTCGGTGACTTGGTTAGAATTCAAATTCTCCCCCTCACCGAATGATGGTTGGATGTCTGACTGTAGCTCAAATAATTCGACATCCTTTTTGACTTCACCAATGGTCGGGAACTCATCCTCGAGAAAATCAACATTGCGGGAGTCTATTTCTGTCATGCCACCATTTGGATGTTCGCCGTTCATCACATATCCTTTTGATTGTGCGGGGTACCTAATGAACACCATTTTGGTGGCTCTTGGACTAAGTTTCCCATGTTTATGGGTTGGGTTGTGCACATAGTCGGCCGAACCCCATGGGCGTAGATGGTCCAAGGAAGGTTTCTTACCAAACCATAACTCATATGGTGTGGCAGGTACACTCTTGCTTGGCACACGATTGAGTATGTAGGCTGCCGTAAGCAGCACATCCCCCCAAAAACTGATTGGGAGGCTAGCATGTGCCATCATTGACCTGACCATGTCAAGCAATGTACGATTCCTGCGTTCCGCAACACCGTTTTGTTGTGGAGTGCGTGGAATTGTTAACTGTCTTTGTATACCTTTTTCCTCACAGAACTCTTTGAACATATCAGAGAGGTATTCACGACCTCGATCAGTTCGAAGGATCTTAACCCTACGTTCCAATTGAGTCTCTACTTCGGCTACGAAGCGTTTGAATATATCAAGTGCCTCGTAGCGGTGAGATAACGGGTACACATACCCATATCATGAATAATCGTCTATGAGGGTAATGAAATAGATAGCCCCATGTCGTGCTTTAACGTTCATGGGTTCGCATATGTCTGAGTGGATTACTTCTAAGGGACTAGATGCTCTCATGGCTTTACCGAAAGGCTTCATAGTTGCCTTTCCAGCTAAACATGACTCACACCTAGGTAACTTAGCCCTAGTGAGTCGGTCTAGGAGACCTTCTTTAGCTAGCCTATTTATTCTATCTTGACCTACATGGCCAAGTCTAACATGCCACTTAACAGATTCAGAATTGGAGTCGAAATAAGAAACATAAGTAGAGGATATATTATTATAGTTATCATCCAAATCCAAAACAATGAAATCTCCTTTTAAAGTTGCTTGGCCAAACAAATTGCCATTATAGAACAAATCTAAACCGTCTGGATGAAAACCAAAAACAAAACCTAATCTTACTAAAGAAATATAAGAGACTAAGGAGCATCGCACCCCAGGTGCATAGAGGGCGTCATGAAGAAGCAGCTTGTTTCCTCCATGGAGTTTGAGCTGGTATGTTCCTACTCCAAGGACATCTTCTTCATTACCGTTCCCCAGTACGACAGTCCGTGAACCCACCGGGTAGCGATGGTACTCCACGAATCCTGCCCTATCTTGAACTATGTGCTTTGTTGCCCCCGTATCTACAATCCATTGAGGAAGAGAGTTAGCAACGAATGCATGGGAACAAACATATAATTCAGTATTTTTATTGGAAGTAGGTACCTTAGCTGGCTCAGGACAATCCCGAGCGAAATGGCCCTTCTTCCCACAGTTATAGCACTTCACACGTGCCATATCCTTAGCTCTGTTGCCCTTAGTCTTGTGCTTCTTAGCAGTACCAGCATTAGAGCGAGAGTTTTGAGGAGGACGAGGGCCTTTCATAGGTTTTTTACCACGGTAAGGTTTCCTGTTCTTGGGCCCCAATCCTTTGGCAACGAATGCCATACTGGAAGGCGCATATTGCTTTAAACGCTCTTCCTCCATTTCGAGGTGTTTGGAGATCGCCTCGAAAGTGTTGATATGATCGATGTGTGCCATGAATGTTTTAAAACTCTTCCAATGTCTATTATCATTGGGAAGAGCCCTAATCACATTCAGGACTTGTTCTTGCTCAGAAACCTCTTGCCCCGCAGCCTTAAGGTCTTGAACCATAGCACTCATGGTTCGAAGGTGTTCGGGGATACTACGACTGGAGTCAATAGTATATTGCATCCATTTTAGCTGCAAGGTACGCAACCTTGTAGCAGACGTCTGCCCGAACCTAACCTTAAGCTGTATCCACATGTCCTTAGCAGTGCGAAAACGCTCAAACTTTCCCAGGAGATCGTCCCGCATGCAAAACAGCATAGTGTAGCGTGCGGAACGACCGCGTTTGAATCATGCTTAGTATGTTTTCAGGTTTTCTTTATACTGCTCAGTTGCAGTAATATCCCTGGCTTGTTCATCTTTTTCAGCCGGAGGAACCATGGAGGCAGTCAAGTGGTCCAGCATATCATCATTGTTTAGATAAAACTGGACCTTTAGATGCCAAACATCGTAGTTCGAACCATCCAACTTGTCATCAGATTGCATACATCCTATCATATTTGTAGCTGCCATATCTGAAAGTATAATTTATCTATTAGACATATCGTTTAATAATTAAATTTCCTAGAAAGCTCCATAATTTACTATGTACGTTCAAAAATTTCGCTAAGCTCATAATCATCACGCACAATTGTGAATTTGGAGTTTCTTTAATTTAATTATTAATTTCATAAAATATTTAAAAGTTTTGTTAAACTTAATTAACATTTTTAATTCAATGAATATCACGAAGATATTCACTTTTTATTACGTAAATATGTATTCAGTTAATGTTTATGAAATTAATTTATTTAACACAACTTCATTATATATATATATATATGTATAACACAAAGTTATATAATCAACCTCCAAATATTTATATAATCAATGATAATAACATGAAATTAAAACCATAGATAATATAATTTATCAAAAATAAATATATGACCAACCTATGGCCAATTTTAACATATAAAACGAATTTATACGATGATAGGGAGCAGACATTCAATAATCCAAATTGAAACAAAAAAACGGCCCAAATCAGGACAGCCATATGTTGTTAAAATCAAATTGGGCCCAAAACAAAAAAAAAAACAAAAATAAATCGGCCCACTTTCTGATCTTATATATGAGTGAGTGACTTACACTCCTTCTAACCCTAATATCTCACTTCTCACCCCTATACTAACTTACCCTCTAACCCCAGGCTCTCCCTCTACCTTTCCATTTAATTCTCTCTCTCTCTCTCTTCGGTCCTTCGTCTGCCTCTTACCGAGATTAATGGAGCCCAGAAATTTTTTGCTTTCTCGGCTTGCTTCACCGCCACGATTACCCTTCTCCTTCTGGGTAGCCATGGCCGCCGTGGAGGTCTTTCCACCACCAGATGATGAAAACCCCCTTAAGTGATGAATAAACTCCCCTTCTAACCTTCAATTCTACCTCCCCTGATCAAAACGCGAGACATTGTTGTATAGATCGACCAAAACCGAGTCTAACGGCACACCCCACGCCCCCAACGCGCCACTAAGGTGGTGGTGCGTGGGGCCACGCGCCTTCAAACGATGGTTTTTGTGCTTCCTTTTGGTCGGCGTTGGGTAGATCGGAGGCAACATCAGTGATTTGGAGGAAAGAGGAAGCCAAGGCGACCTCTGTCGGCGGCGCGTGACATACACGTGCCACCCCTCCGGGAGGTTTCTGATGGTATGGCTCAGTTCCCCCATTTCCGTTTTCCTCCTCCCCCTTTTTTTGTGTGATTATTGGAGTCGAGGTCGAGATCTTTGGCAGAGGCAAACTAGGGTTAGGGTTTCGGGTCCTTGTGAGGGTTAGGGTTTCAGGTTTTGGGTTTGTCTCCATCCCCTTTCCTCCTTTTTTTTGTTGTTATGCGAGGGATTGTAGGGTTAGGGTTCATTCATATGAGTTTAATGGGTCTCTTCCCAAAAAAAATTATGCCTTTCAGTGTTTAACATGTGATTCAAGCATGAATTTGTCTAAGCATTGTGATAACATAAGGCATACACACACAGTGATATTAATTTGGGTGTTAGACGTGAATTGTCATCGAAAGCATGTTATGATCGAGGCCTGTGAATATTTACGCATGTTGAGGCCCATAATTGTTGTGTGATAGGTTCTGTCGTGAATATTCTGAACAGTTATGCATGTTTTTCCCTGTGGTGTCTAACATTCTAGGCACATAATTATTTGTGAGCAAATTAGGATGAACATATCATCGGTAAATAATAGGGTTCAGGATATTAAAACAGAACGTCTGTTAATTTCCTTGACTAAAATTTTCAATCTTTTAGTCAATTTAGGGCATTGTTATTGCAGAAACATGCTATTTGACAATTAGTTTCATAAAGGCATAAATTTTCAAGAACCTGATTTATTAAAACTCAATTTTGTTCTTTGATTCTAGACGCAGACACATAAGCATGCTATGAATATGCAAAATTACAGAAATTAGGCAACTAATCATATAAAAGAGCATGCTTTTAATAAATTAGATTATTAATCCATTAATTGGGACTATTTCGAACAGTTCTAGCTCTGATACAACTGCAGGAAATAAATAGGACTAACCTGAATGCGGAAGTATACCGTTGACAATAGTCCACAATAAGAATACCAAATCTCCAGTAATAATGAATCCCAGCGGCTACTAGAGTCGCCTTGTAATGTCCACGTTTTAAACCCAATTACTCCGCGGCGATGGTAGAGTAATTGTGAGGAGAGAGAGAAATAATATTTCTGTATCTATGAGTGTTATTAGCTGACCCTCCCAAACCTCCTTATATAGGTATTGGGGGGTTAGCAACTAGGGTTTAAGGATGCCTCTTAGTGGCCGTCGGGCCTCAACTAATGGGTCCGGCCTACAATATATGAGTAAGCAATCACGTTCAGTTTACCACCACCTATTCGATGGCTTCATCGGGAACATTCAAATAGTGTATTACAATTAGGGTACCAGTTTCTGAACTGGCAATGAGTTTACCTGTTTGAAAGCACGGTTTACTAGAGTCAACTTGTCGCTTCTATTGGGTGAACATGGACGACGACCTGTAGCCATTTAACCTGCAAAGATTGAGTCCAAGATGAAGCAAACATGTTGGTTGTCCTGTGACTTCTCTGCCGCTATCACCACCACAGAAAACATAGACCATAGTCACCAACAATGACTACACCTATTATATCTTAGGGTAACCAGCTGATCTGTATATTAATGAAATTATACAACACAAACATCCACATCACCTTTGTAACTTGCATCAAAGTCAACATAAGGATTACGACAAGTATGACTCGTATGTCAAACTCGCTACATTTGACTCCCTGCGCTCGCACGGACCCCCCAAGCACTCAGCAACTGTTTTCAAGAACCATACCTACTCTTCAGTTTTCTCACCACACACTATGCCATACGCGAAATTGAAAAGGTGGTTGTCCACATCTAGCGCGTACGTCGCAAGCAATGTCCTCTTGTAAGCTCTGCTAAGATGGGTTTCGTATACAAATAGTATTTTCATGTACCTAAGTTTGAAGTCGTTGACATTATCAACGTATGCAGTAAACACCATGCTACATTTGTCTTACCATTTCTCCCACTTATTGCGGAAACCACGCCATGATCACAAGTGTGCGTTCATCCTTCACATGTTGCACCAGCATTTTATTCTCACCTCTTCAACCCATCATTCTCACCCACATACAAATGCCCATGTCCATCATTTCCCTTAAAAACTACCCTCATATCCCCTTTCAACTGTTATTAACATTTTCTGGTCATACTTCAAACTCTACTATAGTTTATGTTCAGACAAATTACTGCCTATAATCTTCGTCATCATTCTTTGCACCTCCTCCAGCCCAATCCCCTCCTTCACTATAGTACATTTTCTTGACCCTCCCATATATGTTAATTTTCCATATCCACCTTCCTCCAACTCTCCCCCCACAACACATAAACAACTAGCTATCTTCCCCCACCGCCGTCTCCCACAACAGCGTCGCCTACATCCATTTCTACTAAATGTCACAACAATTAGTACCGTGCTGGTCACTCCGCCCAATATCTTTCCAGTTACCCTGGATGTCATACAATAATAAATTTTTTGTCATAACAAACAATACTGCATCATTTACTTCACATATGTACATACCATAGTCCCAACACTATTGCTCTTTGTTTACCTATTTAATAAAATACATCTACCGTAATCAACACTACATGTTACCCAAGTTTACTAGTGCCTTGTTGTTGGTCAATGCTGGTTAATACAACATTATCTTCCTTTGAAAACAACATCCCCCTTTTTAATCTTGCTACGTCCCTGCCCCGTGACTCCCATAACTCGGTTTGCACAATAAGTACTATCATGCTACCCTGGTAAAAGTTGACCGAAAACATGGCATACATTTAACCACAAACGTTTGCCCTTGATCAATCAAAAAACAGTGACGACAATGTCATTCCACATACCAAGCTCATAAAGTCACAACCAATTTTCAAATACTTGTTGTTTACCAAGCTCCTTGTAGTCGTCTAACCACGTCGGATGTTCCAACTCTTCCTCGCCCAAGTTCACGGCTGACCTTCATTGTCAAGTATTCACCATCACTAAACACTCCAAGCTCAGGTCCAGCCTCCCCTTAAACTTTGTTAGACCTACGGCTACACACCTTGCCTCACCTAGTTCTTCTCCCACAATCACACATTGCTGATGAAATTGGGGTAAGATTTCCCTCAATTTTGAAGTAGAATTGCTCATTACCACTCACCTTCAAGAATAGATTCTGCTATAGAGAGAGATAGAGAGAGAGCACATGGTATGAAGTTCACGCAAGCCCTCGATTTTGGGCGTGAGCCAGATGACTCATGGTTTTGGTTCCAAGTTTTGGTAGAAAGAGAGAGTGACAACCTATCAAGTAAAGAGAGAGGGAGGCATAACTCATTAAAATTATTTTGGTAATTGAGCTTGTTTTTGATTTTTCACCCACTTGCCTTTCGTTCCAAAAGCAACACCCATTTGTTGCAAAAAAAATAAAAATAAAAAAATGAATGAATTGACTGAAAGCTTGTTAATCAGTGGCGGAGGGAGCGTGGTGTCACTGGCGTCAACTGACACCCCTCCCCCACCAGGGGAAAAAAAAAATAGAGTGCTGAAAAAATAAAACTATAATCTATATTTATTGTCGCAAATATGTTAATTGAGGATGTATCCAGTCCAGTGGTACGAGTGTGTATGATGAAGCTTTATAGTTGAGGACGTTGCAAGTTTGAATCCCACTGCAATTGTGTATTTAACTTTTTCGTTATTTTTTGGGTCAAAACCTTCTCATTTTCTTTATTGTTTTGGTTAATAGCATCTCTCCAATTTAAATTTCAAAATCTATTAATTATAGTTTAGTACTTTAATTGACTTTAATTTATTATTCTATCCTTAATTTGTAAATTAATTTTTTAAATCTATTTATGAGTTTAATTTTTAAATTTCAATTTTAAATTTGTTTAATGTCAATTCTTGGTCAAAGTATACAAATATTTCAAAAAGATAGCACTTTATTAACCTTAGTAGTTCAACTTGTTCATTAATCCTTTAACTTGAGGTTAATTTACTTTTTCAGTTATAATTTATGAGTTTAATTGAGCCAAAAAGTGTGTGTGTGATGAGGCTTGTGTGATGAGGCTTTGTAGTTGAGGACGTCGTGGGTTCGAATCCCGCCGCAATTGTTTATTTAACTTTTTCGTTATTTTTTCGGTCAAAACCTTCTCGTTTTCTTTATTTTTTTTGGTCAATAGTATCTCTCAAATTTAAATTTCAAAATCTATTAATTATAGTTTAGTAATTTAATTGGATTTAATTTATTATTCAATCCTTAATTTATAAATTAATTTTTTTGAATCTATGTATGAGTTTAATTTGTGAATTTCAATTTTAAATTTGTTTATTTTCAATTCTTGGTCAAAGTATATAAATGTTTCAAAAAGATAGCACTTGATTAACCTTAGTAGTTCAACTTGTTCATTAATCTTTTAACTTGAGTTTAATTTACTTTTCCAGTTATAATTTACTTTGAGCCAGTTATAATTTACTTTTGCAGATATAAATATTTCAATCCTTTAACTTGTTCAAACGACTAAAATCACCCCAAAAGGTCATTTTGGAGCCAATAGTCATCCAAAAAACTATCTATCAAACACTCCAAATAGTAAAATGATAACAAATTATTTTTCCACACGTACCATAAGAATTGAAAGACGAACACAAGACAGAACATATAGTAGGCATAAACACATCGTTACCAATGCCCGGCCCCCCCCCCCCCCCCCGGGGCGGGGTTGCATTGTGTTGTACAATGACTATTATTTTAGTTTGTGTTTGCTGATGTACATTGGATTGATAAACAGTAGTACAATCTTGGCCGGGCTATTCATCTTTTGCCCCAAGTTGATTAAGGTGCCATGCTTATCTTTCCTGCTTTGTTTTCTTATATTTAAGACGATTTGGCTTTGGTATTACGTTTTGTTTATCAAAAGATTTCCAATAGTAAAATGTTTTCTAAAATTTTTTTATGTGTATTTTTGGAAATCATTTTATCTGTAGACAATCTGCCTACATTAAAATTTCTTGAAATCTCATAAAAATAGGATACATACTAAGAATCATTGTAGTTATTGTAAACACATCATTCCCAGTATAAGCATAATAATTTGGAACAGGTGGGTCATTGTGTTACTTTTCCATATATGTGTGCAGATGACGATATATGTTTGTTCATCCATGTTCCCTAATTTAATGGATGGAAATGACAAAGGCCTTGATACCACATATAAAAAGTATTGTAGGTTATTTATTTTATTATTTGTGCATAATCACTTATTATATCTGCATTTATGAAGTTAAACATATATTCCTTTATTCAACAACAACAACAAACTCCCAATGTGGGTCCCGCTTTGATGGGGTCTGGGGAGATCAAAGAATCGAAGCGACATAGGACTGAATCTCGGTTGGATCGTGACAGTAAGGCCACTCTGCCAAACATATATTCCTTTATTGATATGGTTAATTCATTCTGCCATCAGTTAAACTATTCTGATCCAATTGTAAGCAATTGTAACTATTCTGATCCAAACAGGGAAAAAGACTAATTGTAATTATTAATAACTCGGTGCATATGATGAGGCACATTATTTTATTTTGTTTATTTGATGTGCATATGAGACATAAAGGGAGAATATACATAAATCTACCTCAAATTATTAACAACCTTCAAAAATTTTACTAATTGTACTAGTGCCTAGTCTGCAGCACTACCCATCAAAGTCCACAGACTTTCATTTGAGATAATCACTCAACTAAATAGATCAAAGATAACATCAAGACATTACAAGATCAAAAACGCATGAATCAAGGGAAAATCAATCTCAGTGGCACCAACACAAAACACACTCGTACTCAAATGGATCAACACAGATGGGCTCTTATTCAACATTATGAATAGCAGATCCATCATTAGTTACTACTGATGATCATAGGGATTATGAAAATGAATCAACAGTGTGTAAGGCAGAAGCAACGACGACGGAATCCACGGCAACGACCCGCTGGAAAACCCTCAGTCTTGCAAACATTGGCGCAGTTGGTTCTGCTCACACATATTCCCTTGAACTTGTGGCTCGGGGTCTCGCATGTTCTTGCCTCTGCTACCTTTGTTCCCACTTCTATACATAAATATTTCCACAAAGATGAACCAAAGTAAGAATATATCGGAGGCTTGGCCTTAATTACAAATCAAAAATGATTTACTATGATATGTATACATCTTTGTGCATGTAACTAATTAAGGACTTAGCTAGCTTGTCGTTGAAGAATCAAAATATTTTCGCTAGTCATAATGTTGGTCTATGCTATGTATACATCTTTACATAGCGTGGCCCCTTGGGGGGGGGGGGAGCGGGGGTGTTTAATTAGTTGATACATAGAATATAAGTACTCACATCATATGTTATTCGATCGTGTTGGTATTAAGTGTATTAGTGTTGGTATATGTATGATCAAAGATATATTGGTTCAGTAGCTGTTACATAAATGACGTACTAGTGTGTCAAAATATAAGTAACAAAAATTACAAGAGGAAAACTACAATTCCATGATCGGTAGAAGTAGTTCTTGCATTTAGCTAGGAACGGGTCCAAATCAAATGGAAATAGTTAGATATGCGCGTACAGAAATGGTTGATTAAGTGAGAGAGAGAAAGACAAAAATGGAACCTGTTGCCATGACGAGGAGAAGCAAAAGAAGAACAGCAGAGAAAAGACGGGTTAATCGCTCCATTTTCACTCTTAATTGCTTCTCTCTCGTTTCTCTCACAACTCACAAAGATTCAAAGAGAGATTTTCTGAGACACAATGCAAGTGTTATCAAGCTGCACCCATATATATAGCAGATTGCTCAACATATTTCTCTAATTTTCAATGTTTTCTTAGGTAATTAATTGAATTTATTATGGGTTTATATTAATTTAGTGGTCTGCTTTTGAAAGATCCAGAAAAAAGAAGGAAACGCAGGAAAAACACATTCAGACAGGGACAACATTATTGTCTTCTTTTGCGGTGGCTGCTAATTAAAAATTATCGTACTGTGCTCTTTCTTTTTCTTTTTCTTTTTTTTTGAGCTTTTGCTGTAGTACTTAGCCTACCTCTGGTTGTTGAGATATAGTACTTTTCTCTGCTATGTTATACTTATATTGTACATAGTTATTGTCACCCATTTTACCAGTATTTCTTAGTTCACCATCTACTGTTCATCTTTAGTTTTTTCTCTATAAAATGTTTCCCAAAAATCCTTTTTTCGTAACATGTTTTCACATCATCTTTTCTTTTTTTGTTGGTAGGTCTCTTGATATTAGTCTTTCTACGGATAAAGATGTCTGTAAAGATAACATTGTCTACATCTAAATCTCTTCAAATTCTACTAAATCTGAATCCAAACTAAGAGGTGGTGTTATTATAGCTTTTGCGATAGTACACTGTGCTCAGTGTTCACATTGATTTGAACAAATATTGATAGGATGATCTTTTTGCCTCCACAGCAGTGATTGACTCGCTGAGCATGACACCCACCCACTCACCAATCCCCACCATCTCCTGGATTTCCATTTCTTCAAATTTCATGTGAATGTGAATGTGATTATGTGACCCTCAAAGGGGCGTCGGCGTCGATCATTCAAAGTTATAGACATCGATTACAGGGAAAGAAATGCACGTTCTTAATGACAGGAATGTCAATGTATATTGTATATTACATTGGCAATGTATATTGCATAGTCTTTTAAGGTATTTCTAGACTATTTTTCGTATGATTTATTCTAATTAGTAGGTTGACTATTTAAATAGATGACACGTTTGAGATGAGGTTTGCTCTCCGGGGCAAAGGATTCATGATAAAAGGCAATGTGCATCATGGCATGTACAACAATACAAGTACAATCAGACTGTTTCATAATTTACAACTCGCCTCAAAGTTACAAGTAATTTACTCTATGAGAGTATCTTATTATACACACAGTAGGTTAAAATTTGAAACTAGATGTAGGAAAGAGATCGAGGGTGACATGTTATAAAATCTTTCACCTTAGCTTGATTTCTGTGGAATTTTTGTGCACTTAATAAAGTGGAGAGATATAAGCTTGATTAATTATCGATAATGACTACCTAGTTAATTAAGAATTTGCATTTCTTTTATGTTTTTTTTTCTTGTCTTTTGACAATCTATTTTATTGAAGACGAGTTACTATTAACTTTAGAGTTCTTCCATTACAATATCTCCATTCAAAAAAGTTGAACATAAGGCCTTACTTAAGGAGAATAAGTATCAAACTACCGAAAGGACCCAAACCAACATATGTTGGTTAAGGATGTGCATTTATACTTCCTTTAAGTAAAAAGATAATGTAGAGTTTATATTTGTGTAATTCAAATCTTAAACCTATGCGATCTTTTTTGTTAAAAAAAATACATATTTACATTCATCCAAATGTCTTATTTACCAAAGCCTATATCATACACCCAAGTGTTTGTACTTGCATATGACATCTAAGCAATTATATATTAAAATATAAAATATATGACAAATACACACCAAAATATATATATATAAAATAGATATGAGAGCGCGTGCTCCTGAGTGTACATAATAATTTGCCCTTATTTACATGCATTTGTACTTCCATCGACATGCATCTGATTGAAGAATTTATTAGGCCATGTTCTTTTCGTTGGTAAATCCAAATTTACCAACCTCAACCAACTTCAACATACTTCAATCCAATTCAACCAACTTCAATATAATGCAACCTACTTCCTACTATTTTAACCAACTTCTA
>JACYFF010031954.1:90316428-90367620 GCA_017589665.1 Selenicereus undatus
GTGCAGAAAATTGTAGATGACGTACCCTCAAAAAGGGTTGATAACATCACGATATACACAAACATCTCAATGTCTAGAGAGGTTAACCATAATGAAGTTCGATGTAAACAATTTTAAGTCTAATGCAGTTAGGATTACCAACAAAGGACATACAATTGGGAACATAAATATAAAGTAATAGTGGCACATAAAGAGACAGCAAAGACAATGGTAACGGACACTCAATCGACGTACTAAAATGACAAGAACATCCTAATAGTAAATCAGATGCCTATTCTTCGATTGTGTCCCCCCCCCCCCAAACTTCCAACTGCTACTTGTACCTTCCTCCTCCTCTAATGACACTTATGGTTGCTCGTGCCACTGCCATTCTTCGCATTCTCATGAGCAAATTCACTTTCCTCGCTTTCATTATGTGAATTCTCCTCACCCATGTCTTTCGCTTCCGCGATGACTCTTCGGGTTCGTTTCCATTTGCTAGGCAACTCAATTCCAAACATATGTAATACATAAATCGGAATAAACACATTACATACTACATTAAATTAGTACACAATGACATTTCCTTCTTCTATGATTCACCCAACATGAGATGAGATTTGTATACAAAATTCTTTCTACCCTTTACCGGAGTATTCCATCATGTTTGCCACAATATACATTTATTGCATCATAGGTTCACAATCTAAACAATGCATCATTTAATTCTGGACCTCAGTAACAATAAGTTTTTAATCAATACATGTACACTGTACATTGCAGTTGTAGCTGTACTTAGTTGGGGAGGGCCTACACATAAATTACCTTCCCACCATTTACCAAAAGGGCCATCAAGTGTACTATGCCATGCAATCACTACAACATGAGGTAACTCACTGCATCCCATTCATTTTAATGCCTACAATCTAAGCAACTTTTACATGTGCACTTTTATTCGACTATAATTACCAACATCTATGTACCTCACCCACAATAGGCAATTTCCCTTGATTTACCTATTTAGTCCAACATGAATACCATGATATACACTCACTACAACATAAGTCGACATTTGAATCCCTAACAAGTAATTCCTAACATTAAGCAACTTCCAAATTTGCATCTTGTTCATAATTTAATACGTAGCAAAATAAGTACCTTACACTTACAGCAATTACAAACTTGGGAAATGGGTTTTTTTTGCCGCATTTACCTATTAAAGTAATATAGTTTACCTTGGTAGACTCTAACCGTATACTGCGTAAACATATAAAACTCTGACATTTATTATCTACAGTAACCAACGTTGTAATATGCTGGTCATTTTCCTTTCAACTATATACACTTCGGGAGGGGTTTATCCACATTTAACATCTCTGCATTTACCTATGAAGTCGATCATATTGAACATGATGTCACTTACTACAACGTTGGTATTCAGCTTAATATCTTACAGGTACTACTTATGTTTACCAACATTCTAATATTATGGTCATTCAAACTTAATTCATAGTAATACCTTCCATTATTAACTTCACATAGTTGGGGAGGGGATTCTGTAACAATAACTTTTCTAAGTTTACCTATTAATGCTATCATGTCCACCATGGTACCATTGAGCAAAACATTCGAGTAAATTCATGAATCACATACTCATTTACAAGTCAGTCAATCTAAACAATCCATCTTCTACGCCTGGGTATACCTATTTTCATATGTAGGTAAACCACAGCATATCCTGTTTATCACATGTGTATTAACCCTAAATACTAGTATCTTCCTTTTTATCGGTATAGTTCATTCAAATACTCGCATATTTAATATGCCACTTCATCATGCACACATTTTCATCACTACAATTGGTAATTTTTTTCTACCAATTTAACAAAATTCCTACATTCCATTACATTTTACTATTCCCATTCTTTACCATTTCACACATATATTTGCAAGGACCAACTTAGGTTCACTTTTACATGACTACGTTTCAACAACTTCAATAGCCAACATACAATGGCTGAACTCAATGATAACAAAATTAGTAGTTACAACTACACCTTCACCTTTTTAAAGGTAATAGATTGCATAAACAATGCCTCCAATAATTTACCGAAGTGCTCCAACATGTCTGCCACAATATACAAATGTTTTCATTTAGGTAATCAATTCAATAACTGACAGTTACTACATTGATTACATGTTATACAATTGTTCTATGAATTCACACATATATTATCATTACATGCCCCAATTACAGTTTCATCAAACTAAATAGTCCGTCTAGTTCACTTGGGTACACAAATATGCCTATCTAGGTCAACAGCAAACTCCAATTTACAAAACTTTCGATTTCACATGGCCTACAAACTGAATTCGACATATATTTGTGCAATTTCAACTTCACAATCACGAACCCACTTATGTAACTTCCCTACCAACAACCCCATTGAACAACAAAATTGAGAACATTTACTAGATTTAGCGATTTCGAACTACTCACGTCAAATTGAACCTTAATAGACCCTTCTATTGCATTGTTCGACCGTTGTTGGACCTGCTATGGGGCCTTCTGCTCTTGTCGTGGTTTCAATGTCCACTGTTGCTCTTCTTCCAACTTTGACCTTCCACTCTCACTTTCTCTCTCTATTGTTGCGTCCTCTCTATCTAAATGGGCCATATTAAGCAACTCGACGGCCTCTTCTTCAACTTTGTTGTCGTTGATCTTCTCCTTCGAACTCTCCCTTTCGAATTCACTTTCTCTCTCGGTTCATGTCCTAATATTTACTTATGGTTGCAAGGAAGATGTTTGCTAACTCTTTAACTGCTTTCTCCAAAAGTAGAACAATCGCGTTAACATTCTTCCTCCCATTCACTGCCAAAAGAATCTCACAAAATAAATAAATAAATAATGTCCCCTTAACTCATTAAGGGTATTTTGGTAATTGAACTTGCTTTTAGTTTTTCATCCACTTGACTTTTCCTCTAAAAGCAACACTTATTTGTTGCAAAAAAGATGGGTTGGTTACAGGCTTGTTATTGTATGGCTCTCATATAAATTTCTCAAAGACTAAAATGTCATTGATAATACCATAAATAAAATCCATATATTCTTTTGCGCTCTATTTCTAAGTTTTAACTTGCATCTTCAAATTCAAATTAGATAATGATCTACAGTAAGTCAGTTACATATGCCTTCATAATTTAATTTTAACACCGGATAAAAAATAAAATTCTTAATTCTTGCTAATTTTATATAGTAATATTAAATATATGCAAATTTTAATTCTCAATTTATCCCTTCCCCCCCAAAAAATATTGGAAGCGTGGATGGTTATTGTTGTATGGGCAACAAATTTATTTTTTGTTCATCGTAATTCGTAATAAAAATTGCAAATATTTTTTTCTAGTATAATGAAGAAATGTGTAAATTTTTGTGGTATTGTTTATAATTCGTGACAGGAAGTGTAGATTTATTACACTTATATTTTGAGCAGATATTTTTTTTCTGTGTGCATTAGTAACAAAATATTGAAAATTGTTCACACAAATTGCAGATAATTGTTTCTGTGTACTGAGAGTCTATTCTTTTCGTTGAGAAATATGAATTGGTAAATGGATGAAGTTTGTTGAGATTGGTAGAAGTGAGTTGAAATAAAATAAAGTAGGTATTTTTTTGTTGAAGTAAGTTGAAGTTTGTTGAAGTGGGATGAAGTTGGTTGAATATTTTTTTTGTATGATAAGTAGAAGTTTGTTAAAATAGTAGGAAGTGGTTGAAGTGGACTGAAATTGATTGATGTTGGTTGAAGTTGGTTTTTTCTTTTATTAAAGTTTATGGACTCGGTTGAATTTGGTTGAAGTTGGTTAAAATTTTTCTGTATAATGGGTAAAAGTTGGTTAAAATAGTGAAAATTCGGTTGAAGTGGGTTGAAGTTGGTATTTTTTTTTTTATCAAAGTTCGCGAAGTACGTTGAAGTGATTTGAAATTAGTTAAAGTGGATTGAATTTTTTTGTATGATGGTTAGAAGCTGGTTAAAATAGTAAAAAACTAGTTCAAGCGTTTTGAAATTAATATTTTTTATTGAAGTTTGTGAAGTGGATTGAGGCGGGTTTATATGGATTGAAGTTAATTGAGATAGATAAATTTGGATCTACCAACGAAAAGAACAGGGCCTGAATATATCTATATTTTTTTTGTTGTTCATATTTGGTTAATATATGAAAAAAATACATCCGCAATTTGTTGTACAAATAACGAAAATTACAATTTTTTGGGGGTAACAATAGCTACGAAATAATATTTCTTACTCGAGTCAACAAACAAAATATTTTTTCATTTTAAATTTTTTTTTATCATCGATAATTACTATTACAAATAAAATATTACATCAAAAAACAAAATACGTAATTTACATCAACTCTCTTACCTCAATCAACTCATTCCAACTCCTTCCCCCATTTTTCCACGTCAATATATAACAAACCACTCATACTCATCCCTACCACTCCATCCTGCTTCCCTACTCTCACCCATTCCAGACCTGCAATTAGAACATTCCCAACCAGAGTTCCAATTTTTGGAACTCTGGTCTGTCACGTCAGTAAAAGTTTCATAATTTTGGAACTTGCATTCTATCACTTCTCCAACCTATGGAACTCAATTTTAATCATCTAATAAAAATATTTATCATGGACCTACCTCATAACACACAACCTATTTTTTAAATTGTTTAAAAACCATATACTTCCTAAAAAAACAAAAAAATATATTTAAAAAATAACAAAAGGACAAAAAAGGGCGGAATGGGGGAAGGAATGCCTGTACAAGGCAGCACGCATTCCCCACGCGTTTCCTCCTAGCTGCCAGTCAACGCATTGACATGCAAGGGACACGCGTGCCTCGCGCTGGTAGTGCTCTTAGGGTCTCTCTCTGTCTTCTCAGCGTCACCGCTTCCTCTGTACTCAAGCTCTTCAATGGCGGCCGCTGACGTTGTTGAGGCATCCACGGAGGCGTGGCAGGGTGAAGTCAAGCTCTTCGGCAGGTGGAGCTTCGACGATGTCACGATTCGTTAATTCATCTCTGTTATTTCATTGTATTTTTCGTCTTTCAAAGTTTACACTTGATCTCTCTGCTTGATTGTGTTTCTCTCTCTTCAGTATGTGTTTCTGGTTTTCTGTAAGATCTGCTTGAAGAATGCAGCCTAGGATGCGATTTTGATTATCGATTAGCTTGTATTGTATCTGAAGTTTTGGTTTCTGTTTAATTTTCGAGGAATTTGGTATTGTATGAGTTATCTGTACTATTGACTTGGAAAAGAATGAATCTTTTCAAGTCCTTGTTAAGATTGATGTTTGGCACAAGTGCTAGTTTTTGACTGATGTTGTTTCTGCTGTTTACCATGGAAAAATCGTTGAATTTACGATTTTGTTCTCTGTATCAACTGGAATGAAAGATTTAAGCATAGCCACTATTGAGCTTTGCCGAGTTAAAATTAAGCAGGATTTAAGCCTTTTAGTCGTTTGTTGTAGCTTATGTTAGCTATTGATTGAGTGCAGTTCTTAGTTTTATTATTGGGCTACATTGTCAGGTTATGCTCCAAGTCATTTTCATATTACTGAGGTTGTCTATGTAGCGGAAGACTGCCAACGACGTAAAAAATGTAATGAAAAGTTATGGCAGTGCACTAGTTGTTTTTCGCAGCTGGAACTTGTCTAATGCCATTGGCCACTAGCTCCTTGTTTTGCTTTCAGTTTAACCCTAATGTATCTTTGTAGCCGAGTTATTATTTTTGATACTGATGAAGGAAGATAAGCTAGATTTTTCGAGCATGTTCAACCACAATTCTTAGTCTTTTATTCTTTATATCATCCAATGGAAATGTCTTTGCATTCTTTGACTGGGTCCTATGTTAAGTGACTTTATTGGCATGTAGGTGCATGACATGGCTTTGGCAGATTACATTGGGGTGAGTCCTGTTAAGCATGCCACAGATGTTCCTCACACTGCCGGAAGGTACCAAATGAAGCGTTTCAGGAAAGCTCAATGCCCCATTGTTGAGAGGTTGACCAACTCCTTGATGATGCACGGACGCAACAATGGGAAGAAGCTGATGGCTGTTCGTATTGTGAAGCATGCTATGGAGATCATTCACCTTTTGACCGACTTGAACCCAATCCAAGTCATTGTTGATGCCATCATCAACAGGTAAATTTGTAACAGAACTGGCTGAGAGCCCTGAAGGATGAATTTTAATTTTGTTGGTCTTGGTACGATGCTTATGGATCGATTTGTCATTTTCAATTGAGATGTATTTGTTGCATCATTCTTCTGCTAATTATAACTTGCCAAATGGTGATACAGTGGGCCAAGAGAAGATGCTACCAGAATTGGTTCAGCTGGTGTTGTGAGGCATCAAGCTGTTGATATTTCTCCATTGAGGCGCGTCAACCAAGCAATTTACCTTCTCACAACAGGAGCCCGTGAGAGTGCTTTCAGGAACATTAAGACAATCGCTGAGTGCCTTGCTGATGAACTCATCAATGCTGCAAAGGGATCATCTAACATGTGTGGCCCTCCATCCCCGTGTGGATTTTGATGTTGATATGTGTCATTAACAATTTGTTGGTTGAACTTGCTTTTACGTTAGAAATGATATGTTTCTTTCAGTACTGCAACGCCTAGCAGTAGCATTTCTACTCACCAAAGCTAAGCATTGTCTTGTTATGATCTTCCAGCTATGCCATCAAGAAGAAGGATGAGATTGAAAGAGTAGCCAAGGCCAACCGATGAGTACTTGGAAGCTTGGATTGTCATCTGGATTACAATGTGTCTTTAGTGATTTTCTCAGTTTTGGTATATCTAGACTTTTTATGTTATCTGCTATGAACCAAAGAAGTATGGAGGGTTTCGATTTTGCTTAAGTTGGAATGCAATTTGAGCCATCTTCAGACAAGACATTTTACACAAAATCCCCTTTGTTAGTCGCTGTTTTTGTTCGGGATGGATTGTATGAATGAAGAGTAGTTCTTCATTTTCCTTTCCTCCTAACTAATTTTAGTTTTCAGATGCATTCCATATTTCCATTCCATGGTATGTCACAATTCTTTCATTCATTGAATGTGTATGGATAAAGTAGTCAAATAAACAAATTACATTTCATCAATTTGTTGTTCTTTGTACATCAATTCCAATGGGCAATAGCTCTTGAATTTATCCCTCATTTGAAAGGAGCACAGACATAGCCACCACAAAGTGTGGGACCGCTATTATAGGGAAACAACACAATGGGACGATTTGATGGTAACACAGTCTCATCCATTTTCAAGAACTTGACTACATCCTCCATCTTAGGCCTTCCCATGGCTTCGGACAATGTGCAAAGCAATGCGATGTTGACAACCCGAATGGCTTGCTCTGGATCAATGCTAGACCCCATCCTTCTATCCACTATCTTCATCTTCGCGTCTCTTTCATGCATAATCCATGCATAATCCAACAGATCCATTTCATCCTCACCCAGCCCATCTCGACCTGTGTCTTCCACCCTTCTCTTCCTTCCGGCCACCACCTCTAGCACGAAGATGCCGAAGTTGAACACATCTATGCTCCGGCTAGATGCTGCGTCAAGTCCGATCGGGTCACCTAGACCGAAATCCCCTAACAAGGCCTTGAAGCTCACATCAAGGAAGACACTGCTCACTTGAACGTTGTTATGAGCTAGTTGATGTGAATGTAGGTGATTTAACCCATTTGCAACGTTCTTTATCACCTTGAAACGTCGGTTCCAGGGTAAAACTCCAACTCCAAACAGCCATTTATCAAGACAGCCATTGAACATATACTCATAAACCACCATGAACTCCCTGGTATCATAGCACCATCCTCGTTTTGGAACCAAACCGGGATGCCTGACCCGACTAAATGACCCAACCCGCTTCAAAAACCGCCTCCGATCCATGCCTAGAGAGCCCAAGAATTGCACTGAGAACCGCTTGACAGCAACATTACATCCATTTGGCAAAACCCCTTTGTACAAAACCCCAATTGAGTCAGTGCCTAAAATCTCCCAATCATTGAACCCTTTGGTGGCCAAGGACAATTCAGCCGCTGTGAACCGCCTTGGCCGGTTTGGCGGCCTTGGCCGGTGCTTCTTCTCGCGTAGCCCAAGGAAAGCGGATCCTTTACTATATCTTGATCTCTTGCTATTACAGTAAAGGTTCAGCAAAACAAACAAACAGAGCACAACCACACAAATGAAGATTAGAAAAGTGGTTGATGGGCCTTCTTCTTTAATGGGCATCTTATTATCATTAGCTAGGTTTTTCCCCATTAAGATTTTACCCTCACAAGTCTGAGTTGATGGGTACTTGAGCAAAGCTGGGGTTGCAGAAGTGAAGTTCCAAGACAGAATGTTGTGTATTTGTGTTCTGTTTCCAGTTGAAGCAGAGAGCCCCACAAACATGTACTCATAAAGATATGGGCTGATATCAATCTCTTTAGAGAACACTGATCTTAAGAGATAATCGGAGTTTGACCCGGCCCAGATGTCCATCCATTTGCTGGACCCGTCATAGGAGATCCTGACCCGGTGGATGGATCCGTCTTCGAAGGAGAGCCCATAGTCAGAGGCATTGATGGTGACCCTGGATACAATGCTGCCTAAGTTGATGCCTATGTGGTTGTCATTTGGGTCCCCAAACTCCAGGTTTCGCCTCGTGTCGAATTCAATGGCTATGAACTTGTAATAGTCGTCGTCACAGGCATCGTTGAGCATCCCTAGCCATGGGCCGGGTCGACCCACCGTGAACTCATCCGGGGCAATTAAAAATGTCAATCCATCCCTGCACACAACACTCAACTAGTTCAGAAGCTTATTTTATACGAGACTGTCTCTCACCTGTAAACACTGAGATGCAAGAGAAATGCAATTAGGGCTGGAAAAACAGGAATTTGTGAAAGTGTCATTTATTCGAATTTGCATTGTTTTGAATATGTTTTATTTTAAATAAAAACAGGAAAAGATTTTTGAAGTTGTTACCTCCATGAGCTTCTCCTGTTGCATCATAGTTAGAAGGCAAGGTATAGTTACTGAACTGGAAAGAAAAGGTGGTGTCAAAAGAAGCAGGTGTATGGGTACTAGGGTCAAAGACCCGAATGGGTGAAGAGTAAATGGCCCGACCCGCTTCATGCCGGATATCGTCGGAATCATCGGAGTCAGGGATTTGGATGCTCCGTTTGTCATGCGAGAGTTTGGTACTTCCTAGGAGCTTAACATCATGCATAATCCTGGGGTTAACAGACATGCTGAATTCTGGAAAAGATATGGATTTTGTGACACTAATCATATGCCCATTCACACCATTTTGGGTGCCCAAAACCCCCATAAGAACCAAACTAGTGCTTAACCAACAAAGCGGTTTGCTCTCAGCAGTAACCATGGCCATGGAAGAGAGAAGATAACTGTTTTTGATGTTGGTTGGAGACTTGAAGTGGTGGGATTGAATTTGATGTGTGGGTGTATGTGGGTGTGTGCGTGTGCGTGTGCGTGTGCGTGTGCGTGAGAGAGAGAGAGAGAGAGAGAGAGTCGTGCACATGTATAAGAATGATAGGTGGCAAAACTTTGGTTTAACTTAAGTCAAATATTATCTAATTTATTTCAGGTTGGATAGATCCAAGGCTAAATCAGTATGAAAATGAAATATATTGTATTTGATTAAAATTTGAATAAATTTTTTATTTGATACAGTTTATTTAAATTAAGATAAATTTACATGGGAAAATGAGGGGCAGAGGAAGCAAGAGTGGGGAGATTATGGGAGGTTAGATTTGTCAAGTAGTGTGGAAAGATAACAAGTTAGAAGAAGAAGCCAATTAATGCTGAGAAAGAGGCGGGTGATAAGAACAAGGTGGGCACTAGTTATTGACGCAATGGGAGATGAAGCACGTTGGGGGGGGGGCGGGGGGGACTAGGATTTGTGCAACTTGTTTTGGTAGAGTTGTTTTCTTTGGATGCTCTTTTGTGTGTATTTTCCCTTTATGGTGTTTTGGCAGCTTCTTAAGAAAGGGGACAATATCAATAATTGAATTAGGAGGTAGTGGGTGATTGGTCATGATACATGATATGATACGAAATGAAATTATTTATGTACAATTGTCTGATATTAGTGATGGTTTATTAAATTATTTTAGGCAAAATTGTCTGATATTAGTAATGGTTTTATTGGTAGGTAAAATTGTCTGATATTAGCAATGGTTTTATTGGCATGTTTTTGGGTTACTTATCAAGTAGTGTCATATTGGAAGATACATTGAGTAGGTACATGAAATTAGTGTGATTGATGAGACTATTAGTTCGTATATATTTGATTTATTTTAAGTCTTATGTAAGGCAGTTTTACATAAGATAAATATTTTTTATGGTGACTTAAGTGGGATGATTAATAGTGTGTTTAGGGGCTGACTGTAATAAAAATCACCCATAGATGAACTATTAGTCACCCCAAACTTTAAAAGGCACTCTAAAATATGTTGTTAGTCAACTTATAACCTTTAAAAAGTTATCCTTGAAGGAGTCTGTCTTACAATAACTATTATGTGAGATAATCTTATTCAAAAATTTGTGAATTTATATGTTGAGCCTAGGAATTCGTAAAATTTAGTATTTGGATTTATCTTGTTATGTGATGGACGTCTTTTTTTGTAAATGAGCGAAATGCTCATGATTTATTGTTGCATGTTAAACATATTGAAATGTCACTAGGCTTCTGATTGGCCTAGTAATACATACAATCGCTCTGCCACTTAAGTAGTGGGTAGGATGAGACTTTTCAATATTAACACTAGGTATGTGTAATATTGAATTATCATTATACTTGTCCTGTATGAATTATAAGTTAGGTAATCGTCTTAGTAAGTTTAAGATGAGACTTTTGAAAGTCAAATAGGAAATACGATTTCATATTGAAGCCTTATAGCCGAATGTTAAGTGACAAGATAAACATTAGGTATGTTGATCTAATGGCTAAGGTCGATTTTTTAGGTAAAAGTCAGGCTCATGATTGGCATGACATAGAAAAGTGACACGCCCAACTTAGTGGGAGTTATGCCATGACACAATAATACTGTGTGCGCTAAATGTCGACCTGTTTAGTGAGTGACAACTAAATTCTGTTTCATTGTCACTATGTGACCTCTATTGGCAATCTTGTTTGACTTAGAATTATGATATAAAGTCAAAACTTGATGTTGCTATCCTAATGTGTTATCCAAGGGCTGAGATATATATGATCTAGCACAACATATTAGGAAAGCGGTTGTGCTAAGATAGATTATTTTTAATTATCTAAGGAAGAATCATTTTCCCATCACTATATCAAACCCGGACAATTATATTCAATATATAATCATTTAATATGTCGATATGCATAAAAGGACAGTGTATGTTGTTGGTGATGTTTTAAATGATTCCGAATATTGTTATCTAGCTTATGAAAGTGTTATGTCAATTAGATGATGACTTGATATAACACTACTAATTCTTTTTGGTCGCAACCCTTTTTCCAGTATGAGGCGTGAAGAGATTAGTTAACTGAGAGATGTGTAACTTATGGTTTATACGACCGACGGGGAGCTGTTGACCGAATGTAATGGTCACATTGACCCACATTAGGCGGGCGGTTACAAAATGATTAATTATGAAATAATAATTCATATCAACTACTCATTGTCAGTTACAAGTTTTGTGCTGTTATTTTAAGAAGGTCAAATCAGGGATTCAGAGACATAGCTAGTAAGCAAAAACTCCCTAATCCGCTCTCTGCTCTCTGTCACATTAATCTTGCCATCACACGGGTTTGGGTTTGGGGATATAGATTCAACGGTGACTCTAATTAGTACTGAGCAAAAAAACCGGGTATCTGGTTTCTGACCCGGACCCGGACCCGGTTGAAGTGGGTCCAGGACTGATTCCAAAATCCTGGAACCAGTTACACCCGGGTCCTGAAAAGTTGGAACCGCAACGAAACCTGTTACCCGATTACTTGGTCCAAATAATTTTTTTTTAAAAAAAAATAGATGAGTTACCCTGTTTTCCGTTGATATCAGGTGTTGTTCTCTCGATGCCGCCATAATTTCCGGTTATACATTGACATGACTAAATCTTTTTTTTAATGTATAATACTATGAGAAGATGACAATTTTTTTTTAATGCTTGGATGAAAGTTTAATGCATGGTGGATGCCTAGTTGCCACCCTACTAAATTTGATTTTGAACGATCGATTAGCCAGCTTGTTGAGTGTATTGGTTCTCTCACAAAGTCATAACTGCAAGCTTAAAATTTAAATGAAATAAAATAAAATAAAATAGAAAAAAATTAGAAACCAAGTAACCGGTTCTGGACCCAGTCCCAACCGATTTCAAGACCGGTTCCAAAAATTTTGGACCCAATTCCAACCGGGATCGGGATCGGTTCCAGTTTTTTAGACCCATTTCCATTATTTGGATCGGATACCCGATCCTGCTCAAACCTAATTCTAGTAACCAGCGATTGATCATTCATGCTGATTCGTGGGCGATTCCTGAGCAATGAGATTCCACGCTTCCCTACTGAGGTATGTCGTTAATCTTCCAACACTATCTAAATTGCTAGTGATAAGGGACTTAGTCAAAGTGGCGCCCATCGAAGACAAGATGAAGGAATCAAGACTAAGATGGTTTGGCCAAGTGAAAAGGAGTGTGGGCTCACCAGTAAGGAGATGTGAGACTATTACCATCCCCGGGGGAAACAGAGGGAGAGGTCGACCAAAGAAGAGTTTGGATGAGGTGATCAGATGGGACCTGAAAGCTGTAGGACTAACGGAGGACATGGCTCAAGATAGAACTCTGGCGAGATAGGATTAAGGTCGTTGATCGATGAGTATTGTCGGCATAGTGTATTTCGGTTGTAGTAGGGTAGGTGTTGTTACGGGTTCGCGTTTTTTTTGCGGGTTCGTGTTTTGTTACGGGTTCGCGTTTGTTGTGTTGTTTGCAGGTAGTACTTGATTCTGGAGATGTCACTATTTGTCTATTGCCGATAAGGTATGGTATCCACCCCCCAGCTGCTTTACGATACGCGTGGTTCTCTCTCTCTAACCCGTCTTTTTCAAATGTTTTCACAAAATTCTTTTTTGTGGGTCGCTTAGAATCAGCATCTCTACAGGCAGAGATGTCGGTTGAGATAAGGCTGCCTACATCTGGATCTCCCCGGACCCTGCGAAAGCAGGACCCACACTGGGAGTTGTTGTTGTTGTTGTTGTTGTTGTTGTACTATCTAAATTGCTAACATGATGCACCCTCTGTCTTTACCTATATTACACTCCTGATTCGAATGTACCCCACACAAAGGCCCCCTCCCCAACAGAGAGAGAGAGAGAGAGAGAGAGAGAGAGAGAGAGAGAGAGAGAGAGGGAAAAGGGCCTTCTTGTTGTCCTTTGACAATGAGAATGCCATGTTTAATATGTCTTGTTTTTTCCTCCTCCTTCACTTGGATTTGGAGAGAGGTTGGTTTGGGATTGGGTTAGTATTCACCTCCGGGTGCATAACAACTAAAGGAGAAGCTCTATCTCTTAATTAAGCTTGAAGAGTAGCCTAGGTGATGTCCCAGACTCCCAGCAAACCGTCTCTCCCCGTGGAACTCTGCTCAGAGAGAGGGGGGTTTTTTTGGGGGGGGGGGGACTCAATTACATTAAATGGGCTACAAAATAATTGGGCTAATAGGCCATACTCAAGATTTTATGAATTAATATTGGGCCTAGCTTAACGAGGCATATAGAGTTGCACTCGTGGCCCATAATGAAACCAAATTTCATATTGACTGTGTCAAAATTTTGTGGGTTTCTGTTTTCTTTTTTTTTTGGTGACTAGAAAATGTTGTGTGGGCCTTTGTTCTTGAAAAATTAATTCAAAAATATTCAGTTCTTTTCTAGATTTACTTCAGTTATAGCAAATTAGTGATGGCCTCCGTTCTAGTTGGAGAAAAAATAATCCCCTCATTCTTCCTTAATGTGGCCCTTATTTATCTTCCATTAGTCTTCGCATTACCTACGTTCTTGGAAACTGGGGGGACATACAGTACGATTTTTCGAGTCATAGAAGAACGAAAGCAAAACACAGACACTGATTGAGACTACACCTTATTTAAACCATCTGATCACACCTTCATACATTTGCAACCTCAAAAAAAGCCATCTCACTCACTCGAATATACCATTTTAATCATGGGAACATCATGTTCGATAACCACTGTTCTTTTCCTGCTCTTTCTTCACCTGGGTTTAGAGCGAGGTTGGCGTGGGTCTGGGTTAGGACTCGCCTCTGGGTGCCTAACAGTCGAACGAGAAGCTCTCTTAAAGTTCAAGAGCAGCCTAGAGGATCCAGCACACTGCCTCTCATCATGGAAAGGAGAACACTTCTGTGATTGGTGTTGGACAGGCCCAATTAGATTAGGCCCGACGGCCACTTAAGTCGCCTAGGGCGACAACCCTAGCTACCCCCTAACCTATATAAAGGGGTTTAAGGGGGTTAGCCTTAAGGGTAAGCAATAGAACACTCCCCTCTCTCTCTCTCCTCACGGTTACCCTACCATCGCTATCGGGTATTCGGGTTTAGAACGTGGACATCTATAAAGCGACTCTAGTAGCCGTTTGGATTTATTATTATTAAAGAACTGGTATTCTTATTGTGGACTATTACCGACAATATAATTCCGCATCCAGGTTAGTCTTGAATTTATTTCCTACAGTGGTATCAGAGCCTAAATTGTTCGGTTTAGTTCCCAATAATAGATTGATAAATCTGGCGAAACTAATTCGTGAAAAGCATGCTATTCTTTTTAATTTGCTTAATTTCTGTAATTATGCAACCCCAAAATCAAACCAGCAGGCTTACATGATCAAAGTTTGAATTATTTTTTTTTTATTCGTTCAATACAAACTGTTAAAAGCATGCTTGTTTATTCAATGTCTGTTTTTTTTTTATTCGTTCAATACGGACATGCTAGTTTATTCCAAGCTTTTTTTATCTTTCGAATTGTTCCTGATTGATTGATAATCTGTTAAAACTGATTTGTTCAAGCATGCTTGTTTAGACGATTAATTGCCTAATTTTTGTAATTATGCAAAGAAAAAGCATGCTCCTGTCTCTGTCTACCCAACCCTAGAATTAAAAATTTTTTTTGGTTATGGGTATTACGCAAATCACCCTATTTTCGGATGATATGTTCATAATAAATTGTTCAAAATTATTGAACTTCAATATTAGACAAATTCATGCTTCCGTGAATAGAACTAAACATGTGAATAGACATGCAAGCATATTTTCATTCGAAGCCACACGCAACAAAGCATGAACTTGAAACACCCTAGCTTCCCCACCCAGCCCCCAAATCTGGAATCCTCTGCCTAATTCTCGACCTCGACTTATAAAAAGGAAAAAGGTAAAAGAAATTGAGAATTAAAACCATACCCATCAGAACCACCGTGGAGGGGTGGCGCGTGACCGTCACGCGCCACCAACGAATGTCAATTCTCGATCTTCTTCCTCCCAGAGCCCATAGTCATCGCCGATCTACGCAAACTCCACCGAAAGAAACCGACAATCACCGTTTAAGGAGGCGCGTGAGATCACGCGCCACCGCCTCAATGGCGTGTCTGGCGTGTAGGCGTCCCCTTCAAGCATAGATTTGACCGATCTAAACAAACTTCAAGGGAAAGAAGTAGAAAGACGCCATTAGAGGAAGCACGAGAAACCACGCGCCACCGCCTCAGAGGCGCGTTTGCCGCGTAGGTACCTTCCTAAGGCTAAGATTGGGCCGATCTACACCAGAGTTGCTTCGGTCCTTGACGAGTTTGCATAGATCTAGGTTCACGGGGTGGCAGTGGTCGTTGCATCATCTGGGAATTCCTGGGGCAATCGACAACGGTGGGAACGGTAGCCGCGCTCGTGGAGTGGGGGAGGAGCTTGGTGCTCCATTCCCATGGCCACGACATAACAAAACACCAGAGCAACGGGGATGGGCAGAGAAGTCGAAGAGAATGGAGAGAGAATTCCAGGCAGAGGGAGAGAGAAGGCCTCGGGTTAAAGGATGGGGGGACGAAAGGGAGTGGAGGGGGAGGGGAGGGTTAGAACTAGTGAAGTAATTCACTAATATGCCCCCCCACGGTTCCTTAAACCGGTTTTGGACCGATTTTTGGGCCGGTTTTTATTTTATTTATCTCCCCCCCCCCGGTTCATTAAGTTTATGGGTTGTTTTTTTGAACCGATTTTTCCTTTTAGGGCCGGTTTGCTTCTTGTCACATTTCAATGATATGGGTCAGGCTATTTTTGACTGTTTTGGATCGAATTATTTTTCAGTCATTGCTGATTAATTATTGTCATTAGTCATGGTATGATTTTAATTGAGTTATAATGATATTCAAGTTGATAAAGTTTCATGCATATTAATTCATTCGTTGAATTAAGGTTTCGAATTAGTTTTAATCCTGAATGTGTGAGTTCGTTACAAAACATTAGTATGTTTATTGTCATATATAAATTCGTTTTATATGTGTCAACTTGAAATTTTCATGCCGAATAACTTGTTATCGATCAATTGAGTTGAAATTATATGAATTCGTTTCATATATATAATTAGTGTGTATGACGTAAATTTGTTTTACTTGAATTTGATAAATATCTATGTGATATAAAGATCCCCTTGGTCGATAAATGAATATGTTTCATAAGTTACAGTAATGTGTTTAATGTCGAGTATAAATTCGTTTTATATATGTGATGATTTAAAATTTTCATGTTAAGTAACTTGTTATCAATCAATTGGGTTGAAGTCATATGAATTCGTTTCATATATATGATTAGTACGTAAGACGTAAATTTGTTTTACTTGAATTCGATAAATATCTATGTGATATGAGGATCCCCTTAGTCAATAAATGAATATGTTTCATAAGTTACATTATATAAATATGTTTTATATAATACTTAGTTACATAACTATGTTTCATAATTTAGCAACTTTATGCAAAACATAAGCAATTATAAATTAGTTAATTGTTCTGTCATTGTTGTAGTTAACAAATGATTCATTAAGTTTTACATGAACAAGTTTCATTATATTATTTCGAACGTATAGTATATTTGATTATTTTATAAATTTGTTTCATAAAATTTAAATTTGCAATATTATATGAATACGTTTTATATAATTTGCGAGCTTTATTATGAACTTGTTTCATCCAAATTTTAATATTATATAGATCTGTTCTATATATGATTAATTGTGATTAATATTTGGATATATTTTATGTTACAAAGTATGTTGCATTCGATACATGAATAGGTTTCATGTCAGCCACTAATTAGCAGCGTTATATAAATGTGTTTTATATGTGTGAACTGCATGAGTTGTAATAAATTTGCTAATTGTTTTAGCAATTTTTTTCTTGCCCAAATTAATGAATATGGATTCGTTTCATGTTACCTGCTAGTTATGTTATTTAGTGGTACTTTATGAATTGGTTTCATGAAATTTAAATTCGTAATATTATAGATGCGTTTATAATTTGCGGTAACATTTGAATGAGTTTCATATAATTATATAAATGTGTTTTATATATTGCTATTTGGGCATTTTGTGAAATTCTTTTGTAACATGCTATTATTCAAATATGTTTAGCATTATAGATTCATTTTATTATATAAATGTGTTTTATATAATGATTTGAATTTCATGTTTGAGATGTCATCGATAGAGTTCTAAATGACATATTAGAAGTTATATATAATGAGATAACTTCATATAAATTTGGTTACATAAAGTTGGATATCTTCGTGATATTTCTGGAATATTAATATGTTTAACCATAATGTTCTCCATAAATTTGGTTTTATGGAAGATTGTGATAAATAAGTTATAAAAACTTCTAATTCATGCTTATATGAGATGATTATGAGCTTAGCGAAGTTTTCGATCATACAACATGGATAACGGACTTTTTTGATAATTTATTTATTTGAAAATATGCCTGATGTCCACTTTACAGGATATATACCTTTAGCTATGGCAATTAAAATAAGGTTGGTAATTTGTTTACTAATAAGAAAACTTGATAGCGCTAACTATGATACATAATGCTAGAAGATTCAGTTTCTTCTGAATAAACGTGAAATGTTAGGATACTCATTAGGTTCTAGGTCTCATAGGATGGGAAAGATGGTACTGTTAGAGAACAATATGTAGAAAACTTAAAAGCATACCAAAAGTGGTTCGAGAATAGATTGATCAAGATGTCATACTTTGTCGCATTGCATCAATGTCGATCTAGTGGGGGAATTAAATGTCATCCCACTGTTGAGTACGCATGGGATTAGCTTAACATCAGGTTCGTCCGGATCCGTTCCCTCAAAAGGTTCTGGACCTAAGATTGGTATTATGAAAGAAAAAAAAGGCTAAGGGAATAAAGAGAAGCATATAGCACATGTGAGTGCTATGATTGTGGAAATTAGGCATCTTATACTTAGGATTGTCCTAAGTCGATTAAGGCATCTCCTTCCACAACCCCTCCTGGATAATGTGTGCACTCCCAAGCATTTGTTGCGAACTGTGATCCTTAGTGGATTGCAGATATGGGAGGAACCAAGCACACAGTTCGAGAACGAGTTGATTTTTGTGAACTTTCACCACTACATGGTAGATTCACAAATTGTCGTTTTAGGTAACGACGATAAAAAGGGTGTTCTTGAATTAAAGACAAAATCATTCCAGGCTCCTTGAAAGGACTACGTTGTCTCTTCCCGATGCTCTCTATGCAACTGAGGTGCGATGTTTCCTTATGTCTTATGTCCCTCAGGATAGTTTTCTTTAATTTTCGTCTAGATGTCTTAGACATCATATGGCATGGTGATTTGTTTGGCCATGTCACACTAAAAGGTGTTTTCAATTGACGAAATAGAACATCTTCCATCCTTGTCTCATTTTTGAATCTATTTTAGACGTGCTCATTTTGACCATAAGGGTCAAGATAGAGTTAACTAGCCAAAGATGGCCTTTTAAGACCAACTCACTAGGCTTAAGGTGCAAAATGTGAGTTATGTCTAGGTAGTAAAGGAATAGAAAATCCTTTTTGTAAGGTTTCAAGGGCATCGAATCCCTTAGCGTTCGTTCACTTTAGACATCTGCGGGTCCATGAATATGAAAGCATGTCATGGAGCCACATGTATTCATGATATAGGTGTATGTACCTACTATCTCACCGATATTAAGTACTTGATGTAATCATATACTTTATAGCGGTAGTAGGACTCAATTGGGACGAAATATTAAAACTCTTCGAACCAATTGAGGTCATGAATATTTTCTTTGTGAAACAAAATTCCGTAGTGTCGATTTTCTTAAGGATGAGTTCTCTAGCATTTGGTGAAACTTAAGAGGACCTCAATTTGTATGCTTTACAATAACACCTTCAACCACCTCTCAGTGAGGGGGAGGATTTGAATTCTCACTAAGTCACCGAGGATGGTACACATTCCTTACTTGGTAAGAATGGTGAAGTTTTGTCTGTCAAGGAGAATGAGGTTCATTTGAATTCTCACTAAGTCACCGAGGATGGTACACATTCCTTACTTGGTAAGAATGGTGAAGTTTTGTCTGTCAAGGAGAATGAGGTTCGTCCTCAATCTTCAAATGTTGATGAGGGTCATTCCTGAACATGCAGTTAGTCCACATGTTTAGGATCCCACCTCAAATGGATAGTGGGAGTAACTTTCTCTCCATACTCAGGGTTCTATACCTTTTAGAGAAAGGGGGAGGAACTCCTAGTCCCATACCTCTTAGAGAAAGGGGGAGGGATTTCTCACCTCGTCAGACAAATAATGAAGGTCCTAGAACCCGAAGGAGTTGGCATGGAAGAATTCTTCAACAATCTTCCTACATCGAAGAAGAAATATCTTCATGTACTCCATTGGGAGTTAAGAGATCTACCTCTTATCAAGAGGCGGTAGGTTCACCAAATTACAAAGAGTGACTGGATGCCATAAGGGATGAGATGGACTCACTGACAAGGTTTAAGAACCCCTTGGAACTCCACCCCGATGTAAGTCTTCAAGATAAAACACCGGGTGGATAGTTCAATTGATAGGTTTAGGCCCGAATATTCCTAGCCCTTATTGCCCATTCGGACTTTGAGTTGTTCGAAATGGAGTAGAGATTGTTTTTCTCAATGGTGATCTTGAGAAAGAGATTTATATGGACTAACCCATTGATTTTGTATCAAAGGGATAAGAAGATAATGTGTGTCGTCTTAAAAGGTCCATGTGTGATCTTAAGCGATCTTCCAGTTTTTGGTGCTCTAGATTCCATAAAGCCATTTTGGTTTTTTCTATGGCCTCAGAATACCATTGTGTATGTCGGAAGATCAACATGGGGATTACGTTCCTCACGTTGATGACATACTGATGACTAGGAACAACTTGGAGATGATTAAAGCTACTAAAAGGTAGTTATTCCATGTTTTTGAAACAAAGGACACGGGTGAATCCGGGTATGTCCTGGGAGTGAAAATAATCCAAAGTCGTCCCAAGCAGCATGCATCAAAATGTTTTGGAATGATTTTGGGTTTATAATCCCTAGCCCATAGATACTCCAGTTGAGAAGGGTCCAACCTTTGAGTCTTGCTTAATGTTCTAAAAACAGATGACAAAATAGAGATAATGAACAAAAGTCCCTAACCTCAGTATCATAATAAGCTTATTGTAAGCCATGTTATGTACATGACCTGACATTACTTTGCGATTAGTTTGATAAGTCGTTATCAAAATAACCCAAAACTTGCTGGTTGGCAAGTTGTCAAGAGAATCAAGTGCTACCTTCATGGTATTGATAACTCTATCTTTTGCTATCAAGGAAGAGGCCTCGAGTTGAGAGGATACTCAAATATTGATTGGGGTAGTGACTTCGATGAGTCTAAGTCAACCTCAAGACATGCCTTCAACCTGAGTGGGAGAGCCATGTCATGGTGTGCAAAGAAGCAAAGCTGCACAACAATGTTGGCTATAGAGATAGATTGTGTATCTTATACCATATAGACAAAAAGAATTGCCATTGGGTATACATATGTATACTAACAAGGTGATTATGTTCCCTTAACCAAACCCATTCCTAGTGAAGTGTCCAAAACTCATTGGTTGAGTCTTGGATTTCATAAGGTTTGGTACCTAGACATATTCTGTTACGTAATGGACACGTTTCTTTTATGGGCAAGATGCTTATTGTTGTACGTTAGGCATATTGAAATGTCACAGGCTTCTAATTGGCCTAGTCACACAGGCAATCGCCCTAACGCTTGAGTAGCGGGCAGGATGAGATGTAATCATATTGGCACTAGGCATGCAATATTGATAACTCATACTAGAAGTGTATGAATGAGAAAAAGTCACCTCAGTAAGACTAAGATGAGACTCAAGCGAGTCGAGTATGAAATAAGTTTTCATATAGAAGCTTTAAAAGCCGAATCTTGAGTGTCAAGACCAACATTCAGTATGTTGATCTAGTGGCTCAGGTTATATTTTTGAGTGAAAATCTAGACTGACGATTTGCATGGCATAAAGAGTGACGAACCCAGCTAAGTGGGAGCTATGCCGTGACACACATCTCATACTATGTGTGCTTGTAAGACGACCTATATGTGGGGTGACCATTGAATTCCCTTTCACTTGTCACTGTGTGATCCTATGGACGATGACCCTTTGACTTAAAGCTATAATATTAAGTCAAAGCTTAATGATGTTACTTTAATGTGATTCTCAAGGGCCACGATTTATACGGTTCAACGAGAACACGTTAGGAAAGCAATTAAGCTAAGATGAGATTTCATGAGTGTTTAAGGAAAATTTATCCACCATCACCATATCAGCCCGGGCGATTATGTTGAGAACATAATCATATGATATATCAGGCATAAGGGACTAAAGATGCCACTGGTGATGTCTTGGGATATTTTTGGGGTATCGTATTTCGTGAAAGTGTTATGTTAGTTGGATGGTAACTTAATATAACACTACTTGTTATTTTTGGTCGCACGTCCTATTCCTGGTATGAAGCGTGAGGAGTTGTGATATATGGAGAATACGTGTTTTACGGCCTAAGTGGCAGAGTGGGAGTTGTTGGATGGGCCTAATTAGATTATGCTCGACGGCCACTTAAGTCGCCTAGGGCGACAACCCTAGCTACCCCATAACCTATATAAAGGGGTTTAAGGGGGTTAGCCTCAAGGGTAAGCAATAGAACACTTTCCTCTCTCTCTTCACGGTTACCCTACCATCGTTACCGGGTATTCGGGTTTAGGACGTGGACATCTATAAAGCGACTCTAGTAGCCGCTTGAATTTATTATTATTGAAGAACTGGTGTTCTTATTGTGGACTATTACCAACAGTACAATTCCGCATCCAGGTTAGTCCTGAATTTATTTCCTACAATTGGGATGGAGTCAGGTGTGACAACATTACTGGTCAAGTCCACCACCTTGATTTGCGTAATGTACACTATGTTCCACATTCCATAGGATATAACGAGGACATTGAGCTAAGAGGCACAATTTTGGACCCAAGTTTGGTTGAGTTACCACATTTGAGGTACTTGGATTTGAGCGGCAATAATTTCCAATTGAGCCCCATCCCCAACCTCTCTGGAGCATCATTTGGCAAGGTTGTGCCTCCTGAGATCGGCAATCTAACCAGACTGCTGGCCCTTGATCTAACCTGCATCAACAGAGAGTCTTCTGATGCCGTCATTGCAAATGATCTCAGTTGGATATCGGGGCTCTATCATTTACAATCTCTAAACATGGGCGGTGTCAATCTTACTGTTGCAGAGAGCTCATTACAGGCACTCAGCAAGCTTCCTTCTCTGTTGGACCTGCGGCTTGTATATTCTTCTCTAACTAATCCTCTATACTTGTCTCGTGCTTTCTGTAACTCAACTTCGGTGTCAACCATTCAGCACTCAGATCTTTCACACAACCTCATCCAAGGTATGCTTCCCGATTGTTTGGCCAATATGACCTCCCTAACATTTCTCGACCTCTCAGATAATCAATTCAATGCCCCAATCCCACATTGGTTCAAAAATATGAGAGCCCTTGAATCCATATCTCTTGGTAGCAATTCTTTCAGCCACATCGATGGACAGGGACCGAGTCAGGATTTAAAGTGAGGGGAGTCGAGATTAATAATACACATAACATAAATTTTTTAATTGATGGGTAAATCTCTAAATTAGCCATTCATTCAACACAAATTCAATAACAATTAGTAAACTAAACATAAACACGCAAGCAATTGTAAACAAGATTAGCCCAACTTTAAATCTTCAACCAATAAGATAATTAGGTAAAAATTCTCATTTTTCAATTCCCGAATCATAAGTAATTCACTAACTTAATTAATTATTTAAAATGAATCTAACTAAAATCAGTAAAATAAACATAATTATTTACAAAATAACAAAACTAAAAACAAAAATTGAGAATTTTTGGGAGTTATCTGCTAAAATTTTGAAACAAAAATTGAAAAAATTAAAGGACACTTCCAAAAAAAATACAAAACAAACAAAATGAAGAGTCAAACCAGGAACCCCCCGCACAAAGCAAGAGGCAGCCACCAACCTGCTATGCACACCTATGTTGTGCATTTATAAACTAATTAATATTTTTTTTTATTATCTACAAAAATATCACTCAATTGACCCCCTTTGCCCCAACATGGCTCCGCCCTTGATCTCATTAGGCTCACAGTAATTGATGTTGTTGTTCTGCTCACTCTTGTTATAGTGGATTTGGTGCTATCTTGCCACCCCTGATTTCCTGCCGATTTAAATTTCTACATTAAATCTTGTGAACCCATTGTCATTTGGTCACCTAACAAAACATTATCATCTGTGAAATACAAAGATGTATCTACTACAATTGATCGTTGTAGGAAACATGTCTATATACTAACTAGAATCGCAAGTAGTTCCATATTCCGCAAGGACATGTTAAAATTGCATATATAAATTGACAGCGAAACTTCCATAACATATGCATATGTAAACGTTCACTCCACAGCGAACAACTATTGATAGCATCTATTCATAGTGAAATTATTGCATACTGAAAAATTGAAAACAACAATAACAACAACCACCATCACACAAAACAAAAACTTAAATTCGATCCATATATAAACTTTTATCCCCGAGTTTCGCTTCTCTCAAAAGTACTACTCAAGGGCACTTGGGAGTCCCTCTCTTGGTCGCCCAACGATTGTAGCATGGGCATTCCTCTTTGTGTCCAAAAGTCCCTGAAGGCACACATCGGCATTTGCGGCACCGCTTGTTGCAAAAGAACAAACATGCCTTCCTGTGGTGTGTTTTTGAACATCGGTACTTACATGCCCTTGGACATTCTACAACAATAAATCATACCACCAACCCCAAAATTAAACAATCAAAATATAAGTAAAACCAATTTCTTTTCTTATGAATACAAATTAATCAAATTGAAAAACCATATACCTCATATTTTCAATGTCCCTTCTGAGTTTGCCTATTAGAAATATGCCGCATGAAAGGGAACCATCGTTACATTTCATTTCACTCATTAGGCAGTAAAATGAAGCTGGAAAACTTAATTTATAATAAACTTATTAAAAATCACTCATTACAACACTCATTACATTTCGATTCACTTGTTAGGCAGTAAAATGAAGCTTTAAAAAAAAGTTATAACAAACTTATTGAAAAAAATCACGAGATTTATCAACAGGTGAATTCACACTAGATCAAATGGATGCTTGGGAGGTGGATGGCCATGTTTAGGATCCTTTAGAAACTTTTGATTCAGACATTGATCCAAACCCCTGCATTCAGTAATCAAGATCAAACAACACTCCTAAGGGTGCACACCTTTGTGTAAATTAAATCATCTAGCTGCATTGGTTCAAGGCCTTTTAAGCTAAAGTCTTATAAGCTCAAATATGAGAATGAAATTATATCTCCTTATACTTTATATCTAGATAGTACTTACATAAACCTCAAAATTAGTTATATAAATATATATCCTTACGCTTTGAATCTAAATAATCCTTATACAAGCCTCAAAATTAATTATATATTGGATGGTATAAATGATTAATTAACTCAAAAGGTACGGGTTTTAGTAAACTTAACTCTGTCCTCTCCATGTGTGTAAACACAAATTTCGAGTCTAAAATAAATAAATACAAGAAATTCAGAAACAAATTCAATTTTGTATTGATGTAATATGTAGTTACAATATCTAAATTTAATACAGTAAAATAATCCTTTGATTTGATCTCCTAATGGCTTGAATACTCCGAGGGCGTGGTGATTGATCTCGGTTGGTGCAAATCAGCTGAAGAACTCTGAAGACTTGTTCTTGATTTTGATTTGCAAGTGGCTGATTGTAGTTTCTGAAGCTCAGTAAGTTTTTATCCTTCTCGTTTGGTAGTTGGATGCTCCTTGCTGTCTGAACTCTAAATTCTGCAGATACTGAATGCTCCAAATGACTGGAAAGGACCCTTATTTATAGGCTCTGCCAACTAGGGTTATAGTCGGGTTTTGGGCCTAAGCCCGGTAATTATTTTCTTACTTTTAAATAAAGAAAAATAATTACTAATTTTTGCATCATCGATGACACGTGTCAGCTTTTTAATTGGCTGAACTTAATTTTGACCAAGCAGACCTACCAAAGTCAACGTGACACATGGCAATCTATAATTGGTCAATTTTTTTTTACACGTGGCACCGTTCAATTGGTTGTAGAATTTTTTGCCTCCTACAAATGTCACTTCGAGAGTTGGTCGCGTACACAAATTTGAAGTGTGTGTTTCTTTTTGAAGCGGCTGAGTCTCGAATACTTAATTGATGAAAATGATTAACAATTTGATGAGTCAATTTTGTATTTGCCAAGAAATAAATTTTTTCTTTTTAACTTGACACTTATCTGATTTTTTTTTTACGGAATGAGTATAACCAAATTGAGCCTCTCTGACAAGCCCCAAAAATAAATGAAGGTCCAAAATAGAAGCCGTCTTTTTTTTTAGGGGGGCTGCTCTTTTCTTTAATCCTCTTTTTTTTTCTTTTTTTTATTAAAAAAAAGAGAAAAGCACAAAAAGGAAAAGGGGGATAGCTTGTACGCAGCACCCCATCTTTCTTTCTTTTTTTTTTGATTCTTCTTCTTTTTCTTTTTGATGACTGTGGCTTGAGGGTTTATGATAGAATCATATCTATAAATCTTGATAGAATTTATCAGCAACTCAGACTGATAAATATATGGATTGGAGTAGGAGTAGGGAGCTGAGATCCATGCTGCTATATAAACCCATCTGCATCGCTTTCAATTGCAGCCTCACCAGATCATCTTCCCTACCCTGATTTCTACTCAGAAGGCGCTTCTCCATCTCTTCTTCTGGAATTGTCTCTTTGGTGCCCTGCTGCACTTGCTACATTCAGCGGTGAGAGCCTCCTCCTAGGTTGTTTCTTTCCCTTTTTTTTTTCTTTTTTTTTGACAGAGTATGAATAAGTAGAGACCTTTTACATCGTAGAAAGAAGCTCCCTTTCTACGGTTGAGCCCTCTTGAATAACTTGTAAGTTTACCCTTGCTTTAGAATCGAACCGATTGAAGGCGAAATTAGGGTCCCAATTTGCCGTTTTAGGCCAAAGCAGGAGGAGTTTGTTTGCAATTGTGGGTTGACAAATTACTCATAAAAAAGAAATAACTACCCAAATCAATCCAAAAAAACCATACAAGAAATCAAATCAGACCAAAGAGAGTACCAATTTTCCAAAGGTAATTAAAGAGATAAGCGCATGCTCACCTTTAAGAAACGCCAAACCCAGGGTTCAAACTCCTCTATTCGCGAAGCTTAGACCCATTAGAAGTTTTGATAGTAATTTGCTGGAAAACAGAGGGAAAAGTCAATTTGGGAAGAGATTAGGATTAGGGAGAGATAGGCAGTCATGACAGTGGGATCTTGAGAGAAAACCAGCAAATCGAAGAGGGGAAGCGACTAAAAGAAGAGGCGAAAACGAAAAGGCGTGTGTCGAGGCCGTATTTGTAACAAATTAATGTCAAACTACCCCGGTGTTGATCCCGATGAGACTAACACCTCATCGTAATTTGCCATGTGTAAGAAGAATTAAGACTAACCTGAATGCGGAAGTATACTGTCGATAATAGTCCACAATAATAAGAATACCAGTCTTCGAAAATCAGAATACCAAGCGGCTACTAGAGTCACTTTAGAGATGTCCACGTCCTAAACCCGAGAACGCAATGGATGGTGTTCTAGCCGTGAGAGAGAAAGTGAGAGAATATGTGAGGGAATAGATCTTGTGTTGTTGTATATCTTGACCAACCCCCTAAACCCTCTTTATATAGGTTAGAGGGTAGCAAGGGTTGTCGCCCTAGGCGACTTAAGTGGCCGTCGGGCCTAATTTCATTAGGCCCGTCCAACAGCTCCCACTCGGCCACTTAGGCCGTAAAACACGTATTCTCCATGTTTCACAACTCCTCACGCTTCATACCAGGAATAGGACGTGCGACCAAAAATAACAAGTAGTGTTATATTAAGTTACCATCCAACTAATATAACACTTTCACGAAATACGATACCCCAAAACCATCCCAAAACATCACCAGTGGCATCTCTAATCCCTTATGCCTGATATATCATATGATTATGTTCTTAACATAATCGTCCGGGCTGATATGGTGATGGTGGATAGATTTTTCCTTAAACACTTATGAAATCTCATCTTAGCTTAATTGCTTTCCTAACGTGTTCTCGCTGAACCGTATACATCGTGGTTCTTGAGAATCACATTAAAGTAGCATCATTGAGCTTCAACTTAATATCATAGCTTTAAGTCAAAGGGTTATCGTCCATAGGGTCACATAGTGACAAGTGATAGGGAATTCAATTGTCACCCCACATATGGGTCGTCTTATAAGCACACACAGTATGAGATGTGTGTCACGGCATAGCTCCCACTTAGCTGGGTTCGTCACTCTTTATGCCATGTGAATCGTCAGTCTAGATTTTTCATCCAAAAATCTAACCTGAGCCACTAGATCAACATACTGAATGTTGGTCTTGACACTCAAGATTCGACTTTTAAGGCTTCAATATGAAAACTTATTTCATACTCGACTCCCTCGAGTCTCATCTTAGTCTTACTAAGGCGACTGTATTCATTCCACTCACACACTTCCAGTGTAAGTAATCAATATTGCACACCTAGTGCTAATATGATTACGTCTCATCCTGCTTGCCACTGAAGCGTTAGGGCGATTGCTTGTGTGACTAGACCAATCAGAAGCCTGTGACATTTCAATATGCCTAACGTACAACAATGAGCATCATGCCCATAGAAGAAACATGTCCATCACGTAACAGAACATGTCTAGATACCAAACCTTATGAAATCCAAGACACAACCAATGAGTTTTGGACACATCACTAGGAATGGGTTTAGTTAAGGGAACATAATCACCTTGTTAGTCTATATATATATATACATACCCAATGGCAATGTTTTTTGTCTCTATGGTACAAGATACACAATCTACCTCCATAACCGACATTGTTGTGCAGCTGTGCTTCTTTGCTGTACCATGACATGGCTCTCCCACTCAGGGTGAAGACATGTCCTGAGGTTAACTTAGACTTATCCGAGTTACCACCCCAATCAAAATTTGAGCATCCTCTCAACTTGAGGTTTGCTCCTTGATAGCAAAATGCTAAGTTATCAATACCACGAAGGTGGCATTTGATTCTCCTAATGACTTGTCAATCACGAAGTCTTGGGTCACTTTGATAACGACTTATCAAATTATCCGCAAAGCAATATCAGGTCATGTACATAACATGGCTTTCATTAAGCTTAGTATGATACTAGGGCTAAGGACATTGTTCATTATCTCTATTTTGTCATATGTTTTAGAGTATTGAGCAAGACTCAAGGTTGAACCCTTCTCAACTGGAGTATCTCTGGGTTAGAAATTATAAACCCAAAATCGTTCCAAGGTATTTTTGATGTATGCTTCTTGGGACGGCTTTGGATTATTTCCACTCCCAGGACATACCTGGTTTCACCCATGTCCTTCGTTTCAAAGACATGGAATTGCTACCTTTTAGTAGCTTTAATCATCTCCAAGTTGTTCCTAGTCAACGGTATGTCATCAACGTGAGGAACGCAATCCCCATGTTGATCTTCTGACATACACAATAGCCTTATGAAACCATAGATAAGCCAATATGGCTTTATGGAATCTAGAGTACCAATAACCGGAAGATTGCTAAACATCACATATGGACCTTTTAGAATGACACACATTGTCCTTTCGTCCCTTTGATACAAAATCAATGGGTTAGTCCATATAAATCTCCTTCTTAAGATCATCATTGAGAAAAACAATCTTTACTCCATTTCGAACAACTCAAAGTCCGAATGGGCAACCAGGGCTAGGAGTATCCGGGCCTAAACTTATCAATTGAACTATACACTCGATGTTTTATCTTGAAGACTTACATCAGGGTGGAGTTTCAACGAGTTCTCAAAACCTTGTCAGTAAGTCCATCTCATCCCTTATAGCATCCAATCACTCTTTGTAATTTGGTGAACCAAACGCCTCTTGATAAGAGGTGGATCCCTCAACTCCCAAGGGAGTGCATAGGAATATTTTCTCTTTGATTTAAAAATATCATCGAAGAATTCTTCCACGCTCAGTCCTTGGGATCCTGGGACCTTCATTATTTGTCTGCCTCAATGAGAAATCTTTCCCCCTCTCACTAAGAGGTATGGGACCAGGAGTTTCTCCCGCTTTCTCTAAGAGGTATAACACCCTTATTATGGAGAGAAAACTACTCCCACTATCCACCGAAGATGGGATCCTGAACATGGGGACTAACTGCACGTTCAGGAATAACTCTTATCAACATTTGGAGATTGAGGACGAATCTTATTCTCCTTAACAGACAAACTTTCACCATTCTTACCAAGTAAGGAATGTGTACCATCCTCGGTGACTTAGTGAGAATTCAAATCCTCCCCCTCACCGAGAGGTGGTTGAAGGTATTGTTGTAATGCATACAAATTGAGGTCCTTTTAAATGTCACCAAATGCTAGGGAACTCATCCTTAAGAAAATCGACACTACAGAATTTTGTTTCATGAAGAAAATATTCATGATCTCGATTGGTTCAAAGAGTTTTAATATATCGTCCCAATTGAGTCCTACTACCGCTATAAAGTATATGATTACATCAAGTACTTAATAACGGCGAGATAGTAGGTACATATACCTATATCATGAATACATGTGGCTCCATGACATGTTTTCATACTCATGGACCCGCAGATGTCTAAAGTGAACGAACGCTAAGGGATTCGATGCCCTTGGAACCTTACAAAAAGGATTTCCTATTGCTTTACTAGCTAGACATAACTCACATTTTGCACCTTAAGTCTAGTGAGTTGGTCTTAAAAGGCCATCTTTGGCTAGTTAACTCTATCTTGACCCTTATGGTCAAAATGAGCACGTCTAAAATAGATTCAAAAATGAGACAAGGATGGAAGATGTTCTATTTCGTCCATTGAAAACACCTTTTAGTGTGACATGGCCAAACAAATCACCATGCCATATGATGTCTAAGACATCCAGACGAAAATTAAAGAAAACTAAACTTGGGGACAGAAGACACAAGGAAACATCGCACTCTAGGTGCATAGAGAGCATCGGGAAGAGACAACGTAGTCCTTTCAAGGAGCCTGGAATGATTTTGTCTTTAATTCAAGAACACCCTTTTTATCGTCGTTACCTAAAACGACAATTTGTGAATCCACCGGGTAGTAGTGAAAGTTCACAAAAATTAACTCGTTCCTGAAATATGCGCTTGGTTGCTCCCGTATCTGCGATCCACTAAGGATCCCAGTTAGCAACAAATGCTTGGGAGCGCACACATTATCTAGGAGGGGCTGTGGAAGGAGGTACTTTAATCGACTTAGGACAATCCTAAGCATAAGATGCCTAATTTCCATAATCATAGCGCTCACACGTGCTATATGCTTCTCTTTATTTCCTTAGCCTTTTTCCCTTTCGCAATACCAATCTTAGGTCCAGAATATTTTGAGGGAATGGATCTGGACGAACCTGATGCTAAGCTCATCCCACGCGTACTCAACAGTGGGATGACTTTTAATTCCCCCACTAGATCGACATTGATGCAATACGATAAAGTATAACATCTTAATCGATCTATTCTCGAACCACTTTTTGTATGCTTTTAAGTTTTCTAGATACTGTTCACTAACAGTACCATTTTTTGCCATCCTATGAAACCTATAACTTAATGAGTATCCTAACATTTCACGTTCAATCAGAAGAAACTGAATCCTCCGACATTATGTATCATAGTTAGCGCTATCAAGTTCTTTATTGATAAACAAATTACCAACCTTATTTTAATTGCCATAGCTAAAGATATATATTCTGTAAAGTGGACATTAGGCATATTTTCAAATAAATAAATTATCAAAAAACTCCATTATCCATGTCGTATGATCGAAAATTTCGCTAAACTCATAATCATCTCATACAAGCATGAATTAGAAGTTTTTATAACTTATTCAACACAATCTTCCATAAAACCAAATTTATGGAGAATATTATGGTTAAACATTTTAATATTCCAGAAATATCACGAAGATACCCAACTTTATGTAACCAAATTTATATGAAGTTATCTCATTATATATAACTTCTAATATGTCATTTAGAACTCTATCAATGACATCTCAAACATGAAATTTAGATTATTATATAAAACACATTTATATAATAAAATGAATCTATAATGCGAAACATATTTGAAATATCACATGTTACAAAAGAAGTTCATAAAAGACCCAAATAGCATTATATAAAACACATTTATATACTTATATATAAAATGAAACTTATCCAAATGTTATTCGCAAATTACAAAACAAATTTATAATGTTACGAATTTGAATTTCATGAAACCAATTCATAAAATACCGCTAAATTGCATAATTAGCAGGTAATATGAAACGAATCCACATTTATTAATTTGGGCAAGGATAAAAAATGCTAAAACAATTAGCAAATTTACTACAACTCATGTAGTTCGTATATATAATACGCATTTATATAATACTACTAACTGGTGATTGGTATGAAACATATTCATGCAATTGAATGTAACATATTTTGTAACATGAAATATATCCAAATATTAGTTGCAATTAATCATGCATAGAACAGATCTATATAACATTAAAATTTGGATGAAACAAGTTCATAGTAAAGCTCGCAAATTATATAAAACGTATTCATATAATATTGCAAATTTAAATTTCATGAAACAAATTCATAAAATAATCGAATATACTATACTTTTGAAATAATAGCATGAAACTTGTTCATGTAAAACTTAATGAATCATTTGTTAACTACAACAATGATAGAACAATTAGCTGATTTATAATTGCCCATGTTTGCATAAAATTATTAAATCATGAACATATTCATGTGACGAGATATTATATAAAATATATTTATATAATATAACTTATGAAACATATTCTTTTACCAACCAAAGGAATCTTTATATCACATAGATATTTATTGAGTTCGAGTAAAACAAATTTACATCACACACACTAATCATATATATGAAACGAATTTATATAATTTCAACCCAATTGATCGATAACAAGTTACTCAGCATGAAAATTTCAAGTCGACACATATATAAAACGAATTTATATATGACATTAAACATATTAATGTTTTTATAACGAAATCATGCATTCAGGATTAAAACTAATTCGAAACCTTAATTCCACGAATGAATTAATATGCATGAAACTTTATCAACTTGAATATCATTATAATTCAATTAAAATCATGCCATGACTAATGATAATAATTAAACAATAATGATTGAAAAATAATTCGATCCAAAACAGTCAAAAATAACCTGACCCATATCATTAAAATATGACGAAAAGCAAACCGGCCCAAAAGGAAAAACAGTTCAAAAAATTTGGGCCAGAAAACAAACGGGCCACTAAACCGGGTCTCCATTGCCTCTTTTGGGCCGTTCTTATTTATGACCCAAAAGAAAACCGATCCAAAAACAAATAAAAACCTACCCAGAAACTTTAATGGACCGGGGTGGGGTTTTATAAGTGAACCATTTCACTACCCCACCCTTTTCCCCCAAACCCTAAACCGACGCTTTCTCTCTCCTTTGCTTGCTGTTCCTCTGCCTGCCTTCGAAAACTCTCAACACTCTCTTCGACCTCTCTGCCCATCGCTATCTCTCTGGCTCTCCCAGTGCCGTGACCATGGAAATGGAGCACCAAACTCCTTCCTTGTCACCGCGAGCATGGCAGCCACCACCACCGTTCTGGGTTTCAAAAAAAAAAAACAACGCCCAAATGATGCAAAAACGCCACCACCGACCCCGTTGAGCCTCAATCTACGCTACACCGGCGAGAACCAAGGGTACTACGGTGTAGATCGGTCGAATCTAAGCTTGAGGAAGACGCCCACGCGCCAAACGCGCCACTGAGGCAATGGCGCATGCTCTCACGAGCCTCTTGAATCGGTGTTTTTCGGCTTCTTTTTCTACAAGGTTGCGTAGATCGGCGATGGGAAGGGGCTCTGGGAGGAAGAAGATCGTGAAACGACCTTCGTCGGTGGCGCGTGACGGCCACGTGCCACCCCTCCTCGGTGGTTTCTGATGGGTATGATTCGACTGACTTATTTCCGTTTTTCACCCCCTTTTTGAGTCAAGAACTAGGCAAGGGAGGGTAGGGTTAGGGTTTCGGGTCCCTGTAAGGGTTAGGGTTTCGGGTCCTTCCCCTCCCCCCTGCCTTTTTTTTTTGTTTTATCGTCGTTTTAGTCGAGGTCAAATTTCAGGCTGAGGGATTTTAGGGTTAGGGTTCAGTCGAGTGGGGTGGGCCTTTTTCCCAAAAAAAAAAAAAACAAATTATGCCTTTCATGGTTTAGCATTCGATTCAGGCGTGATTTTGTCTAAACATTGTGATAACAGAAGGCATACACACACAGTGATACTAATTGGGTGTTAGACGCGAATAATCATCAAAAGCATGTTATGTCTTATGTCGTGAATGTTGTGTGACATGTTCTTGGATTCTTAGCAACTAATAGCATCCACGAATCTAGATATATAAGACAAATAGCATGAGCATGTTCATGATTAGCAGATTCTAATATGTTCTGGGCATTATAATAACGTGAGCATGCTTCTGGATTTTAGCAGTTTGCATAATCACAAAAATTAAGCAAATTGAATGAAAATAGCATGCTATTAATTTGCATAATTACATAAATTAGGCAATTAATCATATAAAGGAGCATGCTTTAACAAATCAGATTATTAATCTATTAATCGGGACTAATCCGAACAGTTCTAGGCTCTGATACCACTGTAGGAAGAATTAGGACTAACCTGAATGCGGAAGTATACTCTCGATAATAGTCCACAGTAATAAGAATACCAGTCTTCGCAAATCGGAATGCCAAGCGGCTACTAGAGTCGCTTTAGAAATGTCCACGTCCTAAACCCGAGAACGTAATGGATGGTGTTCTAGTCGTGAGAGAGAAAGCGAGAGAATATGTGAGGGAATAGATCTTGTGTTGTTGTATATCTTGACTAACCGCCTAAACCCTCTTTATATAGGTTAGAAGGCAGCAAGGGTTGTCGCCCTAGGCGACTTAAGTGGTCGTCGTACCTAATCTCATTAGGCCCGTCCAACATCATGTCTTTTGTTTTTGGCCTTGCTTCTGCCGACCGGCATTGGTACTTTGATATTTTGACCTCCCCTTTTTTTTGTGGATTCACCTTTTTTGTGTAACTAAACCAAGAACTCCTAATTTATATTTGGTTTGCTCTTTTTTTTTTGTCACCTTTTTTTTTGTTAGAGAACTTAAATTTATATTCTCTTATTTTTTATTTTTTTTAGGAAGCTGCTGAATCAACTTAAATTTCTTCCTTCCAGCCTCGACTCCCCCGATTAGATCGCGAAGTGAGGTCGACTTCTAATACGAGGAATCGTTTTTCCCCGTAGATTCGATTCTTTATAGGCGACTCTCTGACTTAACCTAATTGGGTCGACTTGAATTTCCTCTTTCCAGCCACGACTCCTCCGATTAGATTGCGAAGTGAGGTCGACTTCTAAGACGATGAATTGTTTCTCCCCTTAGATTCGATTCTTCGCAGGCGACTCCCTCACTTAATCTAATTGGGGTCGACTTGAATTTCTTCCTCCCGGCCACGACTCCTCCGATTAGATCGCGAAGTGAGGTCGACTTCTAAGACGAGGAATCGTTTCTCCCCATAGATTCGATTCCTCGCAGGCGACTCCCTCACTTAATCTAATTGGGGTCGACTTGAATTTCTTCCTCCCGGCCACGACTCCTCCGATTAGATCGCGAAGTGAGGTCGACTTCTAAGACAAGGAATCATTTCTCCTCATAGATTTGACTCTTCGCAGGCGACTCCCTCACTTAATCTAATTGAGGTCGACTTGAATTTCTTCCTTCACCATGGTGCATTTTCTGGACCCATAATCCGATCCTAAGAAGCCAACTCGTACCATCTTGGACAAAGAAGATGATCCAATTGAAGAAGGCGTGACTCTCCGTGTAGATATGCCAACACCGCTACCGTCCAGAAGCTCTTTATTCCATAACTACCTTGCAGATTCATGCTGGAGTGTGGAATCTACCCGCGAAATACAAAGATCATACGGAGTCATCTCGACTTTGAGAGTCTTGAAGCTTAGCTCGCCATTATTTGCATCTTCTACCCCTTCTCAAGGAGGAACACCCTTACTTCGACATCGTATCATGGATGGGACACTATCCTGGGGCAGCTTTTCACCTTTTTTCTCTGACAGCTTCTTCATACCGTGCTATTAGGAATGGCTAGAAGACGTTCTTGATCGCAACAAAGACAGACTTAAGGAATGGAGGCTTTACGATGGACTGTATGCATCCTTGTTCTCTTATGACATGAGTCTCACCGTCTTTAAAGCATTCTGTGAACTGTGGTGCCACACTACCAACACCTTTTGCACAGAGAACGACGATATGTCAATCTTCTTATGGGATTTACGGACTATAGGTGGACTTCCAGCTGACGGTGCTTACTACGAAGAAGTCATTCCATCCGCCAGAGAACTCCTTTCTGCAGGACGTGGAGACAATGGTATTCCAACGACTTGCACATTCCTCTTTTCTGCTTTCCACAGACTATGCCAAGATGTTCATGGCATTGTTCAACTTCCTGCTTCTGAACGGATACGCTCTGGTATAGAGGGCGACAGATTTACACACCTCCTCCCAGCCGTGACAACAGAAAGCGAGTTAAAGCTCCTACAAACACATCATGTCCATCTGGCTTGATTGCTCCTCGCACCGGGCGAACGAAGAGAGAAAAAGATCCTTTTGTGACGCTCAACGTTCCTAAGGCCCTAATCGAAGAGACCTACCTTGCTGCCCTTATTTCCTATTGGTTGTGCTCCTTTGCACTACCAACTGAAGTAGTGTGCCTTATTCGCCCAGCTGTGCTTGTAGCTGCAAGCAAACTGGCTCATGGGGAATGTCTAAACCTAGCAATTCCTGCTTTGGCTAGCATTTATAGGGGGTTGAATAGAATTTCTACGGCTCGAAGCCTGAATAAGTTGTAAGTAATTTTCCCCATTCACTACGTTTATGGATGGTTAGGGACTTACTTCCAAACTTACTTTGATCATCCCCATCATCGGCACGACCATCTTAAGATGGTGAAGTTCTCTGGTGAAAAGATGAACTGGACTCCTGACGTACAAAAAGCTCGAGAGCTATTGAAATGCATGGATCCGTCTGTCATGTATTCTAATGCTCTTATGAAGGATACACCGATCACCTTGATTGACATTCAGAATTTATCCTCAAGCTGGAAAGCATACTTGATTTGCCTTCGCTCCGGGTTTTTGACCTTGCGATAAGGAAGAATAATTGTGATCGAACCATACTTCCCTTGCAAGTTTGGGCAACAATTTGGCTTCTATCAAGATGTACTAAGTGAGTCACGAATGAATGATTGAGACGACACCTTACAGGACGTAGCTCGCTATTGGTTCAACCTTACAGAACACATAACAAGGTCCAGCGTGACAATTCTTGCTCCTCCTGATAAGAAGTTTACAAGAGTCACTATTGCATATGCCAATTGGTGGCAATCTTCGCGGGGCGATCTTTTCTCTCAAGGGCCTAAATATCCCAGAGGTGAGGCTGTGCAACCACGAAGAGCTTTTAAAGCGAGAGTTGCTAATGATGCATCCGCCTTAGTCGTCACTTCCGGTAAAGCGAGTGCACATAAGCCAATCATGTAGCCGCATAACGAACACGCCTTATCCCCAGCAGAGCTTAGAAAAGAGGAAGGCGATAGTTCCTCATTGGGAGCAGACATATCTCCTCAGAAAAGTAGAAGTTGTTCACCTGGGAAAGAAAAGATTGAAGCTTTGAGAGGTTTGGGTGTTAGGTCTTCTATTAGTGGAGCGAAGAATTTGTCAGGCTCGAAGAGCAGACCAGACGTTGTAACTAAGCTACCCAACTCCAAGAACAAGCCTAACAGTGCAACGAGCTCACTGAAATCAGATAACAAAGCAAAAGGAGAGGTGCATCTTGTTATCCTGCCCTCTTTTCGCTCCCCCTCTTTCTTTCTTTTTTTCTTTTTGTTTTTTTACTTAATCCTCCTTTTAATGTAGGGATATACTGTCGAAATTGGAGACACACTTAAGGCCGCATTTGGTGACATAGACAGTGAAGCCACCTTGACCGTGCCGCATACCAAGTCAACTGAGGACGATTCTATTAACATAATGTCGTCGCCCGTGAAACGAGCAGAGCGCTGTCAATCACCTGCTCTTTCTGTTGCAACCTACTTTCCTAGGAGAATTGCTTCTAGCGTGTTTAACGATCTGGCCTTGAGTGTCAAGCAACGCTTTCAGTAATAGTTGAAAAAGTTCATCCCAAAGACAGAAGGCGACCTTGCAAACATTCGCCAAGAAGTTGAGCAAATATATGAAACCTTATCATCCTTCCAGACAGATTATTTGGGGCTAAAGAATAGTGTTGAGACATATTTGAACGAAGTCGGGCAGTACCTAAAGTTGAAAGCCCAATTAGAAGAGCGGACTCCTACTAAAGATATGCTAAACAAGCGAGCAGCCTTAATAGACAAACTTGAGGAGGCACGAGCTTTAGTGGAAAAGGCTAGTGCACAGTTTGATGAGACAACTACTGCTATCGCCCAAGCTGATAAGCAAAGGAAGCTACTTGAAGCAGATCTTGAACGAGCAAAGGCAAATGAGCTGGAATTGAAAGACAAATTAGTAGAGACTGAAGCTTCATTGAAGTAAGCCAAAGACGGTGTATCTCTTCTTGAAAAAGAGGTTGTTGATTTAGATGTTGCGCCCTAAGTTACTGCAGAAGAAACGGCTCAAGTTGAAGCAGCAAGGCAGCAGGTCCAAGAGCATCTAGGCGCACTGGCTGCTTAGACCATACCCAATTGTTTTGTTCTAGATTTTTTTTCCTCACTTTGCAATTTGTTTTTTGTGGACTCAGTATGGTTTAATTGGAATTGGTTTTGATATATTGCAATAAGATGAGTCTTTCAATTCAAGTTTACGCAATAATATGTAGATATAGCCAACGAATGAAACCAATAAGTACTAACACAATTTATTCTTCCTTTTTTTTTTTTTACGGCTGTACTTAGCAAATATGCCCAAGTTGCCTACGTACCTAAAAGGAATGCAATATCCTAAAGGATCAAGTCATACGTAGTTTAAAAACATAACATTTTTTATTTGTTTTGTTTTGCCGTTCACAGTTTAGACTCTTGCGGACTAGGAGTATTATAAAGGAATTTAACTTGAAAGAACGAGCAGTTTAGGCTTTTACTTAGGACCTTTACAACATTCTATTTCAAGAATAATAGCGCTTCAAGAACTTACAGTTTATGGGTCCTATGCGCGCTTCATCAGTACCAACTATCTTGTAGGCTCCATTTGTGTAAACTTCTCTGACAACATATGGACTATCCCATTTAGAGGTGAATTTGCTTCCAAATTTGTGGGAGACAATAATCGGTCTTCTTACTACGAACACCTGGTCTCCGACTTGGAAAGATCGCGGTCGAACCTTTTTGTTGAACGCTTTTGATAGACGGGCTTGGTAGCATTCTAGCTTTTTTTGTGCCTGAAGTCTTCTCTCATCAAGCGCCTCCAGTTTAGCTAAGCGAAGCTTGTGATTTTCGTCTTCTGTCAAACCTTCCTATATGGCGATGCGAAGTGATGGGATTTAAAGCTCTAACGGTAGAACGACTTCCACTCCATAGACCAAAGCGAATGGGGTCGACTGTGTTGGCGTCTTGTACGTTGTTCGATATGCCCAAAGAGCTTCCCCTAATCTTTCATGCCAATCCCGTTTAGACTTTGCGACAACGTTTTTGAGTAAGTTGCAAAGTGCTTTGTTAAATGCTTCTGTCAGGCCGTTTGTAGGGGCGTTGTACATGGAAGACTTATGTTGAGCAAAGTTAAAATTCTCGTACAGGCTAGTCATCAAGCTGTTGAAGAAGGGTTTTCCATTATTAGTGATAATGTACCTCGGCACACCATACCGATAGATAATGTGTGTCCTTATGAAGTCGACCACATTTTCTTTTTTGACCTCTCTTAGTGGGATTGCTTCCGCCCATTCAGAGAAGTAGTCAGTGACAGCTAAGATGTAGGAGTGACCTGCAGACGATTTAGGCGTGATTGGTCCAACGACATCAAGCCCCCATGCCTCAAATGGCCGAGATGCAAATGTTGGGTGGAGAGGTTCGGGAGGTTGATGTATGAAGTTAGCATGGAACTGGCAAGCATCGCACCTTTTTGCATAATTTATACAATCATGTAACATAGTGGGCCAGTAGTAGCCCATCCTTTTATTGCGATCGTGTAGCCTAGGCCCTGATTGGTGTGCTCCGCACGCACCTGAATGTGCTTCCGTCATTGCTTGCTTTGCTTCTTCAGTATCCAAGCATCGTAACCATAGACCAAGAAAGGAACGTCGATAGAGCGTCCCATTGTAGTAAAGGAAGCTTGCAACCCTCCGCTGTATTTCTATCTTATGCCTTGGGTCACTATGAAGTTTTTCATGCTCTAAGTACTCAATTATTGGTTAACGCCAGTCTTCTGCATCTATTTCAAGAACGCAGATCATGTTGACGTTTTCCTCTGAGTCTTCATCATCCGGCGGAACCACCCAGCGACTACATACTGGAATAGTCATTTCTCCTTTTGCCACCAGTGCCAAAGTGGCTGCGAGGCTTGCTAGTGCGTCAGCCATCTTGTTGGCACTCCTTGGCACGTGCTCTAACTTGACCATGTCCAACTTATTTAGCAGGCGTCATGCTTGCCTGTGATTTGGGACAAGGTCCTCTTTATTAACCTCGTATTCGTTAAGTAGTTGATTGATGACCAACTGCGAGTCACCATATATGTTGAGATCGGTGACCCCCATTTCAATAGTCATTTCAAGGCCCAAGTGAAGCGCTTGGTACTTCGCCACATTGTTAGAACATAACTGAGTGAGCCCAAATGAATACGGAAGAATGTGCTTTTCGGGGGAAACGAATACCACTCCTACACCAACGCCATCATACCTAGCTGACCATCGAAATACATTTCCCAGGAAGGGAGGATATTGATGTAAAACACTCCTTCTCTTGGCAAATCATCATTTAGCTCCCAATCATCGGGAATGGGATGATCTGCTAAGAAACCTGCCAACGCTTGTCCCTTAACTGCTCTTTGGGGTACATAAACAAAATTGTACTGTTTTAAGATGACCGCCCACTTTGCCAGTCGCCCATTTAAGATTGGCCTAGACAAGATGTACTTGATGGGATCGGCTTTGGAGATCACTTGCACTGTATAGGCCTGCATGTAATGCTTGAGTTTTTGGATGGAAAAGATGAGCGACAAGCACATCTTTTCAATAGGGGAATACTTCAGTTCAGCGCCGACCAACGTACGACTTAAGTAGTACAGGGTGACTTCTTTCCCTTCCTCGTCTTCTTGTACACACAGTGCCCCTAAGGATTTTTCCTGAGCTGCAATGTACAGCCGAATAGGCTTACTAGGGATGGGTGCCCCCAACACAGGAGGATGGGTCAAGTACTCCTTTATTTTCTCGAATGTCGTACAACACGATTCATCCTACTCAAATGGTGCACCCTTTTTCATAAGGTGGTTGAAGGGATGGCAGCGTCCTGCAAGATTTCAGATGAATCTCCAGATATATGCCAAGCGACCTTGAAGTTCGCGAAGCTCCCTGAGATTCTTAGGTTCAGGCATCTCCTGGAGTGCCTTGATCTTCGATTGGTCGATCTCAATCCCTCTGTAATGAACGATAAACCCAAGAACTTTCCAGAGGTGACACCAAATGCGCACTTGAGTGGATTCATCTTCAATTGACATCTTTGTAATCGTTCGAAGATTGAACGAAGATCTTGTATGTGGTCCTCCCTCTTTTTGGACTTCACCACCAAATCATCGACATAGCACTCGACTTTCTTATGGAGCATATCATCAAAAATTGTTTGCATTGCCCTTTGGTACGTTGCTCCTGCACTCTTAAGTTCGAAGGGCATCACCTTATAGCAAAAAATGCCTTTAGGAGTGCGGAAAGTTGTGGCCTCTTGATCTTCTGGCGCAATCAAAATCTGATTGTATCCTGCAGTACAATCCATGAATGACAGCGCTTCATGCCCTGTGGTTGAGTCGATCATGAGCTCTGTGATAGGCAACGGGAAATCGTCTTTTGGACAAGCGTCGTTAAGATCCTGAAAGTCTACACAAATACGAAGTTGCCCATTTTTCTTCCTGACAGGCACGATGTTTGCAATCCATGTTGGGTACTTGACCTCGCGTATGAATCCTGCCTCTATGAGTTTGTTGACATTCTTTTCAATTTTCGGTACCAACTTTGGGCGAAAACGTCGCTGAGGCTGCTTCTTAGGTGAAATACCCCTTTTGATAGATAGACGGTGGACTGCGACCTTTGGATCCAACCCGGGCATTTCTCTATAGCTCCAGGAAAATACATCCTTGTACTCTGATAAGAGTTCCAAGTATTGGTTTTCCTCTTCGAGTGTGAGTGATGAGCTTACGTAGATAGGACAAGGCTCTTCATTGATTCCAAGATTCAACTCTTTCAAATCATCAACCATAGCCTGCCCCCTATCTTCGAAAGTCTTAGGAGTTTCTGTCAACTCTACTCTGAGTCTGAGTCATCACATTCGTGGATTGTGATATGATTAGAAGAAACAACTTCTTCTTCCTCTGCTTCCTTGTTAGAGTCAGAGTTTTTTCGTTGATCTGTGAAGATCACAGTACGCCTCTTTACCCTTAATGAACCATCCGTTTTAACATACAAACTAGAGAAGCGCTTCATGCGAGAAGGGATAGAGCTTTGAACTTTATTTATCACTCCCAAACGGCTAAATGCGGAACTTTTCTCATGCTGAAGTTGTGAGTTCGAGGACTTTTCACCAGCTCCTATTCTGGCAAAAAATGAAGGCTTTGGCTGGGGATGATCTTTGATTCTGTTGAAAACAGAACTTCTGTGATCTTTCTCTTTTCCTATATGGGCAAATACTGACGGACGTTTTTTAGAAGTTGATGATTGTAGCCTATCAAACACAGAGGGCTTTAGGTTGGGTGAAGCATTTTCATCTTCACTCACATCTACCTCTTCAGCTGAGATGTGTTGAATAACTAACTTCTTGTCCTTTCGTCGACCAGAGATTCTGATTGGCTGCGGTGGCATGAAACCCAGTCCAACTTTAGAGATGCCTACTGAACCTCCCTGCTCTTGAATCTTTCTCTGAGTTTCAGTAAGGCCATGAGGCTTGGCTTTGACTACCTTTCCTAAGGCAGCTGGATGTTGAAAGTCGTAACCAGCCCTCTTCATAAGCTTGTATGCATTAGGATCAAATTCCTCCCTAGTCCGTACACTTGGCAAGTCATTTCCTTCTTTACAAGAAACGACAAACCCGAAAATAGGGGGTCTACTCACCTTAGCCTGCCACATTTTTAGCGTTGGAACTGTTGCACTTCCTTTTAAGGTGATTATGCTAGCTCCATCATCCTTTTTAGTAACTTTGGTCTCAATGCTTCTGCTTGTACACTCGCTAAAGGGTGATTCACCCTCCTTATGGCGAGACCTAGGTATGTACCTTAAGACTGGTGGCATTGATCCTGTTGACACAGCAGCTTGTTTAGCAACTTGCTCAACATGAGAAGTGGTGCTACTTTGCTTACTTGCTTTTTTCTCGCGCTGCTGCTTAGGAGCACCATATTTTGTAACCCGAGGGGCCTTCTTTGCGACACCTTTGCCTGTGGAAGAAATGGTTGACGGCATGGTCTCTTTAGGTGCAGCACCTTCTTCAAAGAACCTTGCGCCTGCAAAATGAGACTCGCCTTAGTGAATGGCTTGACATCCCCGTTTATTTTCTTCTCTCCATCACGGTAGTACTTAAGGCATTGGTGTAAAGTGGAAGCCACTATCCCATGCTCATGAAGCCATGGTCGCCCAAGTAATAACCTGTAGGAAGTCTTAACATCAATTACATGGAAGATAGAGGACTTCGTCAAATCTCCCATTATTAGTTCAACACGAATCATGCCGATTTCATGTTGGCCTTCAAGGTTAAAGCCTTGAATCATCGTTCGACTCTTAGATAGTTCTTCCACTGTGATGCCTAAGTCGTTCATTGTAGACTTGGACATGATGTTGACGGTTGACCCTCTATCCACGAGAATGCGTCTAACTTTTTGCTCCCTAATGTAACCAGTCACAAACAAAGGACGATTATGGGGCTTGGATCCCAACAACAAATCATCATCAGTGAAAGTGACTGCGGTGTTGCAATAGGCACACTGAATAGGGCCCTCTGTTGATGCTCCCGCATCCTTGATTTTATCAGCATAAAGTTCTGGATGTTGTAAAGCAGTAACGACATGCTGACGCATCTCATCAGGCAGACAAAAGGTTTGCTCCCAGCTCATGCGAGCTGGCAAAGCCTCCAAGACAGTTAAGGTCTTATCAGCTATTCTAGGTGACTCTTCTTGTTCGTCACTTCCTTCGTCTTCCTCTTCTTCGAGCTCAGAACATGAAGTTATGTTGACTGTAACTTTCTCAAATAAGCCTATTGGGAAAAACTCTTCGAGTGTGACAGGGACAAATGGCTCATGTTCAAGGAGGTCAATAGGTAGAATCTCATGCCTTTTGACGTTCTTGGACTTCTTCTTTCCTTTTGAATGACGAGGGCTCTTTTTTCTTCGTTGTCTCTTCCTGCGGCGAAGATTGCGCTTGGCTTTGCTTCCTTGGCCTCCGGCGAGTGACAAGAGTCAATCCCTCTTCATCAACATCAGCTTTATCAGAGACATCCACAAAAGGATCAGTCTCTATCAAGGGTCCTATGGATTCAATTGGAACCACCGTAGGCTCCAAACTTCCAAATTGAATTGTAATTAATTTCTCTCCAAGGGAGGAAATCAATTTAGTGTTTACTCTACCACGAGGTTGAGTATGCTTTGGCTTCCAGGGCGATGAGGAACACTCCAGCTGAGTGGAGATATGAATTGTCTCAACGGTATCGTCCAAATCCAGTATTATCTTCTCATCCCTGGCCAGTTGCATAATACGCTCCTTGAGTGTAATGTATTCCTCGAGAGGGTGACTAACCACCCTATGATACTGACAATATTTTGGGTCGGCAACCCTTCCAACTTCTTCGGGCCATTTTGGTTCTGAAAGTTCGATAACCCCATTTTCAAGGAGATCATCAACATTCCTGACAAGTCTGAGCCAGGGAATGGGTATTTCTTCTCCTGCAGTTCCTTCAATGTAGGACGCTTCTTTTCAATATCCTTGGAGAATCCACCCTTCGTGTTTTCATACTTGGGCTTTTCGGATATTTGAACCGGCTCCCCAATTGAAACAGCCATGGATTCTTTGTTTGAGGACTTTATGGACTTGGGATTCTTCTTGAATTCACCCTTGTCCTTTCTAGTGTCAGATGAAGAAGAAGACTTGCCACGACGACTTGCGATCGTTATCTCCATGTCATGAGCTTTCGTTGCCAATTCTTGAAAGGTCCTTGGCTTACTCATCTGTAGGACGTATAGTAAATCCCACTCCATGTCCCGAGCACACATTTCAACGGCTGAAGCTTCTAATAGACGATCCTTGCACTCGAGACTTAGGGAGCTCCAGCGTTAATGTAATCAAGAACCGGCTCGTCCTTCCATTGTCTGGTGCTTGTTAGCTCTGTCATGCTAACAACATGTTGAGTGCTGTAGAACCTTTTCAGGAACTCTTGCTCCATTTGTTCCCAGCTGTCAATGGACTCCGGCTCCAAGTCTGTGTATCAGTCAAATACGATCCCTTTTAGAGTACGAACAAATTGTTTCACCAGTCGGTCCCCCTTTGCACCAGCATTACTGAACGTCTCAATGAAGTGGGCAATATGCTGTTTAGGGTTGCCCTTGCCATCGAACTGGTTGAACTTGGGAGGCTGATAACCATGTGGCATGCGAACAGCATCAATCCTCTTCGTATAAGGCTTTGTGTACAGGTGGGTCTTGTGATATCCTCCTCCCAACTGAGCCTTGACTGCATTTGCTATTAAGCTCTGTATCTGCTCAACAGACATCGAGCCTAAAGAGCGGTCCTTTCTTGCCTTACGCTCGTCATCATATTCTTCGCTGCGGTTGGACTCTTTATCAGAGTCTTCGGCGCCTGAACCCTTGTTAGAAGCTTCAGAGGACTTCTTTTCTAGCTTCTTCATCAACTCAGCAATCTGATCGTTTTGGCGTTTGATTTGGGCGTCCTTTTCTGCACTCTCTTTAGAGAGCCTATCCAAGGTAGCCTTCATGCTCGCCAGTTGTTCTTTGAAGTTAGTAGCCCCTGTCACCATAACTGGCATGACAACATTGTTAGATGATTCGGCTTTAGTATGCAAGGAAAGTGATCCCTTTGAGGATGCCAAAGAGGAATCACTGCTTGAATAACCATCATCTTCAAAATTAAAGGGTTGGAAAGTAGGGTTAGTGTGGGTTTGGAGTTCATCCATCTCACGTGGAATTGTTTGTGGCATGATGAAGCCAGCAATAGATTTTTGCTTAAGAACATTTGAAGCGACTTGATTGACTCCATCAGATACGTTGGAGCCAAAGTTTTGGATCTTATGTGATTGTGATGGTGCAACCACAATTGAGTGCTCCCCAGTGATAGCAGTAGCAGTTTTTGCCATACTTCTGGTCATGACACCACCAGATGCAGCACTAGCAGTTGTTGATCCCTGAGATGCAGATTGGACAGCTTTCCTTGAAGATTGAGTGATAGCATTCTTAGGGGTCATGTTATCTTCGAGGGAGTGCAGAGTTTGTATATCGGAGAAAGAGATGAGAGGCAGAGTTGTCCCACCGGGTATGCCAAAAATTTGTAAACACAAATTTCGAGTCTAAAATAAATAAAGACAAGAAATTCATAAACAAATTCAATTTTGTATTGATTTAATATGTAGGTACAATCTTTGAATTTAATACAGTAAAATAATCCTCTGATTCGATCTCCTAATGGCTTGAATACTCCGAGGGCGTGATGCTTGATCTCGGTTGGTGCAAATCAGCTGAAGAACTCTGAAGACTTGTTCTTGATTTTGATTTGCAAGTGGCTGATTGTAGTTTCTGAAGCTCTGCAAGTTTTGATCCTTCTAGCTTGGTAGCTGGATGCTCCTTGCTGTCTGAGCTCTGAATTCTGTAGATGTTGAATGCTCCAAATGAAGGGAAAGAACCCTTATTTATAGGCTCTTCCAACTAGGGTTAGAGTCGGGTTTTGGGCCTAAGTCCAGTAATTCTTTTCTTACTTTTAAATAAAGAAAAATAATTACTAATTTCTGCATCATCGATAACACGTGTCAGCTTTTTAATTGGTTGAACTTAATTTTGACCAAGTGGACCTCACAAAGTCAACGTGACACATGACAATCTGTAATTGGCCAATTTTTTTTACACGTGGCACCGTTCGATTGGTTGTAGAATTTTTTGCCTCCTACAATGTGTTAAACACATACCTTCGAATATCATGTTTTCTCTACATTGAGTTCATTCCTAAACAAACCAAACAAATGAAATCAAAAAGCATAAACCTTCCTGTATCTCCTGATTTCATCCTTGATTTTATTTCATTCTTTCATTTTCTTCTTTTCCATGGGTAAAGATCCAACTCTATTGGGCATGTGATAGGGAATCCTAGTGGGCTTGCAAGACATAGGAGTAAGGGTAAAATATGCACGCTTGTTAAAATCTAGGTATAACTTATAAGAGTTAAATCACTAATTCAGTAATTCTCACATTTAGATTCTGCCTATTAGAAATGTGAAGGAAAAGTAGGGGAAAAGTGAGTTTTTTTTCTCTTGCATGTTTTGGATTGAGGGAAGAATACAAGAATTTTAATGAAAAATTTGAATGTTGATGAATTACTTGAATCATGTTGATATCATCTAAATAGTGCGAGGTTGAAGGAGGTGGGAAATTTTTCCCAAACTTTCCTCACAATTATATAAAGAAAATTTTATCACTTGTTTCTAGCAATTTTTCAACGAAATTTTCCTCCATATTTTTTTCTTTGTGATTTTCTCCAAACCAAATGCAAGAAAAAAAGTTAATTTCTCAAATTTTTTTCTTTCCACCAAATTTTCTGAGGTCCAAACGAAGCCTTAATAATTCGGTCTTTTTAAAAAAAAAATTGGATGTATGTATCCAAAGTATCATTCAAACCATCAAATATGAGCTTGAGTAATCATGAAATGATAAGACATGCCATTAACAAGTTAATTGAAAACTCTTTTTTAAAAAAAATTGATATTGTTATTGAGTTGATGAATACTGATCACACTTCGCAAGTAGTTTTAAAAAAATGCAACTCAAGAATGAAACTTGAGTTTGGAGCAAGGAAACAAGGATGAGTAGCAAAGCAGCAAATGGAAACCATGGAGAGACAGCAGCCATACTTCGTGATGAGGAAACAAATTAAGACAACAAATTGAGTCTCTCTCTTTCCCCTACTCTCTAAGTTGATTGTCATGGTGATAACCTGAACTTTTTTTATTGGATATCTCTGTTAAATTTTCATATCAATTGGGCAATTAATAAAAAGTCATGCATACAAGCTCAAATGAGGTTCCAACCCAAAACCAATTGGCAATGGGAGGAATAACTCAGGGTTCCGCCCTTGTATATTCGAGTTATTAAGGATATGTACGAGGGAGGTAGGACAAGTGTTAGGACGCCAGGAAGGGTCACCAATGACTTTTTCGTTGGTATGGGTCTGCATCAGGATTCCGCCTTAAGCCCTTTTCTTTTCACTCTAGTTATGGATGAACTTACAAGAGGGATTCAAGATGAGTTACCATGGTGTATGCTATTTGCAGATGACATTGTTCTTATTGATGAGACCAGACAGGGAGTTAATAACAAGTTTGAGCAATGGAGGCATACGCTAGAAGCTAGAGGTTTTAGAGTAAGTAGATCAAAAACGGAATATCTTCATTGCTATTTCAGTGGAACAGTAGATTTGGGGGGAGAAGTCACCTTGGATGGGAGGTCGATACCTAAGCTCGATAAGTTTAAGTATTTAGGCTCGATCATTCAGCAGAACGAGGATATTGATGAAGATATTAACCAGTGAATAAGAGTGGGTTGGCAAAAATGAAAGTATACCTCATGTGTGCTGTGTGATAAGAGGGTGCTCATAGGATTGTAAGGCAAAGTCTATCGTATGGTAGTTAGACCGGCTGTTCTCTATGGATCGGAATGTTGGCCTCTAAAGAAGATGTAGGTTCAAAGGTTGATGATAGCAGAGATGACGATGATTAGGTGGATGTGTGGTTTTATGAGAATAGACAAAATTAGGAATGGAGTTATCAGGGCTTAGCTAAAGTAGCTCCCATCGAAGATAAAATGAGAGAAACAAGACTCACATAGTTCGGCCATGTGAAAAGGAGGAGTGTGGACGCTCCAGTGAGGAGATGTGAGTTGATCAACATCCCCAAAGGCAAAAGAGGTAGGGGTCGACCAAAGAAGAGTTTGGACGAGGTGATTAGAGAGGACTTGAAAGTTGTAGGTTTGACGAAGGACCTGGCTAAGGATAAGAGGTTGTGGCGGGATAGGATTAAGATCTTAGATCGCAGAGAGTCATCTTCGTAGATGTTTTTTGGTTGCAGTGGCTTAGTGCTAGTAGTGGTTTTCGTTTGTCGTGTTTGTTGGCAGGTAGTACTTTCTTCTGGGAAGAGACAGCCTGATTGTTGAGGTATATCACCTTCCCCTGTTATATTGTTCTTGTGTTTCATAGCCTCATAAACTTGTCCTTTTAATTTATCTTGGTAATTCCTTACTTTGTGGCCTTAATTTCCTCTTGAAATATTTTCATAAAAGCTTTCTTTTATAAAATATTTTTACAAAATTCTTTTTGTGGGTATCTTGGAATCAACCTCTCTACGGGTAAGAATGCTCATAAAGGTAAGGTTGCCTACAGTTGAATCTCCCTAGACCCCACGAAAGCGGGACCCACACTGGGAGGTGTTGTTGTTGTTGTTGTTGTTGTAAGAATAACTCACAAACTTATATACATGCTCAAACCCTTTAATTTCATCAATGTGGGATAATACTCACTATCATATTCTTTGAATTTTATTAATGTGGGACAATACATACTTTTTATACTACAACACGCCCCTCACGTGTAGGCTACTAACAAGGCCCAACACGTGCACACAATTTTAATCAAACGGGACAATACCCACTTTTTTTACTCTAACAATCTCCAAAGAGACATAATATGAACTCGATCTAAAGAAAAAAAAATCAAGAAGAAGAAAAAGAAAATCAAGGCTAATACCAAAGGATAAATGTTGCTTCCTAAAAACATTCCAGTAGCCAAAATTATCTTCCTTGATATCATTCTTTTAAAAACAGTCTTTTGATTTTATTCCAAAAATAAAATAATAAAAAAAGAGTCCTTTGGTTACCAATTTTATATAAAAAAAATCTTTTTTGATAGTAATCTGAAAAAGGAAATTTTCGGAAGTAATTTAAAAAATTAATAAACAAGGAGAATGAGAAATACGTAAAATTATAAGGTAGTCCTTAGCCTGCCTAGCTAAGTAAGCCAAGAGACGTAAGCCCCCCTCCCTCCCGTTTCACATACAGCATTTATACCGTACGCCCAGGTCTAATGGGCCTGACATATACGCAATGAAAATAAGGGGGATTTTGGGCAAATGAAAGAAAGAAAAAGAGTGGGGGTATTTCTTATGAGAGACGGATCTATACAAATCGAGACATATTTCTGACCCATCTCCCCAAAAAGATCCTATTTGGCATGTTCTTTTTGTGGGTAAATTGGGTAGGTTAAAAGGATGAAGTGGGTTGAAGTTAGTTGAGGTAGGTTGAGATAGATTGAAGTTGGTATTTTTTTCTTAGGTGAGTTGAAATAGGTTGAAGTAGGTTGAAATGGGTTGAAGTGGGTTGATTTTAGTTGAAGTAGGTTGAAGTGAATATATTTTTTATGTGGTGGGTTGAAATGGGTTAAAATAATGAGAATATAATTAATGTGTGACAATTTATGAAGTTATAAAAATTTTGTTAAATTTTTGTTTTTTAATTTTCATTTTTAATTTTTTTGATTTTTAATTTTAAATTTTAAATTTTTTAATTCTCATTTTTATGTTTTTACTTTTAAATTTTTATGTTTTTCCTTATTTTATTTTTTTTTCATTTTATTTATTTTTTTTATTTATTTTTTATTTTTTTATTTTTTTATTTTTTTCTTTCTTTTTATTTTTTGTTTTCCATTTTTCATTTTTTTTTTATTTTTTTTATTTTTTTTATTTTTTATTTTTTATTTTTTTATTTTATTTTTTTATTTTTTATTATCTATTTTTTTTGAATTTTTTGTTTTTATT
>JACYFF010031954.1:90382620-90393808 GCA_017589665.1 Selenicereus undatus
GCTTTCTTCACCTCGTGGATCTCAATTACTTGGCTTATCATCAGTTTTTCCAGAAATTCTGACCCTGTTAGTGATTCTATGAGCTGGGTTTTGCTGTGTTTGATGAGGATAGTTTGATTTTCTGTTGAGAAATTCTGTGTGCATTGTATAATTACATTTTCTGGGTATGAAAATTTGATGGTTTCGTACCTCGAAACATTCTACATTTCTGCAATAGTTTTAAAATTTTTGGTTAAGAATTAGAAATGTAAAAAACAAATTTGGCTCGGAAAGTCAGGGGAATATTACGTTTCTAAATTCATCCATTTGATTAACGGAAGATACCAACAAGGAAAATCCACCTTCCCAGTAAAGACAAATCCTTAAGTACTTACATCCTCATTTTAACAGTGCATCAGTTTTGTCACCTTCTCTCCTTTTAATGGGCGTTTTTATGTCCCTTTGGAGAAAGCACGTTTTTGCATAGTATATATCATTGATTGTACTTGAAAATTTTCTGTCAAAATCTTTTTACGTGGTCTTTCAAAACACCCTCTAGGTAAGGTTGCCTACATTTGCTAATTTTGAGGTTTGTGTCTCATTGATTGTGGTAGAAAATATGATGAAATGAACTGATATTTCTTGCCCTCTGTGTCTAAATCTTTCAGAAGATTGAATGGAAAGTGAGGGCGGTGGCGTTGTCACTCCTCGGAGGCTTTCCTCCCAACACTCCACCCTTCGTGAGACCTTCCTTGCCAGTGATTTGGCAGAGTCCCTCAACAACCTCAGTATTATAGACAGCAACGACAACAATAACAATAGCGGTTTGGTTAACCCGAGGCCAGTATCTAACCTTACTCTTGGAGCTGTGCTAAACAGCACCAGGAAGTCCCCTCCTCCAAACGTTGTTGTCCGGACCCTCTTGGAGATCATCCGCAATGATGAGACCCTCCTTGGTGCTGGATCCTCCACGAGCAACCATTTTGCTGGCAAGAAATCCTGGAAGTCCTTCAAGGATAGATTAAAGCTCAAGAAGACCTCAAATCAAAATCACAACCCCAATTCCGGTCGGTGGGCAGCATTGTCATCAGCTCCACAATCTGATGTGCTACCCCATTCTAGATCGATAAGGGAAGAAGCAATGAATGCCCATAGGAACTCCCTCCTAGCCCAAGGGGTGGATACCGACCCTTCTAATGAGCCTTCATTGAGGGAGGGTTTTAATGGTGAGTCCCCTAGGACTAGGGGTAGTTTCAGACTGTCTGAAGCTTTGGCAGCCGAGAGGGAGGATACCCATCAGAGGGTGTCGAGGGAGCTGGTTGAGGGCAATGGTGGTGAGAACAGGGACAATGTCGGGTCTACAAATAGTGTTAACTATGATGAAAGTGTAGAGGAAGGAGAACAGCAACCTGGTCCAAGTGCTCCAGCAAATCAACCAGTGAGGATGTCATTGATGGAATTGTTGGAGGAGGCAGAGCAGCCATCTGGGGTGAGGGGCCCCACATATAGGTTTGATGACAATGAGGAAAATGACGAAGAGGCTGAGGAAGCAGAGCAGGAAGAGGAAGATATCGGGAAAGAGGTGCATTCTTGCTGTGTATGCATGGTGAGGCACAAAGGTGCCGCTTTCATACCTTGTGGGCATACATTTTGCAGGAAGTGTTCTAGGGAACTCTGGGTTCAAAGAGGGAATTGCCCACTCTGTAATAACTTTATCTTGGAGATTTTGGACATTTTCTGAGCATAGTTCTGCTCTGATGATCATTACCTCGGTAATAACTTCTATTTATGCATGTTCTAGTGCAGAAGATAGACGTTTGATACGAGGATTTTCAATTCGTGAAAAGATGGATAACCCGGCATAAATTCTAGTATGTCAGCTATATATTATTTGACCCATTCGCCAAGTAGGGGGTGAACAAGGTCAGACTTATTATGATCTTAAGCCTGTCATGTATATTGTTTCCCAGCAGTCTAGGTAAGATTGTTTGGCTTGTAAGGTCCGTATGTGGATCAAAATTCTCTCACATACTACTGCACTGGGTTATCCTTACTCTTTTCTTTCTGATTCTCTGGTGGGTCAGTAGCCGTAATAGGTGGAATTACTGTATCCCAGTCTGTCACGGGAACAGAATTGAAGCTGTACTAATTGAAAATTTGTTGAAAAAGTTAGTATACATCAGTGCGAACTCTCCATGTGGAAAATCGTACCTTGAACGAACTGCATTGAAATTGTACAATGTCTCACAATTGGGCCCATTTTGTATTAGCGTGATTGGAAGGTAGGTCAAAGCGTGTCTTTTCTGTCTACCCTATGCTTTTTACCGATGAAGACAAGATATGCCTGCTTTCTCTAAGTCGTATTGATTTTTTCCCCCCAAATTTAAATAGTGCTGATAGGGCAAAATACACTGTTAAACTGTCATTTACTGTTCTTTTTTGTTTTGGGGGTCATAGCTTTCTAGATCAGGGGTCAAATGGAAATAGACTCTGTCTAGTATTTCTAGATCAGGGGACAAAGCTTTTGAGTTTTGGATATTATGGCTAGAGGTTAATGCATGTAATTGGATCATTGCGAGGCCATTTTTGCCCTTGCTGCATAATGCAGGGAAAGAAGCTGAAGCATATATTGAAAGCCAATGAAATTATGTACCAGAACAAAGTCGAGAATACATCTTCCTAACAAATAGCATACATATGGTACAACAATCAAATTCAGAGCATCACCTACAGGGAGCATCTAATCGGTATCAGGAACGTACTGCACCTTCGACCTTTGTATATCATTATGCATATGAGACTCTACGGTTGATGGGGGTTCTAGCCTTAAGCTTCGAGCTACAGCATGTGTCAGTTTTTGGTGTCTAATCTACCACTATGAATCCAACAGAGGCCTCTCGAATAAATTATCTAACATCAGACCATCCTTTCATTACCTTTCTGGGGGTAGGACAGAGGTTCGGTTGCCTGACAATATAGATCTGATCACCGGGTACTCTTTCACTGTCCTGGTTCCTGTACCAAGTCCATAGGGCCCAAGTTGCATTCTTCACCTGCACATCATATGTAATTATATCATCTCAGCAATTATTTAGCTTAAGGGAGAAAAAACCTCTCAATTCTACCTAGTAGAAAAATTTTACCATGACAAATTTCAATTGTGTGTGTCAAAAGGAATGACAACCAGGACACTTGGCCATCCAGACTACAAGTTTTCAGACTAGAACACGAAGTTGGACAACATTGGCCTCATGGGGGACCACATATTATATAATATGTCATAGCAATGGGTATTTATTTGATGCATTACCGACGATTATGCCCCTCACCTTTCTAAAAGATGCCCTAACTAGATGTACAACTCCTTTTAGTATTTTTGTTTCTAAGTTTGATAGGCAATGAAATCCATTCTAGGTCATAACTAATAAGGTCAGCCAGACTCATCCTAATGAGGGCAGGGAGACGGAAGAATAAAGGAAGAAGACTCCCCCAGTGCCATTGCCAAGTTTGGAGTACAACTACCCATACACGACAACTACCCATACACGGGAGTTGGGTTCTTATTACCAGACCAAATCCTGTATTGACAATATATGATTCAGTACATGTAGTTCCTGCAAGAATGAAATGCTGCAGATAAGAGAGTGAGAGAAGGTACCTCAAGGATCCCATGGCCAAAGCTGCTTTCTCTATATGCACTATAATCAGGCTGACGGTCCCAGCAGAATTTGCCAGCTGCAGGACCAGAAGTGAAGTTTGCAGCACAGAAGCCACCCATGAAGTTATCTGGAGTTGATGATGGTTCAGGACAGTTCCCTGGTTCATCAGCATGTTGAATTGCCATCTTCTCCCGATTTCCCCCATCCCCCACTGTGATGTGAAGAGGAGCACAAGGATCTAGGGTATAATTATACACTCTATTTGATCGCTCATACGCATGTACCTGGCAATGCATGAACAAAATGTCATCTCACAAAAATTGAATAATGAGCTAATTCAATGTATCGTAATTTCCATCATCATCAAGTACAAGATCATGAGAACTTACATGTCCATTGAAAACTATATCTACTCTATAGGAGTACAGTAACTCCTCCATTGCCACTCTCATGCACTCTGCTTCTCTATAGTGAGCTTTGTAACTAGTGTACCATGGTGGATGCCATGCAACAACCAACCAAGGAGTTACTGTTCTGTCAACATTAGCCAAGTCTCTCTCCAGCCATTTGTATTGATCAGCTGTTGACACAATTTTCAGAGTCAGATAATTTCGGATGCAACTTGGTAGGAAGTAGGAACGAAGCCCCCCCAAAAAAAAGTAAAAATAAGACAAGTAGAGAATTTACAAAGTACCTGATTGATCATAAGCAATATAGGCTCCAAGCATTATAAAATGTATTCCGCCAGCATTAAAAGAATAGTAGAATGTAGATTTGGACTGACTTTCTTCTGATGGAAATGCAAAACGAGAGCTGTAAGCTACAAATGTTTGATTTTCTGCTTGTTCTTCTATTTCATGATTCCCTTCTACCACCATTATTGGAACCTTTGATATCAAGTTTTCCATAAACCTGTCAAAAAAAACACATTCCATTAATATACCATAAATGGAGGAGGAGATTTGCATATAGAATCAAAAATGATTTTTTTTCTTCTACAGATCAAAAGAGGGAAAGAAAGAGATAAGGTTAGCCCATGTATTCTCACCTTCCCCAGTAATCCCAGCGGGGTTGATATGTTTCGTGTATCGGAGTTTGTGGAAATGAGCACGAGTAACAATCAGAACCAGTTCCATTAGTGAGATAGAGGTTTGCATAAGTTACATCACCAACCAGGAGAAGAAGATCGGGTTTATTGCTAGCTACATGACTTATAGTGGTCGTTGTATTGTATGTAAGGCCGAGGTCCCCAACAATTGCTATTTTTCCAGGGTAATTCTGAGGGCTAGGCTTTGGCATAGTCCTAAAATGGTAGATACTGCTCATGGATGGTATATAGGGATCTCCACACCTGTAGTAGTACAACGTGTCTGGCTCCAACCCTACATGGAAAACAGGGTGAACAGAACAAAATGTATGTCAGCATCTGAAACTAAATGCTAGACATAATGGAGGTCCACTTTTCCCCCCTTTTCTCCTTTTAACCATTCTGGTAGATTTGGATCACAAGTTCCACCAGTTTATAATAGGAACATTGTCACACTTCCTCTTTACAGTTCTTACCACTAGGGAAGCTGCAAGACAGAAATAATTCGACATCGGATGAGTCCATAGGAATCGAATTTTACCTGTGAGACGGACATGGTGGATAATTCCAGAAGTATAATTCTGGAGGCCTTCAAAAGGATAGAGCTGACTGTAGACAAGAGAATCGCCGGTAGCTTCATGCAATAATGGGTATTGTTGCGGCCCATAGCGAACAACACTCTTGACAGTTTCAGGGCTCAATGGTTTTATATCATGACCAATTTGGTAATCCCCTGTAAGTTAATGAGTAGCGCACATAAGCAAGCTAGGTGGAAGTATTACTGGGTTCCATATGCAAATTGGACTATGTCAAAGCATTACTACTTCTACAATAGCATCAGCAAAATCCACCATAGACAGGTCAAGTCATCCTCAAGAAACCGGTCAAGTCAGTTACTATCCAGAACACTGAAATAAAAGAAACCCCTCCTCCCAAAACATATTGTCAACATCTCAAAGCCTTTATCAGACAACTTATCTGTTACATGGGATATGATATAAATAATTCTGCGTGAACAAGCTCATAATGATAATCTTTTATTTAAAAAAAAAAAAAGGGTGGGCCTGAGTTAAATAACCTAAATCATGCTACAGCAATTGATGATGCAAAGAGACCCTCTTTTTTTTAAAAAAATCAATTAAAAAAGGCTGACCTTAATTAAATAATATGACCCATTTTCAGATATCAAAGAACATACCCCCGTTGGATAAGTCAATTAAAGGGCTTACAACACCTCAATGAGAACAAACACCTGATGACCTAAAAGCTAAATACAACAGCACACAAGAGAACTCTCATCACGATGCTTTCTCTAAGATACCATAAAGATCACAGATTCACAATCGATAACCAACCAATTCGGCAATTTAGTGATCAAATCTTGATTTCATTGATATAAGCTGTGCAAATGTAGTGGGAGTGTGGGACAAGCATAATAAAGAAAACGTACTAATATGCCCCACAACAACAGTGAACAATCTAAGTCATCGTTAGCATAGTGAATCAAAGAATTGCTTGGTTTTCGTTTAAAGAAGGTGGTAATTTTAGCAGAGCTTTCCATCATATCATCTCTGCTTCTTTTTATTTTTTCTATTTTTATCAGTTCCCCAAAGGAACTATGTTCATTACCTGGCTTTAATAAGTTACTGCGATAAACAATCACAGGATACATCCCCAAACCTGATTTCCAATCTTATAGTATGAAGGGAAGGAAAAGAGTTAACTACATCAGACTTCCGAATTGTTTGCCTACCCCATCTCTGCATAATCTGAAATGGTCACAAAAGCATTACATAGGGGACAAACATGAAAAACTGGTTTCTACAAGTAGAGCGTACTGCAACTACATCATTACATGCTCCATCCCAACATGCTCCCAAATCAATCACAGAAAACATAGTTGATTCTAGCATCTGAGCACAAAACACATCTTTTCAAATTTCATCATTAATGAAAATTCAATCATGCAAGCTGTTCAAATCCCAGGCCCTAAAAATGTAACCAACGGCTCAAATCTTCACAAAATAACTTAAACAAGCATGTCGACCACCTAAAATCAAGAACATTACAAACTCAAAATACACAAAAATTCACATTTTACCTCCATTCAAAGCCAAGAATCCAAAACACATGGAAAAAGAACGCATATCATCTAATTCAAAGGTGAGAAAATTAATTTACAAAATGAAAACTGACCAGTGATCCATGAAATCCAAACGGAATGATAATCCGCAGAAAGAGAGACAGAAATCTGCTCAGGTTCAAAGCCATTAGCGCGGCGCTGAACCCTAGGATCGGTGTCGGGCAAATCGACGGCGAAGCCACGCAAGCTCTGATCAAAGGGGACGGTGACGGGCTTGAATGGACCGTCAAGAGTCGTCGGAATAGCGGCGGAGGAGAGAGAAAAGTGGAGGATGAAGATGAGAGAGAAAGAGAGGAGGATTGACGCCATTGATGATGATGAGTATGGTTGCGAGCACAAGAATTTCTCATAAATGGAGTCGCAGAGAACGAGGGGTGTGATGGAAAAGGGGGGAACTTTGGTTGAGTTGAAAAGAAATGCAAATTGCCTACTATATATAACAGGGTGACGAGGAGTGGCTTTTTCGTAATAAAAAAAATTAATGTAAAAAACTGTGTCCACAAAATCCAAATTATATTAATTGACTACCCTATTTATTAATTTTAATCCATGGACTGTAAATAATTAGGGTGAGATTTTTATTTTTTTAAAAACCGTTGATCAAGTCAATATAGAATCGGTACGATTTTTTTTAAAATAATAACCAACAAAGTATTCAAAATTGGATTTTTTTTTTGGTTTAATTTTGAGTAAGTTCATTTGAAATCCAATTTTAAGATAAATGTTCATTTATGTTCAATTTTCTTGTTTCAAATGAAATTCTATAGTTTTTTGAAAGTGTAAAAGCTTTTCTTTTCTTTTTTTTTGTATAAATAGCAATGGAGGTTGAGGAGTGTATGACCTGGTATCAATCTTCAAATATTAATAAGTTAATTTCATTGACAATTTGACACTTACTAGTTGTGAGCATGTTATGTGAATTTAAAGAATGTGCAGTTTTTTTTTTTTTTTGATAAAGAAGAATGTGTAGTTATTGTGAAACTAGACAAATAATATTCAAGTATGATGAGTAAAACATGTATATTGCACTACTGTATTTAATTAATTCAATTATCAAGATGTTATAAAAATATATAAGACCCTTAATTATTGACCATTGAGGTTGAAATTTGAATCAGGGCCTCAATTAATCTACTTAAACATCTAATCTTTAAATCTTAAATGAAGACAATAATTAGATATCTGCTATTAAGACAGCAAATAATTTTAAATTACATATAATCATATTTATATACATCCTTCTCACATCATGCATACACCTAATTATATTCAAATGTATTCTTTCTACTTGTGTTATCAAGTTTAATTTTTTTATATTATCCAAGCTTAGTGACAAATTAATCCAAACTATTTTCAAACTAATATGAGTAATTTTTTCTCTTTTGGAAAACAAAAAGTCGATTTTTAAAAAAAAAAAAATTCTTTCAAGTAAAAACCAAAAAAAGTGGCGGTTGTGCAAGGGGACAAGAAAAGTCAAGAAAAGCGACAAGCTTAGATGCGTTTTCGGTGCCCCGAATATAAGAATATTCCACTGGCCACATATATGTCTTTATCAACAGCCATCTTTTTTGTTGGGGTTATTTTTGGTAATTTTCGGTTTGGATTTTTCTTTACTTATTATTTTTTTTCTCCTTTTATTTTTCTGTTTTGTTCTTCACCTGTTTGAGGGGCCAATGGAGGAATGGAAAACCTTGATCTCATGACTAGTTTTTGGGGAAGATAAGTCCCCAATAATTTGAGAGACATTCCAAATTTATGCCGCCTGTATACAGTTATTGGAGAGTCACAATGTCTATGATAATGTACAAAAGTTTGTGACATATCGTGTAAATTGACAAAGTATTTGAAAATCAATTAATAATCGGAAAAAATATTTGAAAATTAATATAAAATTTAAATCTCATAAGATTTTGGTTTATCGAGTTAATTTGATTTTAAATATGTTAGATGATTAGATCTGATGAATAACGTGGTTTTATTATGTCATCCAGATTGGCGGTCAACTAAGAAATGTCGAGTTTAAAGGTTGACAGTTGTAAAGATGAGAATAATTCAATGAACATGTAATTATATAAAATTGGATGAGACTAAGGAATGAACTAATTAAAAAGAAAATAAGATTTACACCAAAAAATAATAAATAAGAGATGCACGTAGTGTGGACACAATACAGGGTGGAGTGCACATGCACTCACAAGAAAAAAAAGAGAGGATTTGCATTCAGGGAACTAGTATAGACCCGTGCAATGCACGAACTATTTTTTAAATTAAATTTTAATTTAAAAACTATAGAGTATTCATTTTATAAAATCATTTGTCTCATAAATATTTTATGAATATTAAGTAAAACATTGTCTGATTTACTTGATCGTATAATTAGCAAAATTGGCTTTTTCAACCAATAGAAACTTTAATTGATGAATCAAAGTCTTCTGCCATACGTCTAAAAGTTTCAAATCTCACTAAATTCAGTTGTAAAGTTGATTATACCTTTGAAAACTAACCTATTAAAAGTAGGTCTTGATTCATGAATTAATCAACACATTGCGTGAGACAGCTGGAATTATGTATCACTCACGTATAAAATAGTTTTGCTATGTTGTAAGCGAAAAATACTCCTTCCTTTAGATTAGACGACACCACCATCGAGAATAATTATGACATCCAAATCTCTTTCAAAACAAAGTCATTTCCTCCTTTTAACTCATACGTTACGTTTATGCATTATACATTAACTTTTATGGATTACAAATTTTACACCATAACGTATTTAACATTTGATACTCCCTATGATAACATATAAAAACGATATGAATAAAAAAATATAATATATATTAGAGACCCTCACCTAGCTATAAGCATAGAAAATTATACATAAATTCTTAGGGTTATTAGAGAAGCGATTTCCAAAATAAATTGAAGAAATTAATTTCCTAAAAAGTGTATGTGTGTGCGTGTGTGCGTGTGTGCGCGCGCTCTTTGATCAGAGAAAGAGACGTACACAGAATCAACAATCGAAACTATCTAAAGCTCCGACATTCATGTATCATGTATAATCGAAAATATGAGGAGTAGGTAGTTAACTCCCCTAAGTTTTGTTTTCAAAAAATAAATAAAAATGAGGCAGTATTTTGCTTAGAGAGAGACGACAGTTACAAACTATTTTTTTTAAACTTTAAAATCAAGGGTTTAGATTTAATGATTTAGTAATATTTGTGGCTAAGATTGCACCAAGTCCCGCAAATCACTCTCGTATTAGTATTTTTGGGTTTTCCAAATATTGTTATTAATATAGTGTAGATAGATAGACAAATTAGATACAAAATCGAAGACCTAGATTTAATGGATGACTAATTTTTATGGGTGAGATTACATCAAATTCTGCAAATCACTCCCATTTCCAAAAATTATCACTTTTGTTAACTGTTTGGATTTTTTTTAGATAATAGAATTATCATGTATCTTTTATCAAATATAATTGAAATGATTAGTGATTTTTTTTAAAAATAAAAATTATAAATAGGTGTTTCATTTAGTTAAGGTAGTTTTTTTTTAAAACTAAAATCTACGGTTTGGATTTAATGAATAAATATAATTATCTAATTTTTTCATTAGATAATTGGATTATCATCTATCTTTTATCATGTATATCCGAAATCATAGGGGATTTTTTAAATAAAATGAAGAAGTATCTTAACTTTAAAATTGACGGCTTAGATTTAACTCATAAATAATTTTTGTGGTTAAGATTACACCAAATCCTGTAAATCACTCTCGTTGCACCATTCTAGGGTTTTGTAAAGATTGCTATTATAATAGTATAGATGTAAGGTCAAAGGCGGGAGAAGACCAAAGACAAATTGGAGTTGTTTTAGGTCAGCTTAGGGATGGCAATTACATCCGACTTTGAGGCACATCCGATTTGACCCATGACAAAAAAATCCAATTCGAATCCGAGAGAAAAAAAATATTTGAATCTGAGTCCGACAAAAATAATCCAAGTCCGAGTTGGATTCGGAGGAAAGATAACATCTGATCCGATATTCCAATTTGATCCGACTATTTTATTAAATAATTTAAAATTTAAAATTCAAATCTGAAACTTTACAAATCCAAAGTTTTCCCTTCAAGTTCAACCTCCAAGCCCAGCTCCCAATTTTTGATTTTAAATTTTTTATTTTACAAATTTAAAGTCTATACTCAAAACCTAATTGTAAGTTCCTAACATCAACTCACATTAGTTGTTTGGCTTCTATCTCCCCCCTTCCATCTGTGTGTGTGTGTGTGTGTGTGTGTGTGTGTGTGTGTGTGTGTGTGTGT
>JACYFF010031954.1:90400366-90422219 GCA_017589665.1 Selenicereus undatus
TATAGATAGATAGATAGATAACACTATAAGATCTCAATGCACCCATAGCTGAGCTTGAGAGGCTCCATTCCCTCAAATCTCAATCTCTAGTAATAGTTTTACTTATTTTTTTCCTTATTCCCCCTATGACAAAATAATTTTGATGATTTAATTTTTTTTTGGAAAAAAAAAGTTTTAGGCAGTTTTTTCTATTGAGGGAGAAGGTGTGGTGCAAGAAGAGTTTGTTGAGACGGAATATTACAAGGAAAAGGAGTTGGTCTCAATTGATAAGCACAATCACAATTGTGAATTCTAATACAACAAACTATGAACTCTTGATTTATTATTTTTACCAAGTAGTTATCATTCTGTTCTTTTAGCGACCTTTGTTAACATTCATATTCATATATAAGATTATTCTCTATAAATGCATACATATATGATATTTATCTATATCTATAATAAAAGGAGAATGAATTTGACTTGCACATGAGCCATTTGCGACACAACAACAAATTATGACCATAGATCTCAAGTGTAGGCACATCCCAACCGCTCACATCCTAGAAATATCTGCAAATTAGTAAAAAGATTTGTTGAAAAAAACACTGCTGCCACGTTTCTCTGTATCCATGCTACAACAACTACCCATCAATCCATCACACAATCCATCACAGTAAAAGCACCCCCACCCACTAGCATGCGTTCCAATTAGACCTGGCAGAATCTGACCCGACCTGAAAACTCGACCCGAACTTGCCTAAAAATTTAGGGTTCTGAACAAGATTTTTCAACCCGAAACCCGAAAAAACCCGAACCCAAGAAACCCGAAAAAATCTGGGTTCGACTGGGTCGGGTCCGGGTCGACCCGACGGGTCAGGCCCTCTACATTCCTTTTTTTTTTTTAACTTGCACGGTTGGCGTGTTTGGGCAATTGGGCCTCGGCTGAGAAATGCAAAGTGACGTTGAGGAGAGCCAAAACCCTAGCTAGCAGATTCTTTGCTCTTGCTTTCTTCCAATTCCCAGATCGCCTCCACTCTCTCTCTCTCTCTCTCTCTCTAGCTATTTTCGACTTTCCAGTTTCCAGTGCTTGCCTAACTGAGATTTTGGTGAGTTCAAGTCTTCAAGCTAGCAGTAATCTCCTTCAATCTCTTCTTCGTTTTGGATGCTGCACTGGAATTCTTCGAATCCCCTTCCATGGCGCCTCGTCAAGCTAGCACAGGAGGGTCTCGTGGTCGTGGAAGAACTCCATCTCCATCTCCTTCAGGCCACAATACTCGTGCTCCCATCCACCCATCAGGTTTCTCTCCTCTTTGCGTTTGATGAAGTTGGTAGGCTTTTGTTTTTGCTTTGTGTACTCTGTTTTGGATGGCAGAATTTAGAAGGTTTTTGGTTTTAATTTTTGCTTTGTGTACTCTGTTTTTGCTCCCATCTCAATCTCTTCGTTTTGTTGGTTCAATCCCCGAGAGCTTCGACTCCTTCAAGAAGTTGTTCCTCCAAGCCTACGAGAACTAGCTCTCGGACCTGATTCCCAGGTCATTCGTCCAGGCTGATTTCTCATGGGTTGACGTTTCGAGCAAGCAGTTAACCAGGGATGCATCAGTTTTGTTTGGGATGAGAAAGAGAGCAGCTTACATCAATGGATCAACCTAAACAACAATTTAGAAGTTTTGTACTCTGTTTTGTACTTAGTGGTCCAAGTCATGCACTCTGTTTTTGCTCATCCGCCCTATTTTTGCTTTGTTTACTCTGTTTTATTGTTTTGGCTAGTATTCAAACACTAAATTTGTTCCGATCTTGTATTTAGAAGTTTGTTTTGGCAGAATTCTGATTTATGTGCTCTGTTTTGGATTTACAAGTATTCAAACTGTTAGTGTATAATCTGTTATATTGTTGGAATTTGTATTTTATTGTTGAAGCTTTGTATTTTGTTTTGCCTAAGTTTCCAAATTCAATGATTAATCAACGACAAGGGTTGAATAAAAATTAAGAATAAATGTATTGATTTTCTTTCTTTTTTTAAATCAAGATCCCATAAAAAATGGCCTCAAGTTATTTAAGTATTGATTTTCTTTTTTCTTACATAAATATCAAAAGTAAACATTCTTGTCAAGCTAAATATGCAGTTTAAAGTTTAAACATATAAATAATAGCTATGATCGCTTAGCATAAATAATTTTGAACATGAAGTCCATTTATTTGTTGTTGCCTGGCTAGCTAGTTACTACAATCATTTTGCTATCAACATGTTTTGCTATTAATCATTTTTGTGCTAACTTATTATTGAAATTTTTATAGGGAGTTCCAGCCCTCCGACGCCAATTACAGTTGAACTAGATGACGATTCTTCTTCAACCAAAAAAAGACGTTGGACCTCTCCTGTGTGAAAGCATTACAACATAAAAGAGGGGAAGCACTTCTCCGATGACAAAGATCGTGCTTATTGCAAGTATTGTAATGGAGGACCTATTGATGCAGATTCTAGCAATGGTACGTCTAACTTTAGGCGTCACACTGAAAGTTGTAGTGCTCGTTCGAGTACATATGTGGGTCAAATGATGATAGCTAAAGATGGAAAATTAGATAGAAAGTTTAGTCGATTTGAGTATAAAGAATTGGTTGCACAAGCCATAATTAGACATGGGTACACTTTTACATTTGCCGAGCATGAGGGAACCCAAACAATTCATGTTTATTTGAATGAGGATTGTCTTCCAATATCTAGGAATATGGCTAAAAGTCATTGTGTGAAGATCCACAAACGTGAAAAGTATAGAGTTATGCAATCATTGAGCCTACTCACAAGTAGAATTTGTGTAACTTCTGACTTGTGGACTTCTTGCATGGGTCATGGTTTTCTCTCCTTAATGGCTCATTACATTGATGCTTATTGGAATTTGCATTCTAAGATTCTAAATTTTATTTACATGCCTCCTCCTTATAATGCAAATGCCTTGCATGACAAAATCCGTGATCTTTTAAAAGAGTAGAAAATTCATAAGAAAATCTTCACAATCACATTGGATAATGCTAGAGCAAATGATAATATGTAAGACATGTTGCGTGATACTCTTAATGTGCATGCTCGATTGCCTTGGGGTGGTGAGTTTTTGCATATTCGATGTGGAGCACATGTGTTGAATTTGATTGTGAAAGAAGGATTGAAATTGATTGATGTGGAGATAAGTAAGGTGAAGGATCTAGTGAAACATGTAACTGGTTCTGAAGGTAGGAAATTAAAATTTGAGAAACTTGCTTTGGGTCTTGGAATTGATTGTGCTAGGGGTTTATGGTTGGATTGTCCAACTAGGTGGAACTCCACCTATAAGATGCTAGATAGAGCATTGCCTTATCGAGCTGCCTTTGCAAGTATGAGGTGGATGGAGAGGTTTGCTTCTAGCTTTCCTGATCTTCCCACAGAAGAAGAGTGGTCTAGAATTGAGAAAATTTGTGATCTTCTTCAACTATTTGATGAGATAACCACTATCATATCTGATACAAAGTATCCTACGACAAACTTGTACCTTAAAAATGTATGGAAGATTGAAAGCCTCTAGCATCATGGACTTCTTGTGAAGATGTTGTTCTTAAGAGCATGGCAACAAAGATGAGGGGAAAATTTAAGGACTATTGGGATAATTATAGTATGATTCTCTCCTTTGCTGCCATTTTGGATCCTCGATACAAGTTTCAATTTATCATGTATTGTTTTCAAACACTTGATGCTGAAACTTCTGAATTGAAGTTCAAGATTGTGAAAGATCAGCTGTACAAGCTCTTTGGGGAATATGTGAAAGAAAAACCCCAAGCAAATGAGAGTGGTGCAAGGAGAGGAAAGGATGACCTAGCGGTAGGTTTCATAATTTAATTTCTAGTGTACTTGTTCATCGTAAGAGAAATTATATTATTTATTTGTACCTAAGAATATATTTTCATATTATGTAGGGCTTTGCAAATTTTGATAATGTTGGAGTATCCAATTGCAGAACTTCAGAATTGGAGAAGTACTTGGATGAGTATAGATTGGATCATACCATCGACTTAGACATTTTAAGCTGGTGGAAAGTGAACAAAAATCGATTTCCTTCTTTATCTAACATGGCAAGAGACATCTTGAGTATCCCATTACTACAGTGGCTTCTGAGTCATGCTTTGGTATGGGCGGTAGAATCATAACTAAGTGGAGAGCTTCTCTTAAACCGGAGAATGCAGAAGCATTGGTCACCACTCGTAGTTGGTTGTTTGGATATAAGATCGACGGGGGTAAGTTCTACAATCATAAATATCTTTCTTTTTTTATTTTATATACATACTATATCTTGTAATAAATACATTAATTTCACTTGTAAACACTTGGTGATGTAGATGAGGATGATAAAGAGCTCAATGGTGTATGTGCTCAGTTTTCTAAAGTCACTTTGAATGTTGATGAAGAAGAAGAAGGAGGAGAAGATGAAGAGGAAGAAGAAGAGGCGGACTTGGAATCAGGAGGCCAAACCAAATTTGGCGATTCTAACATTACTTAGTTTATTAATGTTAGGTGTTTGATATTGAACTATGTTTTGGGTGTCTTTGTTATGACTTGGTTGTTTTATGACTTGGTTGTTTATGACCTAAGACTTTGTGCTTTGTGACTTGTTGCAATGGTGACTTGGTCACTCTTCTATCATGTAGTGACTTTGTGCTTTGTGACTTGTTATAATGGTGGCTTGGTTGTTTATGACCTAAGACTTTGCTTCGTCGTGAATCATGACCTTGATAATGTTCAAAGAATGAAAAGTAAGTACCTTCTTTGTACCTTGTTTAATGTCTATGATAGGTATTTCATACTCCATATAAGGAGCAAGTACATTTCAGCAACATAATTAGTTATAAATTTGTGGACTCACGAATGAATAAGTAGTTAAGTACCTTTTTTTCCCTTAATTTTTATCAATTTAAAGTCTAAAAATATGCATTTGCTTGTCGTGACGAAATATCGAAGATTTATTTGATATATATTCAAGTCTATAGCCAATATTAGTCGCCCAAAAATAGTAAAAAAGATGGCGATTACGACCTGTTGGGTTTACCCGAAACCCGTAAAACCGAAATACACCCGACCCGTATTCTACCCGAACCCGAAATACACCCGACCCGTATTTACCCGAAATCGAAATATACCCGACCCGTATTCTACCCGCCCGCCCGAATTGACAGGTCTAGTTCCAGTGGATGGGCCCCAAGTTCCATAAAAAAAGTATCACTTGCTCTTGCAAGCGTAGGGAAACAAGGGAAGGCACGCGGGGAGAGTCTGCAGTCCGTTCCTCCCCTCATTCTAGTCTTTTTTATCTTTTTTTGATTTTTTACTTGTTTTGTCTTTTTTTGTTAAAAAATTATTTAGTTAGTTATAAAAAAAGGTTGTGTGTTACGAAGTGGATCCCTAAAAAATATTTTATTGAATGATTTAAGTTGGAGTTTCATTGGTTGGAGAAGTGATAAACCAAATGAGTGGAACTCAGGTTAAGAATGCTCTAACTAGCTCACTTCCACATCCACTCTATCTCCTCACAATAACTGCACGCTTATTCTCTCCTTCCCCTCAAGGCCCTCCTACCCATTCTCCCTCTTGCATACTTTGCCTCTTTCCCATGGCCACTGTCTCTCCTCCTGCCCATATAGCCACCGTAAAGCCCATTTCAACATCATAATCAACGTCCAGCTCACCCCATACTTGCATCCCATTTATCGCCCTTCGCCTCTTCCCCACCGGCAGCCACCTTGCCATCCTCTTCCTGGGATTCTAACTCCAACCTATGCCTACCTCTTGAAATTTTTCATATCGGATTAATCAAATGACGGCAGGTAATAGATTTTAAATTTAGATTTGTGTCATGAATGCGCGATTGCTTTCTTGAGTCAGGGTTTAATCTTGTGAATTTAGGTTCTTTCTTATCAATTATTTTTATTGACATCGTGGTTGTATATACTCTTCGTGCTTTGAAGTCGCAGTTAAATTACTATTTTGTATTATGTGACACCGTTCCTTATTGACATTAGGATACAGAAGATGGATGTTTAAGGCCTATTTTTCAAATCCCCTGCTTTCCTCTGCCCCCCTGTTCTTTTCCTCTGTTTTTTCCAAGGCGCTCTCTGTTTCTCTCTGTCTCTTTTCTCTTATGAGTTTTGGGAGGTTTGTGAGGTTTTTGCACTGAAACAACTAGTCTGGACCCGTGCTTTGCACGGAGCATATTTAAATAGACATTTTGTAGATATATTATGAAAATAATAAACGGATAGCCATTGTAGACATAATTAATTTTATAATTTAGAAAAGAATCAAAATATGATAGAGTAATTCAATAATAAATTTAAGTAAACAACAACTTTGCGCATAACCATTGGAATTAACAATTAAAAATTAAAGGTGTAACCCTAGTATTCAAACATGTTTGGGTGAATTAATTGATGAAAAATTACAGGGCAAGTGTGCTTTTCCTCTCAGCATTGAACTTCTCTTCATTAGTAATTATGTACCACGTTGGTGTTGACGCTTTCTTTGTTGAAGCAAGCTCAACTTTTTGATACCTTTTATGCTGTGTTGGTACGTTTGGTTTTAATTGGGTTTTCTTAGGGGGTGAGGGGGGAGGGGCAGAGATATGAACAAAGGAAGGTGAGCAGGCACAACCTAACCCAGAGCACTGACGGAGAGAGAGAAATTGAGAGTATCAGAGGGAGAGGGATAAAGGTGTTGAAATGTGGGAAATACAGTACTGGGGCAGGGGGGACAAAGGTTGTGTCACTTTTGATTGTGTATTTCGGCCAGCAGAGTGGTAGGGGTCCCAGCGATGAAACCAAGTGTGCTTAAAATACACAAAATGGAACCAAGCAAATTTATGCCATTTAGATAAAATAGCCAAAATCTAATCAAATAAAGGCAAAGCAAAGTCAAATCTACTTGGCCTTCCCTTCAGGTCTTTTTTTCCCCCAAATGCAAATAACAAAATTGTATGATATAGAAAGCAAATCAATTTAAATATGATGTTGTTCAAGATTCACCCCTATATAATACTACATCAATTCTATAAAGATTGCCCATTTTCTACTTCTAAAGTCACTATTAGTTAACTTTGATGATTAGTTAATGAAATATATATTGATTTAAAAAAAAATACAATTATTATTGTTGATGAAAAGAACTCATGTATATATTATTATTGTTGATGAAAAAAATAAAATTGTTATTGTTGATAATACCAAATATTTTAATTGATTTAACGTGAAATTAGTTTATGTCATATATATATATATATATATGTGTGTGTGTGTGTGTGTGTGTGCGCGTGTGTGTGTGTGTATAAAGTTGGATTGAACTCATGTATAAGGAACACGTAAGTTTGCTATGTAGGATGCCACATAGGAGTGCATAATCATGTGAGATATTTTAATACAATATAAGATGCTACATGAGGTTTAAAATAAAAAGAAAAGACTATGTAGGATGGATGTGAGTTAGATATTAATTAAAAATACAAAAGTATATTATTAGTAGGAAAAAAAAAACTAAAGAAGCTCACTTTAATTTTTCATCAATAGAATAATATAACACATCAATTTATTGTTTGTTTTTTTATAAAAAATTATTCTCTTAATAATATATTAAAAAATTATTTTACTCACTCCCCTAGTAACAATTAAATAATAACTCCTTTCAACCAAAAAAAAATAAATTAAAGAATGATATAGGATGAGCATCATGAGCATGAAATGGAAACCTTATCCAAACCAAAAACTTTGTGAAAGAATCCAAGTGAAGTCAACGTGGAAAGAGCTAAGCTAAACACAGGGAAACCAATGACATGATTTTTTTATTCTTTTTTTTCCTTGTAGTGAAGAATTAGAATCAAAAGCTTTTATGTGACTGAGGGGGAGTTTTGGAAAGAGAAAATAAACAAAAAAGTAACAGCAAAGGGAAAAAGGAAAAGGAGAAGAAAGCTGGTGGAGGTGATGTTGACAGGTGTGTGGGCTGTCCAGAGTCTTCCATAAGAATCTGCCCAAACTTCAAATTTCCTTTTCTTGATGCCCTCTACTCCGCCTCTCTCGGTCTCTGCTCTATCTCCTATTTTGCCCATATCTTACCTTGAGCTTTTAGAGAACCTTCCACAAAAATATGCCCATACCCCAATTTTTCTTATTCTGCTTGCCCTCTACTTCATCTCTCCATTTCTGCTCCATCTCTTAGTTAGCCACTGTCTTGGCTTAAGTTTCAAAATTTGCAACTAAAAATCCAACCCTCCCAACCTTCAAATTGCGCGCATGTTGCTAAAATCTACAGATCTACCCTCCAAAATTATCTGGATGGCACCCAAAGGCTCTTAATTGCGTTCGTAATCCAGTAATTTTGGAGATGCAATTTTGTGGAGGAAGAAGGTGCGGTCGGGATTTTTTGGAGCATACAGAGAGGGTCGAGGTATGGGTTGTGGGTTTTTGGGGGGGGGGGTTCATGGGGTCATGGTTTGCTCTGAATTTTTAATATGTAATATTCCTCACTCCTCCCCTAATGTGAGATGTGGGTCCCTTTCTCTCCAAACCTCTGCTTAGACCTGTGGTTACTCTGTTACAGTCGAAGGCCTGGGAAGATGAACATTTCATTCAATTTGTTTGAGGAAATCTGGGGATATTCAGCCCAGATTTAACGGTGATTTCTTTGGGGGGGGGGTATAAATAGTTGATTATGTCATTTGTGAGAGAATTGTAGGTGCCGGTGCAGTGAACATGGGCTCATCTACATGCTTGAATGTGGCTAAGATAGAGTGGGACGGTTTTAGAGGGGGTGGATAGTCAATTCTTGTGGGGTACGATTTGTTGTTTTCTTTGTAGTTGTTTCAGACTTGGCAGTTACTTGCGTGGGGTAGTGGTGTTATGCGTAAACTGCATAACATTTCCAAAATTCAATTCTTGAAATTTAAAACCTTATCACTAAACTGTTGTAGATAAAAGAAGATAAGCAGATTTTTTGAAATTTAAAAACCATCTATTATAATTAGGCGGGACTGAACGAAATTGCAAGGATGGGGGAGGGAACGCTTTTAAAGCCCTTATCATTCTACTATTTATTATATAAAGATTGGTTATAAAGACAAAACACACAAAAAATAAAAACCTTTTTATTTTAAAAATGAAATTTATGTGGGAAGTTTTCACAGTGGGGAGTTTGGGAATTTGGGTGTCACTGGGAAAAAGAGAGCGGGGAGAGATAGAAAGTGCTCGGAGGGGGGGGGGGTTAGTTTAGTCATCATAAATGATTCTTTTGAGTTTTTTTTCTTTTTTGGTTTCTTTTTTTGCTTTATTTTTGTTTCTCTTTCTTTTTCTGACTTCAGAGTTTGGGTGTTACTGGAAAGAAGAGAGGGAGGGAGAGAGAAAGTGATGGGGTGGGGGGGGAGAAAGGGGTTTAATTTTAATGATATTAATTAAGTTAATAATATTTTATTACTATATAAAGATATTTGTTAAGTTTAGTTATCATATCTGAGTTGTTTAATTTTCCAGAAAATTCATAAACTACTTTCACAATTTATTTACATAAATAACGGAATAAAATAAAATAATAAAATTAATTAAATATGTTTGACTGTGAAGTTTATGGGCAGAACATGATGTTGGCAAATGGTGTATTGGGTAGAACATCTAATTATTTTTCATACATTAAACCACAAATACATGCATTCTGGGTATTTGATTTTCATATCTAAACCCCTTTCTAATTTTCACCTCAAGTGGCATGATGTGATACTGACGCCAATATTAGTTTTTCTTTTCTTCGTATTTACTATTACAAGCATGGCTATAGATACATAACACGTATTTTGTATTTCTTAAATATTTTGTACTTTACTGATAGGTTTTCTTGATATATAAATCTATAATGTATTTTGTCAAATTCTGGACTTACATGTCCCACTTGATTATTTACTATTAGAGGCATGACCACATATATCTCATTTGATTTTGTGCCAATTAGGGGCATCTCCTATTATAGTATATCTATATGCATTTTTGTACGATTGATGAGAACGTTGAGTGCTAGAGTATATAGCAATCATAGAGTTTGGAAGGTTGTCTTCATGGACTCTAAATTATCTTGCCTTCCCCATTTATTTAAATTTATTAGTAATATAGTTTCTAATGAATCAACAGCGTAACGAGATTTTAGGCGTCATCCCAGACAAAGAAATCGATATGTGGATGGTTATTTTGAAAATTGGTCGAGTATATCGCATCTCTAGATTATCAATGGGTACTACGACACCTAAGGCAAAAGAAATAGTGGACAACAGCCTAAAACTGTTCTTCATTCATGAGACTCAATTGTTGGATATGCTCGATGAGTACAATACAATCCCATACCACCACCTTTCACCATTTGTTCCTTTTCTTGATGTGTCTGCTCATTTACAACACAATATGCAAACAATAGGTAAATATAGTATACTCTGATTTGGGGAAGTATTCAATCCCTCCCCCTGTACATGTCTTTCAAAAAATTTGTTGTGCAGACGTAATTAGTTTAGTAGTTGTTGTTTCTGAAGCTGAGACGACACATGCAGGCACCCTCAAACGAGATGTGCTTATTTGTGACATACAGTATGCGCTTCCAATTAATTATACCTTAACCTTTTTGTTTTGTTGTTCTTAATGTTTAAATGTTCAATTTCGTAGTACATACTTTTAGTGGACTACTCTTTTTTTGTAGGTTGAATGCATTGAAACTCACCTTATGGGGAGATTTTGTTAAAGTTGAAGGCAATTATCTTTCCCGTAATTTATTTTTTAAAAATGTGCTGATTACGTTTAGGTTATTTGTAAGAGGATACAAAGGGGTGTATATTATTTATCATTTCCAACAATTACACTTGGTATTATGTTTTCTCTTTGATTACCCTATTAACATATATCGTAATATATTTCGTAGGAATCATGCTCTCCACAACACCTAGAAGTAGGTTATTGATTAATCCACCAATCAAACATACTTCAGAGTTTGAGGGATGGTATATTGAACCACATATTGTTGTCCATATTAGTATGTGTTGACCATTGATTTTATTTATTTATTTATTTATTTATTTATTTTTTACTTATAATTGTGTTCAATCGTATTTTGTGCATGTGTTAGGTGGGTTGGTGATGGACATGCTCAATGATGCTTACAGTTAATACGTCGGAGAAGATTACATATCTCTAATTTAGAGAAGTTATTTGTTGCTAGACGAATCATGCTTAACAAATACTCTCTGTTGCATAACGTATCATTTACTTCATTATATGCATTTCATTTCTTTTGCTATTTTTTATATACTTCGTTTTTACAACTACTGACCTAATATGTCTATTGCATTATAATATATGCGCAATTGCAGGTTACATATCATAGCATATTTGCATACGTCGAAAGTATTTTTCCAATTGTTTATGCATCTTGCCCCATTGTCATCTGTGTTCCCGTTATTATGTGTTTGACCTTAACATATCATATTGTACATGCTTACATCCGCAACATTGCACTTCTCAAAGGTACACATTATGTGGCATTCTTTCAGTACCATTTATCCTTTTAAATTTTTAAGATGTGCTCAGTTGTATAATAGATTGTTAACCTTATTCTTTTCTTTGACCTTTTAGATTTTTCTTCAAAGTTGATATAAGAGATAGCTCAGGCACTTGAACTTTTACGGTTCTTCACGACGTTGTAGCAATTCTTCTTCATATTAATGTCAATGTCTTAAGTGGTTATGCAGTAATGGTAATCTTATTATTGCAGCGTTTCATACTTGGTGTTTAATACCTGTTTATTTAAGTAGATTAATACACCTAACTTGCAATATATGCAACCACAAGCTGATCTTTCATTATATGTCGCATTGGACGATCACGTAGAGAAGCCATGGGTATTTGTCGTGGAACCTCCTCGATTAGGTGAAATCAGACCTTCTATCGATGTCATTACATAAGTTGACTAGGAGGAAGAAGTTTCTTTCTTGAGGCATCGGGATGATAGTTATTTCTTTAGGTAATAAAAACATAAGCATATAAATTGCATTCTACCTGTCTATTTGTATGTTTCACATCTAATTATGACTATTGTTTTGTTCTTAACACAGCCAGAAGAGGAAACGATGTAGCATGCCACCTGCTCAACTCTCATGTCATCTGCCTTAAGTCATTATCTTCACTATTGTTTACACCTAAACATGTGCTTTATTTGGTTAAATGTTTTGTATTCTTAGGGGTTTCGTTTTCTGTTATGCATTATGTAATTATTTTCTATAAATCTTACCCTTTCATCATATTTTCACTACTTACTCCATGTCTTTTGGGTTGGATTGAAATCTCCATGTCTTTTGGGTTGGATTGAAATCTCCATGTTTTGTTTATATCAACGTATTGATGTCAACCTAAAAATTATCCCATGATACTTTTGAAGTACCAGTTACTTATTTACAAAAAATTTTCTAGGACAACATGTGGGACTTAGCTAGAGAATAATTTTCAATTAGGCTTAATTAGAAAATTAGCTGGAGTCATCTGTCCCTTCCTCGGGGGGGTGAGGGTTATAATTGTCTTTATAAAGATCGTGGTTTAAGATATTTATCCTTCCCTAACTCAGGGAGGGGGGCTGCGATATTATTATATTCATTAAAAACTTTTAGCATAACATATTATGTAGTCTATGGATCAAAATTTTCATTAATTATGCTTGATTCATTGTAATATTATGTAGATTAAATCATTATAGGATGATATTTGGGAACATATCTATAATAAACGGAAAAGAACGAGGTCCTCCGTACTCTTGATACAATTAATGCAGTAATTAGGTAGTTAAACTTTAATAATAATAATAATAATAATAATAATAATAATAATAATAATAATAATAATAATAATAATAATAATCATAATCATAATCATAATCATAATCATAATCATAATCAGAATAATAATGATAATAATCATAATCATAATCATAGTCATATACAATTATAGGATGCCATTTGATAAAATATCTAATTCATCATTTTGGATTATTGCTTTTTATAATTAAATCTTTATTATAATAGACAATTATTCAATACTATTCATTAATCACTTATATTTATTCAAGTAATTGATCTCGGAGCAACGCGCGGGTCTTTATTAGTTTTTGAATAAATACATAATAGTTTGTATGTTGTAATTAACTTTAAAAGTAATTGAATTATGCTTAAAAAATTATTGAATTTTTTAATTCAAAAAGCCTCCAAAATTTTATATAAAGTTGCTAGAATATTGCTTGTAATTTGAATATATATTTTTAATAAAACTAAAAAACTTTCCTGTACAATTAGAAAACTCATGATTATCACTATAATTAAAATTTTGTGACATTTCTCATACATTCACATAGGTATAGGTAGACTAGTTGTGAACTAAAATTAGGTTTCGGTTCAATTAATTGAGTGTTTGCTTCAACAAAAATTTGATTTGAATCGCATTTTACAAATTATCCCATTTTAATTAATTAAACTTTCGATTTCTTGAACTATAACTTGTAATCAATGAAAAAACAAGGTATCTGACTTTTGGTTCGTTTAGCAAGTTGTTTTTGGTTCGTATATTGCTTAATTGTTTATTGGATTTGTTTAATTCTAGGGAAAGAAGCTAAAAAGAATACTGTAGAAAGTTAGATGTCACGGTTGAGCACATATTAGAAAAAGAATTTAAAGTTAAAGACCTATGTATACCTAGGTTTTGGAAAATACAACAATTACAACTTTTGAAGTTTTGGTCTTCAAATTTCCAAATAGAACTCGTGATCTACTGTAATATAGAGGAAAATTTTAATTGTCTACTGTTATGACAAATATAAATACGAATTATAATTAATAATTTAGCAATTCTATTTAAAATTTTGGAGATTTTTCAAATTAAAAAAATTCAATTACTTTGTATAATTCATTGACTTTTTAAATTAACTAAAACATATAAATTTATGTATATATTTTTTTTAAAAAATTATTATGTGTGCATGCATCTATGTAGAATAATTTTGCCTATAAAATATAAATATCAACAGACACTACTAAAAGAACGGGATGACGACTGTTTAGACTCTTCCACTCTCGAAGTTGGAAATCAATTTTGTACCTTTTGATTGTAATTTGCTTGGGTAATTTTATTTCGTATATATAGGATTTATAATGATTGTCATCATGTTGTATCCAACATTTAAAATTTTATATTTGAAGTTATATTTATATGTAGTGCAAAGAAAAAGTAATAAATCAAAAAGTCGATGTCTGTTTGTTATTATTTGAGATTGTTACTGTCAATATAATAATGATTTGAGACGAAAAGACAAATAACTTATCAGAATTTTTTATTATATATATATTTTTAAAAAGAAGGTAATAACATTAGAGTCAGAATCTTGTAATACCTATATTTTTAACAAAAAATTGAAAAGGCAAAAATAATAATATTGAAAATTAGAAATCCTTTATTATTTTTTTAATAAGCTTGGATTTAGGTAGGAATTAATGTCGAAGCTATGAGAGTTTGCAATATATATAAACGAAAAATCAATGCTTTTCAAAGTTTGATAACTAGGCTTTTGGTTTAATTTTATAATTTTAATTTTTTGCGCACGTATCGAGGAGTCAATTATCAGATGGTACTGTATATTAGGCGGGAGACACGGCAAATAAAAGTTATATTAAGGGTGTGTTTGGTAGGAAAGAAAATCATTTTTTCAGAAAATAATTTTCCATGAAAAATATTTTCCCAAGAAAAATGATTTTTCACTTACATTTTCAACTGTTTGGTAGAATGAAAAATCATTTTCTTTCCACTAAATTTTTTGCTATTTGATAGAATGAAAATCCCCCCATCCCTTATTTTATTTGTTGTTACCATCAACTCCCTCCCCTGCTCACTGCCCTGACCAAACTAACAAATTCTGTTTCTCTCTCCTCTTCAAAATCAAACCCAAGCACCAGAAAGAAACCTAATAATAAATTAACCCAGAAAAAGAGAGAGTCAATATTAATGAATCACAGTTTTTCTACTATTTTCAAGGATTACCCAGTAGAATTTGAGTGATATTAAACCCAGATTAAAGAAAATGGTGAAGGGGGAGACGATGGGTGTCTCAGACTGCGAAGTTCTTAAAAAGGGCAACAGTAACAAGACGATATAACTCAAGAAGGAATTGCAGAGATTGAAGATGGAAATCATCGGTGAAGATGATGAAGATGAAGAAGAGGGAAAGAATCAGAGACAAAATGAGAGTAAAAATAGAGTAATTTTAGGCACAATTAAAAAAAAAATAGAATGAAAGACAAAATTGAGCACCGAAAATTGGGCATGGAAAATCAATTTCCCTACTTTTTCAGGGGAAAATAATTTCCTTCATATGAGGTAAAATGATTTTCCTCTGAAAATGATTTTTCTCTCCCCCTTTTACCAAACAGCGTAAAATGAAAAAATCATTTTTCGGAAAAATGATTTTCCCCCCCTACCGAACACACCCTAAGTATGTGGTATCTTGTCTTAGTGATGTCAATACGGGTTGACATCAATGCTTTAAACAGAGAAGTTCTAATTTCTTGAAAAATTCAAACTTTGGTGGTATATATAAAATATACCTAAAATATTACAGTCAAGTCTTATCCATTGTGTTTTTATAGAAGGATATCGAGTAGTATATTAGTTGGCCAATTTTCACCTTTTGATTTTTTATTCAATTTTGTTGATCTCCATTTTTTGTATTTATTTTATTTAGATCCTCATTGGGGACAACACAAGAAGAGAAAAGGTTGTGATATGCCCTCATTGGGGATAATATAGGAAGAGAAAAGGATGCGCGATCATTCTATTAATTAAATAAAAAATTTAAGTTCAATTTACTCCTTTCATCGGAAAAAGTATTTAATGAATTAAATTTATTATAAGAATATTGTATTATTGTTGTTGTTGTTGTTGTTGTTGTTGTTGTTGTTGTTGTTGTTATTATTATTGTCATCATCATCATTATTCCATTTGGTGCCTTTGTGTTTTTTCATATTTCATATGGTAAGCGTAAAATTTTAAAATCTCTATGGTGCCCTTTCTTTTGAAAAACACCCAGACAATGTACTTTTGTCACTATTACAGTCAAAACTAACTAAAGTGACTAAATGCCCTTAATTTATTGTGTGTTTGGTAGATAGGAAAATACTTTCCAAGAAAATCAAAATTCTATTTTCCATTGTTGGGTGCAAAAAAGTCAAAAAATGATTTTCAAAGGAAATTCTTTTTCCACCGAATAATAGAAATAGTTTCCAACTATGAGATAAGGAAAGTTGATTTTCCAAAAACAGCAGGGCTCACTGTTTTTCCATCTCAATGAATCTTATCTCTCTCCTAACTCCTTCTCTCTCCTTACTGTGTGTTATTTCACTTGACATTCCAACCAAAAGCTTTTCCCTCTCTCTCTTCTTTCTCTCTCTTCACTCATGGAGGCTTCATTTCAATGAAACCCTAACTGATCAATCTCAAGTTTGTGAATTTTGCTCAGGTTATTTTTCAAATTTCAACTTCTATTCCAAATCTGTGTTTTTTATTCAATTTTTCATCCATTTGCTTAAAAATTAGATGTTTGATTCAATTGTAGAGATTTTAGGTATGAGTATATGATTTTTGGGTTTGCTCAGACATTTAGGTATATTTGCTCAAATCGACTCAGGTAAGTCACTGATCTTACTCTTTCTACTCTTCTCTGCTAATAAGCCAACTTGCAAATTAGTATCGACTTTCAATTGCTCATATTTTTCCTGCATCAGAAGGAAGAGAAAAAGTCAAACGAGTAGCTTGTGCACAGATTTCAGTTGTCTAACTTTAAAACAAACTCCTGTTGTGGTACTTACATGAACACTCTGTGCGTGAGCATTGCACCAAATCCGCTAACCATTCTCATCAACCTTTGAATGAGTGACAGCAAACAACTCAGCAGCTGAAGGCCTCCTATTCGGCTGCTTCGCCTATCATATAACAGGTCTCGCACTATATTAGCAACTCAGCAAAGTTGAAAAATACATTGTCAAGTAATGTGTTTCATATATTCATACCAATTTCATAGCCCACATTGTAGCCGAGATTGACCCTTGGTTGTGCACTATCTTGGCTTTAGGCCCTTCTGTCTTGTTCCTTCTGTTCCGCTTAGATCGCTTCTTGAACTCCTCATGAGTTTCTCTCTTGTACTTCAATGATGCACTAACATCATCCGTCATCCAAGTAATGATCTTATGAGGAGGTCCATTTGCGTCATTTTTCACCATATCTTTCAACCTTACATGCACCTTTTCTTGCCACTCTCTCATGACTACTGACTCCTGCTATGGACACCATGTGAATTGTTGCTACATGCAAAATTCCGAAAAAAACAAAGCATTGTGTAAGTATATATATAAATACGTGTACATATATAAGTACATATGTGTGTATATAATATATATATATATATATATATATATATATATATATATATATATATAAGTGTATGTGTAATACCCTGAATTTCTAATTACTTTCCTTTATTTCTAATCATTAACCTACGCGGCAGCAAAGCCTAATTTTGGGGTGTTACTGCCCTATTTTCTTCTTGGAAATACCAAGCTGTGTATCAAATAATAATTAATACAAAGGTTCTTCAATAAAGCTTCAACTCAAAGGATTCAGATACTGATGAACCACTACTAAGCTAACACAATTGTTCGTTACAACTCTTTCCTCTAAACAACTAAGGTTGTAACCTTTAGCTCAAGCGTCGGGGCATCGCTCTACCTTTGGTCCACCAATACTATGCACAACTAGTTCACCTGAAAATAAAACATTTTTATAAAAGTGAGATAAAGTCAGCAAACAATCATTCCTAACAGTCAAACTACGCACACAAATTCATTTTGAAAACATTTTTAGGGGTAGGGGAAACAACAAGACCACACTTATTCGTTTTCCATTAATGTAACCGCTCATACTTATATACTCTCAGTGATGCACACACATACACCTTAGGATCCAATTATAATAATTTGGTTTAAGTGTGAGCAACCCCATTAGGTCTCATGGCCTGCACTTGGGTTTAGCATAGCCGCTTAACTTAATCCTAACCTACCGCTGACTAGGGTGGCCACCGCTATACCATTTCTTAGCCTACCATCGTTGTGGATGGTTATCGCTAACCTGGACCACGTCCCACCAGGGCACGTGGCCGCTCACATGCATGCACTATTTCCCGGGGAACGCTATTGGCTTTCAATCAACATAACCAGTTTACAGTCTCACCCATAATCAGCCATTATAGTCACTATTATACTTTTCTAATTTAAAGGTCGATTTAACATACATAATTCATTCAAATTTAATCCCGATCCCCAAGGGCATTACCACAATATACAACTTCCTTTTTTCAACATAAACATTTCAGGGCCCAACTCTATAGACGTAGCAAAGCCATGCAATTCCAACCACTAAGTCATGTTCAGTTGACTCATGCCAAGATTTCATAAAATCAGCATTTAGATCGAGTCTTACCATATTCAACGCACACGTAATTTTTCAAGCAACTCGGGAAAAGGGTTATGACATGATTGTTACCTAGATTCCGTACAAATTACGGGCTCAGTTACTAGTTTGAGCCTACTGCTCAGCACTTGGGCCAAAACATCGCCCAAACTCATTCCAAAACTTCATGGATCATAACTAAAGCCCCTGCCCTACTCCTGAGAATTTTTCTAAGATTTCTACTCATGCCTAAGGCTCACAATCGAAGCCCAACTTTGGTTCCAGATTCAACTAGAATCTGGGTCGAACTTCCAGAACCTATAACTTTTGCTCCCGACGTTGAAATTTCAATTTCTTGCCCATTATAGAAAGGTCGATCCGTCCTCTACACTTCTTGTGTTTAGGGTTTTATTAGATTCTAACCAAACTAGGTCATTTTCTTAATTCATTTCATGATGCCACTGACTGTCTCGATCTGACAGTCGCCAGTAATTAGACTGTAACTTGGGCTACAGTACTCCAATTTGTTCGATTCAAAAACTTGATTCTGTGGCACATCCTGACGCACCTACCTAAAAGTTTCACAAGTTTTGGCCTACTGTTCTGTCTTGGCTGGATTTTCAAAGTCAATTTATGTGCAGCCCTTAAACCTAGCAGTTTCTGCCTAGAATTTTCATCCCCAACACATACCCTTGGCTCGATTTTTCATAAAATAGCACTCCCAACTGACCCTTGATATTCCCAATAGCCCTACTTCTAATCCCTCATAATCCAAGTCGAATAAAAGTTAAAACCTTTAATTTAAACGATTAACAAATAACCCTTTAGACTCACCTTGATGCGATTCGGGAGATGAGTGATTGAAATCCCACATCAAAACCATGAATTTAGTAATACAATATAAGAAAAAACCAACCTTTTGGGGTTTGTATGCATGGGGTGCATGGGAGTGCACCCCCACTTACCACCATGAGAGATTATAACGCCCCAACTTAATCCCTCATTATCATATTCTTATTAGGTTCATTTGATTACTGAGGGAAAGCTTAGTAAGTGGTGACGTTGCCGCCGTCCCAAAGGAACAAGGCTACTTAAACAATAAAATGACCAAGAGCGAAACTTTCACTGATTAACATACATTATACATGCTTCATAAGGTCCAACAATGCCATTAGTCATTCCAAAACATACATCTTACATAAGATTAACCACGTCCAAAAGGCAGTATACATAACAGTCAGGCTTCTCAAGCCTCAAAACAACCATTATATACATAGTTATCCATTATTGTTTCGACCCGTATCTTTTGGGGTCCTTGGTTTCGGTAGCCTCATACTCAGCCTTCACCTGGTTCGCCTTCCCTAAACCAATTTTAAAAACACAAAACAATGGAAGTATGAGCAATGGCTCAATACATTACCCCTGTACAAAAGAATAACCTTTTTTTAAGAGTCAGTGACCACGCGCCACGTTTAAAACGTTATTTCATAAACATTTCTTAGGAAGCATTGATTTTATTAAATGACTAGTAATTATATTTCTCAACCAGGATCTTGACCCTTTAACGATGAATAACAGCCATGATAACCTTGAACTACAAAATTTTCCGTTAAACGGGAAGAGCCCAACAATGAATTCTGCTAGCAGAACTATGAACAATGAACACTAAACACTGAATACTAAATAGTGAACATGGTACATTGCACGGAACATTGAACTGGGTCTCAATAGATCCATAGGCTGAATAAAAAAAACTCATAAACATTAATCGATGTAAATATAAATGTTTCTTTTGAAAGGTACAAGAGATAACGTACCTGAAGGTCAATTATTGTTCTTTTCCTTTTTGGATGCCTTGATTTCAAAGCCTGCGTTCAAGGTCTCTCACGCAGGTCAATATATTGTAATACATTTACAATTGACACTATTTATATCCTTAATTAGGAATGGGCTAATATAGTCAACCTTCCCAAATGGTCATTTAGCAACTTATCAATCCCATGTTTTCACGAGACTTTTAATGCTATGTCATCACTTAATCAATACAACACGTCATCTTTGATGTATATTCCTAATTGTTTCTTTTTTTCAGAATATCAATTCTTTTGTAATCTGCTCCTTGAGCTTACAGACAACTCGAGTCACAATTATCGGCTTATACTACTTCCCAATCCACACCACTTGCTCACTCATTCGTATCCCAACTTTTCCAAGCTCAGTTATAACCGTTTCATTAGTCTAGACCACTAGCTAATACTATTTATACTTTCTTGGCTCTTTAATTATCTCCCCGCAATTGACTTCTTTTCGAATCATTCAAGCAACTTAATCCCACAGTGAGCTAAATAACTTGAATTCCAACATCATCGCCATAAGCTATGACCAACATTAAAAGAAACCATCATCATCCAAAATTCTAATTTCGTCATTGTTCTAAATAATCCCCGAAATCAACATTATACGAATAATCCACAATTGATTGTCTAATTATCTTGTCATAACCAAGTAAATTCCACAAACTTACTTCCTTGTTTTACCAAATTCAACTCCTCAAATTCATAATTACTACATTCATACATAAGTAAATTCAAACTAAATTCATCACGGCTCAACCCATACAATTTCATTCCATTCATTATTTGCCCAATCCAAATCATGTAATTCCATTCCAAGATCAGTTAAAACAAACCTAAGTCCAACGTTGTCTAAATAGCTTGACATGGATCCTTTAAAGCAATTTTCCCAAAAATCTTGTTTATCTACTCACGTCACCAAACACTCAATTTACAGCATCAAAAACTCTTCATACACCAAAATTCCACTACTAATTGATCTTTAAACTTGAATTGAAAAGGGGGAGTGAAGGGAGGGTAAATTGAGTTTTACCTTGCTGACTAGTAAGGAGGTTGGATGTGGAAAATAGTAAAGGTGACAACGGTGGGTGGTGGGGAATTTCCGTTCAGTCGCTTTCCGGTGGCGCCTGTCGTCTCTAAGCGGCGAAGGTCCTGTTTCCGGGTTGGCAGAGACACGACGGAAGCAGGGAAAAAATGGGGGGTCGTGGCTGTCAGGTGTTGCTGGCTACCGGCGTTGGGGTAGTGGTTGGCACCGGCACTGGAGTCAATGGCTGGCAGCAAGGGCAGAGGTGGCCGACAGAGCAAACCGGCGAAGAGAGTGCAGAGAGACAAGGGGGAGGTCGTGCGCGTGTGCGTGAAGAGCAGGGCAGGGTTTGGTGTTTTTGGGCTTGCTTTGAAATTGTTGGCCGATACATACATACATACATATATATATATATATATATATATATATATATATA
>JACYFF010031954.1:90422319-90438222 GCA_017589665.1 Selenicereus undatus
GCTAAGAAATTAGAAAGGTGGATAATTTCTGACCTCATTCCAGTGTAAATGTGTGTTAATAGAAAACCGTATGATTTTATCGGGTATAGAAATATACATATATATATACCTTTATAAATACATGTACATTATTATTTTTTATGAATTTGAAGGCATACTGTGGTGTCGAATTACTTTAAACTTACAATAAAATGCGCGGCTCACTACTCTAATTTACCTTAAGCAGATTATCAATTAAAATAAATAATGAAATTAAATCTAATTTAAACGAAATGAAATAACAGGGTGTTACAGAGATGGAGGAGGCGAGGGGTGGCAGCTTGGTGGGGCTAGCTGGCGGTGACTGTTGCTCAGGCGGCGGCTTGCGTGGCGAGAGGGAGAGAGAGTTAGGGTTGAGAGAGAGCTAGAGAGAGGAGTACAACGAGAGAGAGAGATTGCGAGAGGGAGAGATTGCGAGAGGGAAAGAGAGAGGTATAGATAGAGAGTGAGGGGGTTGTGGTGGCGGCTGCCGAGGGTTCGAGGGGGGAAGGGAAGTGGCAACACTAGGGTTTGGGGGGAAGGTTGGCCAATTACTAGGGCCAGAGGGAGAGGGGTTTTTCCTTTTTTTTTAAAGCATCTTAGAATAATTAGGGAAAAAAGGTAGGAAAAAGTATCTTGGGTCAAAAAAAAGGTACTATAAATAGATAAGAAAATATTCGGGTCTAGGAGGGGTAAATAACGAGAAACCGAAAAATAAATAAATCGAGGAAAACAAAATAACCCAAATGAAATCTTCAATCTTTAATGAAATAGGATAAATGTAAAATTTTAAAAACAAAAACATGGAAGAAAAGATTTAGATTGGCTTGCATTATGAAGGTTAGTCCGCGTCACATAATTCCCCATATCAAATTTCCGAGGTTTTACACACTGTCCCACTTAAGAAAGTTTCGTCCTCGAAATTTCACTAGACTGTGACACACTACCATTACAAAATGAATTTTCGGGATTTTACATACTACCCCACTTAAGAAGTTGCATCCTTGAAACTTGTATGCATCTGGTTATATTAACAAGTGAGGGTATTTGTCTTACATCTCCTACTCTGGTTCCCAAGTTACCTCTAACATTTCGTGATTGGTCCAGAGGACCTCAACCAAGGGAACCATTTTCCTACGAAGGTGCTTTTCTTGCCGATCCAGGATTTGTATAGGTTGCTCCTAATTACGACAGATCTTCCTGGAGCTGTATAGGGTTAGGCTCGATTATGTGCGAGGGATCTAGAATGTAATAGCTGGGACGCATGGAATACATTGTGCACTCTTGGAAGTTCAGGTGGTAACTCCAACCAATATCCTACGTCCTAACTCTCTATATAATGGGTTACGGTCTGATGTACCTCGGGCTGAGTTTTCCTGTCATACCAAATCTCACGACTCCCTTAGTTAGGGAAACTTGAAGAAATACTTAATCTCCAACATGGAATTCAAGGGGCCTACGCCTTCGATCGACATAGCTTTTCCGGCGACTCTTATTCATTCTTGGATCACCCTTATATTATGGTGGCTTGGATCAATTCCAGCCCTATAGTCAGAGCTTTATCAATCTCCTGCCAACAAAGCAAAGTTCTGCACGTCCTCCCATACAGTGCCTCATACGGGGCCATCCTATTACTTGCTTGGTAACTGTTGTTGTAGGAGAACTCGATCACCGTCAACTATTCGTCCCATGCTTTCTTAAAGTCTAGGGCGCAAGTCCTCAGCATATCTTCCAGTGTCTGAATAGTGCGTTCAGTTTGCCCGTCCGTACTTGGGTGAAATGCCGTACTAAAGCGTAACAACGTCCCAAATGCTTCCTGTAGCTTCTGCCGGGGGAAACCCGACTAGAATCTGGTGTCTCGATCCAACACTATGGAATTGAGTACACCGTGTAACTGCACTAGCTTCTCGAGGTATACTCGAGCTAACTGATCTAGGGTCCAAGTATTCCTCATGGCTATAAAATGCACTGTTTTTGTGAGTCTATCTACTATGACCCAAATTGCGTTGTTCTTTCATTGAGTCAATGGTAAGCCTACCACAAAATCCATGGATACCGAGTCCCATTTCCACTCAGGGACATCCAGGGGTTGTAAAAGTCCCACCGGTCGTTGGTGCTCGATTTTAAACTCTTTGGCAGGTTAAGCATTTTGCCACATAATCAGTCACTTCTTGTTTTATGTTATTCCACCAAAAGGTCCGCTTCAAGTCCTTATATAGCTTATTTCCCCTAGGGTGCACCGAGTGTGGAGTACTATGACCCTTATCTAGGATTTTCTTTTTAAGTGCCTCTACTACTGGAACAAACACCCGGTTATGGAGCCGTATGTTGCCATCTTCATGAATTACGAACCCGACTGCCTTCCCCACCAATATTTCCTCCTTAATCTGCTCAAGTTGGGGGTCCGTAGCCTATGCAACTCGAATTTCCTCTATGAGTATCGGTTGTGCTTCTAAGGCGCAAAGCATAGGCTTGGCCTTCGAGGTGATTATATTAAGTTCTAACTTGCGGAATTCCTCAAACAAACCCTTAGAGAGTACTAGCAAGCAGTTCAGTGTCGGATACGGTCGGCAACTCAATGCATCGACTATTGCATTAGCTTTTCCCGGATAGTACTGGAAATGGACATCGTAGTTCTTCAGGAACTCCAACCATCTCGTCTGCCTCAAATTTAGATCCTTTTATGAAAAGAAGTATTTGAAGCTCTGGTGATCGGTGAAAACCTCGCAATGTACCCGTATAGGTAGTGCGTCCAGATCTTAAGTGCGAATACAACGACTGTTAACTCCAGGTCGTGAGCCGGGTAGTTCCGTTCATGAGTCTTCAGTTGCCGCGAAGCGTAGGCTATAACGCGATCCTCCTGCATCAGCACACATTCCAACCCACTCCTAGATGCATCGCTATACACCACAAATCCTTATCGGTGGTGGGTAAGGCCACTATTAGTGCACTCGTCAGTCTTTTCTTAAGTTCTTGGAATACTTCCTCGCACTGTTTCGTCCATTCATACTTAACGACCTTCCTGGTCAAGTTGGTGAGGTGGCAGTCTTGGAGAAGTTTTGGACAAATCTACAATAATATCCCGCCAAACCCAAGAAACTCCTTACTTTTGTCGGGTTCTTAGGTCTTGGCTAGTTCGTCACAGCCTCTATCTTTTGGGGGTCCACAGACACTCCGACGTTGGATACTACGTGTCCCAAAAATGCCACCCTATTCAACCAGAATTCACACTTCGAAAACTTGACATGCAACTCATTCCTCCTTAACACTTCCAAGGCTGTCCTCAGATGGTGGGTATGCTCTTCTAGAGTCCTCGAGTAGATCAGTATATCGTCTATGAATACCACCACAGATTGATCCAGGTAGGGTTTGAAAACTCTATTCATGAGGTCCATGAATACTGCCCAGGCATTAGTGAGGTGAAAGGGCATCACAACGAGCTCATAATGTCCATAACGGGTACAGAATGCAGTCTTGGGTATATCTTCATCCTTGATTCAGAGTTGATGGTACCTCGAAAAAAGGTCTATCTTAGAAAAAGTCCCCGCGCCTCTTAACTGGTCAAAGAGGTCATCTATTCTAGGCAGAGCGTACCGATTCTTGATCGTTATTTTGTTAAGCTCCCTAGAGTCTATACACAACCTTAGAGTTCCATCATTCTTCTTTACAAACAACGTCGGGACTCCCTATGGAGATGTACTGGGCTGAATGTACCCCTTTTCTAATAGCTCATCCAGCTATGTCTCTAATTCCTTAAGTTCTACCGGTGCCATACGGCAAGGAGCCTTAGAGATGGGTATGGCTCCAGGGGTCAGATCGATACAAAATTCTACTTCTCTAAAGGGTGGCATACTGGGAATCTCCTATGGAAATACATCTAGGAATTCCCTCACTACTGGAATGTCTTCAAGGGAGGATTCAACACCCTCAGTTTTCACTATATTACACAGGAATCCCTCGCATCCTCTGCCAAACAACTTGTGGGCTTTCATTATGGAAATCAGTTTCACTTCCGCTGTAGGTCCCTTGCCTTTATGTACCACCTTCTTCCCATTGGGCCCCCTTAGGGTGATTTTTCATCTTGGACATTCTATCTGAGCCTGATGTTTAGCTAATCAATCCGTCCCCAGGATGATCCCGAAGTCAGTTAACTCAAACCTATATAAGTCTTCCAAGAACTCACGCTCATACATTCTAATCGGGCAATCCTCATACAGTTCCTCACACCTTGCAGTCTTCCTAGCAGGGAGAATCATAGATAGCAAAGAAGATTTACGGGTGGGAATTAGTCCTAATGTCTCAACCAGTTTAATAGAAATAAAAGAGTGCGCAGCACCCGAATCAAATTAAACATCTACTATTTGAGCTTGGATAGAAAATGTACCCATCACAACGTTTGGAGCATCCTCCGCTTCCTCCTTGCACATCACATAGACCCTGCCCCTATTGTTTCGAGGCGGTTGGCTAGGAGATCGGGCTTAATTCTGCTGAGGTGCACGGTTCTGCTGGTTGGGGTTGGTCGCCTGCCCACCCCTGTTCTGATAAGGTTGCTGGGGTCGTTGTCCTTGTCCTTGTCCCCCATGACCTTGATGTAGTATGTTTTGCTGATCATGTATATAGATAGGCAGTTATGTGTAAAAATAAAAAAAAAAGAGCAGTTATGAAATGATAAGCTTTGAGTTGTTCAATAATCTTTGAGTTATACTAAATGTGTTTGTTGGGCATGCTTATCTTATATGTTTGAGTATTCTAGTGATTGAATTATTTCGTTTCATGTATAATCAGAATGTCTGAATCAGTGCACAACAATGAGGAGATTCATATAGAAGAAATCTCGGATCATGGTCAGGGATCAGGTGATCAAGCCTCCCATCATGTGCCACCAAATATTGGCCAAATGCCACCGATTCCTTCTGAGTTAGCTCACAATAGTGGGGACTCGAACTACTGGCCGACCTTAGTAGTTGAATTGATGAAGCGGGTTCCCCAGGTACCTATTATATTGAAGCCCCTCCTAAAGAGGATAAATTAGCGGATAGGGTGACATGACGCAACCCTAAAGTCTATGATGGATCTTATGATCCAGTAGTACTGGAGGAATGGATAAGAGGAATGGAGAAAATCTTTACAGTGGTAGAGGTGCCAGAAGGAAAGAGAGTAAACATTGGGACGTATTATTTGACCGGTGAAGCTGACATTTGGTGGAATATTGTTAAGGATAAGCTCGTAGGGCCTGACTTAACCTGGAATAAATTCTTGAGTGAGTTAAGGGCAAAATTCTACCCAGTTGTGGTCCAAAGGCAAAAGGAGAAAGAGTTTATGGAGCTGAAGATGAGTGGCACCATGATCGTGATGCAATACGCCAGTAAGTTCACCGAATTATCTAGGTTTGTTCCTGAGTTTGTATCATCTAAAAGGTTGAAAATGAGGAGGTTTACAGAGGGTCTGGCCTTCTATATTCGGAATCAGTTAGCTGGACAACCAATCTTGACTTACCAAGAACTATATGAGCGAGCGACTGAAGTGGAACGAGTCAAGACAAAGTTGAGAGCACTGAATCCAATCAACCACAAGAGAAAAGGGTTTGAGCGAGGGACTCCAAGTGAGAGTGTGAACCAGAACCAGAAGAAACCTACTCCTGTTTCCCCTAAGAGCCGTCCTTTAGGCTCGACAGCACTCTGTACGAAGTGTGGATCGGAAGAACAAATCACACCACCTCTGAATGCCGAGTTGGCACTAACAAATGCATGTGCTGTGGAAGTCCTGAACACCTCATCGATGCATGCCCCCGACGACTAAAAGTTGTAGACAAGGGTGTAGCAAAACCCTTGGCTCTGCTCCGGTAGGGACCTCACCTTCAAGCCCTGCAGTTGCAGGAAGGGCATTTGTGATGAACAAAAAGGAAGTTGCTACCTCTGGCACGGTAGTCACTGGAACTCTTTTTTTAAATTCAAAGTCATTTTGTGTATTATTTGATTCGGGCGCCACTCATTCATTTATATCTACCTGATCTGCTATACAATTAAGCCTTGAGAACAGGAGGATGGAAACCAATTATAGAATCAAGCTACTCAACAATTCTGTGAATGAGTGCCCCCTCTCTTATAAACTTGTCCCTATCACCATTGGTGAAACCACCTTCCCTATGGATTTAATTCAATTTGATTTATCTGATTTTGATATCATTTTGGGGATGAATTGGTTGCACACTTATGGAACCCAAATTAACTGTGAAGATCTTAAGGTTATCTTGAAAGATGAAAAAGGGAGAAAAGTGTGTTTTTATGGGCAGAGAGAGGCAGAATCTTGTTCTTTGATTTCCGCTATGAAAGCAAGTAAGCTATTATGTCAGGGGTGTATTGGATATTGGTGTTATGCTATCGACACCCAAACAAAAGAGGAGGAAGCAGAAAATATACATGTCGTTTGTGAATTTGAAGATGTTTTCCCTAAGGAATTACCAGGACTACCCCTGCAGAGGAAAATTGATTTTGGAATCGAATTAATTCCTGGAGCCCAACCTATTTCTAAAGCTCCATATCGTATGGCTCCACTTGAGCTTAAGGAACTAAAGATTCAGCTAGATAAGTTGTTACAAAAGGGCTTTATTAGGCCAAGTGTACCACCATGGGGTGCCCCAGTGTTGTTTGTCAAAAAGAAGGATGGAACCTTAAGGCTATGTATTAACTACAGGGAGTTGAAGAAGATTACCATTAAAAACAAATATCCTTTGCCGCGAATAGATGACTTGTTTGATCAACTACAAGGAGCAGGAGTATTCTCTAAGATTGATTTGAGGCCAGGGTACCATCAACTTAGGATTAAGCTTGATGACATTCCTAAGACAGCGTTTAGGACCAGATATGGTCACTATGAGTTCACAGTGATGCCTTTTGGTCTCACTAATGCTCATGCAGCCTTCATGGACCTTATGAACAGGGTTTTCAGACCCTATCTAGATACGTTCATAGTGGTGTTCATAGATGACATCCTTATTTATTCTAAGGACAAGGAGGAACGCGCTGAGCAATTGCGAACAGTATTACAAACTTTGAGGGAACATAAACTCTATGGCAAATTAAAGAAATGTGAATTTTGGTTGGAGGAAGTGGTATTTTTGGGACATGTGGTTACAAAAGAAGGAATTAAAGTTGACCCCCAGAAGGAGAAAGCAGTCACAGAATGGCCGAGGCCTACCAATGTCACAGAGATTAGAAGTTTTCTGGGTTTAGCAGGCTACTATCGAAGATTCGTTATAGACTTTTCGAAAATAGCTTCACCACTGACCAATCTACTGAAGAAAGCAAACAAGTTCGAGTGGACTGAAAGATGTGAGAAAGTTTTCCAAGAACTAAGGCAGCGATTAACTACTGCCCCAATCCTAAAGCTACTAATGGAAGGCAAGGAGTATACCATCTATAGTGATGCTTCAAAGAACGGATTGGGTTGTGTTCTGATGCAGGAAGATAAGTTAGTAGCTTATGCCTCTCGACAACTCAAGCCGTATGAGAAAAACTATCCTACCCATGACCTGGAGTTAGCAGACGTGGTCTTTGCAATGAAAATTTGGAGGCATTATTTATATGGGGTACCATGCAAGATCTATATTGATCATCAAAGTTTAAAGTATATCTTCACCCAGAAGGAGCTCAATTGAGGCAGCGACGTTGGCTTGAGTTGTTTAAAGACTATGATGTGCAGATTCAATATCATCCTGGTAAAGCAAATGTAGTGGCGGATGCCCTGAGTAAGAAGGCGCAACATAGCTCAAACACTGTGGTGATTACTCAATTGAACCTCTTGAGAGAACTTGAGGACTTTGAGATTCAATTAGTGTCCCACGGGCAAACAAATGCTCAATTGTACCGTACTGTCTTCCCTAGTGGAAGAACTTTGACTGAACCAGGAAAGTGATCCCGAACTCCAAAGAAAAAAGAAAACTTTAGAAAAAGGGAAATTTTCGGGATTTGTAGTACACGAGGATGGGACCCTGCGGTTCCAAAGTCGTCTATGTGTGTCCAAAAATAGGGAATTAAGAAAGCAGATCCTGGAAGAGGCTCACAATACTCATTATTCAGTGCATCCATGAGGCACCAAGATGTACAGAGATCTAAGACAATACTTCTGGTGGAATAATATGAAGAAGGACGTCGCAGAATAGGTGGATAAGTGTCTAACTTTCCAGAAAGTTAAAGAAGAACATCAGCGTCCTGTGGGGGAACTACGACCCTTAGAAATCCCCACTTGGAAGTGGGATTTGATCTCAATGGACTTTGTTATGGGTTTACCCCTTTCTTCCTCGAAAAAGAATGCCATCCGGGTCATAGTTGATCGACTCACGAAGTCGCCCCATTTCCTGCCAATTAAGGATACTTAGGGAGTTGAAAGACTAGCCCAATTATATGTTATGAAGATAGTCCGTCTGCATGGGGATCCCTTTAGACATAGTCTCAGATATAGATAAAAGATTCCAAGCACATTTCTAGCAAGCGCTTCAAAAGGCCTTTGGGACCAAACTAAACTTCAGTAGCTCCTATCACCCAGAAACAGATGGACAAACTGAAAAAGCGAATCAAATTTTGGAGGACATGTTGAGAGCTTGTGTATTGGAGTTCCTAGGGAAGTGGGAAGACGACTTACCTTTGGTGGAGTTCCCTTATAACAACAGCTATCAGTCCACCATCAAAATGGCCCCATTTGAGGCTTTATACAGGAGAAAATGTAGAACCCCGTTGTGCTGGAGTGATTTGGATAAGGCACTGATAAAGGTCCTGAAATGATTCAAGAGACTGCTGAAACAATAAGAAAGATTCGGGAACATATCAAGGTTGCCCAAAGTCGACAAACAAGTTATGCGAACAAAAGAAGAAGGCCTCTGGAGTTTCAAGTAGGCGATAAAGTTTTCCTGAAAGTTTCACCAACCAGAGGTATCCAAAGGTTCGGAATACGGGGTAAATTGAGTCCAAGGTACATTGGACCTTATGAAATCACTGAAAAGTTGAATCCCGTTGCTTATCGACTTGATATGCGTATATAACTTGCGCACGTGCATAACGTGTTTCATATCTCTCAGCTTAGGAAATATATTCCAGATCCGGACCATACCATTGTATCTGAACCTATTAAAATCACGGAAGATCTAGTATATGAGGAGCGTCTTGTCCAAATACTAGATCGCAGGATCAAGTAGCTGCGCAACAAGTAGATACCATTGGTCAAAGTACTCTGGACAAACCACACCTCCCAAGAAGCCACTTGGGAGACCGAAGAGGCAATGAAAACCAAATACCCACATTTATTCGAGGTAATCCTACATGTTATGATTAAGTTCATCAGTTTCGAGGAAGAAACTTTTTAAGGGGGGAAAGCTGTAATAGTCCGACCCTAAATCATGTTTATTCATTTCATGAATCCATGTGATTAATTTCATCGCATTTAAATTATCGTTTTCTTTGTTATTTCAATTGGGAGCATTTAAATGGGCTCTCATCTTGTAATTCAGGTTTTTGTTCTTGTCAAATTCTAGAGATCGTTATTAGGCTTTGATATTTATGAATTGAGTGATTTAATTATTTTTCATGACACCACAAACTTTTAACCTCGAGCTTCGAAAAAAAAAAAATTCAAATGCACTCGATTTCAGCTCTTTTCTAAACCCAAGCCCGTTTAAGGCCAATTTTGACCCAACGAGACTTGGCTACATTTGTTTAGCTAATTTTATTTAATTTAGGCATAATGTAGGATTAGTCAAAGTAGTTTTTGAGGGTTAATTTCAGCCAAGTATTTATTTGCCTAAGCTTCTTTGGCTCCAGGTAAAAATTCAAGACATTTTCCCTCTCTTCTTTTCTCCTTCTCTCTACCCCACGACTCAACCAATAGCAGCAGCCAACCCCCTTCTGTGGTGTTTTCCAGCCACTTTTTGGCCAACCTCTGGCAAGGATTGCAACCTCCAACTACCTCCCTCTACCGGCTATCATCTTCCACCCTCAAAATCACCAAATATCACCTCCATCTCCACTTGTTTCAAGCTCAAAGTAAGTGACCTCAATCTTTTTCTTTGGATTTTTGGTTTTTGCTTCTTGTTTTGGTTGTTTTAATGGAGGATCACGTTGTTTGGATTGAAATAATAGTTATCTTGGTTATGGATCATGGTGGAGTTAAAGTTGGTTTATGCTAGGATTAGGGTTATTTCTCAACCATGCAAGGTCCATGTTAACATGTGGGGTGTTGATTGTTTTATCCTTGTTTTTTTTTATCATCTTTTAATCTATTGAAGTTTATTATGATGTTTATGGTGTTTTGAAATGATGGGAGTGATTTAAAGTTAACCTTAAGTTAGGGTTTTATCCAAGAATGCATGGTTTGGACCAAACTAGTTTTAAACTTGAAGTATGTGTATATGTGACAAGAAAATGAGCTTTATTGGACATGAATACGAAGTGTAATTGAGTGTGGTGTTTTTGTATGAAGTTAGGATGGACCAAAGTGTGTTTACATGCTTTTAAATAATGGTTTAAGTTGAGGATTTGTGTGAAAAGTGAGGGAACAAACTCAAATAGTGAGGCTGGAATTTCCAGAAAAACAGGACAACATTTGAAATGAAACTGGTAATGATTGGCCTATCCAAAAATTATATTTTTGGTGGTTAGATAGGTCAGTGTGTTAGCTTTAAAATGGATTTTGAATCGCATTAATCCGAGGTCTGTGGAAAAAGTTATGGCCATTTTACTGAACCTGTGCAGGATGGACTCCAAACTGACATGTTGATGTTCTAGCCCCATTCTAGGAACCCTATCGTGGGAATCATGTTATATGTCCTGAATGAAAGTTTTAGAGCACTTCCTAAACTTTTCATATTGGGGTCTTTGGTCTTATCTTGAGGTCGGGAGTACAAGTTGTGAATTATTTTTTCCGTACCTTCTTTTTAAGCCCTTCTGCTCTCAACTTGCTACCGTGCCTTAAATCACATTTTTATGGTTTATATAGTTTCATCATGTTAGTTTAATCGTTTGTAAAGATTCTTCATAAGCCAGTTTTAGTTAAAGGTATCATTTATAAGAGCAAGCTCATTTCTGACCTCATGTACCTATAATGATCTTTTGAACAAAATCAAGGCCTAAGCTTTCATTCTCTCCACTTTTGTGCATCTTATTATTCTGTGAACTTGCATTTAAAACTTCCAAGTACGTTCATTGCCTGTATCTTTAGAAACCAACACGTGTTTATTGAAATCGTAATGTTTTGGTAAGTACATCAATGAATCAATTTAATTAGTGCTTTGTCACATAATTAGTGACCCATCAATTATCAGTTACAGAGCATTGCCCTCCAGTTACCCGCGCGACTTCAAGCCAGGTTTTTCGGTCAGCTTGGCAGGTGTATACCTATTCACAAATTGTAACAATTACTAAGGGGTGCACTAATAGATAATAATTGGCAATTCAGCTTTATATGCATTTCATTCCTTGTTTTAAAATCAATATGAATTGCAAAGCGGGCCCCAAATAAATTTTCAGTGAATCTTTAACATTATAGGAATGCATGTACTGAGCTTTAGCTCACAGTTCGAAATGTTTTTATGTTTTGTTTTAGGAAAGTGTTCAGTGAAACGCCTTCAGGCGGACATGACGGCTGAAGGTGATAAGTGAGCCAGGATTGTCCATGTGACTGGCGGTGTATGAGTGTTGAGATGCTGTCATATCATATTGTGATGTATTTTGGTGTTGAAACTGTATATTTGAACTGAATGTATTTTGGTGTAATCCTTGAGATGATTGGGATGTTAGAACCATTCATGTATATAATTAAATGGTTTGAATGGTTGTGATGGTGTGAATGCCCTTGTTAAGGTAAACTTTGGTTTTAAATGGCTAAGTTTTTATGTATAAGGGAAGCCTTGTCCTTTTTGGACAGCGATAACGCCCGTTCATTGGGTTATTATTTCTAATTAGTGAACTTAAGCAAGTAAATACAAGTAATGATTCATGTACTTTTCGAGCGTTACAGCTCGTCTCCTAGGGGTGGAGCATCTTTCTCACTAGCTGTGGGTATACGCTCCTAGTCATGGGGTCCATCCAATCTCAGGTAATTTATCAAGTCCCCATAGGCTCCTAGTCACACCAACAACACTTTCCCCATGGGCGATGATCATGTGCCCGGGGGTGCAGCTCGTCAACTCCATAGCGCCACTCAGGGTCTCCCTTCAGGGTCAGCAGCAGAAAGATCACCCGATTGTCCTTAATCCTCAAACAACTATTAGGCACATCCTTCAAATATCTGTCCAACACCCGCCTCATATGCCAAATGTGGTCCCACACACCCTGACTCGGTCTCTTAGCTAACTGCTCGTGCAAGCAAGGACCTCCTACATAACCACAATGCTGGGTACCCTCCACTCCTATACTAAAAGTAATTACACATAAGACATGCATCCATACAATAACATGCATTTATTGAATACTATATGCACATGCATGCAACCCCTGCCTTGCTACTCTCACTCTCTGAACAGTCCTTAAGTCTATGAGTTTTACTATTCAGTTTCTTACAATCTTTTAAGCGAGCCATCAGGTCAGTCAACCAGAGCTCTGATACCACTTTATAACACCCCGAATTTCTAATCACTTTCCTTTATTTCTAATCATTAACCTACATAGTAGCGGAACCTTATTTTGGGGTGTTACCGCTGTATTTCTTTTTTGGAAACACTAGGCTGTGTATCAAATAATAATTAATACAAAGGTTCTTCAATAAAGCTTCAACTCAAAGGATTCAGATACTGATGAACAACTACTAAGCTAAAACAATTGTTCGTTACAACTTTTTCCTTTAAACAACTAAGGTTGTAACCTTCAGCTTAAGCGTCGGGGCCTCGCTCTACCTTTGGTCCCCCAATCCCATGCACAACTAGTTCACCTGAAAATAAAACATTTTATAAATGTGAGATAAACTCAGTAAACAATCACCCCTAACAGTCAAACTACGCATACAAATTCATTTTAAAAACATTTTTAGGGGTAGGGGAAACAACAAGACCACACTTATTCATTTTCCATTAATATAACCGCCCATACTTACATACTCTCAATGATGGCCACACATACACCTTAGGATCCAATTACAATAATCAGGATTAAGGGTGAGCGGCCCCATTGGGTCTCATGGCCTGCCTGGGGTTTAGCACAACCGCTTAACTTAATTCTGGCCTACCTCCGACTAAGGCGGTTACCATTATATCATTTCTTCCCCTACCATCATCATCGATGGTTACCGCTAACCTAGCCCACATCCCATCAGACATGGCCACTCACATGCATGCACTATTTCCTGAGGAAGGCTATTGGCCTTTAATCAATATAACCAGTTTATAGTCTCACCCATAATAAGCCATTATAGCCACTATTATACTTTTCTAATTTAAAGGTCGATTTAACATGCATAGTTCATTCAGATTTAATCCTGATCCCCAGGGCATTACCACAATACACAACTTCCATTTTTCAAAGTAAACATTTCAGGGCCCAACTCTATAGACGTAGCAAAGCCATGCAATTCCAGCCATGCAGTCATGATCAGTTGACTCATGCCAAGATTTCATAAAATCAGCATTTAGATTGAGTCTTACCATACTCAACGCACACGCAATTTTTCAAGCAACTCAGGGAAAGGGTTAGGGCATGATTGTTACCTGGATTCTGTACAAATTACGGGCTCGGTTGATAATTTAGGCCTACCGCTCAGCACCTGGGCCAAAACATCTCCCACACTCAGTCCAAAACTTCATGTATCATAACTCTAGTCCCTGTCCTACTTCTAAGAATTTTTCTAAGATTTTTACTCATGCCTAAAGCTCCCAACCGAAACCCAACTCTAGTTCCGAATTCAACCAGAATCTCGGTCCAACTTCCAAAACCTATAACTTTTGCTCCCGACATTGAAATCTTAATTTCTTGCCCATTATAGAAGGGTCGATCCATCCTCTACACTTCTTGTGTTTAGGGTTTTATCAGATTCTAACCCTAATTAGGTCGTTTTCGTAATTCTTTTCACGGTGCTACTGACTGTTCTGATCTGGACAGTGGCCAGTAATTCGACCATAACTTGGGCTACAGTACTCCGATTTGTTCGATTCAAAAACTGGGTTATGTGGCACATCCTAATGCACCTACCCTAAAAATTTCACAAGTTTGGGCCTACTGTTCTGTCTTGGCTGGATGTTTAAAGCCAGTGTATGTACAACCCTTAAACCCAGCAGTTTCTACCCAGAATTTTTGTCCCCAACACATACCCTTGGTTCGGTTTTTCATAAAATCGCACTCCCAACTGACCCATGATATTCCCAACAGCCCTACTTCTAATCCCTCAGCATCCAAGTCGAATAAAATTTGAAACCTTTAATTTAAACGATTAACAAATAACCCTTTAGACTCACCTTGATGCGGTTTTGGGAGAGGAGCGATTGAAACGTCGCATCCTTGGAGTTTCAAATCCAAAAAAAAGTCATGAAAACGCAAATCAAACATTTCATACTTGAAATCCCACTTCAAAACTACGAATTTAGTAATAAAATATAAGAAAAATCCAACTTTTTGGGGTTTGTATGCATGGGGTGCACCCCACTTACCACCAAGAGAGAAGGAGGAGGCGAGGGGTGGCAGCTTGGTGAGAGGGAGAGGGAGTTAGGGTTGAGAGAGGGAGAGAGAGCTAGAGAGAGGAGTAGAGCGAGAGCGAGAGAGAGATTGCGAGAGGGAGAGAGAGAAAGTTGTAGATAGAGAGTGGGGGGGTTGTGGTGCTGGCTGCCAAGGGTTCAAAGGGAGAAGGGAAGTGGCAACACTAGGTTTTGGGGGGGAAGGTTGGTCGGCTTCTAGGGCAAGAGGGAGAGGGGTTTTTCCTTTTTTTAAAAGCATCTTTGAATAATGAGGGGAAAAAAGGTAGGGAAAAGGATCTTGGGTCAAAAATATTTTCGCTAATTGGATAATTAGTTGTTTATGCCTAAGGACGTAAATATAAATCTAAATGGGTGAATAACAAAAGTACTATAAATAGATAAGAAAATATTCGAGTCTAGGAGGGGTAAATTATGAGAAACCGAAAAATAAATAAATCGAGGAAAACAAAATAACCCGAATGAAATCTTCAATCCTTAATGAAATAGAGTAAATGTAAAATTTTGAAAACAAAAAAATGGAAAAAAAGATTTGGATTGGCTTGGATTATGAAGGTTAGTTCGCGTCACAAAATTCTCCATATCAAATTTCCAAGGTTTTACATACTACCCCACTCAAGAAAGTTTCGTCCTCAAAACTTCACTAGGCTGCCACACACTACCATTGCAAAATTAATTTTCGGCGCTTTACATATTACTCCACTTAAGAAGTTTCGTCCTCGAAACTTGTACGCACCTGGTTATATTAACAAGTGAGGGTATTTGTCTCGAATCTCCTGCTCTGGTTCCCAAGTTCCCTCTGACATTCCGTGGTTGGCCCAGAGGACCTTAACAAAGGGCACCATCTTCCTACGAAGGTGCTTTTCTCGTCGATCCAGGAACTGCACAGGCTGCTCCTCATACGACATATCTTCCTGGAGCTGTATAGGTTCGGGCCTGATTATGCGTGAGGGATCTCGAATGTACTTTCGGAGTTGGGAAAAATGCAATACATTGTGTACTCTTGGAACTTCAGGTGGTACCCCCAATCAATATGCCACTTCCCCAACTCTGTGCATCACAGGGTAAAATTTTGAAAACAAAAACATGGAAGAAAAGATTTAGATTGGATTGGGTTATGAAGGTTAGTCTGCGTCACAAAATTCCCCATATAAAATTTATGGGGTTTTGCAGTACGTACGTATGAATGTGTGTGTGTGCATATATATATATATATATAT
>JACYFF010031954.1:90443222-90472824 GCA_017589665.1 Selenicereus undatus
ACATGGCCATCATGAACAGAAATGGTCAAAGATGTAGTCATTACCGTAAAACTATAGGAATACTTCTTTGTGCATGTTGTCCCACTTACATATTCTTTGAACCATTCTTGAAATATATCCTCAAACTTTGCCCAAACATCTTCAACCCGAACGTGAGGGTTCTGTTGGACCATCTCGAACTCGAAGATTCTATACAATATAAGGAGAACACACTGTAGATCTATTTAATTTATATAAATTTTTCTCCATATGTAAGACACAAACTTACCACTCATATTCTCCTACCGACCTACAATTCGATAGCACATATGCATGCACCACTCGATAATCTAGATGATCCCAAAACTGCATAGTGCCCTCATTCAGGGTATATCCAACATTATGAGAAAAAATTTCAGAAAGATTGGCATCATATTAGTCTTGTTCAATTCTAACGACATTTTTGGGAAAATCCCATGCCTTAACATCAACACTATCATCAAAATAGTTTGTGAAGAAGTTCGTTATCTCCTCCATTAAGTATGCATAGAAAATTGAAGACCCAACATGTACTTTATTGCCTACTTTCCCCTTTAAATGATGAGGAAACATGGAATCCAATGAAATCAAATGTCATTTGTGTACGACACTTGAAATATGATTTCTATGGATCATATCATGCCTTCGTAGTCATACATCCATTGATATTGAACCCGGCCTACAACTTTCAGTTCACGAGGTAAGTGGACAAGTAAATGCTTCATGACATTAAAGAAGGTAGGCGGAAAACTCTTTCCAACTTGCATAATATTTCTGCAATGTTATTATCCAAACGGACTATGTCATCAGCATGCAACTTAGAGGAGCACAAATCTTAGAACAACTGGCTAAGCTTAGTTAGCACCTTTTACACATTAGTGGGTAAGAGATCTCTGAAAGACAAGGGAAACAAACGTTGTATGAAAACATGACAATCATGGCTTTTTAGGTTATAAAGTGAAGCATTTCTCATGTCTACAAACCTACTCAAGTTCGAGACATAACCATATGGGAATTTCAGTTTATGTATCCATTCACACACTACCTTCCTTTGCTCCTTCTATAAAACATATGGAACTTGGGGCATAACTTCTCATCGGCCTCCTTCATCAGCTTTAACAACACGAACATTAAGCCTTCTACGCTTGCAATGAGTAAGCATGTCCTTTCTCGCATTAAGGCCATCTTTTGTTTTATCTTTTACATTTATCACTATCTTAATTATTTGCTCCAAGACATCTTTCTCAATGTGCATGACATCGAGGTTTTGCCGAATTAATAGCTTGCTCTAATAAGGGAGTTCCCAAAATATGTCACGTCTTATCTAATTGTGAGACTGTCCATAGCCATCTATTTTGCCCTTGTGATCTGATGCCCTTGGGAGTGAAGACACATGACTCCAAATCTACTCCCCAGTCAACATAGGAGGAGGTTCAGAATAGTCCTTCCTATTTTTGTAAAATGCAGATTTATTATACCGAAATCTATGATCCATTGAGAGAAAATTGGTGAACAGTCAAACCACAATTGCTTGTTCCCATGGGCTAGCCTGAATGCTTTTGTGTATTCCATACAATAGGGACATGCTAATCTTCCAGCAATCATTTAGCCAAAGAGCATGCCATAAGCGAGGAAGTCACTCACATTCCAAAGAATAACAACCTGCATTAGGAAACTTTGCCTCAATGACACATCATATGTCATTATTCCTTCATTCCATAGTTGGACAAGTTCTTCAATAAGAGGTTGCATATATATGTCCAGATTGCCTTTTGGATTCTTTGGACCAAGAATGAAGAGAGCAATGAACATGAACTACCTTTTTTTACACATCCATGGGGGCAAATTGCAAGGGGTCACAATGACTGCTAGCATGAATATGTTTGACCATAATGGCCAAATTGTGAGAAGCCATCAGTGCACAAGCCTAGCCATACATTACGTGGTTTAACAGCAAACGAAGGATAAGAAGCATCTAGATGTTTCTATGCCTCACTATATGATGGATGTGTCATGACCCTAAGAGGGCACTTGTGCTCATGTTGCCATCTCATATTCTCAGCAATTTTCTTTGTTGCATAAAGACGTTGTAGTCGAGGTCAATGGAAAAATATAATAGTCTCTTTCTTGGGATTTGTCTTCCTTCTTTGCTCGTCCTCAAGTGTCTTCCCTCATCACATATTGAGCATCTATCCAGGCCATCAACCTCATTCCAAAATAACATGCAACCATTGGGGTAAATATCAATCTTACGATATGGAAGTTCAAGACCTGTAAGCAACTTCTTAACCTCATAGTAATTACCCACCATGTCGTTGTTATTTGGGCATATCTCCTTTAGAAATGATGTAATATCGTCAACCGCTCGATGAGGCAGATTATATTCACATTTTAGATTGGTAAGTCGTGCAATAGCTTTCAACAGTGACATTTCACACCCCTCACACATTGGTCGCTCTGTCACCTTGAGGAGTTAAAGGAATCTTTTCCCCTCTGGGATTGGTCCGTGCTCCTTATGGTGCGCGACAGCTCTTGTAATAACAGGGATGCCGTAGGTGTATAGGCATCCATCACCATATTTGTCATAGGGTTTAGTCTTACTTGTGCAGTAGATGAGGAAGTTGTGGCTCCATCCTCTTCGAGGAATGTTTCACCATGATGCACCCACCTATAATAATTTGCACGAAACCCTCGCTCGTACAAATGTAACTTGATTGAGTCTACATCAAGGTATGGTACATTGCGGCACTTGATGCAAGGGCACTTCAGCCTGTGGCACCTCTAAAGCGCATCTTATCCAGTTTCTCAACGAAGACCTTGCTTAGATACTTCCCCTTTATTCTATTGTACATCCACTCCTGGCTTGGATCCATTGTCTCGTGAGGAACTGTACATATTACTAACCAATCCTGTTAATACTATTTGCACAATGCAATGAACACATTTACGTCCTTACTTATGAGAAGCTTTTTGAAAGTTAAGATAAATCTGTAAAACTCATGTGCGACTTACAAAGTGGAATATACTTACAATGTAATTATATTCTATGGAAAGAATGTAGTATAAGCCCTATTGCCTACTTAATGTTTTTATGATATGCTTTATGTCATGATTACAAACACTAAACCCTCCAAGCTAACAACCTAGCCTAAGGGTTGTAATTGGTCAATTGTCCTTATCATGTAAGCATATAATATAACCCCACATATTACATAGAGTTTGAGGGAAGTTGTTTTTAGAAAGGTAAGGTAGCCATAGAGGCGCATAGATGCCATTTCAAGTTGTCCATGAATGCAACTGAACATCCCTTTCCAGCATTCTGTTAACAAAACAAGTTAGCATCATCAACCAAATTCTCCACCAACTGGTACAATTATTTTCATAGCTATGATCAGCATATAGTATTCATGTCGTTGGAAGAGAATATAAAATTAATAAAAAGAAAAAAAACAATTAGGGAAACTCCAATTAAATTAGTAATCCCTTTAGATTTTGTGTGTGTGTGTGTGTGTGTGTGTGTGTGTGTGTGTGTGGATCCCTTTACATATGTGTTAGCCTTTCTTTGATAAAAAGATAAGGTTCTTTAGAATTCAGTGTCTAGCAGTTGAGGTAGAAATTCTATTGAGAGTATGTTTTCAAATTAAACTAAAATTGGTATAACCAAAATATTAGTGATATTAGTGGATAAGATTTTTCAGTAGGATTTAGATTTAATTCTAATAAGAACGAACAATGTATTAATATAGCGCAAGAAATCAAAAATCAAATCGCCCCAAAATATGAATGGCTAGGAACCAAGAATGTACATTGTAACTTGAGATTTTAACCATAAATGTCTTTTATCACTTTCCAATAATATTAATTGGGGGGGGGGGGTTCTCCCTTTCATTATCTCATTTTCAAAAAAAAATGAAAGACCAAAGGAAGCTAGTCATACGAGCACCAAAAACCAGGGGGCAACAAAAATGAAATGTAGAATCTATTCAAAAGAATTTCAATGCATTATGGTAGAGATTTCACTTTGTTTAGTATAGTACATGATATTATATCTAATTCTATGTCAGTACCCTATTTAAGTATTTCAAAAACCATGAATGATTACTATCGAACTCTTATTTTCAAAAGTGCCAACTGCCAAGTGATTTGATCTAGACATTTTCATAGCCCAACAAAACACAAGCAAGATAACAGTAATTTGATCTAGACCTCTCTTAACTACCTCGCTTGTACCGACACTGATCAAAAGAAGGCACATACAAGCATGCATACAAAAACAGTAAATTTTGAGAAATAGTTCTACAAAGCTATGACTTTGTGTTAAAGTAGACACTCAGCAACAATACTTATGATCTGAATAGAATGTCACAATAATCCTCCAAGTAAACTCACCTCTGCCTTATGCTTTTGATCCTCGAAATAGGTTCCAAGATTCTCCCTTTATGACTGAAAATCAAAAAATATAAATTGTATGAGAATCCTGAAAGTGCTGTGAAAGAGAACAAGAAAACGAGGCCTTAGACAGTGACTAGTCTCATCCAGACTCATGTTGATGACTCCAAAGGCTCCTCGAACAGTTATTTGAAATACAATAGAGAGGAGCTTTGTCGTCGACTTAAGGTGACAAATAATAATGACAAGATTAACTTGGCACTTCTCTCAGAAATGATTTCAGGTTGACATGTAAGCTCTTAGGGAAAATAAAATTGCATATTAGTTACCTCTTGCCAACTAGTCGTACTTAAACCCTATGAATGTATATCCAGGGCCAGGCATATAACAGCAACAAATGTTAACATTTTCTTTTCCTAACTGAGAAATCTTTAGCGGATGGGTTGTGGAAGGCAGCATACATATGAGTAACTGAGCAACGTTATACACCCCTCTAGCTTGAAGTCCTTTCTTTTTGTATCTTCCCAGAGCCTCCCTCAGTGCCCTCAATTCTGAGCCACTCACAGCCCTTAATACATTTATCCCTTAAACAAAATATGAATTCAAATTATCTTGGCATAAAGAGTGTTCATTGACTCATTACCAAGCTACTTTAAGCATATGCCAATGCAACAACAACTAAAGATAATTAAGCATCAGTAATGAGTATTGTTGAAAGAGAATTACGCATACACCCGAAACTAACACCATCAGCCCCAATTTGATAAAATGACAAATGTTGAACCCTACAAAACTAACTTTGCATTTGGAATCAAATCACAAACCCAATTGCACATAATGAGAATTTAACTGCTTAAAGTACTTGCCTCACAACCATGTCGGTGGAAACCACCGCCTCGTTGGAAATCACAAACCTTAATTTGCCATACACCATGAAAGACCATGATAATGATGGTGTAACTAATGATAAAGAAGCGACGACAGTAACAGAAGACGACGAAACACACTAAACTTGGTGCAACGTTGCTTTGATTCTCGTCGGAGGTCTACTAGTTGGGTGACGGAGAGAAGGCGATTTTGGAGAGCAAGGAAGAAGATATGAAGTGTGGATAGTTTGGAGATCGAGTCTGCTGGCTGGCTAAGACTAAAAAATAAAACATAACTCAGAGTTTGAGACCAAATTTAGAAACCGGGCCTTTTTTGGTCTCTAAGTGACACCGTTGATGCCTCTGGTCTGTAAAAATAGTCTTTATTTGAGTGCAAAAATTATTGTCGCAAAATTCGGCCTCAATTAGAGTAATCCAAATTTCGGTCTCTGAAATTAGTCTTCAGTTAATATGTGTCAGGCCTGGCTCTGAAATCGGTCTTCAACTTTAGTTGGAGACCGTTTTTAAATTTCGGTCTCTATACCTCGTTCTCTAATGGACTGGATTCTTGTAGTGGTGTGAGGTACTTTTACTTGAGGTTGTTTTGTACTTCAATATTTTTGAAACATATGATTGGATAATGGGGATAATAGTTTTAAAATAAGAATTATAGCCACTCAAAAAACAATATATGTTATCTGTTTACTGTATGGCAGTGTTAGGGCATACACCAGAAATAGTCATTGAGCCAGTGGCTGGTTTACTTTAGTCATAGCATGTTCTATTTCATTTGTTCTTTGATAGTGATACTTGTATCTTTTGTTATGGGATTTTCTAGATGGATTATCAATTAGAGGAAGAAGCTTTGGTGATTGCTGCTATGAGTGGCTTTTTAGGGGCCGCGATTATTTTTCTTAAAAATAGTATCAGAGAAAATAAGTTGAAACTAAAATTGAAATGCCTCAAATCCCACGTCAACCTCGTGTCAGGAGAGACATTGATAGAGAAAATTACATCAATAGTGTGCTATTATATGGGGATATGCATTGTATTGACCAAATTCGAATGAGCCCTATGGCCTTTTCAGATTGTGTGAAGCTCTTGAAGGGACGAGTCTTCTTGCGAGCACTGTGAATATGCGTGCTAAAGAGAAAGCTTTGATGTTTCTATGCGTAGTAGGCCATAATGTGAGGTTTAGGGCAATCAGAGGAAAAATTTTCCGTTTCTCTTGGAGCATTCATACTTATTTTCGCACAGTTCTTCAAGCTATCCCAATGTTGTGTTGAGAGTTTGTTAGCTCTCCTAACTCCTCTACCCCCTTTAAAGATTATCAAGAACTCTAGATTCTATCCATGGTTTGAGAATTGCGTAGGAGCCTTAGATGGGACTCATGTACGTGCATCTATAGCTATTGGAGACCAAGATAGATACAGGAACAGAAAAGGGGGTTTGTCTCAAAATGTATTGGAAGTTGTATCTTTTTATGACCTAAAGTTTACATACGTGCTAGCTGGATAGGAAGGATCGACACATGATTCTAGAGTGTTGAATGATGCACTTGCAAGAGGATTTCATGCTCCAGAAGGTAGGAACTGAGAACATCTATGTTTATTTAATTTCTCATTGTTTGAATGTACTACAAAGATTCTAATCAAACTTTTAACCACTTGTAGGAAAATGTTTTGTGCTTGATTCCGAGTATGCCCTTCGAAAGGGCTTTCTTCCCCCATATAAGAAAGTTTGCTACCATCTAAAAGAGTTTGATGAGAATTCCCCTCTGACAAATGCTAGAGAGTTATTCAATTTAAGCCAATTTTCGTTGAGAATAATTATAGAAAGAGCATTTGGTGTCTTGAAAAAGCAATTTCATGTGGTAGATGCGGAGCCATTTTCGGATTTTCAAACACAAGTAGATGTTATTCTTGTTTGTTGTGTGTTACACAATTTTCTTAGGGGCGTCGATCCAGATGACCAGTTTTGAGGGAAGTGGATCTGGAATTCTCATCTAATACTCAGAGATAAAGAATATCACAATGAGAAGAGAGAAAAGAAAATCAAGCTTCAAAAACAAAAAGGGATACTATAGCAAATGCGATGTGGTAAGATTATCAAGCTCGTGGAGTTTCCTCGTTATGAGAAAGTTCTACATGTAATTATATGCCCCTGTATTGGTGTTTCCATCAGAAGTTTTAGAATTTAATGTTGTGACTAGGACTTACATTTAGGTTTAATGCTGTAGGAGAATGGTGTTTTGTTGCTGACATGTTCTGGATACAATTTTGCTAATTGTCTTCCCTGTTATTGTACCTATGCTCAACCATAAGGTTTCTTATGTTAGCTAATCCTATTATTGCTTGGTTGAGTTGCTACCTTTTATAGTATTGAAAAAGGAAAAATGGAAGAAGTCAATGAAGAGAAGAAAACTCAATTTCGGTGGTCAAAATTCACGTCAAAGGAATTGTTGAATTTTTTAGCTAATGAAGTTCAAAAGGGAAATTGACCGAATAAATCTTTCAAATCTTCCTCTCAGGTTGCAGCGACAAATGCCATGTCGGAGTAGTTTAATGTCAAATGATTGCCTGTGCACGTAGACAATCATCTGAAGATGGTGAAAATGCATGGGCTACCATATCTAAACTTAGAGATAAAGAATCTAGTTTTTGGTGGGATGACAACCTGAAGATGATCACTGCATCACCTACTGTGCCAACACATATACTGAGGTATGTAATGCAATTCAGCGCTTATGACTTTCTTGGTATACTTACACTACTTAGACACTACCCTCTATTCTCTCTGCTCAAATTCCTACTTTTCACATTCACTTGGGGTTCAACTGGTCCTGGTATTGTGTTCTTCTCTTGCTTCTCATGTTGTTGTTGTTAATTCAGCTACTCGTTTTCACCAATTGTAATTTCAGACTCCTCTGGTGCTCAAACTATCCCTTACTACTCAGACAAGCATCTTTTAATCTTTCCACACTTCCAAGCCTTCCACCTTAGCAACGATCAATGCATCCAAATTCATTGTACCCAGCATCTATATGTTCAGAAAGGTTCATGAGTATGTCCAAATAATTCATAATTTAACCTGCACAAGCATAACTCAGTATAAACTAATACAAACTAGAATGGTTATCTTCCAAACTTCCACCTTCTTACTCAAAAAAACTCCTTCATTATCATAGATTCATATGCATTATGTTATGCATTCTGTAAAAGATAATGCATTCTGTTATGCATTTTGTTAAAGCAAAATTATTTCCAACATCCACTTACATAGCTTAACACATTTAATTTCATATGCATTCTGTTATGATACGATTTAATAAGTTGTTGTTTAACAAGCAAATGCAACTCATGAGAAGTATCTAAGCAAGAAAATTGATATGTATGTTGAAATGGTCGTTGTGGTTAGAAAGGATGTCGCTTGAGGAAGTGGTGCCAAGTCATTTGATGATGCTGAGATACGCTCACATGGAAATATGACAATTTTGGAAGAGAAAGGCGATGGTGACAACAAGTTCATGAAAGACAATGATAAACAATCGACTTAAAGTACGCCATTGGAATCAAGAAAAAGTCAAAAGAGGACACGGAACAATAATTTGGAACTTAAAAAAAATCTCTACCCAAATAGGATAAGTCGTCATGGCTCTACAAAAGATATCTAAATCCAAGCTCGACATTGACCTTCTTTATCAAGAAGTGATGAAAATGAAGGGTTTGAAGAGTAGTTCTTGGGAAGCGCTTTTGATAACCTCGTAGAGGATCAAAATTTTGCCAGAGGGGTTTTTAGCAAAGAGTGAGAAGCTTAGGAGGATTTAAAATTAAAGGAGAACAATTGAATGGAATGATATTTCTCATCTCCTCACCCTATGCTGCTCGTTTTTTTTTTCTTCTTTGGGTATTATTATGACTTTGTACGATGTCTTTGATGACTGAGATGAGTGATTATCCATTAGCTTAGCCTCTTAATACTAAACAATTGGAAACTATTGTCTTGGAAAATAATTTTTTATTCTACCAAGCAGCAGAAAATGAAGTGAAAAAAAAATAATTTTCTATTTTACCAAATAGTAGAAAATGTAGGTGGAAAATCATTTTGTTTGGGAAAACATTTTCCATGAAAAATGTTTTTTCGAAGAAATGGTTTTCCCCAAACCAAACACTACCTTAGTTTGACTCTCTCTCTCTCTCTCTCTACTTTCTATTTTCTATCTACTTTTGTTCACCTCATCTCCGCCCTTATCCTCTTTGCTCATAAGGTACATAACTTTTCAAAATTCTATCTTTACCATTACTACTACTAAATGAATTTCTTAGATGATGTTAGCTTATTTATTACTTAGATTTCACACCCCTTCAAATGAATTTAAATGGTCTTTGCATTCATTATTATATTTTACACTAAATTTTTTTCAAGCAAAATACGTAGTATTTCAACAAAAGATGATATTTCACTATCAAATCTTATCTAGTAGTGCAAAGATATTTACAGAAGATTGGGATAGAAGAGAAAGAGCAAGGGGTGGGGGATTTTCAACAGTTATTCTACTTTTAAACAAGGGCTTTTAATAGCTCTTGCTATGAGGAATTCAATGAAATGTCTCTAATTATTCTCGCCATTTTCTTATCTAGCAAAAACATCCCTCATTAGTTGCCCCATCCCTCTTCTTCTTCACTTTCTTTATCATTAGGGGTGATAATCATCAACTCAACAACCTTCCTCTACCTGTCTCCTCTTGCTGGATGCGATAGATGCTACATGTTTCTTCTAACAATAATTATTACCCCAAACACCAACATTATCACAAACGTTGTCCTGTCGACTCTTCTTTCCTCACAAAACCCACAAAATCCCCGGATCTTGCTAACATTACCCACAATCTTACTTTCGAGTGGCGAACTTGCTGGACTTGATGCCTCTCAAAGGAGGGCTCGCCAACACTATATGTTTCCTTTGATTATAAAGACCATCCCCAAGGTGAACACCTATACAAACACTGACCTCTCCCCTCTTCTTTCCTTTAAAAAAAACCCCCCACAAAATTCTCAACTTCTCCTAAATTCAAACCCTTAAGCTCACTTTTCACTAGCAAACTTACTAGATTTCACTCCTCTCCAAGGAAGGGCCACCAACCCCGCCTCTTTTAAGGAAGTTTGAAGAAAGAGAAATATGACATCTTGACGTTGCACCAATTTTGGCAATGTTTCTGTCGAGAAGTCACTATAGCAGATAAAAGCCAAGGAGAGATAAGAAAGTATCAAATTGGAAGCTAGTGGCCAGTCTAAGAAGGATGTATGATAATTAAGATTGTTATGATGGTGGTGATGAGAATGAGTCGTCGCAGAAGAAGATAGAGAATAAAGATTTATTTTTGTTTGACTTGAGATTTAATTAGTCTTTTGTTGATATCATTTTTGGGGCGTAGGCATTTTTAGATTTTAAATATGAAAGCAGGACTCATTTTAAGAATTTGATGGGAAAGTCAATTAATTGCATGACTATAGCTAGGATACTATCAAAAGAAGAAAGGTGCAACATGGATTTTGAAAACTTACTATACACTAAATGGCAGTTACAAAAGTTGGATGGAACCAAATAGAACAATAGTAGTAGTAGTAGTAGTAGTAGTAGTAGTAGTAATAGTAGTAGTAGTAGTAGTAGTAGTAGTAGTAGTAGTAGTAGTAGTAACAACAACAATAAGAGCAATAAAAATAACAACAACAGCAACAATCATCATCATCATCATCATCAATAATAAAGACATCTAATTTTCATCTTGCTAGATAAATCCAAGTGAAACACAACTAATCATCAACAAAAGGAACATGACACTCAAGACCACGATGAGATAAAGTCAAAGTTTGCCAAACATCAAAAGGAATTAACTTAGGAGGACAAGCAGTATAACGTACAACAAGATCAAACAGAAGGTCATGTTCGTGATGCAACGCCCCAGCTTAAGCAGGTAGCTATTTTAGTGCCTTGGACGCTCAACTTGGACATCCATAAGTTTATCTAAATTTCTTTATCATAACTATCCTCGAAATTGAGTAATGCAATGGAAGGTATTGACAGAATTTAATTTCATTTAGGTTTGGTAAATGTAAACATGCATTTACAAATCTATAGTAATCTCACGTATTATCCTTCAACACACAATCATTCTGTCTACTACAAGATATGCAACAAAATAAGAGAAACATGAAAGTAAAGTATGTTACTCGGCTCCCAAAAGGTCTCTAAACATAGTCTTCCTAGGCACTTTTGCAATCGACTTCCAGTATTTGAAAAATTGTGAGGTATGAGCTTCATGAGCTCAACAAATAACTCTTGCCATCTTCCTCATTTATCTTTCACTTGAAGATCAATAGCTTTGTACAAACACCAATTTGCCAAGCCTAGCTTTCCTTCTTTGTAGGAGTGACCATGTTACTAGGGCTACGAATATATAATCAGTCTGAATGCAAATCAAAGACTTGTCCCAAAAGAAACACAAATGTAGGAAGAATTTTTTTGGTGATCATTGGAGTATTCTGAGTATCGTCAAAAATGACATTTACAAGATGCGAAATGGTTATCTATATTATGGAAGGTAAATCTTCTTATTTAAGAAACCACTTTTAAGAATTCTATATACTTAAACATGCTTGTTATGGATTACTCTTAGGATGAGTGACCCTCGAATAGTTTTTGCAGGTAGCATATGAGCGAGGACAAAGCACGGTAGAATTACATGTGGTGATTGTGGGGCCAGTCATATAACCTAAAAGTTGTTACAAGAAGCTCTTTGCATCTTGGGATGGGGTCGGGTGTTATAAATCCTATAAGAGCCAACCTACGACCACGAGTTGTGTCATTGAATAAGAAAACCATGGGAAGTTGCTTAGCAGAATTTTTTTTTGGATTGGGACATTAATAATGAGATGTATAATATTGGTCCCAAAGTCAAAATCAACTCGCCTTAGGGGTGAATAGGGTGACTATAAAAAAATTTAATTACTTTAAACAATTGATTTTGACAATATGTTAGCATTATAAAGATCGAGGTAGAAACTTTGACTCTGAACAATAAAGTATAAAGCTTAGCAATGAATCACCAGAGAGTCAAAGCCAGTGAAGTATAAGCGCAAGATATAGACATAGAGATGTTAAGAGATTATGAGCTAAGCATAATGTAAAGGAGACAATGCAGAATGTGTGTTTATGAATTTCACCTCATCCTGTAGAGCCATTATCTACCTAGGAGTCCCCTTAGGATTTCAAAAACTGGATAAATTCCTGCGAGTTGCATAACCACAAAGTAATCTATTTTTGAACTTTGACCACCTACTTAAGGTCCACTTATGAGCAGGTCTCCTTGAACACCACTCTCAGGGATGCAAATGAGCAACTCTCTCTCGCTAGATTTACTACAACATGCTCAAAATACACTTTAAGGGTACAACCACTTGGAGTTCCCTCTATAACTCTAACCATGTACCCAAGGTACTAAGTTACTTACAGAGGAACTATGCTCAGCTGTCTATGTCACATGTGTTTACAAGTGTTTACAAAGAGGTGATTAAATTACAACTCAAGAGTACAAGCGACCACTTAGGAGATATGAGTAAAGATCTTATTGTGTTGCTTGCACTTTCTTAGCTATTTGGTCTTCTATTTATAGACTTTTTGAGGCTTGGAAGATAGGAGAGGTTAACTATCCATTGGAATTTAACCTTTATATCTTGCCTAGTAATCTACAAAACACAAAATTATGGTTCAATGCCTCTTACCTACTTTTGAAAGCTAAAAAAGTGAGGACAAATTTACATGTCTCTAGCTGGTTTCTCTAGTCAAATTTATCTTGAAGTCGCATTTAATGTCTTGACCATTGTTCACCAAAGTGGAAAAATAGCCTTGCTTAGCCTTAACAACGACCCTTCAACTAATTCTAACCAGAACTTTTCTGGGTTAGAACTTTTTATTTTCCTTTTTGACAAATATTTAAGCATAGAATGTACAACTACTTTAGGATTGATTTCTTTTTGCACAGTCCATATTCAACTAATTCATTCAAACCAAAACGTTATGTCGATAGTTTGCCAAATATATTATGAGAAAAATATTAATTGCAAATAGTCCAATAAATGTCATTCTCATATTGATGCTCAATCATTGAAAACAAATGAAGCATATACTCTATGAAAATGAAGAACATTTACAGGTAAAACAGCCCATAACTCTAATTTTTACTTAACAAGTGTTTGTATATAAAATTGCACATGTATAAAAACTGTGTTAATGCCAAACTAGAATGAATTCAATTGGTAAAGTACTTTTGGGGTTTTGAGGACTTAGCTTGTTCAATTTTGTTTCGGTCAACATTATTTGACTTTGTTGCAATGCGATACCCTGACTTTCATTGAGGGGCCCTTGACTCGGAGTTATAACTTAACTATGAGTCCTCTACTAGGGTTCTTAACTTGGCTGAACGATAGATCATTAAGGTAACTACATATCTCGGTAACATAACTCTTAAGTTAGATTCATATGTAGTGACTCAAGAAAGTTATGACCTAATATGAGCATGAATACATGAGATGATATAGGATTTGCACAATTTATGCTCGCATTATGAATTATATAAATGAATTTAAACTTACCTTTCTAACGTGTTTCGTCCTCGCTGACACGCTACTTGTGAAAACTTCCCAGGAGGTCATCCATTTGAAGATTTCTCCCTAACTAGAACGCTTAACTATGCAATTTTTAAGAGTTGACTTCCTGAAAAGGAAAATACACTTTTGGTGATATAGATGGTCATTTCAAAATCCTTTAAGCCATACTTTGTGACTACATCTAGGGTGTTACAATCACCCCTACTTGAAGAGCATGACATCCTTATTGTGCCTTACAAACTAACCAACTTACAAGTTCTCATGATCGACAATCATCCTAGTATCTTCGTAACCGCTAAACTGACCACTGAGGGTTCTATCATCCACTGGTACAGCTCATGATTGCGAGTCAGCTCTAATACAATCTATAACGCCCTGAACCCTTCCGAACCGCATACGCTCATCAGGAACAACTTTAAAGACCAGCTCAAAAATCACCACAAACCTTTCTAACATGCTTTATCCTCGCTCACACACTACTTGAGAAAACTTCCTATGAGGTCACCCATCCCAGGACTTCTCCATAGTTAGCATGCTTAATTATGGGGTTCTTAAATATGGGCTTCCCGAATTAATCCAACTCTTGAAGAGAATGAGTTTTGTTCTCAATGAGTTGAGATATCCAACACCAAATGGAATAGCCACCCAAAAAAGAATGGAGCTAACATCAAAAATTGACTTGTGAATGACGCTAAAAGAAAGGGTTTCCGAGGCCATGGTATGGGTGGTGTCAACTCAATGACTACCAAGGTTGAGGACCAAGAAGAGAAGGGAGATAATGGCTGGAAGATGTAAGTAGTGTGCCCTTGTAAGCGCAAAAAAATTAAGTAGAGAGGGTAGGTGAAAAGGTCTCGACTGAAGAATTTTAAGAAAGGTAAAGGACGCCATGGTTGCTTAAGTGACATATTTGATGGTGTCATGAAGACTAAGAGCATAAATACACAAAAGGTTTTAAGGTTAAGGATTAGACTTTAATTCTAATAGCGCGAAAAGAATGTGGTGTAATGACTTGCCAATCCTAGGAGTATTGCCTATTTCTATAGAAGATGTACACAAATAAATTACATATATAGCCTTATCTCTCTATTAGTTTGCATTTTAGAACTTATTATTGAATCAGCTAAGTGTAATGATTGGATATAAAGAGTACTTTTTTATACGACATTTAATTTATGAAGATTGAGTTGCATGCTTTGAATTCTTTCTCGTCATATGGTGATGCAACAGAACAAAGGTTCAATAAAAAGAAAAGTAGAAATTATTAAATCTTTGTTATGGTTTGATTAAGGTTGTACATTAGTACATTGTGAGTCTTTAACCTGTAAATTATAAAGTGTCATATTGCTTAAAGTCATTTTTATTTTGGCCATAACAAAAACTGATCACTAGGATAACACAAATTGGTTTTACCCCTACTGCAGAAAAAGTAAGGGTTTTTTTATTTTTCTGTTTTGGTTTGAATGGAGCAGGAGGAGATTCACACCAAAACTAATATAATATCATAGCCTCTCAATTCTAAAGATCATATTGTCTTAACATTCGTTCATTCGTTCTCCTCCTCCACTCCTTCTCCCTAAACCCTAATTCTATATCTACTCCTTCCTCCTCTTGTCTAGTTTGTTGGGGTTGCTACTTGTTAGAAGTCTAGTTAAAGCTAGTAATAGGCCCCTTTTGAGTTGATTTGGCAGTTGATTTTAATTTCTAGTGTTATTGTTAGTTTATTCTAATAAATTTTTTATCCTTATAAGAGATAGATTTATCTCTTTCTCATAAGAGTTAAGGGTTCTCTCAATCTTGTGAGAATTAGGATTTTCTTTCTAGGAACTAGGGTTTTATTTTTTGCCTTTTGTGTGAGTTATTTCTTTTATTTATCAGTTCGTTTCATTTGATTCCATGACGAGTGATTCAACAATCGAAGTTTATATGGATCAATTAAGACGACTTCCTTTTAAGTTAGGCATGTCATATCACACAAAAACCTCTTTTACGAAATTATATAATAGCTCATCGATGTTTGGGAATGACAAATTGAAGTCGAAGAAAGCGATTTGTGGCCAGAATGATATTGTCAGAATAAAGCTGAATATATTTATCATTAACTTTATTGAAATACAGACTTATTTTGATATCTTAGGTTATTTCTTGTTATAAAATTATCAATGTAGATATAGTAAGATTTTTCACTAATAAAATTTCTTTTCTAAGAACAAAATTAAAGATCGATGGGGCCCAAAAATTAATGATTTTGCTATTTCATGACATTATTAAAAAAAGAAAAAACAAAAACAATTATGCCATTTCAAATCTCCAATCTCTTCCATCTTCATACGTTTGTTTCATCCTCTTCCATTTGCTGGTAAACATGCTCTATGAAAGCCCCATTAACAAAGAGAGCTACACAGCTTAACAGGGAGAGGAGGAAACCCCCAATGAGTTTGCAATACGGCATAGATCGATCGTAGATCTGGCTGCAAATCAGAGTGGGGCGGTGTTCGATCTAAATTCTTTTTCTGGGTTTGATTGATTGAATTCAGACAAGATGAATATATTCAGATTAGCTGGGGATATGACCCATTTGTTCAGTGTCCTTGTCTTGCTCCTCAAGATCCACACCATCAAATCATGCGCAGGTACATTTTACACCCTTTGATTTTCTCTCTCTTGGTATTGCTCCCCAATGTAGCTTAATGGCTGTGAATTTGTCATTTTTTGGTTTGTAATTCGACATTTTCCTGGGATCCTGATAATGTAGTCGTCAATGATTTTGATAATTTTATGGGCATTGTGAAATGCAGACTTGTGTATTTGTGGGGTCATGGGGATGGTATTTGATGGTTTCAGTTTAAGTATAGAAATCACAGTTTCAGCAGCTGTTATTTGATGGGCATTTGGAGTGCATGTTTAATTTCCCAAATCAGTAGTTGAATGTAGAGATCACTAAGTTTTGTGGAGCCTTGCGTCTGCTGTGTATATGTGAGACTTGCTGTGAGAAAGAATGGCGGATGCTTCTAAGGATGAAACCGTTCATATTGGATGCTAAGCATATAGAGCAATTGAGAGGAACATGGTTCTCTGGGCTTGAGAAATCTATGTAGGAGCATTTGTTAAATTTCTTTGCCATGTGGCAGTTTTTTGATAATGTGAGGAAGGGCACCTTGCTGCAAAGACCTATAGTGTATTTGTTTGCTGATGTTGCAATATCCGTTTAATCATACTTTGCCGCAAGCAAATTTTTAGAGAAATGGACCAGCCTTGATAAACCCAGGTTAGACAGTCTCTAACTGTCCATTGCACTATCTAGGGCTTGCAGTACGTTCTAGTAGTAAACCTATAGTGTTCTCTTTGAGTCAAGTACTCAGTCTCTTCCAGATAGCTGTAAATAAGGTTGATTAGCCCACTGTTGCCTAGAGTTGATCATGTTGATGCTGCTTCGGTCGCCATTGCGGTTTCGGTCGCTATACAGAAGAATCGCTCTAATGCGGCAATCGCATCCCATATCGCGGTTGTCGCACAGTGACAACCTGGTTCAGGCAACTCAAAAACCTTTCCAATGAGGTTGTTCCATCGCGGAATGGACACATTTAGAATCCATTGTATGTGCTCACATTTAGAATCATGTTGATCCTGTTTGTGCTCACAATTCATTGTATGTGTATTTTAGGATGCGAAGGAGGAATATATGCCTTGTGGGTAGTTGTCCAAGCCAATTAGAAAATTCCAATTATGTGAATCAAAAGCACATTCTGCTTTACTTCTTATTACCTTTAATTCTTGGGTATAAACTTGCTGTCTAACGGGTCTGTAGTGTTCATCACCATTTCCCTTCAGCTGAAATGGACCTCATTTTTTGTTCCTCTTAGGGGCAATCTAGGCGGTAATTATTTCTGTCTTCCTGATCTTATCATACAGTCATTGAATCTTTGGACATAGGTTAATATATACGTATTGCATCTTGCACGAGCCTTTCTCTGCTCATTTTGTTTCGGTGGAAGACTCTCTTTAGTCTTTACTACAAGTAGTTGTCATTGTGAGATAGAATTGTGACCTTATTTGTGATGTGCAGGAATTTCTTTGAAGACTCAAGAGCTTTATACGATTGTTTTTGCCACTCGCTACTTGGATCTCTTTACAGACTTTATCTCACTGTATAACACGGTTATGAAGCTGATATTTCTGGGTAGCTCCTGTTCAATTGTTTGGTACATGAGACAGCACAAGATTGTTCGTAGGTCATATGACAAGGACCAGGATACCTTCCGTCACTGGTTCCTGGTATTGCCTTGCCTAGTATTGGCCTGCCTTATCAATGAGAAGTTCACTTTCAAGGAGGTAAAGTGCATGCACAATATGTGTTTTGATAACCTGATCATATGGATTACATTTCTCTCTGTCCTGATTTCTTGTTTGTTTTACCTTAAAATATACCAGGTCATGTGGACATTCTCCTTGTACCTGGAAGCGGTTGCAATCCTTCCCCAATTGGTACTGTTGCAGAGAACTAGAAACATAGACAACCTGACTGGACAATATGTGCTTCTTCTTGGGTATGCATCTGATTCTTCCGTGCTTCAATGACCAATAACCTGACCGGATATTTTTAAATAGTATTGTGAGGGGCACAGCAGGAGTTGACAACCCTTTAGGTTCTTTGTATATCATGTGGGATGTTCGGAATGTTATTTCGTGGTGATCATGATGGTTCTGACTGTCGTACTCGTTATACCATAACCTTTGAGCCACCATTTTTTTGCGGAACTATTGCTGCTAGGCATAGCAGGACCAATAACACGTTGAAGGACATCCACCCAGGGAGACTTTGAAATCCATCAAAGGAGGGCCAGAACAGTGCGTCAAATTCAGCATGTGATCCCAGAGCCTTAATTTGTTCTAACTAGACCATAGGAAAGACATTAATAAAGGGAAAAGCAAAAACAAGAATTGGCAGAGGAGAAGACAGCTAATCAACTAGGGGACTGCTTGCTATCAGCAGAGCCTAACTAGCATGATCAGCTCGAGATCAAGATTATGAACTCAACTAAGGAGTACACTGTGTTAATTTGGATTACTGGGAATCTTGTGATTTCAGAAATTTAAACTCCTACGAAAACAATTAGTGGTGCTGGATAAGGCTTCTTAGCTAAAGCGGGACCCACATTGGGAGTTTGTTGTTGTTGTTGTTGTTGATAAGGCTTCTTAGCTCTGAATCAATTAACATTTAGGAATGATGGATTTGGGAGTTGATATCATTGATTTAATATGTGAAGCTACTTGCAGTGCAGGACTAAGCTAGTCACAAGTCACAACAATAGTGTTCTGCAGGCTTAATTTCTGCAGAAAATGCAACTTCTTAAATTGCCATAGTTTTATGTAAATTTGTTTTGCCTGCAAATTTGAATTCGGTAGTTTGGAAGTTGAAAAGAGCATGATCTCTGAGTCTAAAGGGGGCAGATCGCTATGTCTATGACTATGATCCTTTATTGGATCACAACTTGTACCCATTGTGATTATTGCTTCATCCACTCAGTATTCTGTCATAACTTAATACCTTTATTTGCCTGGGTCCTAATTTCTAAGGACTTGTCATGTCAGAATTTCACACTTTTCAATTTTCAGTAGTTCTTGTTGAGCATATCATCTTCAGAAACCAGAAAAGGCAAAAGGAAAGTTTCACAACCCAATCTTGTTCGTCATTCTGGATTATCCTTATCCAAACATTTGCAAAATCCTTGCTCAATAGATTTGTAATAGGGGGATGACATTTCAGTGGGTCCTCCTTTCTGGACTTGCATCAACAAGGCCATACCTTGGAGCAGATAATGGATTCAAACTGTGGCCGATCCGCAGTGCAAACAGCCACATCGGGAAGATTTCGAAGTTGACCAAACTGTGTTTTCACCTTGCAATAACCGTGGAATGCTACGTAGTTGCCCCATCAAAGCAACTATGTGATACCATGCCGAAACCGCAATTGCAACAGGAACTGCATTTTGAATCCTTGGAATAGATTGAATTGTCATTCTGATGGGTTTTTGTTGATTAGCTTTTTCCCAAGAAAAAAAATTCTTGTTTCTTTTGTGTTGTGGAACTCTAAAAATCCAAATCCATGTGCAAACCCCAAGAGTCCCATCTATGAAGGTTTTTTTTGTTTTGGGGGGGGGGGGGGGTTTAATTTGTTCACCATTTTTTTTAAGGACGAGACATAGTTTTATTCAGATGGTATGTGCTCTCTCTCTCTCTCTCACACACACACACACACACGCACGCACACGCACACATGTCAAAATCTTAGCAGTGACCGTAGCTAGAATGTTGAGTTGTAGTGTGAAGAACCTTGGGGCAATTTTTAGATCTTATCTTTCTCCTTTCATCATATTGTGGTGAATATTTGTTTCTGGCGCAGTGGTTTGTGGATCCCTTTTGGTTGCTGTGGACTTTTGGAGGTAGCTTTGGTGACTGATGTTCCTTAGAAGTCGACAATGTAGGGAGATATCACGAAGTGCATTGGTGGTGATTGCAACGGGACTTTGCTAAGGTCATTGTGCGACAAAAATTAAACAAGATGTGAATCCTTTAAGGAACTCTTTTCCCTGTTATTGGAAATTTCGAAAACATTAGCTACAGATATTTTTTTAAGATAAAGGAAATATCAGACACATTAGCTACAGATATTTTTGTAAGATAAAGGAAATATCTTAGACATTGTGTAGACCAAACTGAGACTCTTTGAGGGTTTATGGAAGCAATACGGCCACAGTGAAACTGAAGGGACCACTTATTGTGCAACTTGCTCAACTGAGTTTGTTATGAACTCTTTTAGCTGCAGGCCTGCAGCTTAGAAGTACATTGTTTCAAACTCATAAAAGACCAGTTTGATTTGCAATGGGCAATATGTAGAAGAGCTTGCATTTTGCAAAATTTATTCTCTTTTATGGAACTTGATTTCTTTTCTACTCTACCATGTTGGCTATTTCACTTCCCCGCACCCCCTCGTGTCTGTTTGCTTTTCCCTGAAGATCTGTTATCAGCTGCAATTTGAATGGATCAATCTCTCTTGCAGGGCGTACCGTGGTTTATATATTCTCAACTGGATTTATCGCTACTTCACTGAGCCTCACTACATCCACTGGATACGTATGCTCTCTCTCATCCCCCCCCCCCCTTTCCCGGCTTGCTTCTTTATCTCATTTTTCGAGTGATTGCATTCATTCCTAGAGGCAGTTGCTGATGTTAGGATCTTCTGTGGGAACTTGGAGGGTCTTTGAGCTTGATATATGCTATGGCACTGTCCTTGATTGGTTTATCTAATTGATCTGTTACCCATGTCCATGACTTGTGAGCTCGTGCATGGAATGGAGTATTTGAAGTGTTCCTTTGTTGGACTGCTTGTTATGAATGCTCACTTTCACTTATATTCAATGTTTTAGCAAGTGAGTGGTGGACCTGGGATGGGCATGTTACTGAACAGGCTGCTAATCTGAATTGTGACTGTTGTATCTAAATTCTCCTATCTTCAGTTATTCGCTCTGCTTCTCTCTCAGTCTCAGATTTCATAAAACCAGTTCTTCTGCAATGTAATATGGTTATGTTAACCATAAAATCCGAAGGCTTAGTTATCTCTGTCCCTTTTCATTTCTCTCTCTTCTCCTCCTCACTTTTTTTAATTTTTTTGTGGGGTGGGCAGCAGGAGAGGGGGAGGTGGCAAGATATAACCCTTTTAGGGACTGATCATGACTCTGACTCCTCATGGGGAAGGGCATGGGGGGAGGGGACGTCCCTTCCCTCTTTCCCGTGGTCGAGTTTGAACGCCACTTCTCCTTGATTGGAATCATGCGTCAAATACTCACTCAAATATACACTAGATCACCCTTTTGGGCAGTTCTCCAGCATGGATTATATAATAACCTAAAGCATAATGCCTTATTAAACTGTTCCCTGCTACTATTTCTATAAGAGTAGTAGCACTGCGCTTGGATTTACGGTCTAATGGAAACTGCCTTCATTGCAATTTGAAGTACAGTTTTGGACACTAAACCACTCCCTTTTGGTGGTTTCTGATGTTAGAATGTTTCTCTATCTTCTGTTTCTTTGCTTTGCAAAGTAGAAGTTTAGCCAATGCATTCCGAAACTGGGATCTAATTGAAAGTGTCTCTTTGGAGTTGAGGAGGCAAGGCTGGTCAATGCTTTAATCAATATACCATACCCTGGTGGGAATCTCGGGAGAGGTGTTGGAGTGGTCACTTAAACTATAGTCCCGGGACTATGCTCTTTGCTCTTGGGACACATGGCAGAGCAACAATTTCTTTTGGGACTTCCCCTCCCCATCAGATTTTTTTTTAAAAAAAAAAAGAAAAAGAAGAAAGAAAAAGGGAGGCTCGTGTTTTTGGGACTACCTTGCAAGGTAGTCCGAGGACCACGGTATAATTTGTGCATTGATGTGATGATACAACAGGGTATGTTCCGGTTTTGTGTATACTAAAATTTTAATGCTGGACAACTTTCTTTTTCTTTCCTTGGGGCTTTTTTTTTGGCCCCGGGGGGGTGTTGGGGAGGGAGGCGGTGTGTTCTCTGCTTTTTAGCTGGGAAATTTCAGATGGAAATTTTCATTTGATAAATGTAGGTCCTGTCCCTAGACTCTTTTTGAAAGCGGGACTGATTAGATATTCTTCTTGTAGCCTGTAGGTAAATCAGTAGTGGTAACCCAGTTGTTGTTACCCTATGTTAGGTGAGCAATTAATATACCATGCAGTTAGGGCTCTTGGGCAAGTTGAAAGCACAAATGGAACTTACACTAGAATTTTCATTATGGGACCTACCAAATACAAAATATAGCTATCGTGATTCATATTTTACTTGACCTTGACTTTGCTCCTTTTCATCTTTCCTTTCATTGCCTGGACTTGATAATAACTGCGATTAGTAGATGCTGCAGCTATTCACAATGCCCAAGGCATAGGATCAATGGAAAAATAGGGGAGGAGGGGACAAACCCTAGGCGTTGGTTATCATTTTGTAGTACACCTTACATAGGTGCACCAAGGCGCAAAGGGTCCTAAAGCGCAAGGCGCAAGGCACAAGGCACAAGGCATGAGGCACACTTCTATGCAAAAATGATTAGATGTCGTTCACATTATACACAACTTATTTTGTAGAAATAGGATAAATGAATTAAGAAAGTGATTATAAATCAATATAGCTACTAATATTGCAAATAGCCTTAAAATATGTTATTGTCATTTGTCACCTTAATTCCCCAAAACACACACTTACCACACAAGCATAGCTCACTTTTTAGCTCCCAGGGAAAGAAGAGAAGAAAAAAGGTGATGATAAGGCCAAGAAAAAGAAAAAGAAAAAGAGTGAATATATATCCTTGCATCACTGAGGTGCACCTGATCCCCTTGGAGGTGCTGACTTTGTCGCCTTAAGTGTAGGTGTGCCTCAGGGACACTTTTTAAACTTATTGTAGATAACTATACAGGCATCCCTACCATTGGTTTTTCATTGATGAGCCGACGTCATTAGGTCTTGTAAGGGCCTATTTAGTTCACACATTTTGCAAATCCTTGTACTTCTTAGAATAGAGTCATCCATTCTCATCCTTGGTTGAATTTTATGTCACTATATCTTGGATCACAGCCAAGTAGCCGGAGTCTAAACCCTAGGAATATGTTTACTTGGATTATTGCCCTCCCCCACTGGTTTATGTAAACGGATATCCTATGTTATAGGATTCTCACATTTGGGCTGGAATGATGGTTAATTTCACCCACAAGATCCTTTATGCTTCTGTTTCAAGTCTATCCTCACAAGTTATGATGCCTTCTCTGGCATGCTTGTAGTGTATGTGATCTATGGAGAAGCCAAGGAAATATTCTAAGCTCTTCAATTTTATTCGTCTTCATCTTTGCACAGCCTGTGGCTTTTACCTTGTGTATAGGAGTTTTAGGAGGTCTTGGATTAAATTCATATAGCTTAGGCAGCTGGTCTCTTACTTTTTGCTTACTTAGCAAACAGTGCTAAACATTGATGTTGTTTAATTTGTACACTGGGCGATACTTCTGTTTGTTTGCTAATTGCTACTTGCTATTATGTCTAATGCATAACCCTCACTTTTCTTATGATATTGTTATCTAAACCTGCTTAATATTATTATCTAATGTGACTTTTACTTCCACATTTCTTTGAAAGTCTCTAATTTGTCACCGCCCACAGTTTTCTTATGATATTGTCACTAAACCTGCTTAATATTGTTATCTAATGCGTGCTTTACTTCGCATTTCTTTCAAAAGATTCTAATTCCCCCCCCCCCCCCGCCCCAAAAAAAAGACTCTGCAATAGGTTCTTGCAACTTTTAGAATCGGGCTTTCAGGGGTAAGCTTCCCTATATAGGGATATCCCTACACCCTGCAAGTTCCACCCTTGGGTTTGGGTGTGCTGCTCGAGCTGTTTTTGTTTTCCAACATCATCCTCAGCTCTCTGATCCTTTGTCATTGATTGTTAAATGTCTCCAATCTTGCAGCATGGATATCGGGGACTGTTCAGACCTTGCTTTACGCAGACTTCTTTTATTATTACTTCCAGAGGTGAAGTTGCTTCATCTTTTCATTTGTCTTGAGTTAATTGGAAAACAAGCTCGTACTTACAATTTAGATACTTCTACGTTCAGCCTTTCTTATTGACCAGGCATTGCCAAATGCCATATTATGACATTTTGTTTCTCCCTAATGCAGCTGGAAGAACAACAAAAAGCTCCAGTTACCAGCTTGAGTTCTTTGTTTACAATTCAGGAGATATGCAAGGATGTGTGGTTTTTATTTCTCTGAATTGAATCACCCACTAGTCTTGCTGTTTTTGTTGTCACATCTTGTCATTATCATGTAGCTAATCCTAGATTTGTTTCTCATCTGGTAAAGGCATTCTTTTATTAGTGGAACCGGCCTTTGAAGAACTAGTGAAATCTATGTATTGAGATCGGCTGTAGAGATTCAAAGAGCCCGCTTCTGGTGCTCTATTAAAAGAGTTTAATGTTTGCACAAAATATCGCATGGAAAGAGCCATTACGGATTTTTTACAAAGACCCCTCGTCAGGGTATTTCTGAGTACGGACAAAACATAGCTTGTGATACCTCTCATACACTTTGGGGCAACACGTGAACGGAATACATTTATTATTCATATTTGACACACATAATCAGGTTTGTTTTTGTTTCCTTATATGTGGCGTTCATTCAGTTTACAAATGAGAATCGACACCAAGGAGCACTGGTTTATGTAGACCAGTAGATACGTCGAGATTTACTCAACTAGTTTTTTGAGAGTTGGTAGTCCCTTTAAGTGTGCAATTCTAGATGGGAAAGGCGCCCCCCCAAAAAAGGGAAAAACCTGAACTGACATTCAGTGTGCAAATGAATGCGAAGCACAACCCCTAGTTTCATCCAGAGAGGCACACCTACAGGTGCCTTAAACCCAAACCGGAATTGAGACCCCATTCCATACGATGAGCCACACCCCAAGCAACCAAGCAGAAGAGCCCAGAGATTGAGTAGCAAAGAATAATGAGGGCACGAACTTGTTAAATTGCATACCGCATAGAATTGAGTGGCAAACAAGTATGACCTTCGCCATCAAATGGCTCAGCAGTGCAAAAGCAAATCATAAAACTAACCCCTAAGTCTACCTTGACAAACTAGTATCAGTAATTCAGTACTATGTTCTGCGATGCAGTTACAATCCGTATCCGCCAGTCTGGTGAAGCATTGCATCTATCTCATCGCCATCTTCCATGTCCAGCTACAATAAGGTTTACAAAAGGAATGAACTCATTAATACAAGTTTTCCACAAAGGTAGGAGTAATTCACATCTCAGGCTACAAGTAGAACACAAGAATCGATGAACCCTGATTATGCAGACTTCTTACAGGAAGTCCCACTTTTCCAACAAGATCATTGTCATTTAGGAAATAGGAAGTTGTGCTTACCTACTCACAGAATTTCAATTCAGTCCATCTATATATATAGGGGTTGTTCTTTTCGTTAGTAAATAAAGGTTGTTAAATGAGTGAAGTTGGTAAAGATTGATAAAAGGAGGTAGAAATTGGTAAAAGTTTTTTTTTTTTTTTTTGAAATGATTGGTAGGAGTTGATTAAGGTTGGAAAAAGTTGGTAGAATGTTCATAACAAATGTAAATAAGTGGGGATTTCTTTGTAAAAAATTTTGAAGGAGTTGGTAGAAATTGATTAGAGTTGGAAAAGATTAGTGAGAGCTGAAAATGATTGAATTTTTTTTTGTAAAAGTTGGTAGAAGTTGGTGAGAGCAAGTAGAAGTTGGTAAAAATAGATGTACCAACGAAAAGAATAGGCCCATTGTATCGAAGAAACTATCGGGACAAATTGACAGAAAATTAAAACCTCAACGGAAAAAATCCTACAGGATGCAATTCCATCATAACTTGATAATATGCAGTTTCCCCAGAGAAAGGGTCTACAAGGAATTCCGAACAAGTGAAACAAAGATATAATTGAAGAGAGAATTCACCTCATCCGGAGTCTGCTCTGCCCGGAGTCTCCGGCCATCAAATAAGAAAGCTATGGCACTCAAATCAACAGATTGGCGATCACAGTACGCAGTCATAAGTTTCTTTAAAGCTGTGGTGCGCTTAATCCTAAAGAATACTTCATTCCCATCCTTCAGGTAACAACAGCAGATGTGAATTGAGGTTCAGAAGTAGAAAACATTCAAGCAAACCCAAAAGACAGATCTAGTGAGGCATGCAATCTAATAGAGCATGTTGCATAAATCCAGCATAGTAAACCCAGCCCCCTTACAGCCCAAGGGAATGCCCAACAACAATTGGGTCACAAGCCTGAAGGATGAAGTCCATCATTATAAGACTAACGCCATAACAAAACAAAGTGGCTCATGAAATCACTTATCGTAGGCAATGAGGTGTTTAATGGGCATTCTATTGTTCATGATGCTACATAGCGGCCTTGTTTGACAAATAGTTATTAGTTGTTACCTATCTATATTAACTAACCTGCTATTTGTATTAGCTATTAATTATTTGCTGTTTAAATTAGCTATTTGTTGAAAAACTATTTAATAGCTGTTTTTGATAAAATTGCAAGACAAAAATCTAATTCTCCAAAAAGCTCTTTCAAAAAGTTCATAGAATTAAATTTTTCAAATTAATTTTTTGGGTTCAAAAAACTCTTCTAAAAGGCTTTTTCACCAAATACTTAAATTAACTTTTTGACTTGGCGAAACAGTTAGTCTTAGTCCAAAAAGCTCTTCAAAAGTTGTTTGCCAAACACCCCAGCATTTTGAATCCATGCTCGGCATCAATAGATACCTAGTTATCATAACAAGGCCTCATCTTTTCTCCATTTGTAATCCCCAATAAAAAACCATAGACAAACACAACATTCAAATCCAAGGTACAAAACACTTTAGAAAATATTAACATGTCCCAAAATACCAACAGAACACATGCTGAAGACATCCACAAGACAATAAGATTTAATGCACAAAAGGCATAAGTTGGAGACAATATTAGCCGCATCAATACAATAAGCTGTGCTGAACAAGAAAGACGCGTATGCTAATTGCAAGGGATCCTTCAAATAAGTGTATTCGACACATTGCGGAAAAGAGAAGGCACACTGCATCAAATTCCCATGGTACACTGCATCAAATTGCTAAAAATCCAATTTAAAAAGCTGTTAAACAACTAAAAAAGTAAAACCACTATACCGAACTATACTCATCCTATCTAGAGCAGAACAGCCCAGAAAAACAAAATTCTTATGCATCTCAAAGAACGACTAGCAATCAAAACTTCCCATCAGCTCGAAAAGTTTAAAAACAAAAAAAGAATTATACAACAACTAAAATTCATAACACCACAACAAATTTCACCCAGAATTGAAACACAGCGTAATTCGTAAATAGAGAGAGAAGGAGAGAGACCTGGCCCTTGACTTTGAGATTGATGTGAGCAGTCTGATCGGGCTTCTTGTCCTCCGTACCACCGCCATTACCGCCATCAGCAGTCCCCGACATCTCCAAATTCCTATCTCAAACTCGGTCTCTCTCCTAGGGTTTTGTGAGTAAGAGCGAACGATCACGCTTACACAACGAAAAACTCGCAGAGCGTAAAAGCTCCTTGGGGTATATATATGTAGTCTTTCATGCTCCTTGTCTTGCAACGCCACGCGTGTGGCGGCGCGAGTGTCGCTGGTAAGGGTGTAATCGTGAATTTGTCTGCGTATTAACGGGGGCGTGTGGTTTACTACTCAACAGAAGAGAGTAGTGTTTGAAGTCTTACAGGACGAAAAGAGAGATTTTCAAAAATTGGATTTGATAATGTTTGAGCTCCGAGGTTATCCAATCTAATAGGTTTTTTTTTTTCTTTTTTGTTTCTTTAAGTTCGTATTTGACGTCAAAGCCGTGGCGAATCTTTTTCCATCGTGCAGGTTTTTGGCGAAAAGAATGAGGGTGGAGGTGTCCGACTTCCGATGTAAGATTCACATGCCATCCCATTCAAATGTACGTCGGTCACTCGATCTGTATTAATTTTTTTTTTTTTTGATAAAATCTACATTAATTTTTGTTATTATGAGGATGCGTATTTGGGATTAAAACCCTATTATAGTCATGTTTTATTTTACGTTTTAGATAGATAGATAGATGTAAAACGATGTAAGAAATTGTAAGAAACTGTAAGGAGCTATAAGAATATGCAAGGAGCTGTAAGAAGATGTAAGAAACTGTAAGGAGCTGTATAGACAAATGTAAGGAGTTGTTGAATTGTTGAAGAGTTGTATAATATAATTTATTTTACAATAAACGTTTTGGATGAAAAATAATAATATTAAAATAATATATTTATTGAAAATAAATAAATAATTAAGTTAATTACACAATAATAAAACATATTAATCCCCATAAATTTGGTGAATAAATCGTCCACTTGAGGTGATTTTTTATATGAACATTAGTTTGATCGAATAAGCAACGTATAACAAAAAAAAATAAATTTTTTTTGACAAGATTGAATACAACTCTTCAAATAAATTCATATTTTAAGTAAATAATTTTAAATATAAATAAATGTATGGTCATCTATAATAATATATATTTCATGTCGAAACTCAAATATAATTTACATCGTTATATTATATTTTTATGTTTATATAAATATTGTGTTCATAAGATATTTATAAATTTTGTATATTGGTAGCATCATTAAAAAAATATACATATTTCTGTGACTAAAATAAATGAATGTTATAGAAAATCTATTAGTAGTAAGAAGACGTATGAAGATGTAAGGAGATGTAAGAAGATGTAAGAAGATGTAAGAAGGTATAAGAAGTTGTAAGGAGCTGTAAGGAGATGTAAACTCTTACCTAAATACTAAAAAATGCGAAATAGAACAGACCCTATATGGCCTTAAATGTGGGAATTTCATAAATACAATTGTCTTCATTCTGCGGATTAATTATTATTACAAGTTGCATTTACTTTTTAAGTTAGCAAATGATAGCACATCACTTGGTGAAATTATCCCCCATTAATTTCTTCATTGTGCAACATCTTGTCATAATGTTTGATTTTGTAATTTGATTTTTAGTAATTATCCCCCATTAATTTCTTCATTGT
>JACYFF010031954.1:90472834-90522089 GCA_017589665.1 Selenicereus undatus
TTGTAATTTGATTTTTAGTAATTATCCCCCATTAATTTCTTCATTGTACAACCTCTTGTCATAATGTTTGATTTTGTAATTTGATTTTTAATAGATAATAATTGAGGAGATTAGAATAAATTATTTTTGACAAATAATTTAATTTCAAACAATTATTGAAATTCTGATAAATTATTTTATAATATTCTTTGTAAAATGATTGTTTTGTTGATTTTTTTTTTCAATATAGAAGACAAGATTTGGTGTTTCAATGAAATAATTTTAAAAATCCTAAACTTTTTCTGCAAAAGAAGGAAAATACAAACTGTAAAATCTAATCACAAAGTTCCTATATGATTATGTACAATTGTATAACAATTATCTTGGAATATTTAAATTTTTTTTGAATAATAAATTATGAAAAACTTAAAACGTACAAAATTTCATAGTAAGGTGTTCCCTAAGTTTTGCTGTAATTTATTCCCCAAAAATATACTATGAATGATTTTCCTAAAATATTATTGACTAAAGTAAATTTAATTATGAACAAATTTATCGTAATTGATCCTTGAAAAAAAAAATCAAATTGATTTATCTACAAAAGTCAATACTTTTTGATATAATAATATCTAATAATTATATTTGATAATAGTAATGGAATAAATTGTATATTAAATATTGTAATATCATGATTTCTATGGGGTTCATATACGGTCCCAAAAGCTGTCATTCTGATTGTGGGATTTGGTACCATTTGTAGTACCAAGCAGAGTTTTATTTTTTTAATTATTATTTCTGATGGTATGGAACAAATAAGAGTAAAGTACGATGAAACTATTGTGGATGCTCTCAAAATTGTTAACTAAAAATTCAATTCATCAAAATTGTGAACCAAAAATCGACTTAAAATTTTCGACTAACCTGTTTCCAGCTAACTAAATTTTGTAATTTAGTAAAAATGCAAACCCTAATTAAACAGAAGAATTCGATTAGCCAATTTATCAGTTTGGTTAACTGGTAATCCATTTTTATTACCGATTAATCATTAATCTAAATACTTTTTTTTTGTTCAATTTTTCGATTTTTTGATTCGATTGTTATATTTCCTATTATTTTGTTCACCCCTAAGAGAGGAAGGGAAGACATCCCTTGAGGTTGCTTGTTTGTTTCTTCTTTTCACTCTAGACAACTCTTTCACGGTGCACAAATGATAATCTAGTAGGGCTTTTTTTAAAAAATATTTTTGTCATTGTACGTGGGAATATTAGTGGAATTTCGCCCCAAATTTTATAGGGACTATTTTAGAAGACATATTTTATTTATAAAATTTTTATTTCAATAAATAAAATTTTTAGTATTCTAGTATCAAAAATTTTAAGGAAGCCTTTATAACAGTTGTCCATATACAACCACCATAATTAAGTAAATTTAGACCGTATATTTTTTATACTATGATATAAACTGTTAATTTATTTTTTGTTTTTAAATGTACAAAAATGTATTATAAAAATCATAAAATATTTACAAATTTGGAGGAAAAAATTATTTTTATAAGGCTTGTTCGGATTTTGATATGCATGACCATTAGACTTCACATTTTCCAGCGACCATTCATATTTTTCTGCACCCATTGAAAATATTCCGGTCACATGGTCAAGTTGGGCAGCAAAAATCCGGCGAGAAGTGTCAGCCTTCCACTTTTGCAACCCTCCAGCGGCGAAGACTTCGGGCAGCTGCTGGCAAGGCTCGCCATGTGTCGTTGGAGCATGGAGATACGGTGGCAATGACGAGACGACGATTGAGGTCTGTAGGCATCTTCCTCGCTATTGTGTTTCTCTCTGGTGCCGACAAGTGTCAGGGATAATTCTGGATAAACGAGCGGAGGGTCGGTGTTTGGGCTAGGGTGGCCAGGGGCACCTGGGTTGGTAGTCGCATTCAGGGGTTCTCATTTGGGTGTCTTCTTTTTTTTCCTTTTGTTTCAGTTTATATTGGGTATTGTATTATGTGTATTGAATGTGGCAATAAAAGAAGCAAGAATCATAGGAGCCTGATGGTTATGGACTTGCTATATTTTGTGCACCTTTGTAGTTGGTCATAGGTTTAAGTGACTAGGTTTTTTGGGGGTGGGGGTGGGGGGGTGGGGGAGTGTTCAAATGTTTTTTGATTTTTTTTGTTTTGCACTTTTCTTTTAATATGTTTTCTTCCTCCATACTTTATTTTCCTTTTGATATATTTTCACTGGAAGATGTTTATTTCATTTTATTAGCATGATTTTTTTTTTTACAATATATGAAATCTTTCATTGATAGAAAAAAAAGACATGTGAAATCTTTCAAGATATTATGCATCCTTTTCTTTGTCCATCATTTGCGAAACCCTAATAACCCAAAGTCTATAAATTCAATCTTATTCAATACTTCACATCAACAATTGTTTATCATCTTACTTGATAAAAAAATCACTCACCGTTATCTCCTTCTCAACGCATATTTGATAAAATCACCCAGTGTCAATGTGTCATCTTCCTCAACTTCTTAAATGGGTGTATTAAATTGCATCCCTTGTTTGCTAATTAAAAGCATATATTTATGAGTAGCAAGTCATATTTTTATTTGTCTTGAATTTCTTGATATGTTGATTGTGTTACGTTGTCTCTTTTATTTAGTTATTTATTAATACAATTGTGTTAGTCATGAATAAATTTTCAATAGAATTATTTCAATAGAATTATTATTTTTTTATTTCTTGATATGTTGATGGTTAGGGACTTGATATATTTTGTGTACCTTTGTAGTTGGTCACAGGTTCAAGTCACTAGGGTTTTTTTAGGGGGGAGGGGGGAGTGTTCAAATATTTTTTGATTTTTTTTTTTGTTTTGCACTTGTCTTGTAATATATTTTCTTCCTACATACTTTATTTTCCTTTTGATATATTTTCCTTGGAAGATCTTTATTTTCATTTTATTAGCATGATTATTTTTTTACAATATATGAAATCTTTCTTGGATAAAAAAAAGATATGTGAAATCTTTCAAGATATTATGCATCCTTTTCTTCGTCCATCATTTGCGAAACCCTAATAACCCAAAGTCTATAAATTCAATCTTATTCAAGTACTTTACATCAACAATTGCTTATCATCTTACTTGATGAAAAAATCACTCACCATTATCTCCTTCTCAATGCCTATTTGACAAAATCACCCAGTGTCATCTTCCTCAACTTCTTAAATGGGTATGTTAAATTGCATCCCTTGTTTACTAATTAAAAGCATATATTTATGAGTAGCAAGTCATATTTTTATTTCTCTTGAATTTCTTGATATGTTGATTGTGTTAAGCTGTCTCTTTTATTTTTTTTATTTTTTTAATACAATCGTGTAAGTCATGAATAAATTTTCAATAGAATTATTTAAACTAATAATTTATATGTGTTCGATCATTTGGACTTATAAGTTTTCGGCATTATTTCAAACTCTTATATTTATGTTTGTTCTATTCATAGTTATGAATAAGTTTTAAGTTTCAATAACATATGTGTTTACGTTTATAATTTAAATTTTTGTTGATCAAGTTTTTTGCTTTATTTGAAAAATAAATAATGTATATTTTTTAAATGCAAGGGGAATGAATAATATGAGACCTAGTCATTGGTGCTTATTACAGAAACATGCTAAACATGTTGAGTCATGCTGAAACATGTTGCATGATGCTAAAACATACTCAATAGTTAAAGAAAATATAACTAGATATTTTCAATAAATACTTAACAATGCTTAATTATGCTAAATTGTACTGAATTATGTTGAATTGTGTTGAATTGTGTTGAATTATGCTTAACTATGATGAATACGTAAGAAATAAATTTGGAATATTGCATCTCTCATTTCCTCTTCTTTTTTAATTAACACAAAACACCCTAGGTGTTTTGTTTCTTGTTTTAAGGAAGTTAGTGCATCATGGGCATGAGGAATAAAAATAGTGGGAAATTTGCGAATGAATACGTTGACATTAGTCATTTTGCTCATAGGAAGAGTGAAGCTAGAATAATTGAGGATTTGGCCGATGAATATCTAAGGGCGTCGTTTGGCAAAAAACTTCAGGACTTTACCATGAGAGATATGACAAAATTAATATTCAGATTTTTGAATTTATGTGATCAATTTTATGAAATGTATGCAAAATCAAAAGGCTTTGGAGGTCGACAGAAAGGAACTTGCTAGAGTAGAAGATATGGTAATCCAACTTCAATAATACGTAAATGTTCTGCAAACGGTGAACATCATCCAAAGTACGTCAACAACCCTAACAAGAAAAGGAAGGTAAAAGGGTTGACAAGATGTAATTGTCTAGCATATATTTGATTCAAATGCATCAAAGAAGTAGATCATTGGATTGTTACTAGATTTGTGGCTGAACATACACATACTTTTACAAAACAACAACATAAGAGATACTTCAGGTTAGTAAATATGTAATTTATTTATTATGTTTTACATTTATTACATTGTATATAGTGTCCTTAAAAGCATGCTCTACTTTTATTTTTAACTAAAAAAAAGATGCCACAGGAAAATTCTAGATGAGGATAAGAAAGAAATGGAATAGATGTGTAATGTTGACACTCCCCCACGTTGCATATATCGATTTGTGGCAAATCAAGCAAGAAGTATTGAAGAACTTTCTTGCCTAAAAACCGACATGGAAAATCATCTTTACAAATATAGGCATAAGCAAGTTGAAGGAGGTGATGCTGAAGTTGTTTTGGCATGTTTATGGGAGAAGAAAGATGTTGATTCGACATAATACTTGAGATGTGTTGAGGATGACAAAGGCAGATTAGAAAACCTATTTTGGTGTGACAAAATGTCACGCTTGGATTATAAAAACTTTTGTCCGTGTTCTTACTTTTGATAGAACATACAAATGTATTGAATATAATAAGCCACTTGTCGTGCTTTTTGGTATCAATCATAATCTAAAGACAATGAATTTTGGTTGTGCTCTAGTCATGCATGAGAATGAAGCCTCTTTTGTTTGGGTTTTGGAGCAGTTAGTTAAGCGTGAAATGGACAAAAATCGGAGACAGTTATGGCATATGGTGACAAGGCTGTGGCCAATACAATTAAGGTGTTATTTCCAGAAGTGTAGCATAGATTATGTATGTGGCATCTAATGAGAAACATGTAATCAAACTGTGACTCTTAATTGCAAGTGGTTTCATCAAATACGTCAACAAGCATTGAACTCCAAAAGATTTTTAGGTTGGTTGGCAAGAACTTATATCTAAGTATGGTGTACAATATAGAAAGTGGGCAATAGACTTGTACAATGATATGGAGAAGTGGGCAGAAGCATATCTACGAGGATATTTCTTTGCAGGTATCTAAATAACTATTTTAAGTCATTTACCTGTTGTTTATAGTTTTAAAAAATTAACTTAATATTTACTCTTTGTCCATTGTTGTACGCATGAGGAATACACGAAGAGTTGAGTCTATGCATAGAACAATAAAAATAGGGTGGGATCCAAACATCAAGTTATACATTCTTATTAAATTCTATGAACAAGTAATTACATAACAACGAGACAGAGAAGGACATAGTGATCATACAACAATTCATATATATCCTGTTATAGAAAGGGTGTGCTTCACAACATCAAGTCACACGCAACAAAAGCACATATAAGAAATTATTACAACATCTTGTGCGAAGAGATGACCTTTTTGTGTCAAGATATGCGGTAAAGGGTGAGAAACAGAAAGTTAAAGGTCCCGATGTGCCTATTTTCTATTGGTTGCAAGACGTTAAATATGAGGAAATTTGGTATATAGTGATTAAGCATGATGCATATAATATGATGTGTTATTATTACATGAAGTTGGAATCGATAGGTTTTCCATGTCGCTAGGGGTGTTCATTAAACGGTCCTGGATTGGACCGGACCGAAGACCGACCTGGACCGGACCGGACCGAGGCCATTCGGTCCGATCCTCGGTCCTGTCCCTTTCCAGTTTCGGTCTTCGGTCCGGTCCGGTACAGGACCGGTTGGACCGGAACCAAACCGTGGACCGAGCTAAGTTAGGTTTTTGGGGGGGGGGTTTGGCTGACTCATCACGTTTCAATTTTGCAACTTCCACTAGAGTACCCGACCTTCTTGCTTCTTCATTCATTTCGTTCGAGTCTTTGACACTCCCTCTTCTTTCCTCTTTCATTCGTTCATTCTTTGTTCCTCTACCCCTCTCACTCTCTCAGGCTCTCACTCGGTCTCCGGCGCCGAGCTCCGACGGTTCACTTCGCTGCGTTGGTCGTCGATCTGGTCGGCAGGTATTGGCGTGTTGCTCTCTCAGTGTCCCTCTCGGGCTCTTGATCTGAAGATTCTGAACTCTCTCTTTTCACTGCCCTCCCTCTCGACTCGAGTCTAAACTCTAAGGTACAGTTTAGATTTCTCATTTCTGTCTATGTTTTGATTTTGTTGAGATTTTTGGTAGTTTAATTGATTGAATCTGCGAAATTGGTCGAGAGTGGTGAGGCTAGGGAAAGTTAAATGGCTGGTTTAGTAGGAAACCCAGTTCTTGGAATTGGGGATATAAAGCCAGAAGTTGAAGGTCAAACAAAGGAGAAGAAGAAATCAAAGGGAAGTGGAATTGAGTCAGAGGAGGAGAGAGAGGAAGAAATGGCTATGGCTGCCGGAAATTCTATTCCTAGATCACTTTCTAGGGCATAGCTCGATGTTAGTGGGGCAGCCATACAGGGGGATTTGGAGGAGAAAGACTCAACAATTTTGCTTCCTAATCAATCTAACGACATTTCTCATTTGGCTATGGATATTGGAGGTGAATTCTCATCTCTTTTGGTAGTTCATTGTGCTTTATATGTGTTTGTTGAAGAATGAGAAATTTAGAACTTCGATGAGTTCAATCAGCACAGCAGGTAATTTGGCTTGTGGAGCAGGGCTGCCCGAGAACCGGTCTGGAGTCGGTCCAGTCCGATACAGGTTCTGACCGGTCCGGTCCGGTCCAGTCCTGGACCGATGAACACCCCTACATGTCGCTGCATGTTTATAGTATGAAATATGCAAATATGAAAGAGATTCCAAGTGGTATAATTGTTCGAAGGTGGGCCTTTCAGGTTCAGCAACAAATTCAGCTTAATGAGGACAACTTTGCACATGAAGAACAAGATGACATATATGATGCAAGTAGGAAAATAGAAGATGCTCATGTCTTAATTTCACCAAAGAGGGAAAAAATCTCATGTTGTAGCAGATGTCATGATATAGGTCATACCTTATGTAGTTGTCCAAAAGTTGGCAATGGTAAATCTGCTGGAGAAAAACTTACGGAAGATTTCAACCTGAATGAAGCTTACAGCACAAGTCCTCAATGCACATTGCCCAAATCTCGAAAGGATATTAATGACGACTATGTAGATAGAGTGCGTGAGCAGCTAATGAGCTCATGCCTAATTCTTACATTGAAGGTGAAATACCAAAGGTGATTATCAATACTTATGTGTATAGAACTTCAACAAATTAGTTCTATCAAATAATTATTTTGTTAAACATGCAGGTTGTTTTCATTGAATAAGTGGAGAATTTGGAGAAGAATCCTAAGATTGTTGATTTGAGTCCGAAAGAGAATTGGTGATTCTTTAGATTAGTTGCATAAGTTATATTGTTCGAATACATTTTTCAATGATGTTGACTTTTTTCTTGGAATTAAAACTGGACTAAGATGCTTTTTGATGTTTACTCTTTCTCTCTTTTCAAATTTATTATAAAGGCTTTGGATATTGCATTTTGTTTTTTTAAAATTTATTATATTTTTGGAAAATAAAATAAGTCAAATAAAAATATGAAACAAATCAACTAAAACAAAATAAATGAAAAAAACCCCAAGTGTAACCATGTGTTTCACAATTAGTTCAACAATTCGCTGATTTAAAATATGCCCTGCTGAATTCAGTAGCCACGATTTCAATTCCTCCACTCTCATTTCATCTGATTGTAAAAAAGGAAAATAAAATAATAGATCATGATTTTCCGCATTATCATTCACATACTGAAAATTTTATCCATTATACACAAAAGCAACTATATTTTGCACATTATAATTCATTTACCCTGAAAATTTCATCCGACTCCATTTAGAAATGTCAATTGCTTCAATATACTTGATAATAAACATGTCACAATCATGCCTACAACATAGGCATGAGTTTTATAATCGAAATTCATATAGAATAATGGATTATGAGTAATTCACAATCCAAAGTCTTACTCAGGGTTATCTCCAAGTGTAAATAACCCATTGTGAAAGCAAGGTTTACTAAAGCATATGTCAGCTAAGGCCTCACGAATCTTCACTCTAATAATTGGTGAGTTTTTACTGCATTTGACAATAAGGTCTAGTTTTATCTTAGCTTTTTCATCACTCAGTTGCCCAAAATCTTAATGACAAACTTGCATAAATGGTGAATTATAGGGTTGTTTTGATATTTTTTTGCGCACATCTTTTGTTTGTGTTGTATTAGAGTGGCAAACTGAATATCAAATTTCTCTTCCAAGTTATCCTATTTTTTTCTTCTGCTGATTAAAATAATCCATACTTATTTGTGCCGAAAATTATGATAATTTTACAGTATTTCCACACCTAATTTAGCTCATAATAATGATGGTGTTTAGCTTTTTCATTGAGTTTTTATTGTCTTGTAGATGTCACAATAAATCGGAAAAATGTGAAAAAATTAAGGAAAAGCATTATTGGACCAAATTGATTCAAATCTTATCGAAATTGCGTAACCCATTCTCTCTTATGACCCAAAAGAAAAAAAAGGGAAACGAAAATTGTAGATAAACTCAGCCTCTCACCCCCACCCCCACGTGCCTCGCACATGACCTCCTCCCCCTTCTTGCTCCTCACTTTCTCTCTTCTCTCTCGGCCTAGCCCCGATACATTCCCCCCGCCCCCAATTGTTCTCCTTCATCTTCTGCTGACCGCGAGAGCATCACCACACCACTAGCTCTACCATTTCCACCACACCGCTATCATCTATGCACTAACTGAACACCGAATCATCTCCATCAAATGCCAGCTCACTAGTGCCATCATCAACATCCACCGTCTATGCCATCTGCGAGATCAATGGTCAAGATTGAAAAAGGAGCAACTATAAATTGGCACAAGCAACAATGAGACTGAGGTATCTAGGGATTTTTTAGGATTTTAATTAGGGTTTGTTTAGGTGTTAGATTTTCATTTTCAGTATTCGATAGATTTTAGGGTTAGTTTTAATGTTGATTTTTCATATGTTTTTCGGTTGCCAGATTTGATTTTTAGCCTTTGAAAGTCTTGTAGTGGGTTTTTGATAAGTTGAAATTGTTAAAAGATTATATTTTGGTTTAGAAATTTGCAAGTTTGGGTTCAATTTGATGGTCTCTTTGTTCGAATTCTCTGCTGTGTCCTTTTCTGTGCTCTATTTTTGATTCATGTTGTTTGGCTTTGGATTCGATATTATGCTATGAAATTTGTCGGAAAATGCCATCTGGGTTGTGCTTGGGTGAATCTTCATTTTCCCTTCCCTTGTTATGCTCTGTCTCTGTGTTTTAGATTAGAAAAATGAGCATGGACCTCCATTCATGGAGGTTGGTTTGAAGCTTGGTGAAACTCGGTTATGGGTTATTCACTGCTAAATTCGAGCTCTTTCTCTCCTTTCTCTGTTCTTAATATTCTGTTTGGCTAGTTTATTAGTGGTTGGTTGTTAGGTTCTGTCCTGATTTCTTTGGGTTCTCTATTGAAATTGTTTGAGTTCGAGGCTCAGTTTCTCCATCACCATGTAAATTGGGTTCATGCTGGGCAGGATTCTCACTGAGCAGGATGCCCTGTTTTGTTCATGGTTTCTTCAATTTTTTCCTTTCTCTATTCTCTTTCTTCTCTATGCTGTTGGTCCTGCTCTTTCACCTGATTGTGACTGTGTTTTTGCTCTCTTCTTATCTCCACTTTTTTGGTGCTTGTTGGCCCGATGTGGCTAGTTAAATCACCCTAGAGGGGGGTGAATAGGGTGATAAACTGATAATCAAAGTCCTAAATAATCAAAATAAAAATGCTGAAATGTAAATGTAGACAAGGCATAAGTATTTTTTAACAAAGTTAGCCTCAACCAGGCTTAGTCCCTACCTAGAGTTCTCTAACTATAGGATCAAGCCAATTTTATTAGGAGGGATAGTTGCAACTCTAGAGTACACCTACTCTAAGTTCAAAGTTCGAAGTTGATATCTCAACAAAGCTTGGTAGAGTTGACCCTTCAACTCTATAATCTCATCCAGTTACAACTTGAACAATGTGAATCAAATGTAATTGAAGCAAATATGCCAATGAATACTTGAGCAAGAGATATGACAATGAGTGCTTGCTTCTCTCTCTTGTTGTATTCAGCTTTCAGCTAGTTTCAATATTTATAGCAAAGCTTTGACGAACCCTCAAAAACGAGTAGTTAGATTGATTTGAGATTGCCTCTAGGATTTCAACTTCAGTTCAAGGCCTTGAACTTTAGTTCAGGGTCCTTGAAGGTCTTCTATTTTCAGCATACAGTGGCTATATCTCTATTTTTGGCTAATATGCAATTTTGTGCAGTGGCTGCCTTATTTTTGGGCTGTAGGAAGATTCTCTTGATTGCTATTCCTTCCATGATTAAGCACTTACAATTTTGTAGGAAAAATCAAATATTTTACCAAGTGAATTTCTCTAATCAAATGGGATATCCTATCTCGCAACATAGCATTATCAAACATGATACGAATCATAATCCAATTTGAATCACAAATATAATATCATAAAGATCGCATATTCAAATTTTAATAATAAACTATCTTAAAGATAAAATCAATCATGTCAATATCTATTTATAATCATATCACATAGAAACACTAAGATAGGTCCAAATATAACATGATAAATATATCAATAGATCAATTTCTTTTTGTCTTTCATCAAAATATATTAATAAAATGTATTGTAAGCTTAATGATGCTAACAATCTCCCCCTTTTTGATAAAAAACAAAACCCAATAAAAATAACATATCAGTATAATTCTGAATGACACACCACAAAACCTTTTCAAATACTTCTCCCCCTTTTTGTATTTCATAAAAAAGGTAGCACAAGAAAGAGAAAGAAAAATTGCAGAGTATAAAAAATTATAGCAAACACTTGTAACTCCCTCTTAATAAATCAATGTCATATAAAGATGCTCCCCCTCAATTTATGACACTCATAAAAAATATATAGGGGATTAAATACTAACAATAAAATTAATCACATACACTAATGCTCGTTGACTTGAAATTCTCATAAACAACATAATGATAAAATAAGTGATTAACACTAACAAAATTCTCTGCTTATCAAGAATAAATCATCATTATCGAAAAATCATCAAGTGATATAATTTTTCTCTAAAATAAGGAGTATCATTTATGCAAGTATTACAGAACATAATAATTATGGACAAAAGCATTGAGACCATATGTGCATAATCATATGTCATAATAGCATAATATATCAAGAGATTAATCATGCTCACTTGCCAAAGATAATAAAGCAAATTAAAATTTGAAGATAAAAAATTTTCAAATAGTTTGTAAATTACGCAAGATAACATCACGTTCATTTTTCTTAGAATCAAATATTACCACTATGCAAGATGTCGACATAAAAATTCAAGCCCTTGAGTTTCAATTATTTGCAGGCAGCAACATCCTACATTATGCCTAATTTTCAAGGCATTGGACTATATTTTAGGGCCTTGAAATCTGAGCAATGACAAAACAAGTGAGTTTACTTTATTTTTACTTTTGGCAAACCATAACTTACCATATGCCATTGCTAAGCACCAATTTTCTTCCTATCCACTTGAATTTTCAGGAGGATTAAATGCTATTAAAAAATAATTAGTAGTACCTAAATGAAGAGTTAATAACTTCCCACAAGTCAAAAATGAAATTCTTTGACTAAATCTTGATACCCTCTTCTTCTTGCGTTCAAAATTGTTAGAAGTAAGAAGAATTAATAAGGTAAAACTTTCCTTTTCCTCAATCTTGACACATTTTCTTGATTTAATACCATAATCAAGAATTTTTTAAAGTTGAAAATTTGGTGTGGTATTTAAATCATAAAAAATATGACAACTTGGAGAAAAACTATTATTTGAAAATTCAATTATGAATGTTACCTCATCCTTACCACTTTGGAGAATAGATGAATAACTAAAATCATATTTTTCTCACCATTTTTCAAGCAACACGTCAATTTGGGCATGCTTGACATCATTATGTATAAGGCCTTGAATTTTATCACCACTTTCATGTTCTTGCTCTTCATGTAGTTGATGATCCTCCCCTAGCTTTAATATTTCCATCCACGATCATTTCAACCTATGCCACAAATTTTCTTAACACCACATTTTGATTAGTACCATAAAAAGAATAAAGAGTCTCCCAAATCTCCTTGGCACTATCACAATGTGATATAAACTCATAAATATCAATAATAAGAGCACAATATAAAATATTTATAACTTTAAAATTTTTGGATATCCCCTTGTGCATCATCTTTAGTATATTCATCTTCTGATTTCTCAATAACTATTGGACCTTTGACCATGATCTCTTGAAGATTGAGACCCTCATGCTTAATATAAAGTTTCATTGTTTCGTGCCACAAAAAATAATTAGTAGTCAAAATCATAACTAGCCATGGGATCGAACTATTAGAGTGCAAAGTCTTAAGAAAATAGTACTAGCTCTAATATCAATTGTTGGCCTGATTTGGCTAGTTAAATCACCCTAAAGGGGGGTGAATAGGGTGATGATCAAAGTTTCTAAATAATCAAAATAAAAATGTTGAAATGTAAATGTGGACAAGGTGCAAGAATTTTTAACGAGGTTAGCCTCAACCAGGCTTAGTCTCTAAATAGAGTTTCCTAACTATGGGATTAAACCAATTTTATTAGAAGGGATAGTTACAACTCTAGAGTACACCTACTCTAAGTCTCAAGTTCCAAGTTGACACCTCAACAAGACTTGATCGAGTTGACCTTTCAACACCATAATCCCACTCATTTACAACTTGAACAATGCGAATCAAATGTAATTGAAGCAAATTAAATCTCAATGTATGCCAATGAATACTTGAGTAAGAGACATGCCAATGAGTGCTTACTTCTCTCTCTTGTTGTATTCAGCCTTTAGCTAGCTTTAATATTTATAGCAAAGCTTTGACGAACCTTCAAAAACTAGCAGTTAGAATGATTTGAGATTGCCTCCAAGATTTCAACTTCAGTTCAAGGCCTTGAACTTCAGTTCAGGGTCCTTGAAGATCTTCTATTTTCAGCATGCAATGGCTATATCTCTATTTTTGGCTGATTTGCAATTCTATCCAACGGCTACCTTATTTTTGGGTTGTAGAAAGATTCTCTTGATTGCAATTCCTTCTATGATTAAGCACTTACAATTTTGTTAGGAAAAATCAAATATTTTACCAAGTGAATTTCTCTAATCAAATGTCCTATCTCATAATATAGCATTATCAACCATGATAAGAATCATAATCCAATTACAATCACAAATATAATATCATAAAGATCACATATTCAAATTTGAATAATAAACTATCTTAAAGATAAAATCAATCATGTCAATATCTATTTATAATCATATCACATAGAAGCACTAAGATAGGGCCAAATATAACATGATAAATATATCAATATACTAATTCCTTTTTGTCTTTCATCAAAACATATTAATAAAACATATTGTAAGCTTAAGGAAGCTAACAGTGCTCATTCTTAGTTTTAGCTTTATGAGGGTTAGTTTAGGTTTATATTATATTAATCTTGATGTTGTATTAGAAATCCCTATGTTATAACATGCTTAGTATCATATTATTTGTGGTTATTTGAGATAATGGGGTTAGTTGTATTTTGTTTTGCTATTTCATCTAGTTAAAGATTATTTAGATCCTATTAGAGTATGTGAATAGTTAGAGATTATTCAGAAGTAGATCTATTCAGTAGTAGTTGTTTATTATTTTAATTAGTTTAAGAACGATGTTAGATTAGTTTATTTTCGTAGTTAGTGACCGAATTTCATCCTCGTCCCTGAAGAGATGACCATTCGAAAACTAATTAAAATCTCGTACAATATTCATTGAATGCAAAGTGGACACCATTAACAGTATCAGGTTGGATGAAAAATGTGTTTTTAAATGTATCAAGTTCAGTATATATTTTTTAAAAAGTTTTTTGTACAATTACATGAAAGATTGGAATTTCCCATCGAAATCTTCTCACTACTCTACAAGGAAAAAAAAAACTAAAATTCACTAAAAACTATCACCAACAAATTTCAATCAAAGACATAATTAATAATCATGACCACTTGATTTCATTTGAATGCAAAATATCAACATTCAAAATTAATAATCATGATGAGATATCCAATTAATAAAACAAATAAAAATTATCATAATTGAAATTAATATATTATAAATTACCTCATCAACATTTTTGTTCACCATGATCACTAAAGCTCTGCATTGAAGAATTCATATTGCAAGATTTGATGGAGTTCATGCTAATGATGGACTGACTTTCAAAAACAAAAATAAAACACTTAAAGTTGTTGTATATTGACAATGTGTTAATTAATGGAAAAAAGAGAGGCAATACTCCAAATTTATAACTTACCAATTCAACATAATTCAGCACATTTCACGCAATTCAACACAATTCATTACTGTTAAGTACTTATTGAAAATATATAGTTATATTTTCTTTAATTATTTGACATATTTCAGTATGATTTAGTATGTTTCAATAATAAGCCCAAATAACTACTTCTCACATCATTTATTCCCCTTGCATTGAAAAAATATATATTATTTATTTTTCAAATAAAGCAAAAAACTTGATCAACAAAAATTAAAATTATAAACGTAAATACATCTATCATTGAACTTTAAACTTATTCAGAAGTGCGAATAGAACAAATATAAATATAAGAATGTGAAATACTGCTCAAAACTTATAAGTCTAAATGATAGAACACTCACAAATTATTAGTCTAAATAATTCTATTGAAAATTTATTCATAACTAACATGATCATGTTAAAAAAATAAAAATAAAAGAAGCAACTTAACACAATCAACATACCAAGAAATTTAAGATAAATAAAAATATGACTTACTACTCATAAATATATGCTTTTAATTAGCAACAAGGGATGCAATTTAACATACTAATTTAAGAAGTTCAGGAAGATAGACATTAGGTGATTATATCAAACACGTGTTGAGAAGGTGACAATGGTGAATGATTTTATCAAATAAGTTGATAGAAAATTCTTGATGAGAAGTGCTTGAATAATGTTGAATTTATAAACTTTGGATAGTTAGGGTTTCGTAAATTATGGATGAACAAAAGGAAAAATAATACCTTAAAACAGTTCATATACCTTGTCTTTATCAAAGAAAGATTTCATATATTGTAAAATAAGATAATCATGTCAACAAAAGAAAAATAAAGATATTAATAGTGGAAAATATATCAAAAGGAAAATAAGATATGGAGGAAGAAAAGATATTAAAAGGAAGGCAAGTGCAAAAACAATAAAAAAAAGTCAAAAAATATTTGAACACCCGCCGTACCCTAGTGACTCAAACCCATGACCTACTGCAAAAGTGCACAAAATATAGCAAATCCCTAACCAATTCTTGCTTCTTTTATTGCCACATTCAATATACTTAATACAATACCCAATATACACCCAAAACACAAAAGACACCCAAACACGAAGCCCTAAATGCAACTGCCAACCCCTGCTAGCCACCGAACGTGGAAAAGTGCTAGCCCAGACACCAACCGCTAGTGTGTTTAGCTGAAAATAGCCCTAACACTTGCTGGTACCAGAGAGAAATGCAACAGCAAGGGAGAAGCCAATGGATCTCAATCAACTTCTAGCCACTGCCACTGTATTTCCATGGTCCAGGAGCCCTGTCGGTAGCCGCCCCAAGTCCCCACATTAGAGAGTTGCAAAAGAGGAAGGGTGAAGGCGACTTCGCGCTAGTTTTTTGCCGCCCAATTGTCCCTTGTTGTCGGAATAATTTTAAATGGGCATAGGAAAATATGAATGGTCGACGAAAAATTTGAAGGCTAATAATAGTCATGCATATCAAAATCCAAACAAGCCTTACAAAAAAAAATTCCTAAATTTATAAATGTTTTATGTTTTTATAACACATTTTTGTTCATTTAAAAAGAAGAACTAAATCAATAGCTTAGATCATGGTATAACAAATATATGGTCTAAATTTACTTAATTATAATACTTATCGTTTAGTGACAACCATTATAAGATTTTACAAATTCTAAATGTACAAATGTTTGGACTTAGTAACTTTTTAAATTTTTTAATACCAAAAAACAGTTAGAATTATTTTAAGAAAACCCATGAAGCAAAAGAGGAAAAGAAGCCTTCGCACTCGACATGCCGCAACACTTCTTTGCCCCCCACCACTTTTTACTCTCTCTTCTCTCCCCAGCCCCAGGAGTGGAGCCAATATTCAAAGCAAGGGGGAGCGAGAATTTTTGGGAGCTATTCCAAATTGAAATTTGGGACTTAAGATTTAGGAGGAGTGGATGAGGCTACCGGCAGGTGGCGGGCCTGGCGGTCGGCAGCGACTGGGTTGGGCAGGCTGCAAAGAGTGAGAGAGAGTGTGTGCGTGGGCAGTGGGCTGGGCAGACTGCAAAGGAGGAAAGCAAAGCAAGACTAGAGAATTGAGATGCGTAAATTAGGGAAAATGAATAGGCAAACCTTAAAAAAAAAAAAACATACAAGGCATCGCAGAAGGAAAATGATGAGAGTTGAGCCTATGACCCCTTGAAACAAGTAAAGAGTAACCGACCATCCTATTAAGCACACATGTACAAAATATGTATGAACTAATTAATATATATTTATTTGTTTTATCCATAAAAATATCTCATATTTAATTTTTCTCACAAAAAGTTGGAGGTTCAATTGACCCTCTTGCCCCAATGTAACTCCGCCGATGCCCAGCCCTCACACTGCCCCAAAAACTGAAGCCTTATGTTCTCCATTGCCATAGCAGTGTCGATAACCCAGTTGGAATTGTGCTCTTTTCACCTACACCTCTTTCCACTAGGGATGACAACGGGACGGGTTGGGGATGGGGAGTATATTCCCCGTCCCCGCTAGAATCCCCGCCCCCCGTCCCCGCCCCATTCCTCGCCGCGGGGAAAAAATTCCCCCCATCCCCATTCCCGGCGGGGATTTAATCCCCGTCGGGGCCCCAATGGAGATTTTTACCCGCTGTTTTTTCCTTACCTTCTAAACTCTTCACGGCCATGAATACCAAATCCAGTATATACCTAGGATTTTTACAAAGAAAATTACATATATAACCTTAGTTGTTTCATTTAAATTTTTTGAAAATAAGGTTATTTTTATAATTTTAATTAAAATTGTGGGCGGAGGAGGGGATTTTTCCCCAATCAGGGAATTGGGGACGGAGATGGGAACGGGGCAAAATCCCCGACGGGGAAATGGGGACGGAGACGGGTTAAACTATGTCCCCGTCCCCGTCCCCGTCCCCGTCCCCATCCTCGAGCGGGGATTAATTTTCCTCCCCGTCCCCGTCCCCATCCCCTTTGAGAACGGGGATTTTTCCCCACTTCGGGGCGGGGCCCCGACGGGGACGGGTATTCTCCAACTTTTTGTCATCCCTACTTTCCACCCTCCATCTCTTCAGCTGGTCTCTCGCAAAATTGTTTTTCTCTCTAAATTGGAATGCTGAGGCCTTTGACTCTCCCCCTCCAGACCCCACCTCCATAAGAGCTGGCCTTTAAGCCTCAACATGAGGACTCGCTGATGCCTAGTAGAAGAATCGCCAATGATGGATTTGGCGTCGTCCTGGAGATGACTCACGCCCACCGATTTTCATTCCGGTGACCAAAATCAGCTACTCATTGCCTTACCTCCTCCAATTCACGTTCATGTTCACTAAAAGATTCATGATTTCTCTAGGGGGGTTGACCACGCCCATCTTTCTCACGCTTTTCTTTGCCACAGAAATTGGTAATTTAAAAAAAAGGAGATCAATCTGGGTATTATTCTAATCGGAATAAAAGTAGTAGTAGCTTGGCGATCAACGCAGTTCTCCTATTACATGTGTATTATTCTCCCAAGAAAGAGATAGATCCTCTTGACTCAAGATGGTGTCTTAAGAAGAAAGAGTTGTTCAAAATTTAAATATTCATGGGATGCATTCTAGGCCCTCCAACCCTTAAGTAGGGGGGATAGAGAGGACAAATAGATGTGTGAGGATGACAAGGTCAATGTAAACACTAGGTAGATGATAGCGAGGGGATAGTGTGGGAGGTGGTTTTTAAATTGTCATTATTATTACTCAAAGGCGATGATAAAGATAGCTCTAAAGAGAATAGAGGATAGACTATAAGTTTGTGATCTCTTCCTGAAAACAACCACTAATCCAGGTCTAGAAAAGCAACAAACAACAAACAACATTATAAGAAACCCCAACATCACAAAACAGCTCACAAAATAACTCACAAAATTAGTCATGTTGCAGACAAATGCAACGTCTCAAGTTGACTACCTCCATCATCACATGAACCCACTAATCTTGAATGTCAACCTAAAGTGCGAATTCATATCTGCCTGAAATTTTTCATTCCCTTTTCATGTATATCATTTGGGGCAGGGGGGTGGAGGCAATGGACCAGATCGACTTGGGTTAGGGTTAACCTTTTTATAAAGTGGGTCGGGTCGTGTCATGGCTAGCCCATTAACAAAGTAGCCGAACTGGGCTTTTTATGTAAACAAATGATCGGGTCGAGCCAACCCATAGACGACCCGCTTTTGGCCCGTTTTAAAATTTTTAAAAAACTTGCCAAAAAAAAACTCTATATAATAATTATTGTTACATATAAAGACATGTTCAACCAATTTTTAGTGTTCTACATGGACTAGTGTTATGACTAGCATGTCAAGTTGCGGTTAAAGGGGATTGTATATAATCCCAAAAATTGAAACAGAAGCTAATTGAATTGTTACGACTAGTTAAATTAGATCAAAATAATCAATCCACAAATATTAAGATTGCTTTGGACAATAAATCCAATTTTTTTTCATTCCTAGACATTCCAATTGAATCAAAGGGGCACTGGTCTAATTACAAGATACTCTAATTGGCTGTTTGGTGAGAAGAAAAGGAATGGAACTTGAAAACATTAGATTTCAAGTTCCTTACCTTGTGTTTGGTGAGACCTTTTTGGGTATGGAACTTGAAATTTGGAGGTTTCAAGTCCCTCCCAAAATCAAGGAACTTGAACCCTCCCTCACTTGGGGGGTTTCAAGTCCCCATCCCCAAGGGATCAACTTATTTGAAAAAAAAAAAAAACTCAAATAATGATTTCTCCCCATGGTTTAAGACTTTAAGTGTTCTTCGCAGATCCAGGGGAGGGGGGAGAGAGAGAAACATTCCTCCATAGCCAAGCATTGCTGCTTGTTGAACACCCTGTCGTCGATGTCAATCCCATCATCGACACCAATGGAGGATCCTTGGTGGGTTGGAGTTGAGGGTCGTTGAAGTGGTCAGACTCTGGGTTTTTAGGGGGGGAACTTTTGGGTTTTGGAGGAAGCAAAACAAAGAAGATGGAGTTGGATTTTTGGGCTTTCTAGAAAGCAAGCAATGAAGATGGAGCAAAGAATGGAGACAAATTCAGATTTCCAGATTTTGGCAGGAGTAAAGAATGATAATGGAAGGGAGGAAGAGAGAGAAAGAGCTACTTCATGGGGAAGATGAATAGTTGAATGTAAAATTCAGTCTGCTGGATGAAGTTGGCAAATGAGTTAAAATTGAATTAGAAAAGTTTTAATTTTTGGGTCAATTTGGTATTCTCAATATTTGAGGGTTGATGTGAATTGGTAGCCAACTACAGAACTCGATTATATTGTGGCTGGGTTTGATTTTTTTTTGTGTGGTAAATTAATATAGAATTATTTAAGAAAAAATAATAAAAATTAAACTAATAACTTATAATTGCATATAATATTTTAAAAATAGGAATAAGTTTGATTCCATTTCATAGCTATTCACCAAACAGTAAGGACTGAAAGTCTGAAACATGTTTCTATTCTAGTTTTCACCAAACAACTGAGTTCAGAATTCAAGTTCCACACCCAACCCCTTATTATTTAAGTCCTGATTCCATTTCATTTCATTTTTTCTCACCAAACATGCCCTAAGTAGTTTGTATGCTATACCACCTAAGCCCAACTGGCTGATTTACAAACATGGATCATTAATGGGTCGGGTCAGTCTACACTGTAGTATGGGCTTTGTTTTTGTACTCGAAATTGGGCTACATTGCAGCCTTGTTCTTTTGGCTTTTGGGTTCTCAGCTTGTTTGCGTCCTTTTTCCCATCTTGAAAGCATGTTTCAAAATCTGTAATAGCAGGACCGTGGTGCCGTTTTGCTTGCTGGATTGTTTAGGGGATATTCGGCTTGAAAGGTTTCAGAGCTTACTCCAAGGCCCGCCAAGTAAACACAATCATACATGGTTTTTGGGGTTTCTCACCATTAGTCTGATGCTCTGATGAGTTTTTAATTAGTGATTATCATAATATACACCCTTCTCATACTTCCTTTTTCTTTTTTGGGTTGGCGTCTTCGAAAACCATTTTAGATAGTTTTGGACATACTATAGCACTATAAAAATGTTTTCCAAGCATTTTAAGTTCATGTTTCCAAATCAACAAGATAGTGAACAAGATAGTGCTAATGAAGTCATTATGCTCATTAGAGTCATTCAGGAATACTTAGAACATCCTAAACTGTTTACAAGGTTAATTGGCAAATTTTCTTGAGACCCCAAACATGAAATCTATTACGCACAGTCTTTAGATTTTTAGAAAAATGTTTGAAAAGCTGTTACAATGGTAAATGTGCGCTCGCCGCTCATATTGACCTCTCTAACTGTTAAGTGGTGCTGTGTGTCCATTCTGAATACCGGATAAGATATTGTGAGATGTTGTACGCTTGTTTCTATGTTGGTTTGGAATGCAATTCAAAATTTACAAAATAACGCTAATAAAGTCGTAATGCTCATTGGAGTTGATTAGAGGTATTTGTGAAATGTCGTAAACATATTATATATGAAGAATACCTGTTAGCTTCCTTACATGCAGTCGAGGAATTACTTAATTTGAATCGGCAACTTGGGTTCTCAAATTTCAAGGAATTATTTGAGGTCATGTGTATGACACCTGTGAATTTCAGATGTAAATTATAGGATGTTTGGATAATTATATATAGAATAAATCGAATTAACCCTTTTAATATTGGATGTGAACGGTATGTTTATTGACAATTGTATTAAGTCAAACCCACCAATCTCATCCAACCATGTTTATTTCTTATCTTATTGACGATTAATTTGATTAATTTGACTCAAAGGAGGATAGTCGGGGTAGGCAATGGATCGAGTTGGGTCGGGTTAGGGTCGATTGTTTACAAAGTGGGTCGGGTCGGTTCACGGTCGGCCCATTAACTATTTCAGTCGGGTCGGGCTCACTGTTAACTTGCTTTTGACCCGTTTTAAAATGGAATAAACTTACATAAAAGAACTGTATATAATAATTATTGTTGTTTATAAAGCGCTAGTAATAAGCTTAATTTATTGTAGCACATAAGTTAGTGTGACAAGTAAGTTGAAAAATAACGGGTCACTAAATGGGTGATTTATGGGGTAATCCAATCTGGCCCGTTAATATGCTTTAATGGGCCGCCCCATTACTGCCCCTGTCCATTATTGATCTGACCTTTTTATTGATTTATTTTAAACAGGTCGACCTGCTTGAACCAATGGGTACCCAACCCGTTGCTTGCCCTTACTACGAGATAGACATGATCAACGGATAGGGGCCCCGCCTCGACCCTAAAAAGTGACGATCAAGGTCGACTTTTTTTTTTGTCTCCGACAAACCTCGACCTTGAAATTGAGGGTACCCGACTATGATTAGGGTTGGGCTCGGGTAGAGGTTTTGACCATCTGACCCAACCTGCTAACCCTTTCTTTTAAAAAAAAAATAAAAATTAAAGTATCTTTAAAATAAAAACAAAATATTTTGGGTTTTATTTGTTTGAAGTCTTTTCGCTTTTTTCTTTCTCGCCTCCACTTAGCCCCCATCCCGTTCACCTCTCCAAATCTCACTGGCTCTTAACCTTTTAACGCTCTTTCTCTGATGTTTAGAGTAGTCGTTTAGTGAACTAATCGTTTTGACTACTAATAACGCATTAGAAAATTTGTAATTACATTATACATGTCATTGGAATATTACATTAGAGTTTAACCTATTGTCTAGTAGAATGTTTAGTGTAAAAATGAAACACAGTAAAAAAAATTCGATGATTCGAGGGTCCCTGCAGGGTCAGGGTCAGGGCTAAGCTGACCTGCATGACAACTGCGTAGAGTTACAGTCAAAAAAACCCTACCCATGATCCGATCATCAACCCGATCTGACTCTCAATTGGATGAGGTCTACTCAGAGGTGACCAAAAGCTTGAACCTTCCCAAACTCATAACTTGAATGAAAGTACCAGACACCATTTTTAATGCTTCTGTAGCATCTCTTGGGACCCTAGAGTCGCAAAGCAATCCACTTAGCCATTGCCCATTGGAGATTGTCTTCATTGACAGAGCCCTGAATCATCAACAAGCCTGCAAAGAATTTATTTTTTTTCAACATTTTGGTGTTGCTTTTGGAGGGAAAACAAGTGGGGAAAAATATTGGAGAAATACAAATGACCAAACTGGCCCCAATTAAAATTTTAGGGGTTGACGTTGTGAATTTGGTTGAGCAGAAGGAAGAACATTTAAGTAGAAATGGTTACTTTGAACTCTACTGTTTGGGCTCGTTCTCTCTCATCAAATGCTCTCTCCGTCTCAACCTTAACAACGCCCTGCAGCTCCAAATAGCTTCAAATCCTCCATCTCTTACAACCTGTGTACTGAATATGTAAAATTCTTGTAACTTTGGTATGAAATTGTTGGGTTTACAGTAGGGATCTGGAAAAGGGTGAAGAAATTGCAGTGAGGCAAGTTTCGTACGGGCTCAACATCAGCAATGGTGTCAGCCATTTTTCTACCTCTGTGATATTTGTGATGAAGGTGGGGATGTTATGAGGATGATGACTGTGTAACATGAAGAGGATGGAGTAGAAAGATTCCAGATTGGTAGACTGGTTCAACTAGCTAGGTATACTACAAGTATGTCATACTCTGTGGCAAATGTGATTATATATAAGTAGAATCAGTTTGTTATCACTGTTATTGTTGTTGTAAATGGTAATTGATTGGTTACATATGTATGCCACGATAATGTTGATTGTATACCACGGTAGTAGGGGTGTTGGTGTTGGGTAAACCAAATTGCATAGAAATGCAGTGAAAATGTTAGTGTATAAGATGACTTTGAGGGAAGGCAGACATCCCCCCACCCCCTAAAAATTTGTAGTGCCATGGCAAGGTGTATAGAGTTGTGCATGACAATGGTAGTGTGAGTGGATAAGTTGTGAGGTAGGCAGTAGCTCCTTTAAGGGGAGAAGTGAAGATGTTATAAAAACGAGTAATCATGTTGTGAAAGGGTGATCATGGTGGTTACAGGCCAACATGAATAAACCTAGAAAACCTTATTGGTATATTGTGGTAGACATAACTTAGGAAATAGGTAAACCGATGGGTATAGTGGTGGGCACTATGTGAGTCACTTGTATGAAGTAAATGATGCACTGAAATATGAGCTAACAAAATGCTTTTAACGTATGACATACAGGGCAACTGCAAAGGTATTAGGGAGGTTGAGTGAAGTGACCGCTCAGGAAAGCGATTGGCAAGTGTGGCTATTGTGACGATCGCGTGGAATGGATAGATGGTGTCATGGTAGTAGGTGGTGGGGGGAGGGAATTAGTTGTTTATGTGTTATGGGGGGAGTGTTGGAGGAATATGGAAATGGAAATGTGAAGTACAAGGGAGGGTCAAGGAGATATGTGCTGGCGAATGAGGTAATGGGGATGGAGGAGGTGCATAGAATGGTGAAGAGACTGTTGGTAGTGATAAGTCAGAGCAGAAAGTTTTGTACAGGTTGAAGTATAACCAGCAAATGTTAATGCCAATTGACGGAAATATAGATGTGAGTATGATTTTCAAGGAAAATCAATAACATGACTATTTATATTATGACCCATGCTGGCGTCGTGGCTTGTAAATGGCCACATGAAGAAGATTGGGAAGAAGATGGACAGGATTAGTTGTTGGTGGACGAGAGCTCGATGAGGAGTACAACCGATGCATATCCCCCCCTCCAACAATGGACGACAACCTAGTAGGCCTCAGTTGATGCATGGAGTCTCAATCCCAAGGCTAGTCCAAACATGTGGTTAGCAATTAGTTTATCCACAATTGCTGAACTTGTTAGCTCATATAAGAACAAAACTTGTCCTCACCCAGCATATATTTTTTGCCTAATTTCTTAGCTAGAATTTGTGGATTAAATTTTACACCATTTGGGAGTAAAATTTGAAAGAAAGAATTATCATTTTTAATTTATTACCCTGTAACCATAAATTTCAAGTCTAAATCGAATCAAGACAAGAAATATGGAATAAATTCAATTTTTGTATTTATAATTAAAAAATGGTTACAATCTCTGAATATTTTGTTACAAATGAACAAATTAAACTCCTCTTATTCGATTTCTTGTTTGTGGCTTGATGGAGGGTCGAAGTAGCTTGAATCTTGATCAAGTTGCGTGCTTCAATCTCCAGAGTAAACGACATGTTTTGATGCGCTTATTGTTTCTTTCTAGAGGGTCTTCTCTGGAGAAATTTCTATCCCTGAATGAAGGGGGATGGAGCCATATTTATAGGGAGGAGCTTCCCCTCTCTTTTAGGGATTGCGGATTAATAGCCATCTTGGGTCGATAGATGGATCTTTAACTCGAGCCGATGACTTGGGAGTCTATTTAAGTTGACGACTTGGTAGCCCACTGAGCCATTAACTTGATAATCTTATTGGGCCGTTAACTTGATATTTCATTGGGTCGTTGACTTGGTGATCGTTTGGGCCCAAATAATTAAATTAATTAATTGGACTACCCAATATTAATTAACTTAAATTATTTAGTGACATGGCACATGTTTAATTTTTTTAGTGCCTACAAATTGTCCCCTCAAGACTAGGTTGCATACACGACTAGGTGTTTAAGCGCGACCGGTGTCTCGACACGCATTTTTTTGGCTCATTGTCCATGCAGACCATTGACTTAATTTTTCATGTTGTCGATTTGACGGGGTGCAATTTTTTTTTTTTTACCGATCTAACAAACTGTCGACATAGCTGTTTCCACTTTCACGTCACTTATTTTTTTTTGGCTAACAATTTGAAGAGAGGATTTTTTTTTCATATATATATATATATATATATATATATATATATATATATATTATAAGAGCTGCATTAAATTTGGTGTAATTAAATACACTTTCCAATTTATAAGATGTGTTCTTCAATGTGTAAAATTCTCTTGCCTAAAATTTGACGACTTATTACGCAAGACAGACCACTGCTTCCTTAAATATGCCCCTTCACTGTACAAGACGACTGTTCGCTCCCTTTTATGCCCATGTTTGTGATTCTTGATGCATGTCCTTCTCTACTTTGGGGTATGTATCTTTGTCTATCATCTTTGCTTCCTCATCTTTTCCAGATACTTTACTTGGGTCACATTCCATTTTTTTCTCTCTCTTTTTTTTTAATTAACAAAATAAGCTTGCGGTCTTGTTCATCATCTCTTTTCTTTCCACGTGACTTTTGCCTGCTTGAACACAGCTGATGTCGTGATGATTGATGTGGACAGGGCTTTTGCGTCTTGTTGCTTTCTTGCATAAACAAGGACAACACCATATTGCTGAAAGTTTGTGGAAATAACACCTTGAGGTAATTGGCTTTCTTTTTGTCAGCATCGTGTTCCAGCAAATATTGCGTCGTCTCACTGTTTGATCGATTAATTTTTTTTTTGTTTATGTATCTTTCTCTGGGACGCAGCCAGGAGCTTTATTACTTCTTTTTTTTTTTTAATAACATGCTTTATTACCGAGCATATAAAACATCTCTCTTTTTTCTTTTTTTCTTTTTTCTTTTTTTTGTTTTTGTTGGGTGCATGAGAAAAAAAATCAGTGTAAAGATGTGAAATTTTATTTACTTATTTTTTTTTATCATGGCTATTTCTATGCAGGTCTTTTTTTTTTAAAGACTTATTGCGCACGAGGTACGACATCGGGATTCGGCAGTTAAAGACTCACTGCGCGTGAGAATGATCGGACTCGATCGTTAGACCTTGACGAGAGAGCTCTCGCATATGCCGGCGGGATGCGATGCTCGAAGACTTGCTGTGCATAAGGGTGATTGGACTCGGTCTTTAGACCTTGAGGAAAGAACCCTCACTCATGCCAGTGAGGCATAACACTTGAAGACTCGTTGTGCGTGAGGGCGATCAGACTTGGTCCTTAGACTTTGAGGAGAGAGCTCTTACACATGCCAGCGGAATGGAACATTTGAAGACTCGTCGTGCGTGAGGGCGATCAGATTCAGTCCTTAGACTTTGAGTAGAGAGTCCTTGCATATACCAATGAGACGTGGCACTTGAAAACTCGTTGTGCGTGAGGGCGATCAGACTCGGTCCTTAGACTTTGAGGAGAGAGCCCTTGCGCATGCCACCGGGATGCAACACTTGAAGACTCGTTGTGAGCGAGGGCGATCAGACTCGGTCCTTAGACTTTGAGGAGAGAACCTCCGCATATGTCAACGAGACGTGCCGCCTAAATATTGAGTCATGCTAATGAGCATGCCAATGATTTCATATCCTTGAAAACTAAACTACTGTGATTTTATTTTTTTTTGCGAAAATACCACCTTCTTTTTTCTTTTTTTTTTAGCATGTACCCAATCATGGCATGATTTAAGGAATGCAAGCGATGAGATAAAATTTATCTTTCTGTCGTGGAACATGAAGAGGCGAAAGTAGAGTTAGGCAGCACATTCATCGTTTACCCATTCTTGCTTTGTCCAGAGTTTGCGTAGATACTCACCGTCCCTCGTTCTGACTTCGCATCACCATTGACTACTAGGGTTGTAGATAGAACGCATGATGATATCCACCTTCTTCACAGTACCATTCATGACAATAGCTGCCCCATCACCCCTTTCCCGCTGCTCAGGCGAAAAATTATTTCCGGTGAGGTTCGTTGGGGGCCAACATTAAAGATGTTTGGGGAATTCTCTTTCATTCTGAAATATTGGGAGTGGGTAGAACACATTCTCTCATGCTTCGGATCCCAATTGAGGACATGTCGTCTCTTTGATGCAGTGTATGCTTCATTATACACTTATGATCGTGGCCATCATGTTATTTGTGCATTTTGTGAGGCTTGGTGCCCTGAGACCAACACTTTGCACACTATAATATAAACTTGGTGGGCTTCCTATTTACGGGAAAATTTATGATGAGGCGGTACCTAGCCGAGATGCATTGTATCGACGTCATCGCGACAATCAGAGATTAATCCAGCCCACATGTAGATACTTGTTTGCTGCTTATAGCCGTCTTGAAAATGCTCGTGATTGAGGGGTTTGCACTGAGCGTTGGATAGATTATTGGTGCAAGAGGCGAGTTAAGCATGGGTCTTTCCCGAGGTGGCGAAGCTCTTCCAAGTCGCGTCCTGTCAAGTCACGACCTAAGTCAACTCATAATCCTTCAGGCGACATTAAGCCTACGACCCTGCAGTGGACTCAAGAAGAATCCACTGTCTTTGATGCACTTGAAATTCTTGTTGATAAAAGAGAGAACACTTATCTAACTGCTTTTCTTTCATGCTGGTTGTGCATTTTTGCTCTTCCCGAAGATGAGAAAGGATTTATTCGTCCTGGCACCTTCGAAGTGGCTAGCAACATGGCAGTTGGATGCAAGCATAGTCTTGCAGTGCCAGCGTTGGCAAGCATTTAGCGTGGCCTCGGTGGTATTTTTAATGCAGGAAAACCCTCAAATTTCATGTCATTCTTTCCTGCTCATTATCTATATGGCTGGCTCGCATGTTACTTCAGCACCCACCATGTACTAGATCCAGCACCTGTGGGTCCTCTAATGGTGCACTATTCTGGCTCTGGAGGGGCAAAGAGTTTTGAGGACGCTCGAAGGCGTATCCATGAAGGGGCGATTGATGATTTGGGTTGCACCATTCTTAACAAGAATAAATATGAGACTTTGAATGATGACGGAACTCTTGGCTATGAGAAGCTCAGCTACCTAATAGATCTCTGCTCTAGTTTCCTACCTCTTCGTCATGCAACGACTCTTTATGTCATTCCTTATAGTCCACATCGATTCAACAGACAGTTTGGTTTCTGGCAAGAGCTACCTGGTGCACTTAAACTTGACCCTTGCATTAGGCCCACATCCTATAATGATGCCTTATACTTTTGGACCGCCATTCTATATAAGAATACCAAGTCCATAGCGACGTTGCCGAATCGTTCCCTACATCTTAACAAGTTCATGACTAAGAAATATCAGGATTGATGGTCTAAGGTGACAATAAGTGACCTCAGGGCCAATGTTGGTCTTCTTCAACAGAGTGCAGGACATGACCCCTCTAAGTCTAAGAAGAGCAGAGGGGGCAATACTTCAAAGGATGGATCTGATTTTGAGGACCAAGATTCTGATGTTGAACGGACCGGAGAGTCTCTTGATACTCCTATTGCTGATAGAGGGGGGGGGGACATTATTGACAATGGTGATAGTGACCAAGATTCAGAAGCTAACTTTAAACGTCGTGGGCATAAGAAACGCAAGACTGTCACTACCAATACTTCTAGTGCACCTCTTGGAGATAGTTTTTTCAATGGCATCACAAGCTGTTCAGACATGCCTAACCTTGAAGATGTAATTGCTCTTCTCTTTGTATAGAACCTTGCGAGACTCATCGCAACCCCCCTGTTTTTCTTCTTCTTCTTCTTCTGTTTTTTTAATGGCTTGATCTTTTCACTCTTTTTTTTTTGCAGATTAGCGCATTCGACTTAGTACAGGAGGCCACCCCTGTCATAGATGAGCAGTTGCTTGAGGAAGTTAATCTCGCAGCCAAGTTGTCAGCCGCCAAGGCCAGTCTTCATGGTGGCAAGGATATAGAAGTTGCAAAGAGGTTGGCATCGCCAGAGGGAGTTGGCGAATCAGTCTTGAAAGGGGCCGAAACATTTCCTACATCACCAACCCATAGTGAGCACTTAGTAGAGGGTCTGACATCTCTTCAACTAGCAGCAAAAAGAATGTCTACTGTCGTCAAGAAAACTGCTAGCCATGAGGTTGTGAAAGGAAAATCGATGGTTGCCGCGGTTTCTGTTACTTCCTTTCGACCAGGTCCTGCTTCTCAAAGTATCATTACTTGCGGCATACGGGCTATAGGTTCTGGCGACCTGAATGCTTTGAAGAATGCTTCATTTGATGAGGTAGCAAAAGTGCATGAGAGCGCCCCTATGATGTATAAAAGCGTTGAACGTCTCAATGGAGACCCAAATCCTCTGAGGAAGCTGGTAGATGATTATGTGAGTAGCATATCTGCATATTTGGCACTCACACAAGCAGCTTTGACACTTCGCCATTCGGATGACCTGGATAAAGAGAAGACCGCCTGAATTGAACAAGTCAACCAAGTACAGTCCCATCTTATCGCAGTGCAGGAAGAGCTAGCTGCCATTAAGGGCAAACATAAGGGTGCAACTGAAAAAGCAGTCCAACTAGAAGAGGCGCTTCGTGTTGCTTGCAAAGAGGAGCAAAAACTTCGGAGTGACATTGAAGCTAAATTGACCTTAGTGGCCACCATTGAGCAATAAGTCATTGAGAAGAAACAAGCTCTTGCTAACCTCGAAGCCATACCCACTTTGTCCCAAGACGAGGCTAAGAAGTTGAAGGAACATGAGCGCGATGTCTTAGAGTTGCAACTCTTACTCAACCCTGATAACTGGATTGTTCATGTTAGTGAATTCTTGACACACTTTATACAATAGTAATTTTTTTGCTACTTCTTCACCTCTTTCTTATGTTTCATTTGACTGTACTTGCTAATTTTATTCACAAGCTACCTACATACTCAAGAAAAGTTATAATTTTTCAATGAGATCAAGCCATAATGTAGTTCAACAAACAGTGCTCCAAGTATTTGTTTTGCCGTTCACAGTTTATACTCTTGCGGCCCAGGAGTAGTACAAGATTTATTTATTTATTTATTTTTTTAGCCGTTCACAGTTTATACTCTTGTGGGCCAAGAGTATTACAAAGGAATTTAACTTGAAAGAACGAGCAATTTAGGCTCTTACTTAGGAGCTTAAAAACAATTTTTATGGGTAGTAGCACTTCAAAAACCTGCCATTGATTGGTCCTACTCGCACTCCTACTGCGTCGACTATCTTGTAGGCACCGTTTGAGTAGACTTCACAAACAATATAGGGGCCTTCCCATTTAGGGGTAAACTTGCTCCCTGTCCTATGCGTCATGATGATCGACCGTCTTACTGCGAGCGCTTGATCTCCAACCAGGAATGAGTGAGGTTAAACCTTTTTGTTGAATGCTGGTGACAAACGTGCTTGATAACACTCCAGTTTTTGTTGCGCCTGGAGCCTTTTCTCATCAAGAGATTCCAACTTTGCTAGGCGGAGTTTGTGATTTTCATCCTCACTTAAGCATTCCAGTATAGCAATGCGAAGTGATGGGATCTGAATTTCCAAAGGTAAGACAGCCTCTACGCCGTACACGAGCGCATAGGGAGTTGATTGCATTGGTGTCTTGTAGGTGGTTCGATAAGCCCAAAGTGCTTCTCCAAGCCTTTCATGCTAGTCCTGCTTGAATTTTACCACCACCTTCTTTAATAAGTTGCACAATATTTTGTTAAACACTTCTGCTAGCCCGTTTGCAGGTGCATGGTACATTGAAGACTTATGCTGAGTGAACTTAAATTTCTCACAGAGACTAGTCATTAGCTTTTTGAAGAATGGTTTTCCATTATCAGTGATAATGTATCGAGACACACCATATCGGTAGATGATATGCGTTCGAATAAAATCAACAACATTCTGCTTCTTGACTTCTTTTAATGTGATTGCCTCCGCCCATTTAGAGAAATAATCGGTGGCTGCAAGAATGTATAAATGACCAGCTGAAGACTTAAGAGTAAAGGGCCCCACAACATCAAGACCCCATGCCTCAAATGGCCAGGAAGCTACGGTTGGGTAGAGTGGTTCCAGAGGTTGGTGAATGAAATTGGCGTGGAACTGGCATGCATCGCACGTTTTTGCAAAGTCAATGCAATCATGCACCATGGTGGGCCAGTAATAGCCCATTCTCTTGAGGCGATCATACAATTTAGGCCCGGACTTATGTGCGCCACACACCCCTGAGTGAACTTTCTCCATTACTTGCTGTGCTTCCTCTTTGCCTAAGCACCTTAACCAAAGACTAAGGAAGGAGCGTCGAGAGAGAGCATCGTTGTAATAAAGAAAATGTGGTGCTCGCCTTTGGATTTCCGTCTTATGCCTAGCATCATTTGGCAGCTTCCCGTGCTTCAGGTAATCAATCAGCGGGTGATGCCAATCTTCCTTTTCCACCTCATAAACATAGACTGCATTAACTCCCTGGATGAGTTCGTCTTCTGATGGTGTGACTACCCACTTACCGCAAACTGGAATCGTCATATCTTCTTCTGCCCCTAGTACCAAAGTGGCTGCAAGATTTACGAGCGTGTCGGCCATCTTGTTAGCACGCCTAGGGATGTGCTGCAACTTGACGGTATCTAACTTATCTAAGATTTGGAGGGCCTGTGTGTGATACAGGATCAAATCCTTTTTCTTAATCTCATACTCCTCCAGAAGTTGATTGATGACCAGTTGTGAATCTCCGTACACATCTAAGTCTCTGATGCCTATCTCTATGGCCATTTGGAGGCCCAAGATAAGTGCTTGATATTCAGCCATGTTATTGGAGCATAACTGAGTTAACGCAAATGAGTATGGGAGGATGTGTTTCTCAGGGGAGATGAGCACTACCCCTGCTCCAGCGCCATCTTGTCGTGTCGCACCGCCAAAGTACATTTCCCACGGGGTAAGAATGTCTATGACAAATACTTCTTCACTGGGTAGATCATCGTTTAGCTCCCACTCGTCACGAATTGGGTGATCTATTAGGAAGTCTGCCAGTACCTGCTCTTTAGCAGCCTTTTGTGGTACGTAGACGAGGTCGTATTGTTCCAAGATAATAGCCCACTTTCCTAGCCGTCCACTCAGGACCGGTCTGGACAAGATATACCTGATTGGGTCAGCCTTAGAGATGACCCATACTGTGTGAGCTTGCATGTAATGCCTTAACTTCTGCACAGCAAACATGAGAGCCAGACATATCTTTTCAATTGGGGAGTAATTTAACTCAGCCCCGACCAAGGTTTGACTCAGGTAGTAAAGAGCTCTCTCTTTGCCCTCCTCATTTTCCTGTGCACACAATGCCCCTAGTGATCTTTCTTGGGCCGCAATGTAAAGTATCAAAGCCTTACCGGGAACTGGAGCTCCTAGCACCGGTGGGCTTGACAAATATTTTTTGATACTTTTAAAGGCATTCATGCATGATTCATCCCATTCAAAAGATGCCCCTTTCTTCATGAGGTGGCTGGACAGATAACAACGACCGACCAAGTTTGATATGAACCTCTTGATATATGCTAAGCGCCCTTGTAATCTGTGAAGCTCCTTAAGGTTCCTAAGCGCGGGCATGCCTTGAATGGCTTTGACTTTAGCTTGGTCAATTTCAATGCCTCAATGTCGGACAATAAAGCCTAAGAATTTACCGGAAGTAACGTCAAATGCGCACTTAAGTGGATTCATCTTGATTTGACATCTTCGTAATCTCTTGAAGATTTGCTGGAGATCACGCAAATGGTCTGGCCTCTTTCTTGACTTGACCACTAGATCGTCAACGTAGCATTCCACCGTCTTGTGTAGCATGTCCTCGAAGATAGTTTGCATCGCCCTTTGGTACGTGGCTCCTGCGTTTTTCAAGTTGAATGGCATCACCTTGTAGCAAAAGATACCTTTAGGTGTGAGGAAAGCTGTGGCTTCCTGATCTTTTGGCGCCATTTGAATCTAATTGTATCCTGTTGTGCAACCCATAAAGGACAGAGCTTCATGTCCTGTTGTAGAATCAATCATGAGTTCCGTCACAGGCAGTGGAAAATCATCTTTGGGGCAGACATCATTGAGATCCCGAAAATCCACACAAACACGCAGTTGGCCGTTCTTTTTCCTTACAGGGACCATGTTCGCAATCCACGTTGGGTACTTGACTTCGCGAATGAATCCCGCCTCTAGGAGTTTGTTGACCTCCTTTTCGATTTCTGGTACTAACTCCGATCGGAAGCATTGTTGGGACTATTTCTTAGGTGAAACACCCTTTTTGATAGATAAGCAGTGGACTGTGACTTTTGGGTCTAACCTGGGCATTTCTTTGTAGCTCCAAGCAAACACATCTTTGTACTCGGACAGGAGATCAAAATACTCATTTTCCTCTTTGGGTGTGAGCAATGAGCTCACGTAAATAGGGCGAGGGTCCTCGTTAGTTCCAAGATTCAACTCTTTGAGTTCGTCTACCATGGCTTGCCCTCCGTCTTCTAGAGTCTCAGGAGTTTCCGCGAGTTCTATTTCGATGTCTGAGTCAGCAACTTCTCAGACTGTGATATGATTGGAGGAAGTTTGTTCCTCTTACTTGAGCTCCTCTTTGGGGCTTGGATTAACCCTATGGCCATTGAAAACCATTGTGCGTCTCTTGACTCTCAGTTAACCCTCTGTCTTCACATCTAGAGTCGACAATCGTTTCATACGAGAAGGGATGGCACTTTGGACTTCATTTATTTCGCCAAGACGACCAAATATTGAGCCCCTCTCCTGTGTGGATGGCAAGCTTGCCAATTCTTCACCTGACTTGGTCCTGGTGAAGACTGAAGGTTTAGGTTGTGTGCCGACTTTTAACCTCCAGAAAGTAGAAGACTTTGAGACCTTGCCATTTCCCACTCTATCGAACACAGAAGCACGTCCTCATGAAGTGGAAGATTACAATCTATCAAACACAGAGGATTTTGGTTTGTTCTTGCCATCTTCTTCATCATTTTCAATAATCTCTCCTGCTGTAATATACTGAGCAGAGGACTGCTTGTCTTTACGCTGTCCAGAAATCCAAATGGGTTGAGGCGGTACATAACCAATACCTACCTTCGGAACTACCACTATGCCACCTTGCTCTTGTATTTTCTTTTGTGTCTCATTGATGTCGTAGGGCTTAGCTTTAATGACATGTCCCAAAGAAACTGGCCTATCAAAGTCATAATCAGATTTCTTCATTAGCTTGTATGCATTTGGATCAAATCCATCATCGGTGCGCACCTTCGGCAAGTCACTCTCTTCTTGAAGTGAGCCCTTGGAAGAAACAACGAAGCCAGAGAGAGGGGCTCTAGCCACCCTGCTTTTACTAGCATTATGAGTTGGAAGCACACCTTTATCTCCAAGGATACGATAATTGGTCTCCTTGAATTTGCTAATAAGCTTAGTTGCGCTTTCAAGAGTTGTGCATTTACTGAATGGCGCTTCACCTTCCTTGCGACGGGATTTAGGAATGTACCTGAATACTGGCGCTTCAGGCTTTGTTGTAAGAACTACCCTTTTGAAAGAAGGATCTGTTGTTACTTGACTACTTTCCCTCTCACATTGTTGTCGTTGTTTGGCATTATCATTAGTGCCAATGTTTGTCTTCACATGAGTATCTTCATCACTCCTCTTACAGGTAGAGGAGATAAAGGTTGACATAGCTTCCTTAAAAGGGGCTCATTCCTTAAAGAATCTTGCATCGGCGAAATGAGATTCAGCCTTCGCAAATGGTTTAACATCACCATTTATCTTCTTCTCTCCATTGCGGTAATACTTGAGACACTGGTGCAAAGTTGATGCCACCACCCCATGCTCATGAAGCCAAGGTCGTCCTAGCAACAACTTTTATGAAGTTTTTGAATCTATCACATGAAAGATAGATGTTGTGGACAGATCACCCATTGCCAACTCAAGGCGAATCATGCCGATTGCACGTTGACCCTCTAGGTTGAAGCCTTGTATCATCATCCGGCTCTTGGAGAGTTCCTCAACAGTAATCCCTAAGTCGTTCATAGTAGACTTGGGCATGATGTTGACCGCCGAGCCACCATCTACCAAGATGCGTTTGACGTTTTGCCCCCGAACATAGCCAGTGACAAACAATGGACGATTCTGGGGTTTTGACCCAAGCAATAGATCATCATCTGTCAACGACATAGCCATGTTACTAGTGACGCACTGAGTTGGAAGCTTTGCAGGCTCTTTGGCTTCCTTTACTTTGTCAGCATATGACTTTGCCTAGCGCATGGCAGCTGCAACTTGCTCACGTATTTCATGAGGCAGCTGAAAAATTTCTTTCCAACTCATGCATTTGGGCAAAGCTTCTAAGATGGCGAGGACTCCGTCATCTGTATTTGAAGAGGACACCTTTTAGAGATCTTCCTATGCATCTTCATCATCATCCTCATCTTCAAGCTCAGAACATGAAACCATGTTAACTGTAGCATTCTTAAATAAGCCCCTTGGGAAAAATTCTTTTAATGTGACAGGGACAAGGGGTTTTTGTTCAAGCAGCTCGACCGGTTAAACTCTATGCCTCTTACCAGAATTGGGCTTCTTCTTCCCCCTACGGTATTGAGGCTTCTTATTTCTGGTGTGACTCTTTCTTTGACGAAGTGGGGGGTGGTTGAACCTGCATTTGCTTCCTAGGCCTTCATCTAGTGACTAGCATCCATCCTTCATTGTCTTCGTCAGGAATGTTTTGCACATGCTCAGCCTCCATAAGTGTCGCCGGAGCCATTAATGAAAGCATTACTGGCTCAAAGCTTCCAAATTGTATGGTAACCCACTCTTCTTTCATCGCAGGAGCCAGGTCACAATGCTCACACAAAATTGTCGTGTGATTGGTTTCAGCCGCCTCATCCAAGTTTAGGATGATCGTTCCATCTTGTGCCAACTGCATAATACGCTCCTTGAGCGTTATGCACTTTTCAAGAGGGTGACTAATGATCCTGTGATACTAACAGTACTTTGGGTCATTCACCTTGCCTGCTTCTTCGGGGCGTTTTGATGGCGATAACTCAATGATACCCTCTAACAAATCATCCAACATGCCGGACAGATCTGAGTCAGGGAATGGGTACTTCTTTTCTTGAAGCTCTTTCAACGTAGGGCGCTTCTTCCCTGCTTCTTTCATTGGTGGGCGTTGCTTCTCCTCTACTCTTGATTTCCTTGAAATCCGGATCGGTTCGCTTGTAGTGACCGACATGGATTCTTTGGCGGAGCTCTTGGAGGACTTAGGATTTTTCTTGAAGTCACCCTTGTCCTTCCTTGCTTCAAAAGTAGGGAAAGCTTTTCCACGATGATTAGCTATCGTCATATCCATGTCATGCACCTTAGTAGCCAATTCTTGGAAAGTCCTAGGCTTGCTCATCTGTAGGACGTAATGTAGGTCCCACTCCATGCCTTGAGCACACATCTTTACCGCAGAAGTCTTAGATAATCGATCCTTACACTCGAGGCTCAGTGAGGGCCAGCGGTTGATGTAGTCAAGAACAGGTTCGTCTTTCCACTATTTAGTATTTGTTAGCTCAGTCACACTAACAGTGCGTTGGGTGCTATAGAACCTGTTCAGAAACTCTTGCTCCATCTACTCGCAGCTATCAACGGACTCGGGCAGCAGATTGGTATACCAGTCGAACCCGATGCCCTTCAAAGTCCGAACGAACTGTTTCACCAGTAAGTCACTGCTAGTACCGGCATTGTTGCACGTCTTAATGAAGTGCGCAACATGTTGTTTTGGGTTGCCCTTCCCATCAAATTGGTTGAACTTGGGAGGTTAGTAACCATAAGGCATACGAAGAGCGTCAATCCTCTTCGTGTAGGGTTTGGTGTATAGATGACTTTTCCGTGAACCGACTCCTAGCTAAGTTTTGACAGCATTGGTAATCAACTCCTGGATTTGTTCACAAGTCATTGCACTTAGAGATGAGTCATTTTGCGGCTTGTCGCCCTTCTTTGACCTGCCATCATCTTCAGAAGCCTCGCTTCGGTTGGACCCTTTTTCGTCCTTATCGCTGCTTGCGCCTTTATTGGACGATGCACATGGCCCTTTGTCCAGTTTCTTCAGCAACTTAGCAATATGTTCCTCTTGGCGCTTGATGCACGCATCTTTTTCTGCACTCTCCTTAGAGAGCCTTTCCAACATGGCTTTCATGCCAGCGAACTCTTCTTCAAAATTGACAGCTCCAACCATCATAGCAGGCATGATGACGGTTGGGGATGATTCAGCCTCAAATTGTGGAAGGGCTGCTCTTCTCGGTGACGACGCAGAAGAATCACTGTTGTAATAATCTTCCGCTTTAAAAAATGGAGATTGATGCTTTATCTTCATTTCCTGAATGGATTTCTCCTTGAGAGGGTCAACAGACGGAACTTTACTAATTGCACCACGCATGTCAGGGTCAGCATTATCGGTCGAATGCAAGGATGCAATTGCAACTGCTCTTTTGGTGACAGTGGTTGCTGCAACCTTTGCCATATTTCTTGTCACCACTCTGGTGCTTTGCTTACTGGAGGTAGTGTCAGAGTTAAAGGATCTTCGTTGGAAAGATCCGGATTTCTTCTTCAAAGGTAGAGAGGCGGCATTCCTTGTGGTCATATCTTCCTTGCGAAGAGTTGGTTGAAAATTCCAGATTTCCAAGAGATGGAGATGAGAGGCAGAGTGGTCCCATCGGACGTGCCAAAAATTTGTAACCACAAATTTCAAATCTAAATCGAATCAAGACAAGAAATATGGAACAAATTCAATTTTTGTATTTATAATTAAAAAATGGGTACAATAGCTGAATATTTTGTTACAAATGAACAAATTAAACTCCTCTAATTCGATCTCTTGTTTGTGACTTGATAAAGGGCCGAAGTAGCCTGAATCTCGATCAAGTTGCGTGCTTCAATCTCTAGAGTAAACAACACGTTTTGATGTGCTTATTGTTTCTTTCTAGAGAGTTTTCTATGGAGAGAATTTCTATCCTCGAATGAAGGGGGATGGAGCCATATTTATAGGGAGGAGCTTCCCCTCTCTTTTAGGGATTGTGGATTAATAGCCCTCTTGGGTCGATAGATAGACCTTTAACTCGGGCCGATAACTTAGGAGTCTATTTAAGTTGACGACTTGGTAGCCCACTGGGCCATTGATTTGATAATCTTATCGACTCGTTGACTTGATACTTCATTGGGCCGTTGACTTGGTGATCGTTTGGGCCCAAATAATTAAATTAATTAATTGGACTAGCCAATATTAATTAACTTACATTATTTAGAGACATGGCACATATTTAATTTTTTTTGTGCCTACATACCCATTTCACATTTTATTATTATTGTTTCATTGTTGAAGGTATGTGCATTATTTTTTTTCCAAAGCGACCCGTTTAATAATTAGATTAATTTTATTTAGCTATAGCTCAAGTGCTTATTTATACTTTGAATTGGGTTATTCGGGAGCATAGCGTAATTCATTTTGATTCCACTCTGCCAATTCAACCTATAATTGCATAAAGAAATATACATATATAAAATATAAAATTCAAACGCAGCGCCCAACTTAATTAAATTTTAATTGAGATAATTCAACTTAATTAGCATAATGTTAGGTTCGGGCCGTTACCCAGATCGTGTAAAACATTAACATTCATTCAATTAGTAATAGGCAACATATCATGGTAAACATTAACATTAGTTCACTTGTTCTCGGCGCTAGCCTTCCCACAAATACAAATGTTAGAATTGCATGCAAATAAGTCACCGCATCAAATGACCACCCATCTTTAATTCATGGATTATTTGTCAAGCTAAATACATTTGGTAAGATGGTACAACTACTACTACATCATCATCCAATAGTTGCGCAAAGTGCAGGCTAGGTACATAGTTCCCACCACTATACCCATCGATTTACCTATTTCCTAAGTTATGTCTACCACGGTATACCAATAAGGCTTCCCGGGTTTACCAATGTTGGCGTGCAACCACCATGATCACCCTTTCACAACATGATTACCCGTTTTTATAACATCTTCACTTCTCGCCTTGAAGGAGCTATTGCCTACCCACAACTTATCCACTCACACTGCCATTGTCATGCACAACTCTATACACCTTGCTATGGCACAACAAAATTTTTTTGGCAGGGGGGGGAGGATGTCTGCCTTCCCTCAAAGTCGTCTTATACACTAAAGTTTTCACTCCATTTCCATGCAATTTGGTTTACCCAACACCGACACCCCTGCTACCATGGTATACAATCAACATCATCATGGCATACATATGTAACAAATCAATTACCATTCATCACAACAATAATAGTGGCAACAAACTGATTCTACTTATATATAACTCACATTTGCCACCGAGTATGACATACTTGTGGTATACCCAGCTAGTTGAACTAGTCTACCAATATAGAATATTTCCACTCCTTCCTCTTCACGTTACACAGTCATCATCCTCATAACATTCCCACATTCATCACAAATAGCACACAGGTAGAAAAATGGTTGACGTCATTGCTGATGTTGAGCCCGTACGAAGCTTGCAATTTCTTCACCCTTTTCCAGATCCCTGCTGCAAACCCATCAATTTCACACCAAAATTACAAAAATTTCACACATTCAATACACAGATTGTGAAAGGTGGAGGAGTTGAAGCTATTTGGAGCTGCAGGGCGTTGCTGAGGTTGAGATGGAGAGAGCATTTGATGAGAGAGAATGAGCCCAAACAGTAGACTTCAAAGTAACCACTTCCACTTAAATGTTCTTCCTTCTGCTCAACCAAATTCACAAGGTCCGCCCCTAAAATTTTTAATTGGGAGCAGTTTGATCATTTACATTTCTCCAATAATTTTTTCCCACTTGTTTGCCCTTCAAAAGCAACACGAAAATGTTGAAAAAAAATGAACTGCTTGCACTAACCTCCCAGTAAATTTCCCTTTCCCTCCTTTTAATGACTGCAACTGTGCAACTCAATCTTGCTTTCCTGCAGTGACTTGTAGGTAGGGGTGTTCATCGGTCCAAGACCGGACCGGACCGGCTGGACCGAAAACCGAAAATTTGCCAGACCTTGGACTGAGGACCGAACCGGACCAGCTCCAGACATTTGCCTCTTGATGAGCTTGAAATTTTCAACAGATACCCACATGAAAAAAAAAAGAAAAAAGAAATGCAGTCTTAGCAAGAATTCAACATTCTATCATAGATTTAGAAAGGCATCATAAAAGCTCTTCAACAAGGGGCTTAAACAAGGCATTAAAGCAGAAACAATCATCTTCCAGCAAGAGAGAGAGAGAGAGAGAGAGAGAGAGATATACAATACCCAAATCAAAAACGAAGGAAGAACGAAGATAGATCCATGGATACGCTGCTAGAAGCCACTAACCAAATCAAATTCACAAAACCCTAGAACAAATTCACAAAATCAGAAAACCCTAGATACACAATAATCTCAAGTCAAAAACCCAAATTAATACAATACCCAAATCCAAGCATACCTCCAGGCTCCACCAACTGAAACGCCGCACCGGAAGCCGCCGGACGTTGGCCGGTGTTCGCACAGATCAGAGAGCAGAGAGAATTCGAGCGACTAGGGGTGTTCAACGATGAACAATAGCAACTGAAGACTGCGAGATGAAGTGGCAGAGAGTAGAGAGTGAGAGAGCTGAGCGCGAGGAAGAAGATGAGCGACACTGCGAGTCAAGAGGAAGAAGATGATTGACAGACTGAGCGAGAGGGACAGAGCGAGAGGGAAGAGCAAGAGCGAGTTCAGGCCTGAGGGAGAACGAGAACTCGAGAAGACCGAAGAAGTGAAGAGTGAAGACTGAAAGGGGCAAAGGGCCAGGCTAAATTATTTTTTTTAAAAAAAAAACTCTGTCCAGTCCGGTCCTGGACCGGGTGGGCCGGCTGATGGACCGACCGGACCGGACAGAGTTTTTTTTTAAAAATAATTTGGCGACCGAAACTCGGTCCGGTCCTCGGTCCGGTCCTTTTTTATTTTCAGTCTTCGGTCCGGTCCGGTCCTGGACCATTTAATGAACACCCCTACTTGTAGGTCTCTTAAGTATCCACCCTGCAAAATGGTTCCTTCTAATCGATCTTACGGATAAACAGAAAAATTCCAAGTGCCTCATCATTCTCAACAATCTTGCCACACAAATCTGCCATAACAATTCCATTTACAATATGCCTTCATTACAATTACCAAGAGAGGGAGAAACAAAGGAATAAAGCTCATTTGTAAAACTAAATACAACAGAAATGGGGACTGGGCGCTATTGATCTAACAAAAATACATCATGCCATAATGGACATGAGATAGATTTCTTGCTTCGTGTGCTAGTGCTCCATATTTGAAACTCAAAATTCATATACATCAGCGAAAGAGAATGAAAGCGGTCGTTCAATCAACGTGTTCATGGTTTTCTGAAACTTCCTGCAGGGCAAGAACAAGACCTATGAGAAAAATGCAAGTCTCCAATTTCGAAAAGTAGTTGGCTGAAATCAATGGAGAAACAAGATATGAAGAGTTCGCTCTGTGGCCCACTGCATTCTGACCACTGATGAGGATTTCTTACATTTTCTTAGTCTTATGATTTTTATTTTATTTTATTTTTTGGAAATGGGTAAAAACATGATAACTCGGGTAGGCGTTCTTACAAGGTTTCTGCTCAAGTTGTCATCCAAGATAATGTTTGAGAAATGAGTAGAATAACTGGATCCCCAAAAAACGGGTGAGGAGAATGATGGTCCATTTCCGGGCCATCCAGTCCGTAGTCGCATTAGCTTTCAGGAATATGTGTTGGATGGAGGTTTTTATAGTCAGTTTAGGAACTGCTCGGATATGAATATTGCAGGTTAGGAATTGAAGGGAAAAAATATATATATATAGGTTAAGAAAACAGGGTTGGCAATTAACTCCATAGGGTTACATCAAAATTCGTTCATCCATTGACATCAAAGTGTGCAAACAACCTGACATAATTTTTCTTTTTTTTTGGATGTGTAGACCTAGGGAGAATCGAACCTTGGCCTTCCATGTCAAAATGAAGCATCACGCCACTCGGTCACCCCCAAAGGGGCAGATAGGCCTTGACATAATTGAACTATACTTGACACTATTGACCCAATATAAAAGCATATTATTTTGATCTGAACCCAGACTGACCATATTTGAACAAGACAGATCCCCAAATTCACCTGATCAAGATTGATTGAAAGTTCTTGATCAGCTTATAGGACAAATCAACAACAGGCGCAAGTATGGCTGCATCCTAAACCAAGCCAGACAATCTATTTGCCATATCTATGAATTCATCATGAGTATATGCATCTTTGTAAGGTGCCAATGCATAATAATGTGGTGTTATTTGCACACAGGAAACGAGCCCCCATTGACCATGAGCAGTAATGCTGCAAATACTGAATCTAATCAAATGCACTTAATTTTGACAAGGAGCACATGCACTGAATATCATGATGGAGCACAATGCACTGAATATCATGATGGAGCACATGCACTGAATATCATGATGGAGCACAATTTACACCTATATATTCAATTGCTAATGTGCTGGAGACAACAGAGATCGCTTACCTTCTGACAGCTTTCTGCAGGTAATAGTGCTGGTGGAGATTCAACCCCTGATGATAGAAGACGAGACATTCGCCTGCTGTATTTTCTCAGTTGGTTGGATGTACTGCAAGTCCGATGAGGGAGTTAATCTAAGAATCCACAAAATGGAGAACCAGTGAACTGCTAAGTGCTAACTATACCATATGATGCACACAGGCATCACCCTCAACCCCTTTGCCCCAAAAAAGGAGGCCACTTGAATTGATCCTACTGAAACCAAAACAGCACAAAGTTTGCCTAACAAATACTGATATACTCTCTCAGTAAACTTAGATATTACGCTCAGAGCAGAACAAGCAGGACTGAAACTGAAATGACCAAGTTGAGCCTTATCCAATTCAAATTCTCCAATTCAATCTGAGCCAACCCAAAGTCAATCTGACTTTAAGCTAACCATACAACTGTTTCTAAAGGCATAAAAGATAAACACAAATAAATAAGAAGAATGAGAGAGAACTCACCTGAGTCTATGCCGGTTAAATGAATCCAAGAATGCGATTAGTCCATACAGAACACTTCGAAGAGCGCGGAATAACTGCAAGAGGTGATTGTTCTCAACCAAATGACATTGCCATGGTCCGTTGAACTAGAGTTATCTCCAGTATCAATGCACAATTAATTATAGGTTAGCATACCTTTGAAAATAGATCTTTCCATAGAGAATTCCACACAGAAACCTCATTTGTGGTTGGCTTTGCGTCAAATAAACGTGTAGCCAAATGACCAATCTCAGTTACTCCATTCAATATGATCATTAGCACTCCTTCAAGGACCTGGTATATACCAGTGCAAAAGGATGCTGCATGATTTCCCATGGCAGAGCAGACCCCAAGAGGAACTTGACAAAGCTTCCATAGCGAATAAAACAAAGGCCTAAAAAAAGCAACTGGATAAGATGATGGAGATAAGTCAGATCCTCTGGGACTGCTGATGGTAGATAACAAGGGCACTGAAGAGAACTAACAATATGAACAAAAATGTGTTGGGCTTAGTTTTAGGGTTGGCAGTGTCTGATATTACATTAGATCAATGCCCGAATGAGATCCCAAATTAGTGAGTGGAACATCAATCCCAATCCCACTTGAAAGGACTAACATTGGACCCATAATCACATAATTTTGATTGTTCTGCACAAAAATCAGCTAGTTCTTTCTTCCTATTTTTTTGGGGGGGGGGATAAACTCAGGCAAAAACGAAAAGTAGTTAATCATTACAAGAAAGAAATGCTTGCAATATGTTAACAGATGAAAATTAGCAAAAGAACTCGAGCTCTCAGCCTTCATAATGTTTTTACTGTGGTCACTTATAAGGCAACTGCCGCAAACGATATTATAGACAGGAGCAGCATACCTATACGTGTTAAATATGAGTACAGAAGCACGAATAGTGAGATCAGAGGGTGAAATAGGGCAGCACAGAGGCTGCAAATGGAAATCACCGTAGAGGACAGTGCATCGTAGACATATGATCCCCCGTTGTATAAAAGAAGCCACACTGGTGAAGCAAACTCCATTAGATCCTGAAGTGGTTCCATCAGAGGTTTTATCAGAACTAAAAACAGCAGTTTTAGTACATGTCCAGTTTTCAGAAACCACTTTATTGCTCTCTCAAAGTTCTGAAGGAACAACATTGTTCCCAGATATCTAATCCTAGAGATCATATCGGACTCCTCGATCCAGTTGAAAAGAGGCCCGCAAATGTGAGAAGCAGTTGCCTTCAGTAGTGGAACATTCTTATAGAGATCATAAAACCCAATCATGCAAGTGACAAAAGAGATTAATATATACAGTATCCTGACTAAAGGCCGCATCCAAGGTCGATACACTTTACAGAATAAAGGATATGATTGCAGAAAGATGACCCAAGAAGGCAGGCCTGACTCAAGTAAAGTCAGAAGCCTCAAGTCAGATGTGATTATCTCTTTGAATGTGAAGGGAAGGTCCCGGTTATTGAAATAGAATTTGAGTAGAGTATCCTTATACTGAACAGATTCAATAACAGCATTCTGTGGTGCTGTAGGTGTCTTCTGTTCATGCTCCTCTTCTGCGGGTTTGGCGCATTCTTTGACATCAAAAGATTCACTTCTCTTTACTTGCTTTCTGTCATCCAAAAGCGATTCATTAAAAGAGACTCCAATTTTCCGAGGAGTATGTGAAGGAATGTTGTCATTGAGGAACATTAAGCATTCCGACAATGATGGAGTCTCAGAACGTAACCCCGAAAACCATGATGGGATACAACTGGAGGCATGGTGAATACTGTGAAAATCCAATTTCCTCATAGATTTTACTTCAAAGGCCATTGAGGCATCATCCATCTGTTAGCAACATGAGTTAGTAGCGTGATTTAGCTAAAATCTTTCGACAATGAGAAGACATAGTATGGATCTCAGCACAAAAATCTATCGAATTGTCGTATAACCATGGTAAATGATTACTGATGGCACATGCTTTTCCTCACAATCTCCCATTTAATTTTGTTGCAGATGAAATTTCGAAAAATTAACATTGGAAATCTGAAATCTAAGCCAATCTAGATAAAAATGAATGTCGCAATCACATATCAAGTACAGTCTAGTTAATCTTAATCAAGAGTGGGATTTTTAAAAGAAAATGGAATCTGGAGGGAGAATTAGGGGAATAGAGCATACACTTAACCAAGGGGGAGAGCCAAGGGGGAGACCAAGATATTAAGCACGTCTAGAGTCTCCTCACCATTGCAACAGAACAAATTCGTCATCAACCCAAGAAAATATCCAGATTTGAAAATTCACTGAATTTGAAAGTACTTCATCTCTATTTCCTTATGATTTGAATTCCACAGAGGTTCCCCTATTGTCCCATATCTCTTCTCATAAGCATAAAACATACACTTTTCCAGCAAAGAGTAACAAGGGAAATTATTGAGTACCTGAAGCACATTGTAATAGTGAATGCCACGCATATCATTCCAAGAAACTTCAAATACAATGAAACCATGCAAGGCTACGTGTAGATCAACCAATGGGAACAAAGCAGTGACTCTCCATCTCCGGGAATTGACAAAAGACACCCATTTGTACAGCCTCTTCCTTTTGTCGTCTGAGGATATCGAGGTATCCTTGAACCTTGCACTCCCACGCCTTACCAAAGATCTGGTGTTTTTAAAAGGTGATGGCCTGTACTGTTTTATTGCAGAAACCAAGGTAAGTGATAATACGAAAATACATTCTTTTTATAGGCTACGGCCAAAGAGAAAACAAATCTTTTCCTAAGACAAACAATAACCTTCGTGGCAAGCAGTTCCCTTAGGTGGATGGATGCTGAGTGATTATTGTTCATCCGCCATGAATGGTTATCAACCAGAATCAGAAACTTGTGACTAGCCTTTGCAAAGAACAAGTATGCTTGTGAAAGATAAGATTGTGCATCCCTGCCATAAAGAGAGAAGAGTTCTAATGAAATGGTTGTGATGGAGATTTCCCAACGCATAAGTTATGTTAGCAGAAACCAAGGTGACCCGAACTTGCTATGTTTATCAGATTTTGATCCAGCTCAGTGAACAGCAAGGATTTGTCTCACTGTAGTTTCAATTCCCCCCCCCCCCCCCAAAAAAAAAAAAAAAAATCAGTGGCAGTTTAGCTAAACCAGTACCCGAGACTACCACCTAAGCAGCGTGTGAAAAGGACTCAAACATGTGCAACCGTACCTCTAACTTGCAGAGAGGCTGTAGCCATTGGACCTTAAGTTTTAAGCACATATATGGCCTGCTATACTGTAGTGTAAGAAGTAGATGACAATTCAGGGATGCACTTTGCTATGGTCCACAATAACTCAATGCCAAAAGAAAAGGAAAAGAAGGGCCAAAATTAACTTTCTCCAACTACCCAAAAGATGAACAAACAGTATGATACAAGATAAGACCTTCGATTATAATTTTATAATGAGAGTGGATAAATTTTAATTTGCACTAATTGATATTGAAAAATTATACACTAACAAAGAGTATACTAAGGCTCCGTTTGATCCGTAGAAAATTTGGTGGAAAGAAAAGTTGAAGGGAAAAAAAATGTGAAGAAAAAAAAAGTAGGGAGAAATGAATTTTTGTATCTTGTTTGGATTGAGGAAAAAATATAAGAATTTAGATGAGAAATTGAATGTTGATGAACCACTTGAATCATGTTGATGTCATCCAAGTAATGCAAGGTTGGAGAAGGTTGGGAATTTTCCTCAAACTTTCCTCACAATTTTATGAGAAAAATTTTACCACTTGTTTCTAATAATTTTTCCGCTTAACTTTCCTCTATATTTTTTTCTTTGTGGTTTTCTCTAAACCAAACACAAGAAAAAAAGTAACTTTTCCAAAAAAAATTCTTCCCACCAAATTTTCCAAAGTCCAAACGGAGCATAAAAGTACATATCGTGATTGGTTCATCATGACTTGTATCAGTAAAACCCTTATTCTTATGGTGATATTTCCTATCTGATTTCACATGTAATTAGAATGGTTGATTGATATCGCAACATGATTGCTACCCTTGTGGGTGCCCTTCACCAGGGGTTTGGGGACCCCGGGGGGGGGGGGGGGGGGGGATCCCAAAATTCTGAAATTCAGACAACCAAAATGCAATCGAATTAAGCTTAGACAAAAGCTCGTATGATCTTTGTATACAATACTATCTATTATGCCACCAAAACCAGTTCCAGTAACTCATATATCTCTAACACATGTTCTTTTATGTAACAGGCAAATAGTCATCACAACCACCCCCCTCCCCCCCCCCCCCACCACCAAAAAAAAAAGAGAAAAAGGAATGGACCCTTACCCAATCTGCAGACTTGTCAAGGGGTACAGACCGGTTGGAGGCTTCATGTTACTCCAATCTCACGATTCTCACCTCCTGCCAAACCCACAAAAAAAGGCGACAAAAACATAAAAAAAAACCTCCCATTAAACCCCAAATGAATTGAAGAAGAATCGCAGATAAATATAAATAATCAGAGGGCAAAGCTACCAAAATCATACCTGAAATGATCTTGAAGAATGGGGAGCTCAAAACCCCTGAATCATTCCGATCAACTGAGAATTATCATCGCAAAGGATGTGGAATTTGAGGAAATGACTTTTCAGGGTTTCCATGACGCAATTGCGCAGAGAAAGAGAGAGAGAGAGAGTATGGGTAGCACGAAATTGGAACGGGTAAACTGAAGTTGCATTGCAGTTCAAGACACTGAGACCACGTCCAAGCTACCGAATTTTGGCGCCCCACAGCACGAGCGTTGAGCCGCCCAGCCTCCGATGTATAGTAGTCTTTTGTTTTTTTTTCGTCCGTTGGGTAATGCATGGTTATCATACATAGTGTACATTGACGCCTTAACCTGTCAAGCTACACTTATAGCCATTTGAATTTGGCTCTTATCTACCTTTCTAAAAATACAATATAAAAAATGGTGCTCAAAACCAAAACATTGATCAAGTATGAGTGAAATGTCTGCTTGATCATCGCTTTCCTTAAGCAAAGAATTTAGTAGTACTGAACTACAGTCCATATCTCAATTGTCGGCCATCCATGTTGAAAACCGGAACTAGGGTCTTTTCCGCAGCCAGAACTGTGATGACTGTCCTTGAGTTGCATATCATTCATTCTTGACACATCATAACAATCAAATCTCCTCTCCTCGCTAAGATGGCAGCCCTAGCCCATCTTTTCTTTTTATTCCATACACCAGCAATTTGGATAATAATTCTAGAATATGGGTTATTGTGACCCAATGTCACAATGCCGGCACTTTGACATTGTCGATCGATAGGGGGTGTCTTCAGATAAAAAAAATTGTCTGGGTTAGAAAACTCGATGGTGAACATAAACTAGTTTGGAGTGTCGATAGTAGCCTTGTGGTTTTGTTTTTTCCTACTTTTTTGCTTTTATTTTTTATCACTAGTAGTCTGGCTTTGGATGCGATGGTTGGTCTAAAAATGAGGAAAATTAAGTTCAAGAGGACGGGTTTGAAGCTCACGAATTAGGGGTGGGCAATGGGCCACGTAGCATTATGTCAAGAGAGTCAACTCATTTCAAATAGGGTTAATAAACTAGTCGATTAAAGCAGGTTATCAGGTCAGATCGAATCGAGCCATTACCGGCCCATTTATTGACCCGTTAATTTTTCAACCTGCTTACCGCACTAATTTGCATTCTATAATGTTTTAAACTTATTACCAACGCTTTATCCCTCACACACACACACACACACACACACACACACACACACACACACACAC
>JACYFF010031954.1:90522099-90538951 GCA_017589665.1 Selenicereus undatus
CACACACACACACACACACACACACACACACACACACACACACACACTCACGCACTACTCCTATCCCGCTGAATAAAAGAGGTGATGTCGATTCTCAACTTTGTAGTCTTGCCAGGAAGGAAGTATTTGCTGAGGAAGGTTTTAGAGAGAACCTCCCATGCAGTGAATGAGTTGAGTTCCTAATTTTGTAGTCAGTCACTTGCTCTGTCCCTTACTGAGAATGGGCATAGCCTCATTCTAATTGCAACAACGGGTATCCCATTCAACTTGAAGGTATCACACTTCACAAGGAAGTTGCGAAGGTGTATGTTGGGGTTCTCAGAAGGGTGCCCACCAAACTGGTCTTTCTCTGCCAAAGAGATCAGGGTTGGTCAGAGTTTGAAATTGTGTGCTTCAATCATTGGGCTCACTATGAAAGATGCGATGCCCGACGTTTGCTGCATAGCTTAATTTCGTAACACCCTTTGATCTTGCCTTGCCACCTCTACTACTGCTCACTCCTGTCTTCTCGCTTCTCTGCCTTGTCTTCGAGGTGATTGCTTCTATTTCAGGATTGAACGGGACAAGCTTTTGATTCCGTTGACTTCTCCTGTGCATAAAAAGCAAACACTACACCAAGCGTAAACAGTATCTAGCAAGAATAAGGAAGAGCTACAAACCGTAAAAAGAAAAATAAAAGCCTAGTCTAGAGTATTTCAATTGGTTCTAATATCGAAAGGAACAAGCGTCCCCGGCGACAGCACCAAAAAACTTGTTATGTTTTTAACCGTAAGTGCATGGCGTAGCTGTATCTAGCAACCGACAAGTACGGGTCAAATCCACAAGGAGCTCGCTTTCAACTACTATAACTAATTACCCTACTCAATCTAGGCTAATCAATATCGAAGATTGAAGGATTAACTAATGACAGGAATAACAACTAACAGTTCGAATAAGATAACAGAATGTTAAAACACCCAGGTTGGAATGAACAGCACGAGTATGATGGCGAATCAATTATTAACCCCATCAAACAGAGCCAAGCATACATTATGAATGGATAGATTGTCAATAAAGTTCGTCTCCTCCCTCTCTCAAGGGTCGAAGACTAATCCTAGAATTATAATCACCTATTCTCATGGAATTAAAAGTTAGAGGTTTACAAAGTCTGCAATCTCGAATCGCAATTAGAACCTTAATTATTTTCATATTAAAATCCCAATTGTCTACTAAGTACGCTAGGTAAAGGTTTCGTCTTTCAACGCTCCCTTAAACCTTAATAACAATAGATGAATGCTCTCTCGAGCATTTCATCGAACACGTGGTGCGCATAGTAGAAAACATAAACGCAAACATGGGGGAAGTAGGGTTTGGGGCTAATTCATGATTCAACTACACATAATCGGCGTTAATCCCAACCTAAGTTAGGATATTAGCCACAAATCATCATAGAAATAACCCAATCAATTATAAAAGGAAGAAACATAAAATGCATAAAACCCTAGAAGCAAAATAACAAAAGAAAAACGGATTTAGGGAACAAACTTAAATTAAAGTCGAAGGAGAAATCTTGAACAACCTTGAATCCAACAATTTTTATTGCAAAATACCCTCTCTAGCAATCTTCCTAAAAACCCCTAGGAAAAGCTTTGGAAAAGTGCTTTCTAGCGTCTGTATCGAATACCCTGAAAAGAAACCGAGGAAGGACATTAAAACGTGTCCGTCGCGACGCACGGCCATGCCTATGGGCACGGGTTGGCCATGCGCCACAAGTTGGGGTAGCACAATCGTGCCTCCCGGCATGGGGTGACCATGCCACCCTACTGGCCACTCCTTTATGGTGTTTCAGCGTGGCACAACCGCGCTAGTAAGCATGGGGTCCCAGTGCCAAATCTCTGGGTCTAGCCGGTCTCTTTTCTGGCTTGTAGCTCGTCTTCTTAGGCCTCCTTCCTATCAATATTAGCAGATTTTCTCGTTTTCCGGATAGAAACACCTAAAAACACTAAAACATCACTATATGAAAAAATTTAGGCTAAAGGAGGTTAATTTTGACCATTTCTCCTCAAGATCAAACATGAAAGCAAGGGAAAAGGGGATCAACTAGGGACTAAGATGAGGTCGAAGTAGAGGTTTATCACGCTTGTTTTAGGTCATTAGCTTGACTCATAGCTCAGGTAAAAAATGATGGCGAAAGGGATGGAGGTGGAGTAGGTGAAGTAGGGAGCAGCGAGGCAACTAGGGGTGTGCAAAAACATCTGAAACTGAAAACCGAACCGAAAAATCGAACAAAAAAACCGGTTAACTGAACAAATTTTTCAAAAAGTCAGTTCAGTTAATCAAACCGAATTTTTTTTTCGGTTTTCGGTTTGGTTACGGTTCGAATTATTTGAAAATTTGGTTAACTAGCGGTTAACCGAACCGCAAATAATTTTATTTTTTAAGAAAATTATACATAAAAAATAAAAGATTTAGGTAAGAAAGTGCACTTTTTTATTATTTATAAATGGTAACCAAAGTTTAATTTTTATAAAAAGAATTTAAACATAACAAAATGAAAAATTTAGGTAAGAAAGTATAAGTTTTTTTATCGTTTGTAAACGATTAACCGGTAATCGAACCAAAAAATCGGTTAACCAAATCGAAAAACTAGTTAACCGAAATTTTCGATTCGGTTACGGTTTGGGTTTTGGACGAATAGAAATTTTCTGTTAATCGAGAAACAGTTAACCAAAATTTTCGGTTCGGTTACGATTCGGAATTTTTTTGAACTGAAAAAATGGTTAACCAATTTTCAGTTAATCGAAACTCCAGTTAACCGGTTTTGCACACCTCTAGAGGCAACCACCAACTCCCTAGTATGAACAGAAGTTCCTCCAGAACTAGCAAGGTGCGATGGAGGCAATTTGAATGCAGCATGGACCCTCCATTGGGGTACGGGGTACCACATCCCCATCTACCAACTCGATCTTATAGATATCTGCAAGAGTAATAGGGGTCATATGGGTTGCACAAACTGAAGGGACTGTAGGAGCAGAAGGGGCTATAGGTGGAGGAACACAGAACTCTACCCTCTCCCCACATAGTTTGAAAGATATGGTGCCTGCCTGCATATCAATCACTGCCCCTGCAATGGCGAGAAACGACCTCCCTAAAATAATGGGACCTGGGGGCTCTAATCCATATCCATAACCTTGAAATCGCATGGTATGAGAAACTTACCCACCTGAACTGGAATATCTTCCAGAATGCCTACAAGTTGCTTGATGGAGCAATCTACTAGTTTAATTGGTGCAGTGGTGGGTTTCAAGTCCAACATCTTTTGTTTCTTGCACACAGCGAGAGGCATTAGGCTCACGCTAGCTCCCAAGTCGCAAAGGGCTCTCTCGATCTATATATCCCCTATGCAGCAAGGGATAGAGAAACTACCAAGATCTTGCAGCTTCGAAAGCGACCCGCTTTGTAGAACTGCGCTACACAGCTCCCCAATAGAGACCACTGAAACTTCTTCAGGTTCGCCCCTCTTGGATAGAAGTTCCCTAAAAAATTCTAGGTAGGATGCTACTTCCTGTAGAATCTCTAGGAAGGGGATATTGAGGTTTACCTTTTTCAGCACGTCTAGGAACCTGACCATCCTTGGCTCAAGCTTTGATTGCACCGGCCTCTAAGGATATGGGATAGGGGGATGGTAGGATCAAACTGGAGGTGATTGTTGACCCTTCTCTTGGTGATGCATGCCCTCTTCCCTTTTCAATTCAGCTATTCCTATAGAAACAGGGATTGCAGTTGTCTCCTAAAGTACCATCACGGGACTCTCCACTAATCTCTTGGCCACTGTAGAAATAGCATTGACGTGACCCTTGGGATTGGTCTCAGGTTGACCTGATAGATACCCCTGCGGTCGGGACATATGGCTAACCTGCTAGGCGATCTAGGTGTCCATTGCCTTCTGCTGGGTGGTCATAGTCTCAAACTTGGAGGTCAACTAGTTGATGGACTCACTAAGAGCTTCATTAGTCTTGGTTTGGGTTGCTATGAAGTGCTTCATGAGACTCTCCAAACTGGACTTTGGCTGTGGGGATTGAGGAGGTAGGTTGTAGGGGGCTTTATACTCGAACCCATGTAGTTGCGTAGAACTCTGGGGCTAAGGGCCTGTTCTTTTCGTGGGTCAATCCATATTTACCCACTTCACCCCACTTCAACCTATTTCAACCTGCTTCAATCCACTAGAAAAAAAAAATACCAACTTCAACCGACTTCAATCTATTTCAACCTACTTCAACCCACTTCAACCCACTTCAACCCACGCCTTTCATAATTTTAATAATTTATAAAGTATCATGTAAGATTTAGGGCATGTTGTTTTCGTGGGTAAATTAAGTGGGTAAAAGGGTGAAGTAGATTGAAGAAGGTTGAGGTAGGTTGAAGTTGGTATTTTTTTTTGAGGTGAGTTGAAATAGGTTGAACTAGATTGAAGTGCATTGATGTAGATTGAAATGCGTTGAAGTTGGTATATTTTTTATGTGGTGGGTTCAAGTGGGTTAAAATAATGAGAATGTAATTCATGTGTGATAATTTATGAAGTTATCGACATTTTGTGGAATTTTTGTTTATTCTTTCTTATTTTTTAGTTTTTATATTATTTATATTTTATATTTTATATATTTTTTTAATTTTTTTAATTTCTTATTTTTTAATTTCAATTTTTAAATTATTATTTTTTATTTTTTATTTTTTTAATTAATTATTTTTATTTTTTTTTATTTATCTATTTTTATTTTTTATTTTTTATTTTTTATTTTTCTATTTTCTATTTTTATTTTTTATTTTTTATTTTTTTTATTTTTTTTTAATTTTTTAATTTTTTAATTTTTATTCTTGATTTTTTACTTTTTACTTTTTTATTTTTTATTTTTTATTTTTTATTTTTCCATGATTTCATGTTTTTTATGTTTTTATTTTTTCATATCCTATTTCTTATTTTTTATTGTTCATTTTTTATTTTCATTTTTTATTGCTTAATTTTTATTTTTCATTTTTTTCTGTTTTATAATTTATGTTTTATGTTTTATTTTTTATTTTTCATTTTCTTATGTTTTTTTGTTGTTTATGTTTTTATTTTTTTATTTTTTTATTTCTTATTTCTTATTTTTTATATTTTATTTTTTACATTTTAATTTTCATTTTTAATTTTTTATTTTGTATTTTGTATTTATTATTTTTTTTAAGTTTTTATTTTTTTATTTTTTATTTTTTATTTATTTTTTTATTTTTTTCCTTTTTGTTTTTTATTTTTTTGGAATTTAAAATAAACAAAAAATGAATAAAAACTAAAAAAATCAAAAATGAAATATAAAAAATTAAAAATCAGAAATAACATATAAAAAATAAAAAAATATGAAATAAGAAAATATGAAATAATAAATAAAAATTAAAAATTAAAAAATTAAAATTAAAATGAAAAAAAAATAAAAAAAATTAGAAATAAAAAATAAAAACAGAAAATATAAAAACAGAAAAAATGAAAAATAAAAAATAAAATTTAAAATTTAAAAACATGAAAAATAAAAAATAAACAATAAACAAAAAAATAAAAAAATAAGAAATAAGAAATAAGAAGTAGAAAAATAAAAACACAACAACATAAAAAACATAAATTTATAAAAAATTAATAAATAAAAATAAAAAACAAAGAACTAAAAAACTAAAAAAAAATAAACAGTATAAAGTGAAACATAAAAAGTAAAAAATAAAATTAAAATTAAAAAATTAGAAATTAAAAAATAAAAAATAAAAAATAAAAAAATGAAAAAATGAAAAATAATAAATAAAAAATAAAACTTAAAAAATACGAAAGAAAAAATAAATTCAAAAAATAAAAATTCAAAATATAAAAATAAAAAAAAATAAAAAAGTAAAAAAAGAAAAAAATATAAACATAAAAAATAATAAATAAATAAATAAATGAAAATTAAAAAGTAAAAATGAAATAAATAAATAAATAAAACATAAAACATAAAAAATAAAAAATAAAAAATAAACACATAAAAAACACAAATTAAAAAATATCAGGAAAAATTAAGAAATAAAAAATAAAAAATAAAAAATTATAAAATAAGAAATTTAAAAAATTAAATATTCAAAATTCAAAATTCACAATTAAAAAAAAAAGAAATAAGAAATAAGAAATTAAAAAAATTAAAAATTAAAAATTAAAAATTAAAACTAAAAATTAAAACTAAAAAAAGAAAAATCAAAAAATCAAAAAATCTAAAATCAAAAATAAAATTAAAAATTTAAAAATTAAAACTTAAAACTTGTAAGTTATAAATTATAAATGAAAAAAATAAAAAATAAAAAATAAGAAATAAGAAATTAAAAAAATTTAAAATAAAAAATAAAAAATGAAAAAATAAGATAAAATAAAATAAAATAAAAAAATAGAATAAAAAACAAAAAATGAAAAAAATGAAAAATGAAAAATAACAAACTAAAAATGAAAAATGAAAAATGAAAAAAATAAAAAATAAAAAAGAATAAATAAAAATTTCACAAAATTTCGATAACTTCATAAATTATCACACATTAATTACATTCTCATTATTTTAACCACTTCAACCCACCACATAAAAAATATACCAACTTCGACCCTCTTCAACCAACATCAACCTCATTCAACCTACTTCAACATATTTCAACTCACTTAAAAAAAAAATACCAATTTCAACCTATCTCAACTCACCTCAACCTACTTCACCCTTTTACTCACCTAATTTACCAACGAAAAAAACAGGCCCTAAGTAGTAGGGTTTCTGCAGAGGGGATTAGGGTGGCTATTCCATCCCGAGTTGTAGGCATTGGAGTGAGTATTGTCCTGTGGTGAGAGGTTAAAGTTATGCATGACATTGGCGTGGTCAATGGTAGAAGGGTCGTTGTAATACTCAACGGATGTATGTCCCTGCACACCATAGGTCTCACAAACAGCGAAAACTCCAACTGATAACCCCAAAGAACTGCCCATAATGGGGGGGGTACCCACTCTATCGAGCCGTTGTGACAGTGCATCCACCCTGCTGGGTAGGAGTGTCACAGTATCGACATCATACTTGCTACCACCCCTCTTTGAGGTGGCTCTCTCACTCGACTAGTGGTAATTGTTAGAAGTCATTTCTTCCAACAAAGGCTTCGCCACATCAATGGACTTCCCCATGAGAGTAGCTCCTGCTACAGCATCCACAAAAATCTTCACTGACTGTTCTAGCCCATTGTAGAAGCTCTTAATAAGGAGCCAGTCCGGGAGTCCATGATGGGGACATTAATGTTAAAGATCTTTGAACCTCTCCCAAGCCTCATATAGGGACTCCCCATCACGCTAGGCAAAGGAAGTGATATCAGTCCTCAACTTTGCAGTTTTACCTAGTGGAAAGTATTTGCTAAGGCTTTGGAGAGAACCTCCCAAGTGGTGAATGAGTTGGGCTTCTCATTTTGCAGCCAGTCACTGACTCTATCCTTCAGTGAGAAAGGAAAAAGTCGCAGTTGAATGGCATTGGTGGACACCCTGTTTAGCTTGATAGTATCGCATTTCGGAAGGAATTTGAGAAGATGCACACTGGAGTTATCTAAGGGATGTCTGCCAAACTGATCCCTCTCCACAAAAATGATAAGGGTTGGGCTAAGCTCAAAGTTATTAGCTTCGAATGCCGGGCTCACAATAGATGAAGCGATGCCTGACGCTTACGGCAAAGCATAATCTTGCAACACCCTTTGGTCTTGCCCCGCCTTCGCGACTTCTGTACTCTTCTTCCTTTTCGCTTCTCCACCTCACTGTCATGCGGTTGCTTCAATGTCAGGATTGAATGGAACAAGGTTTTGATTCCCTTGGCTCCTCCTATGCATACAAAGCAAACACTATCCAGGCGTAAACAACGTCTAGCAAGAATAGAGAAGCACTAAAAACCTACAAAAAGAAAAATAAAAGCCTAGTCTAACGCATTCTAATCGGCCCTAATGTTCAAAGGACCAAGTTCCCCGGTAATGACGCCAAAAACCTGTTGTCTTAAAATACCACAAGTGTACAGTGCTAATTGTAGTTAACAACAACAAGTACAGGTCGTATTCCGCAGGGAACTTGCTTTCAATTACCATAACGAATTTAAACACTCAATCTAGGCAAATCAATTTCACATATTTGACTAACAACTAACGATTTAGAGATTAGAGTATTAAAGCACCTAGGTTGGGGTTTATGGCACAATTATGCTAAAGAATCAATCGCTAACCCCATCAAACAAGCCCAAGCATGCAATTGTGAATGAATAGATCGTCAATTAAGCCCATCCCCTTCCTCTCTCAAGGATCGAAGATCAATCCTAAAACTATATCCATCTATTATAATGGAACTAAAGTCAAAGGATTACAAAATTACAACCTCAAATCCCAACTAGAACTTTAATTGTTTTCATATTAAAATTCTAATTGTCTACTACGTCACTCTAGGTAAAGGTTTCGTCTCTCAACACTCTCCTAAACCCAAATAACAATGGATGAACGTTTTCTCAAGCAATTCATCAAACACACGGTGCGCATAGTAGAATTCACAAATACAAACATGGGGTGAGTAGGAGTTTGGGGCTAGTTCATGATTCAATCAACATAATTGGCCTAAATCCCAACCCGAGTTGGGAAATTAGCCACAAATCATCTTTGAAGCAATCAAATCAATCACAATAACAATAGGCATGAATGGCATAAAAACCCTAGAAAATAACAGTGGCAGAAAGAGGAAAAAGGACGAGAAGCAAACTTGATTAGATCGAAGAAGAAAGCGCAAAATTGAAGAGTCCCCAATTCAAAGCAATTCAAAACCGAATAAGAGTCTAACAAATCTCCCTAGAAGAACCCCCAAAAAATGCTATCTAAAGTGTTCTCTCAATCATAAGAATCACCCCCCTTTCCCATAGCCGCGAAGAGAATTAAGTCACGAACGCCAAAGATGTGGCATGGCTATGCCACCTAGCACGGGGTGGTCGTGCCATATCTCTGGTCGTGACCTACCGAAATCCTGGCTCGGCACGACCACGCTTGTGGGCATGGGGTCTCTGTGCCGAATCTCTGGATGTAGCCAACCTCTTCCTTGGCTTGAAACTCATCCCATTGGCCCTCCTTTCTACTAACATTAGCAGATTTTCTCATTTCTCAGCAGGATCTCCTGAAACACAAGCAAACCACTTAATAAGTACCATACGAACCAAAGGACATAAAAATAATGGGAGAAATGGATCAAATAGGGGCTAAATTGAGGTCAAAATAGAGGTCTATCCGTAGTTTGTAACATTAAATAATAAACATTAATTAAATTGGAAAGGAGTTTTTACAGTCCTCATGTTAATGTCTCTTTGTCCCTCCTATTGCTTGTCTCATTGAGTGTGACAAAAGCATATAATTTAGGCCCTGTTTTTTTCTGCAATTGGGAACATTTAGCTAGCAGTTTACATCTTCTTACAGCTTCTTATATCTTGTTACATCTCCTTACATCTCTTTAAATATCCTTATATATTTTTTATAACATTCAACTTGTCATCTATTTTATTCTTATATTTATATAGAAATATGTATATATTTTTATATACTACCAATATGAAAAATCTTATAGCGTTTCTGCCAATTTTTTCAAAGCCTATATCATCTCCTAGGAGTATATACTCCCATAAATAATATTAGCATCACAAATTAAAACTTATCTATATGATAAATGCACATTGAAAAAATATGTACACTTGGTAAGTGAGAGTGCATACTTCGATCCCAGATGTATGATATACATTACCTAATTTTTTTTCATTTTAATACGTTTTCTCATCTTCTCATTTTGCTCTTGGTATCTATATTCTATAGCAACACTTTTGAGCAAGCCTTTTAATAAGTAAATCATGTATGGAAATAGTCAAACAGTAGGTGACGAAAGTATTTCATTTATTTCACTCATAAGTTTGTCCATGATAACTTGATTACTATCATCGTATAATTGAACATTAGATTGAATTTAATTCCAAAATGTTTAGTTCAAATAGGATTTCATTTTTAGGGCTCTATTCAATTATGTTGAGAAAAATTGTTATATATATTTTTTAATGTGCTTATAGGGAGGTGAAACTAATGTTAATATCAAAAAATCACCTCAAGTGCGGAACATATTTGGTTCTACCTATTTGTTAGCTTGAATTTATCTTGTTGATATCTAAGTGACTCGTTTAAAGGTTTATTTTCATTAATTATGTTATTTCAATATTATTTTTCATTATCCAAAATGATAATTGTAGAAAACTAAATTTTTTTCTATAATTTTAAAATATAATTTGTTTAGTGATGTTATAAAATTTATTTCATAAATATCAGTGATACACATAATTTATTTTCATGAAATAATTTTTTTCATAATTTATACATTAAAGACCAACAATTATACAACTTTTTAATAATTTAACAATTCATTATATCTATCCTTACAGCTTCCTATATCTTATCACAACTCCTTACATCTTTTTGCAGCTTCTTACAGTTCGTTACATTTTCTTACAGCTTACAACAACATCTTATCACGAAAAAAGCCCCTTAGTAGAGAATTCGATAGCTACAACTAGCTAGGTGAAAGGTTTTGTCATTGTAGCACACTTGCAAGGATGTTGTACCCGAATAAAAGTAGACGAATAGTTGTCTTATCATTAATCAATAAACAATATCTAAGTGTGAGTTTACAGTTTACCACCTTCTAGATAGTCTAAATCATTTTAAGGTAACTGAGGAGTAAAATGGGAGCATGCAGTTACATACGTCGAGGAAATCAATTACTTTGATTGCAATTAAACATGCAAGAAAAAGGGGCTCACAATGTCTTTGCTTTAAACTAATATTTAACAAACGCATCAACATCTCAAAATCGTAACTATATAACCATCATCAACATTCAGCATTATCTCAAATTTGTTGATATAATCTCTCAACATTGATATCATTTTAGCTTTAATTATGAGTTCAATAATTATGGATCATTTTGGTAAGATAGCAGTGACAGTGCTGTTTATTCATAGCTTGTGTGCAAGTACTAGCTGGGCTGGTAACCCTAGTTTCGATCAAAACTATGGTGTTACTTGGGGAAAAGACCATGCTCAAAATTATGGGTCGAGGATTCAACTAGCATTAGATCAAACCTCGGGTTGGTATTGTTTCCATTATTTGGTTTAGTGACACGTGGTCTTTTCTTGAATTGTGAATTTTCACTATTTGTTTTGTTCAATTGCTATTTATGTTTTATGCAGGGGCTGGTTTCGAGTCCAAAGCTTACTATGGATCAGGCTCTTTTGAAATGAAAATAAAACTTCCGGGTCCAGACTCTGCTGGAGTTGTGACAGCATATTATGTATGTAAACTAATAATCCTAACAATTATGATCGACGTTATCATAATTAAAATAAGTCACATTGCCAAGAGGTGACATGGATAACTAGTTAATTAGTGACTAATTAAGGGAAGCTTAATTGGATTGATTTGCAGCTAACTTCAGGCAACAGTGGAAATCATGATGAGCTAGACTTTGAGTTCTTGGGCAATAGAAAAGGTAAACCGTACATTTTGCAGACAAATGTTTTTGCAAACGGGAAAGGAGAAAGGGAACACAGGATTCATCTGTGGTTTGATCCAAGGGATAATTTTCACACTTACAAGGTCCTTTGGAACCAACATATCATTGTGTAAGCACCCCTGCTTCTAATTAGTTTCTTTAATTTGCTATATTCCTAGTCAACCTCATATATATATATATATAGAGTTAATTATTATTATAATATTAATATTAGTATATCTTGATTAGTTATGTAATCGTATTCTAAAGCCCTTTTTTATGGTTTTTCCTTGTTTAGTTTTTATGTGGACAACATACCCATAAGATACTTCAAAAACCTCGTAGAATATGGAGTGGCATACCCATCAAAGGCAATGAAGATAACAGCAAGCATATGGAATGGAGAAGATTGGGCAACAGATGGAGGGAAGACCAAGATTAATTGGAGTCATGCCCCTTTTATGGCCAATTTTAAAGGTTTTAATAAAAATATATATACAAGGATTTTTTTTTACTTATATTATGTTTTTAATCATTATATACATAATGCCACGATTTTCATTTTTTTTTAAAAGTTGGGGCACCCATTGGGCTTCGTATTGCAGGGAAGACCCAATAGGCCCACATGATGGGGAACAACTGCTGGGCCCAAGGCCCACGCATCAACCCCTTCATTTCCAAAATAAATGGGAGCAATAGTTCCCTTCCTGATGTTCGAACGCGGACAAGGAAGATGGCGGATGGCAGCCATGCAAATCCGACCACGGTCGTTTCAGCTGCCACGCTTTCAGTTAAGATCAGAACCTCTAATTATTTTCTCGTATTTTCACAGGTTTCAGCATTGACGGGTGCCCAGTTGGGTACGAAGGGAGCATTCAACAATGCAATTCTGCAAGTTATTGGTGGAACAACCAAAGATATTGGGCACTAAACCCTACTGAAGTGGAGGAGTATCAAAAAGTGAAGAAGAATTATGTTATTTATGATTATTGTTCTGATAATTCTAGGTACCCTGTGCCCCCTCCTGAGTGCTTTCACTAGTGAGGGCTTGATTAGTGTTTAGGGTAGTCTTAAGATGGTAATAATACCCTTTTAAAGGTAATTCATGTATGTATCAAGAGTTACAAAAGCTCCCATGATGTAACAAGAAGAATACGTTCTTTTTTGTTACTTCCATCTACAAAAAATTCTGATAAATAAGAATATCTCAAATTTTCGTAATATATGTTTATCCTTGATATCTTAAATTTTTTTCTCATATTTAAGAGTTTCATATAAAATTATAGAACTAAAAGGATATTAACAAGAAAAAGGAATAATTTTTTTTCAGGGTGCAAAAAGAATAAAATTGTTACATGTTGCATGATTTTTGTATGGTTACATATTCTAAATGATCAACAATTTAAAATATTATAGCAAACCTAACCTATAATTTTCTTTTTTTAATGGACAATTGAATAACATTTATAAAATAGTCTAATTGTTAACGTAATCCATCTCCTAGTTCTTCAATAGGTACATCTTATTTTAAGAAATTTATTTGATATCGGCATAATTTTGGAAAAAATTCATGTGAAGCACAATATACAATAAAGAGATGTTTGTAAATGTAAACATATGAATATTAATATTAATGCAACAGATTATTATTTCCACATTATGTCACGTGTAATGAATTTGTTTGTTGGCACTAAAATGGTACATGACATAGTTGTTTATCAAACAAATTAATTAGCTAAAGTACTAATGTCATGCCCTTGGACCCACCGCTTGGTGGTAGCAAATTAAACTAAGTTTTTGAAAGTTCAGCTAGGCCAGTCAAATCACCCTAGAGGGGGGGTGAATAGGGTGATTAACAAAATTTAAAGCAATTATAAAAATTAAATGCGGAAATAAAAGTGGGACAAAACACGATGATATTTTTACGATGTTGGCCCTTCCGAACAGGATTAGTCACCGCCTAAGGCTCTTCTTTCCTTAGGATTTGAACCGCTCCGCTTCTTATTCACTTAAGAAGTTACACACTTGAGTCCCTTGACTCGACAAAGACTTCCTTGAACACCTTCAAGGTTAATTACTCAATCGTGAGAACCTCTCTCTCGATCTACCACTCAACTAAGTAACTTAAGTTGCATGAGTCACTCACTAAGTATTGCCCACCCAATACTTAGCTACTCAAGTAAGTCTTCCCCAACTTACTTGTTATAGGATCCTCTTACAAGAAGTTTTTCTCAAAAGATAAGTACAAGTAGCGATCAAACCAATATGCAATTTCTAGCTCAAAGTACTATCTCAATATATTTTGATGTAAGCTCTCCTTAATTTGCAAGTGTAGCTCCAGTTGCTCGGATCACTATTTATAGCCTTGCAATTTGTGAGTTCCAATTCTGCCAAGATGGAAGTTGCTGCCAGAATATCCTGAAATCTGATTTCAGGCCCTTGAAATATATTCTTCAGATTCTGATTTGATTTCCGTTTGTGCTAAACATTCTGATTTGATCTTCCCTTTAAATCAGCCACGCTGCACAGGATATATTCCTTGCACATGATAGTTAGTGATATCTTAAAATGTGCAGCAAGATAATTCAAGTATCCTTTTTGATATTACATTGCAATTTAAGCTTTTATCTTATTTAGTAGAATCTTGCCAAGATCAAATCAAATAATATTGATGCAAGATAATTCAATCCATAATTGATCTTGTATGATATTCAAATTTGAATTTCAAATTTGAATTGGCTAGATTATATCAATCAAATAATACCTTTGGATATTATATGATACCCACATATTTTTCTATCTATAAACACATATTAGGGTAGATAATTTTATCCAATCAAATCCATTAATATTATTCACTTATATTGTATAGAAAAATATCCATAGAAACTCAATATTCTATCATATCACTTCCATTAATAATCAATCAGGGCTTTCGTCCAAGACTTAAACTATTTAACTACTAAGCCCATGTATTAATCAGACATGTAACCAATTTGATGAATTGGACCAATAAAAACATTACATATGAAACTGACAAATAATATAAATATTCAACAAATGACTATTTCATATATAATTATTATCCACATTGTTTGTTATCATCAAAATCATCATGCGACTCCTAGAGTCAACAGTTTTGTTTTGACAGATGAATTATCTGCAAAATCAGCTGTGTCATGATATTATGAAGCGAACAAGAGAATGACAACTATGCAACTTAGGTCAAAAAGCACATTTTCTTGAATGAAAGTGATGGAATGAGAGTTAGCATAACTGACGAAAGTGCCTCATTTGCAATGCTGATCATGGCAATTGATTTTAGAGAATACCTATCCCCCCACCAACCAACATTTATAGTCTCAGAGGCTTTTTTTTTTTTAAAGGTAAGTGGAGTTATTCTATTGGGTCCTTATTTCGGGACAGTTGAGCGGGTATTAACAGACCTAAGGGTTGAGATAGGTGTCATATAATTTTCTCAAAAGAGAAATATATTGTTTCTCCTATGGTGTGACAACCCTGGACGGAGCACGGAAGATGGAGGATGATTTTTTCCTCTTGTTTGGGGGGGGGGGGGGGAAGGAAATGGTGGCTTCAAATGGTTTCTTTCTGAGTGTGATATTTAGTCGGTTAAGAATCTATTGGATCCAATCTATTCTATGTGCTCTTACACCTTGTTGTCACCACTGCATTTTGGCCCTGTTTGATGAGAAAAAATGGAATGATCCCTAAGAGATGAAAGGTAGAATTTGAATCCTAAACTCATGTGGTTGGAGAGAAAATGAATGAAATCAAGTTTCAATCCTTATTTCTTGACTATAGAGTATGGAATAGAATCAAATCTATTTTATTTTAAAAACAAATAATAATAATTAATAATGATTAATAATAACAACAATAGTAATATTAATAATAATAATAAGTAATAATAATACACATCATTATTACTAATAATAATAATAATAGTTATTAATATTAATAATAATTTATAATTAATAATAATTAGTATTATTATTCATATTAAAAATAATTATCATGAATAATTAATAATTTGAAATAATTATAATAAAAATTATTGTTAATGGTTAATAATAATACTTAATCATAATAATTATCAATATTAATAATAATTATTATTACAATAACTACAATTATAATTATTATTAATATAAATAATAATAATCATGATAATTATTAATATTGATAATAAATATTATTAATATTGACATTATTATTAATATTATTAATTATTATTAATTATAAATATTAATAATAAAAATAATTAATAATAAAAATAATAATTAATAATAATATTAATAATAATTGTCATTAATAATAATAATTAATAGTAATATTAATAATAATTATCGTTATGAATAATAATTAATCACAATTATTATTATTAACAATAATAAATAATAATTACAATAAAAATTATTATTAATATTATTAATATTATTAATAAATAATAATTAATGTTAATAATAATAATTATTATTATTAATAATTGTAATTATTGATGAAAATAATAATTAATGATGATTAATATTAATAATTATAGTTATTAATAATAATGATTAACTAATAAATAATAATATTTACTTAATTTTAGTAATAATAATTAATAATTAATAATAACAATGTATAATAATTACAATAATGATTGTTATTAATATTATTAATAACTACTAACATTAATGTTAATAATAATAATTAATTAAAAAAATAATAATTAATAGTCATTAATATTAATAATTATAATTATTAATAATAATTAACAAATAATAATACTACTACTATTACTACTACTCCTACTACTCCTACTACTGCTACTACTGCTACTCCTGCTACTCCTGCTACTCCTGCTACTGCTACTCCTACTACTCCTACTACTACTACTACTCCTACTACTCCTACTACTCCTACTACTACTACTACTACTACTACTACTACTACTCCTACTACTACTACTCCTACTACTCCTACTCCTACTACTACTACTACTGCTACTGCTGCTACTGCTACTGCTACTGCTACTGCTACTACTGCTACTGCTACTGCTAATGCTGCTGCTGCTACTGCTGCTACTGCTGCTACTACTGCTACTGCTACTACTGCTACTGCTGCTGCTACTGCTACTGCTACTGCTACTACTGCTACTGCTGCTACTGCTACTGCTACTACTACTACTACTACTACTACTACTACTGATGATGATGATGATGATGATGATGATGATGATGATGATGATGATGATGA
>JACYFF010031954.1:90538961-90554959 GCA_017589665.1 Selenicereus undatus
GATGATGATGATGATGATGATGATGATGATGATGATGATGATGATGACACCAAAGGGTTGAAGACTTGAACTCCCTTGGAAATGGGAGGATTCAAGTTCCTTAAGACTGGGGGACTTAATAACCCTAGGTACCAAGTTCTATCCCCTTAAAATGTTCACCAAACACAAATGAGTGAAACTTGACACCTAAGGGTTCAAGTTACATTCCATTTTATCTCACCAAACAGTTGTCTCTGACTCTTTACAGAGCTAATGAATGGATCGCTTATCGTCTAGGGGAATAACAACAGAAATTACCTCGTCCTATTCTTCCATTGTTTTTAGGTTTGATCACCAGATAAATAAGCAGGCACATCACTAAACTTGTTAATTCAGACGAGTAGGTTAAACATGGGTTTGTCTTTTTCGAGTTCGTATTTGAAAATGTTAATTTAAAGTATCGGGTTTGGATTAAAGCCAACTCAACGGATTAGAAGTGTTTTTTATTAACTTTTTTTCTCCTACAAATTAAATATGTACAAGTTATGTAATTTTTTCAAAACTAAAAAGCATCTAGCTCCAAAACTTCAAAGTTCAAACTTTAGTTTTAAGCTCCTTTTTAGGTGTCATTCTATTGAACTTAAGTCTTGTTTACTTTTTAAATCATATCTTCTCAATAAGAGAATAAAGAAAAAAAGAAAAGAAAAGAAGATTGCATATACATTTAACTAAAGTTCCTACAAAATATACTTAATGATATGCCGCTATCATTCGTACGGAGAAGAAGATCAATCACATGCAAGTCCTTTTTGGCCCATATACACTACTTTACATAGTGAAACAGTGATTTGATTCAATGATGAAAAGATAGTTTGTCATGGGAAAAAGGCCAAATAATTTTATTAATATTAATTGCCACGATGAAGATGTTACAGTAATAGACTAAAGTAATGGATCGATAGGGAAAAATATATAAAAAATTTTAAACAAGGTGGAAACATAGAAATTTTGCTCTTTGTAAGTAAGATTTTAACGGCTATATGTGCTTATCAACAGGTGAAAAGTCAGCTATAAATATAATTTTTGCATAAAAACATGTATATTAAAAAATTAGCCTAATCTAGACTGGTCGACCTTGATCTTAAAGGGTTTGACCCAAATAAATTCATGTTTTAAAATCTTGTCCAAGATCCTAACTTTTTTGGAATGGTTTGGATCGAATTATCAGATCGGATAAAGTTTTACTAGGTCTACAAGTCACCATCACTTTCAAATAAATTGATTCTTTGACATGCAAGGTAGTGATGCAACTTTATTGATAAGAAGACATTCTTCTATGCCCTTAAACAGCAGAAAAAGAAAAAGAAAAAAGGAGAACCAACGAATGCAAAGGGATTTTATTCCTTAAGATTAATCCATACGTAGAAATAAACTTAATTGTCTTAGCTAAGCTAGTTCCAACTTCCAAGTTTGATCACCCACTAGCCTCACCTTTCTAGTTTGCATGGGTCTCTATATGTTATCATCATATATTAGAAAGTCATGCAGATGCAACAAAAATTTTGTGCCAATACACTTACATATAGGTTTAGGTAAGACCCTGTAGGCTTGTTGATCCCTTGTACGTGTTTTTTAGACTTATATTAATTATATTTGTTTTCGAGTCAAGGTGCATGAAATAGTAGAATTTGATTAGCATTTATAAGCTGATTTCTCAGCACTTGATCCTTTTTATAATTAGTTTAGTAGTCATTTTAATTAGGACAAATAGAGGTGCCATTTGATTGTATTAATTAATTAAATTGGTTACTAATATTATTCATAGCATGATATTTTGAATTATGTTAATTTCAGGTAAGAAAACTAAACTTGGGTTGATAATGTTGAACTCAGCTTTGAGGCATTACTTGAGATTCTCGTCATAATAGTTTGAACATGTTATAGGACTTAGACAATAAAAATATTATTGACAAGGCATTGAAAATTTTGTATCTATTATTGAAAATTTCTTATCTATTAACATCACATCAAATTGGGTCGAATTAGATAATCTAAATGATAAAACCTTCCAACAAGCTAGGGTTAGATTCACTTTTTCTTCAAAGGTAACGTAATTTAGAGTTTGTCAATATAGGTTTTACACTTAGGTAATCAATATACTCTTAGGTCATCGGTAGAAAATAAGATTAGGTTTACTTACCCTCTATTTTTAAGAAAAAAATATGTCTATGTGGTATCATTGGTTAGAAAGAAGAGTAAAAGATAGTCAATATTAGGGTTTTTTTTTAAAAAAAATAATCACTCTTTATTCTTCCCCTAGTCTTGTATGCATGCATGGAGCCTTGATATATATTCAGCACATTCCTGATCTCATGCTTTGTTATTGTATCATCAATATGAGCGTTTTTATTTCTTAAACAATATTCTTTTTGTTATCGTTATTTCAAGAATATGAATCACTTTCATTTTCTGATATATTTGTTCGTGGTTTCCTGTCTCAATGAACCATTTTACTTGTATGCTCAAAGCCAGAAGAATGGTTCTAGTTTTCCCGACAACTATCAAGTTACATGGGGAAGTGATCATGTCTCATATCTAAATCAAGGAGAAGTTGTTCAATTGTCTCTTGATAACTATACCGGTTGGGTGACTAGTTCTTTTCCCTATTCCCCCCCCCCCCAAAACCCCGACATAGAAATTAAATATGATATGTTGAAGTCTTTAGATTTTGAAGTCATATCTAAGTCGAGGATTGACCTTCCGGAGATTAGAAGAGGTCAAGGTAGATCTAGGAAGAACTGTAACGAAGTCATTCGGCACAATTTGAATAATTTAGAATTAACGAAGAACATGACTCATGATGTAAGTCTTCGGAGATCCACGATTAATGTCGTAGGTCTCAAGTAGCTTGTCACTTGCCTCTTCTTTAACCATTGATTGCATATGTTTTATTAGCGTATGGTTTTTGCTACTACTCCGCGTGTATTCACTCTGTAAGTTTCCTATAGTATTTTGATAGTGGCATGTGTGGTATTATCTAAAATATAGTGTTTTTAACATTCGTCACTTATCTTTATTATTTATATAGTGTCACTATTTAGCGTCTATTGTTTTTGCTACCTTTGACATGTCAAAAGATTTACAATTCTAAAACATTTCTCCAAAATTTTTGTGGGTCTCTTGGAATCAGTATCTCTATAGACAATACTAATTGCATAGATAAGATCACCTACATTTGAATCTTCTCAGACCTTGTGCAAGCAGAATTCACACTAAAAGTTGTTATTATGATTGTATTTTGAATCACACAGCACCCTCTTGTTTAGTGGACTTTAATGGACTAGCGAGGGAGGAGAGAAAGTATGTGGAGATTCCTACATGGCAAGGTCCATGTGTTTAGTGGACTTCATGGCTAGGGGAGAATGAACGTAGACAATTCTCCATGGCTAGGTCCATAAGAACTTGCTCATGCATCCAGCAACTCTCGCTTGACACTTGAGATACTATAGCTTTTATATAAATAGTAGCTTATTAGGTCAATGTGCAAGCAAATTTAGTAATATCCTACTTGATTCACTACATTAATACTAATTATGGACGTGAATACAATTGGTGGGTGTAGGTTCTGGATTTGCCTCGAAGCTCAATTATGGATCTGGGTTCTTTAACATGAGCATTAAACTACCAGATAATATCTACACCGCGGGCCTCATCATAGCGTTCTATGTAAGAATTCATATTTGCATATTCTCTTTTACGTATCTTTAATTTGACTAAGAAAAACTAACTTCTGCCTAATTATATCCCAATCAAATGGCCTAAGATACAAGAGAAAAATCCGATTTCGACTCAAACTTGAACTTAACCCATCATAAATTTAATACGTGCCTAAAATTGTCCTAATTACTGTATTTTCTGATTAATCTCTTTTGTGTTTTCAAGACAAACTTACATATTGAGCTAACCAGTGGCGATGTATGATGTACTAAACCTAGAAATGGCTTGATTTTGATCCTAACTAACCTAAATTAACTCAAAACATATTAAACCCTGGATCAATGACCTGTTTGTCGAGTTTACCATATTTTCTTTTACCTGCTTTCTTGTAGAATAACTTGATGAAAATATTTATGTTGTGAATCATGCAGTTAACTTCAAAGAGCAACAATATCAATGACACTCACGACGAGCTGGATTTTGAGTTCTTGGGTCACACAGAGGGTAAACCCTATTTGCTACAGACTAATGTTATTGCAAATGGGAAAGGGAATAGGGAGCAAAGAATGTCCTTATGGTTCGACCCAACTGCCGGTTTCCATTCCTATCAATTTCTTTGGAACCCATATCAAATTGTGTAAGTGTGTATTTCCTCTCCTAATCTTTGAACATATTAAAATATGAGTAGTGATAGTCAAAGGAGTAGGTTAGCTTAATTATACCAAATCTAAGTTTAATTCCAGTGAATTAGAAATTTGATTAACGAGTCTGTTTAGGGCCTATTCGGATTCAGCAATTTGCATCTCATACGTGCTCCAACCTGCTCATACATGCTTCAACTTGCTCAAACTTATTAACTGCTAGTTATACCTGCTCCAACCTGCTCTAACCTGTTCCAATTTACTCCAAATTGCTTGAACAAAAATTAGAAGGTAGGAGTCTATTCGAGTTAATGGAGGTCATGCTTGCCTTCGCTTGATAAGCAACGCTAAGTGTAAACACGAGCTGAGCTTTAACCAAGCAAGATTTGACTAAGTCATGCTTGCACTTTGCCTGATTGTCACATTACTTTGTAATAAAGTAATCTGTAATTTTTAATGTCATAATTTTAAAATATAATATACCACTAATATTTCGTAATTTAACTTTAATATTTGATATATATATTCCAACATTAATGGGACGGTTTGAAATTAATGAATCGGTTTGAAAATATAACAGAAGCAGACTTGATATATCACACCTATACATAAATTTAGCCCCATATATGGGAACATGAGTTAGCTATCATCTTCCATATTTTTAAGATTATAGTTCACCTACTGGTGATAAAGAGACTTTCAATTTCTGTCAATCTTCACCCTGGTCTACCATCGAGAGAATATTTGGAATATTAGAAAACATTTGGAAGATCTTAAAGGATAGAATGCTTCAGGTGAGTTGGGAGTAACAAATTGATATAATTATATCATGTTGTTCGGCTACTCGTTGTACAACTTCATCCGAATGCATGAAAAATCGATACCAGTTTTACCAAGGCCAGCAAGCATTACAACCATCCTCAACATTGAGTTGTATGATGCGCGAAACAAGTAAGTAATGAACATAGAGATGCAATAGCTGATATGATTTCAACATCAAAAAACAACAATTAAAATATGTGTTAAGTATTCAACATAAATAATCATAGATAATCATAAAATTCGAATAATCATAACAAAAACACTCTAAAAGGCTCCAACTTGCTCCTACATGCTTCAAGATGCTCCTCCCTGCTCCTACTCTAACTTACTAATATTGATAGTCAAACTTACTCCAAAGTGCTCCAATTTACTCTAATATACTTTAATATGCTAACGGCTCATCCAAAACGCTAAAAACGAACATAACTAACTAATAGTTAACGAAATTGTACATTTTGGATAGTGAGGAGCATAAATCACTTTTTGTTTTTTGGACTATAGAGAAAGAAAAAGATAAATATTTATCGAATTGCTCCAACTCAAATGGTTGTTCCAGGCTTCTAGCACAATCCAATTGACTTAATTTTTATGAGGCAAGTCAACTTGTGATTGATTAGGATAATCTAAAAGAAGCTCTCTTGCCATCACTAGGTTGGTGGAATAGTATATTAATTCAATAATTCATATAATCATATAATATCATTATGTCGTATAATCATATAATTATTATATAAACTTTTTAGTAACTGAGTCAGCATGTTTGTCTTTTCATCGTCCTCTAGTCTACATATCTAATATAACCAAAAAGTTGGTTAAAAATGTTGAATGTAATCATATTGATATATTTTTTAATGCATACACAAGAGTAAATGCACATTTTTTAAAAAGGTTGTACATAGACGATGTGCCTACAAGAGTGTTCAAGAACAACACAAAAATTGGAGTGGACTTCCCCACCCAGCCAATGCAAATAGTCACAAGTTTGTGGAACGGAGAAGCATGGGCCACAGATCAGGGCAGGTCTAAGATGAACTACACTTATGGCCCATTTAAGGCCCAATTCAAAGGATTTGACATCAACGGTTGTCCATCCCAATATAATGCAAGTCTCCAAGAGTGCTATTCATCTGAGCTTTGGTGGAATGGGCCCAAATATTGGAAATTGAGTGAAGATGAACACAATGCATATGAGAAAGTCAAGAAGAAGTATTTGTATTATGATTATTGTAATGACGTGGAGAGATATCCTAAGGGTACTCCACTGGAATGTAACAATCTCAATGATTTGTCCCAAAAATCATAGTCTGTGACATGTGTAAAGCGATTATTACACAATTTATTTTTTTTTATAAATTTAGGCCTGTAAAATGAAATGATAATTATTATGAAACTGTTTCTCATGTTTAATTATCTGTGTTTAAAGTTACTGGGTCCATTTAAAACTTTAATTTTTATATATTTTGATTCATCTTTTAAAACCGTATGTAGTTAAAGTCGGCCGTTTGAGGAGGAATCAATTTATTGAATAGCTAAGGATCGTAAATTATGTTTTTGGTGGTGATTTTTACTTGTTTTTATGTTCTAGTTGTTGAGTTTGTTATTGTACTTTTTGAATTTGTTTTCTCTTGCACTTTTTGTAAGCTAATTCAGTGGAAGGGGGGGGGGGGAACTCATATAGTTTCTTCAATAAGTTTAAGTTTCCTCTATCTTTGCTAGAGTTGTATTACATTCTTTGACATTATTATTATTGCCTTTTTATTCTAACTGAAAGGGAAAAAACTCATCGTACTAGAGTGGAACAATTTAAGACTATCACTCAAAGAAAAAAAATTAAAAACCCAACTTATGCATATTTGGTAATCATCAGTCAATACTCAATAGTTTGGTTTGCTTGAGACTATTTTAAATTAGTTGCCCATTTGAAGTTGTTACTAAATAATTTTCAATTTTGGATTCTAATAATCCATCTATTACATCTAATGTAATTATTTTTTCAGTTTTTGGGAGTAATTGTATTATAATTATTTGTAAAACTTAAAATATCAATATATCATGACAACACGGATATAAACTCTCTCTCAAAGTAGTATCAACGAGGCGTAAGGGCCAAAAAACAAAGTATGTCAGAAGTTTGGTTCAAAATTCGATAATTTTGATTATCAATCTGGGGTAGTTGGACCGGAATGGTAAATAGTGATGTCGTTGCATAGGACAGCTCAAAAACAAAAGGCTACCTAAACAAAATCGAGTTCTCAATATATTTTATCGGCTAAGATTGATCAAAGGGTCGCTGACACAAATACTTCAGTGGAAGTTGAGATTTAAAATTTCATTAATCATATGCATTTGAGGAAGCAAAAGCAAACGCCCACTTTGGTGTGAATTTAGCTAAGGCTTTCAAGAAGCTAAACACAACGACTTCTAAGTTTCTTATTTTCATTTCCAAAGTTGCTTGAGTTGTGACTTTAGTGGGTCAATCTATTCTTCACTTTAAGAATCAAGTTTTTTAAGATGGGGATGTGCCCCCTTTGAATCAAAAGTCTCTAAAGTTAGATCAATGTTCTCTTATTCATTCTACTAACATTGGAACCAGTTGTAAAGATAAATAACGATATCATTTTCAAAATTTTATCTAGACAAGAATTTTTTTGGTGCAAAAGAGGGGTTTGAGCCCCAATTAGTTCATTTAGTGATTCGCAACAAGTCTCGGGGCTTTCACCCCACTCTGATCTACATACAAAGAGGATAAAACCTCCCTCGGAGGCTCACTGGATAAAGCAAAGTCACATGTAAGTTCCACCCCTAGATTGGCTAGCGCATCTGCAACTTGATTTGCTTCGCAATAGCAATGAGTGATCACCACTTCCCAAACCGTCGATGTGCAGAGTTCTTTGCATCACTTAATGATTGTATAATGTCAGGCATTGCAACTCATATTTTCCTGTAGTAATCCCACCACAAAAGTGGAATCCACATTCACCATACGATTCTTGAAACCCTTTTCTTTTGCAAGTAGAAGACCACGAAGCACTACATGTAGTTCCGCCCTCACCGAGGAAAACTTCCATCTTCTTAGCAAAGCCGCATAACTATTCCCCCCTCCAACTTCTGAAGACCCCTCATCCGCCCGCCATGCCACCTAGACAAGATATACCCCAAGTAAATTCTCCTTTCTTTCCTCTTGATAGGGAACATAGTTAGAGGAATTCATTTCCTCCGACTTTTAAATCACTACTTATAAACACAACAAAGATGAACTCCCTGCTCTATTGCACCATTGAACATTGACATGATTTTGTGGTATTTTTTTTGTCTCTTCATACATCTCAAGTCTCCCTAGTAGCTAGCTTATACATGCAAAGTTGTCTATATAAATCTCTCTAAATTATGCAAACATATTAAAAATTGTAAAGATTTATATATGTGAGTTACTTTAATTAATGTTGGATGTCAATTAATTTGATTAATATTAGTACCAATTAAATCACTAGATAAAAATGATCGATTTTCTTTTTGTCTGAAAAATTATATAAATTGATACCAAAGGCCCACCTTCAAACCTCACATAGACCAATCTCTTATTGTATGATTGTATGGTATCTATAAGGCCATCTCCAACAGTGACCTCACGAGGGAACAATTAGGAGAGAGAAACGGGGAGGGGTGAGGCAGCTGCTTCAGTAGGTCACTTGCGGGGAGCCACTTGTAGGGAGCCTCGGTGATGGGAGTCAACTCATGAGTATTTTTTTATTTTTTAAAATATTTTTTATTAGTTTTACTTTTTTTTTTGATTCAAAGAATAAAGTTTTGTATTTTGAAATATGTTTGTGAATATTATTTTATTTGATGAGATAAAATTATGAACTTTTTATTAAAGAGAGTGAAAATTATGAGATAAAAAATTAAAAAAAAGACTAATATAATAATAGTAGGCCCTACCATTGAGCCAAAAAAACTGGCTTGAGTTTGCTCTAATCTATACTTCTCAATCCCCCCCCTTCCCAACCCCGCGGAGAAAAGAAGGAGAAAAGAAAAAACATCAAAAATTCAAAAAGGGAAAAAAAAAAAATCGAAAGCATTTTGTATCGAAGCAAAAACCCATGGCTTCCTAGTCGGCGTCTTCCTTCTCCTCTTTCTCTCTGTCTCCTACAAAGAATCCATCAATGGCGGACCTGAAATGGATTCTCTCTCTTCTAATTTTACAGTTCATCATCTTCGCACTCGTATCAGCGTCTAGTGAAGAAACAAAAGAGGAGTTCAACGAAGAGCTGCTGCTGAAGCCATTGCCCGATCGGAAAGTTCTGGTTCATTTCCACTTCGATTCGAGAGCTAATCTCTCCACCTCCAATGGCGGATACCACCTCCACCTCTTCCCCAAGGCAATCTATCAGCTTGTACGGTTCTTCCATCTAGTCGCTACTTCTTACTTGCTACCCATTTTGACTTGGAGATTTTGCTAGCAGTTCGGATTCCCCATTTTTGGCTTTTCAGGGTTTATATTTTCAATAGTTAAATTTGATTTATATGCATTCTATGGTGTATTGCTGCGTAGGTCAAGCTGTTGAATTTAGATATTTTAAGTAAAAGATTTCTAATTCTTATTAGTTACTGCTAAAATGCTGATAAAGAACTCTCCTGAATTACTTGCTTGCCGCTGTCTGAAATGGTTATTGATATGACATTCAAGGTGAAGTGAGTTTCAGTTGAATACTAGTTAACTAAACAAAAAAATTGAAAAGAAAATGCAGTTAGGATAACTCGAGGATACAGGAAAACCATCTCTAATTACTTGAGAACTTGAGGAAACACCAGTATCCTCTCAAAGTTGTTCTTAAGCACAGTTGTGTTTAAGCCATTGCCACGACGAAGATTGAAGCTTTCGTGCACGACCCATGTGTTAAGAATGCAAGCGCCACTCTGGGAACACGAACTTAGAGATACAACTGCACTACGAAGAAATTAGACCACAACTTATTTCTTATTCATTCAAACATCCAATCTTGTTTCAGAATGGGCTGAAGATGCTCATATGTACTAGGGTTATCCGTAGGCTAAATAAGGTGGCAGATATGAGTGAATCATCCAAACTCGTTGCAAATGGGTTGAGAATGGCATTATATAGACATGGGTGCATGAGCTTTCATTTCATTAGGGCTTATGCCAAAACAAGCCAACCAATACCTCTGAGTCTGATCTAGGCCTGGGGGTGGCTTAAATGCATGCAATGTTATTAATCGAATTGAACAAGGGGTGGTTTCATCAGATCCTAATTTTGAAAGGCTTGGATTGTTCACTATTATATGAGAAAAGATATAGAGGACAGTTAATGAGACATTTCGCTTCAGCCTGGGTTTTGGAAAAATAATTTTGAGGGCTGACTTGTACTGCTGCAAAAAAGTTTAAAAAAGAGAGTGAAATAAAGGACGAAGTAAAACGCAGCATCATAATATACAAAATGCTAGATCAATATATGACCTTGAAAGGCTCCAATTAAGAAATATGTGATTCATTGTTGGGCCCCTAGGTGCTAGGTTCATCGAAGAACATATTTTTGCTACTTAGGTATGCTAATTTAGGCATATGAATTACAATCCTTGTATGCAGGCCATAGGGAATTTGAGCTCGCATGGCGATTATCATCAGGCCCCTATCTATGCCGCCATCAGTTCATCTGGTAGGTTCAAGTCCTTCAAGGCTAGGTGCTTAAGGATCCAAGCGAGGCTAGCCATTCAAAATCTCCCAAGTGTTACCACCATGTTAAGTGATCTCCGAAACATCACTTACACGAATATGCCATTCTGGCTTAAATAACATAACCAATACCGAATTTGTAAAAAGGGCCCTTAATCTTGATAAATGCTTAGTTAATCTTCGAGATGATGGGCCATGTATTAGTTTATTAGAATTTAGAAACCTACGGAAGACTATAGAATTGGAATCACTCATTAAAATGCTCGATCAAACCTGTCTTGCAAGAATCAATGTCACAGAATTCGGGCTCCAAGTCAATTCAACATGCAACTGAGGATAGCTCAATTGAGTTGAGATTTCTTCAAGTTTAGGCATCTGACATACACCATAAGAGTGCTAAAGAAGGTTATTATTGAGCCATTTGTAGCTATATGACCCAAACCTACTTCATTAGGCACGGTATGTGGAGTATCTTCTCCAATTCAAGAATTTATGCATCGACTCTTCAGTCATTCAACTAGACTCAAAATAAGATTATTGTGTTGCTTCAGATGCCAAAAATCCATCAAAGATTGAACTCTAACCTGGGTTGCATTAAGTGCCCCTTGCTCAAATTATCGTATTTCAGGAGGATTGAATTCACGTTTTCTTTTTTCTTATAAAGCTTCCCATGTTTTCACTTGAGCTCAAATATCCCTGAATTGAAAGTAATTAACATTAGTTATTCAATGTGAACAAGCAAATAGATTCCATTGTTGAGCATAAATAGGTTGGCGTCGGCTATCTAAAAATGGCCTGTTGCATATGAGGGATAAATGCATTAGCCGTTCAATCTAATTCTCCAAGTTGAGCCTTGATGCAACTGCATCACAGCACGAGTGTTGTCCTCCCCCCCGGTGTGGTTTTCTATTTTCCCAGATTGACATTTCAGTCTTCAATGAACAGTAATTCATTAGCATATTCAAGTATGCTTATTAATAGTTACAATGATTTGTCAATTAGTATAATGATTCCCCTTTGTGCTTAGAAGCGGGAGGAAGAGTTTGCCTCAGGGAAGATCTCTCTTACTTTTAACAGCTCCTGTTTGACTTCAAATTTGATTCTTGTATAATATCTCATACCTTGAAAAGCTTTTAAACAATTGTCAAGCTTGGGTGGCTCTACTCTGCCTATTGGAAAATTACTTATCTGAAAGAATGATCAGTCATATTGCATTCTTTTGGCATCTAGATCTAAATTGATTACTTGGCTTGTTAAAATTAGTAACAATCACGTATTACTCAAATCATTACCTTTCTAAGGGGACTCTGAGTTTGACCAGCCTTAGTGTGTGCGCTGATATTACAGTATATTGCAAATGCTGAGAAGCTTAAGATATTTGCTCAACCTTTTCATTCGCAATTTTCAAGAATATTTTGTCTGATATGCTCACAACTGAGATTCATCGCTTCCTACGTTACTATTTAATCCTTGTGAGATTGTCCTTATCCATTTGATATAGTGATATATTCGAGGACAGAGAGGGTTATCCTTATGGATGTTCTTCTGTAGTCTGTGATCAGTGCATATGAACTTGAAACTATGGTGCGTCCAACATTCTCTTTATCCAGATGTACTGTATTTTGTGGTTAATGACATGTACTTTGTTGAAGTCTATCCAGATGTACTGTATTTCCCTTTCGCTGCATGCACAAGACCTCTGCACTTTGGATATGTGTGCTTATTCTTCAAACAAACTTTTCTATCTGGCTTCTGGTGATTATCTGTTAACTGTGGAAATATGCTTAGATGACGTAACTATGCTTCTTGATCAGGTCCACAAATTTCACATCAGGGAAATGGAGTTGTCTTTCACCCAAGGTCGATGGAACTATGAACGGTGGGGTAGCTTTGATCCCATTTCTAGTAGTAACGCAAAGCCCCCGGGAGTCGAATTGTGGGCTGTTTTTGATGCCCCACCACCAAAGGTTGATGCTTTATGGAAAAATTTAACTCACACTCTTTCGGGTCTATTTTGCGCTTCTGTGAACTTCCTAGAGTCTTCAACTTCTTATTCTTCTCCTGACTGGGGATTTCGGGCATCTTCGGGCAGCTTGAGGTACGGTACATTGCCTCGTGAAGCTGTTTGCACAGAGAACCTAACTCCCTGGCTAAAGTTACTACCATGTCGAGATAAGGCTGGCCTTGCTGAACTGATGGATAGACCATCTATTTTTCGTGGATTCTATCATTCGCAGAGGTTGCACTTGGTATCAAGTGATTCTGCTTCTGGTGCTGTTCTGGCAGTTCAACTTGAACAAACCCTTACCGTCGTTCTTCAGCCTGTGCTCCAAACAGAGGCTAAGAGTTTTAAAGCAATCTCTGCAATGCAACCTGATTGGTCACTAAGCTCAATATTTGGGAGGAAAGTGAACAAAAAATGTGTTCTTGCGAAATCAAGCAATATTCACCTTCAACTTGACAGAGGTCTAGTCTCTCAAATGAAAAATATCTGGGTGAAAAATATGGGAACTAATCCTGATGATGCAGCTTTTAAAGGTGCTGTCAGGAACCCAACATTTGAATTGTCTGATGCCCCTGATAAGGTGATTAAGGAAGTGGGTAATGTCGAAAATGAGGAGTCCTCTCTTCTGTATGTGTTCTGCATTGAGAAACATGCTGAAGCTAAGCCATTTGATTTGGCACTAACTTGGAAGCTTCCAGTGGTTTGGTCCTGTTCTCATGCTCCATTACTTGCCAATAGATTCTTGGTGGGAAGCGGGAATGAAAGGGGTGCTATTGTCATCTCTTTGAAAACAATTAACCACTCTCAGAGTTTGGTTTGTACAGATACCTCTGAAGGCAGATGTGCGTTGCACATCAACATTTTCCAAGTTGTGCCCTGGTATGTTAAGGTCTACTATCATACATTACGGATTTTCATTGACGGAGTAATTCAACCTGCCACAAATATCACGACAAAGATGCATGTTTCCCCATCTGAAGATAAGGTTTCCCCTGGGATGTTGGAGCTCGCCTTGAAGTTTCCTCGCAGCATGAAGTCAGCTGCACTGTATCTGGACTTCGACAAGGTTTGTATTTACTTTATGTTTAGTTTCTTTTCCTTTTGTTGTGATTAGTGGAATTGGAAATAACACACTTGTTGCAGTGTTGACTTTAAGCAAGCACGGGAGATATGAACTAGGACTTGTGGATCAATCCTCACTATTTCTCCTTTTTTGTCTTTTTTTCTATTTTTTTGTTAAAGATTTGGGGGTTGGGGGTGCTAGGTGCGTGTGATGGGTCCCTATATTGTTTATGCTACTGTAGATGATAAGTGAGGGCGGAAAATACGATTAGAATCCTGTATCTGTTCACTGTTGGCGCTGAATAGATATTCGGCTCTAAAACCTTGAAAGCCCCTTTTAAACTAAAAACTGGAACTCGAGATGTGCCTAGAGTAGCATTGAAGTTCTTTGGTTTGGATGCCAAATGTCAATGGAACAGTGTTATGGACTATCTCCAAGCTGAAGATCGGAATCTGATTATGTCCCTATAACCTTTGAAGCATTCATTGCTCTCGAATTGAACGGGGTAGGGGAGTCGCCCTGGAATCTTCTTGTACATAGGGCCTATCCGTTTTTAGCATTTTGGAGGAGCAAGTTGGAGTAAATGGAGCCGGTAGCAAGTTCAACATGTTGAAAACAAACAGGCCCATAATCTCTATGAAGTGCGCATGCACTCAATTTATATGAAACAATATTAGCATAGGTGGAGTGGGTTGAAAATTTCCCTTGACAAAAAATTAAGTGTGATCATGATGGCTGTTGTTTTTTGACAAATGAGTTGAAAAAGGTCTATCAAATTGTAGGAGAGAGTGAGAGACTTCAGAATTTATCTATCATGTGAGCTTTCTAATGTGGACATCCAGTGGTTCCTTTGCATAATTGAACCAAATCAAAGATAATACATCACAACAGAGAACACCTGCATCTTCAGATTTGAGTGACCATGACTGTGAAACTCCATTTTCAGAAGTGAGTTGCAAACGTTTACCGGCATCACAGCAGTTTAAGTCTGATGTCCCCATCACATGTACTGTGAAGTTTCTACCTTGTTTGTTCATATATATAATCATTATGCTAATCGCGTTGATTCAATCATTTTAGTTGTGTTGTTTACTTAATGCATATTTAGGTAGGTTGCGTGATTAGTTATTGTTATCCGGCCAAAATTACAGGAGTACCCTGTAGTGAGCATATTCACATCTTGTTGGCCGACACCTGTTACAACACTGCTCCTGGTTCACCGCCACTGCTATCATTGTGATTTTTCCTGATTTTACATATTTTAGCTTTATTGTTTCCAGCAGTGGAAAAAATGTTTAGGCAGATGTTATACACTGCCTATTGCTGGCTAGTTTCAGTTATTCTATACCAGTTTATTGAAACAGAAGAGTTTCTTCCTTGACATCTCTGTGATGTGTACCCATTATAATTGAATTACTGTTAAGGAGAAGAAGAAGATTATTTGAAATGCTATCCTTGTGGTTTGAAATGCTATTCTTGTGGTTCTTTGGTGTGTGTGCAGGAATATCTTAGAGTTTTCTATAATACCTTGGTTTCTAATTTGGAGCCGGTCGTTTTCTACGTCACCTTGTGCTATGTGATGATTCTTTTCAAACCGATGTGATAGGCACCAGCTCATGGTGGTGTATCACTTATGTACTAATTAATGTACTTGTCATTCCAAATTTTTAATAGCTTCTTGATCAAAAGAGCGTTTTCTCTGTTGAGGCCTTCCTTGATCTCATATGCGGGGGCATGTTATATTTCCTATTTTATCATCTCTTGCATGTCTACACTCAATTAGTTTTAGATGTTTTCTGAATAAATTTTAAAAGTTACCTTTCCATTTTTGTAAAATGATTTAGCATCTGTTCTTCAAAAAGGAGGAAAATAAACTTTTTTCCCTCAAAGCGGTTAAATGCTCTATTTTCTGAATAATAATATATAAGGTCTTTGTTGTTTCTTTTTTTTTTTTTTTAACTTCTGTTTCTTGACTTTTGTCTATCAGAAGGGGAACAAAATATATCCCGTTAGCTGTTGTAATAGACATAGCAGAACATTAAAGCAGAACATTGTAACTGAAACAGAAAGTCCTCGACTC
>JACYFF010031954.1:90574094-90591983 GCA_017589665.1 Selenicereus undatus
TACTTTGCTAATCTTCCACTTCCATTCCCTTTCTTACCTCAAATACCGTCTTACACAACCATTTCCAACAATTCCCATTCACCAAAAGTTGCCTAAAACGACCCACAACGCAAAGGAGGCCAAACCGTGCCTTTTCTTCACTTCACGGATTTTGTGGGCAGCAAGTAAGCACGGCCTACCCGTGCCCTTAGGCACGACCGTGCCCCCCCTTGCCGTGACCAAAAGTCTTTCTTTTCCTCTCCCCTTGATGTGAGTTGGCTTGGGTTCTCATTTCCCTTGACACTTACATCACCTCTCAACCAGGTAGCTTCTTTCACACCTTCTATAGCAGCAACATACTCAGCCTCTGCAGTAGAAAAGGCTGCAATAGACTGAGGTGATGTTTTCCATAAGATAACACCTGCACACATAGTGAAGATATATCCTGAAATAGACCTCCTCCTGTCAAGATCACCAGCATAATTAAAATCAACAAAGCCTGCAGCATCCCATGTAGCAGCTTTGTTCTTGTCAAATTATCCCTACCAGGATTATGCATATAACGGCTTAATACACTCACAGCATGTGACATGTCAGACCTAGTGCATACCATAGCATACATCAAACTACCAACTACACTAGAATAAGAAACCTGAGACATCTTCTTAATGTCCTCCTTAGATCGTGGACAAGACTCAGCAGACAATTTAAAGTGAGCTACAAAACACTACTAAAAACCGGTATTTTTCCGATAGAATTTTCCGGCGGAACGCCGGCCGACGGATATTCCGGCGAGTCACCCGTCGGTCAACTGAATTTTTGAAAACTAGCCGCGAACGTGGTTTTTTTTTGCCGACGGAATTGTCCACCGGAATCTCCGGCGGATATTCCGGCGAATACAGTCGTCGACCGGCTTTTTTTGAAAAATAACGGCCGTTTTTTTGGGTTTTGAGGGGTCCGACGGACCTACCGGCGGCCATGTACGTCAGCCCTCCTTGTCCGGTGGACATTTCCGTCGGACAACGCTGTCCGACGGCCGTGTCCGACGGAAATGTCTGCCGAACAAGGAGGGCCGACGGACATGGCCGTTGGACAGTCTTTAAAACTGCCCGACTGGCCTTCGCGAGTCACGGGCTCTCTCTCTCTCCTTCCTCTCTCCAAATTCGCCCCCCCTTCGCCCCTCGCCCTCCGCCGTCGTCGGCCTGCCCCCACCGTCGTCAGCCCGCCCCCACCGTTCACCGGCCTGGTGTGCCCCGCCGTCGACCACCTCCTCCTCACCGGCGAGTCGTGTGGGCGTGACGTTGCTTGTGAGCGTCCACCGCCCACCCCTGCCGCCGAGCTCCGGTGCCTCCCATCGGCATCGCCACCGCCACCTCGCCGCCGTCACCGCCGCCTCTTCACCGCCGGCCAACCGCAACATTCCCGCCATTTGTGGCCCATAAATTTCGTTATCTTCAAGTAAGTATTTAAACCTAAATATTTTGTAGATTTGTGAAATTGAAGAGATAATTTTGATAGATTTGTGGTAATTAGTGATTGGTAGATTTATATTGAGTGATATTTGAAAATTGATTGTTGTGGAAAATTAAAAATGTATGGATTGTCGCATGCGGTTTGGTAAATTATAGTGGATTGATTATGTGATATGTGTTAAATTGTTGATAATGGTTTGTGTATGTTGAAATTAGTGTGAAAATTAATATGTAATTGTTAGGTAAGTGCTATTATTAGTAATTTGTTGGTGTTCTTAATTATAGTGACGTGAAGAATGTATCCGTACAGACATTGAACATAATTAGTTGTGAAATGTATTTATTGTTGACGATTGATAGAAAACAATTAGTAAGCAACTATGAGGTTATATTATTCCGTTAAATGTGAAAAAGTTGTGCGTATATGTTGCTGTGTACGATTTGAGGAAAGGTTGTTATTTGAATTTGTGTGTTAATGAGATCGATTTTTGTGGATTATTAATATGAAGGAAATGGGTCTTAAGAGAAAAGGTATTGCGAAAGGGGAAAAAATCCGTTATTGTTGCTGTGAGTATCGTTATTGTCGGTATGCATGTCACAACTTTGGGCTCCCACTTCAGACATTGAAACAGGTTTATATCCTGACTTCATTGTCGTAATATATATGTGCTTTTGTTGGTATCCTGTTAATCGTGGCGTATGACGAAATAGTTTAATGAGAAGTCCATTATGCGTTCACTTGTATACGAATTAAAATTATCAGCATACGTCGATTGTTAAAGTAACCAATGTACTGCTTACTTTGTCAATGATGAACAGTGGATAATATGTGCGGACCACCCCATCGGAGGTGGATGTATGAAAGATTTCTGTCAGGGAGAAAATCTTATAGGCAGGAGTTCTTAGAAGGAGTAGAAATGTTTGATCAATTTGCAAGGTGTCGAACAGAGTTCATTAATAATGGGCATTATAGATGTCCTTGTGCCAAGTGTGGAAACAGAGCATATAGGGAACCTGATGATGTTAAATTGCACTTGTACCAAAACGGCTTTATTAAGGGGTATTGGTATTGGACATCTCATGGGGAGATAGAACCAACTGAATATGCAAATGTTGGCAGTAGTAACCAACAAAACTTGTATGATGACATGGCTGCAACAAGTCCTATGGATTTCGATAACACTAACTCATTTGTCGATCGTGTTGGAGCAATGGTGAACGATGTCATTGTTACTAATGAGGCTGAAGTTAGTGAGCAACCAAATGCAGAAGCTCAGGCATTTTATGATATGCTTCAAACTGCTCAGACGCCTTTGTGGGAGGGATGTTCAACCCAAACTGAGTTGTCCAATGTTCTGAGGTTGATGAGTATCAAATCTGATTACAATATGCCGCAGAATTGTATGAATGAGGTGATGTAGTTACTGCATGAGAGTTGCCCGCCAGACAATTGTGTGCCGCAAAGTTACTCAGAGTTGAAAAAGAAGGTCCAAAGTTTGGGTTTAGATGTGCACAGGATTGATTGTTGCCGTGGGGGATGTATGCTTTACTTTAAGGAAGATTCGGCCCTTGAAAATTACAAGTTCTGTGATTTGCCAAGATGGAAGCCGATTAAGTCTGGCGATAATAGGAAGAAGTTAAAATCATATGCAAAAATGTTCTACTTCCCTTTGATACCAAGACTGCAATGCCTTTATGCCTCAAGAAGCCCAGCTGAGCACATGAGGTGGCACTATAACAATAGGCGTGAGGATGGTATTTTGTGTCACCCTTCAAATGGGGAAGCGTGGAAACATTTTGATCGCGAATACCGAGATTTTGCTTCTGAGCCTCGCAATGTGAGGCTTGGTTTGTGTGCTGATGGGTTTAGCCCTTTCTCACAATCTGGCCGTTCTTATTCCATGTGGCTTGTGGTTGTGACACCTTACAACCTTCTCCAGATATGTGCATGACAACGTCATATATGTTCTTGACTTGCATTATACCGGGGTCGTCAAATCCAAAGAACAAAATAGATGTGTACTTGCAACCGTTGATTGATGAGCTCCGAACTCTGTGGGATGGTGTCCAGACTTATGACATTTCCATGAGGCAGAACTTCTTGATGAGAGCTGCCTTAATGTGGACAGTGAATGACTTCCCCGCGCTCGGAATGTTATCTGGATGGAGCACTCATGGTGTTTTGAGTTGCCCTGTTTGTATGGATCAGTTGAGGGTGACACATTTGAAACATGGGGGCAAAGCATCATGGTTTGACTGTCACCGTCGCTTCCTGCCGCGACATCATGCGTTTCGGAAAAACCACACCGCGTTTTGTAAGGGAAAAGTGGTGAAAGAGGCCCCTCCATCCAGGAGAAGTGGCGAGGAACTGTGGAATGAGGTGCGTAGTCTTCCAAAAGTAACCACGGATGGAGATTTTGTAATCCCGGGTTTCAAGGAAAATGTTCACAACTGGACCAAGAGAAGCATCTTCTGGGATTTACCTTATTGGAAATACCAGTTGCTACATCACAACTTGGATGTTATGCATATAGAGAAAAACTTCTGCGACAACATCATAAACACTGTCATGGATGTTCCGGAAAAAACAAAAGATGATGTGAAGGCGAGGTTGGACATGGCAGACGTGTATGATCGTGCCGAGTTAAATGTTGAACGAGGTGTGAACGGGAGGACACTGAAGCCAAAGACTTTGTACGTCCTTTCTTTGGACAAAAGGAAGGCGGTATGTGAGTGGGCCCAACAGCTGACAATGCCTGATGCTTATTACTCCAACTTTGGAAATTGCATAGATATGAAGGCTGCAAAGTTCCAAAACATGAAGAGTCACGACTGTCATGTGTTCCTGCAGACGCTAATGCCAATAGCATTTCGTGCGCTACCGGACGATGTACTTGAACCACTTGTTGAGTTAAGTGAGTACTTCAAAAACATTTGCTCAACAGTGTTACAGGTCAATAAGTTATAAGAAATGCAACGCAATATATGCATCATCCTTTGCAAATTGGAGAGAGTTTTCCCTCCTAGGTACTTCAATGTCATGGAGCACTTACCTGTGCATTTGGCAGAAGAAGCATACCTTGGGGTTCCAGTGCAATACCGCTGGATGTATCCCTTTAAAAGGTAAATACATATAACAAATTTCCTGACAGATGTAAATGTAAAATTAAACTGTGCTTCACACACTCACAGAACTTTAATGTAGGTACTTCGGGTGGCTGAAGATGAAAATTAAAAATAAAACATCCCCTGAGGGGTCAGTGGCCGAAGCATATCTGGTGTTCGAGATATCAGAGTTTTCTTCATTCTACTTCGGCGCTAATGTGCCTTCAATGCGCACAAGACGTCGACGAAATGAGGAAATCAATGTGGAGTCAGGAGGTGAGGCAATTTTGTCAGTTTTCCAAACCAAAGGTACTGCTGTGGGAAGTCGGACACAGAGGTACCTAACTGATGAAGAAATGAACGCTACACAGCTTCATATTGTGTTGAATTGTAATGAAGTTGAACCATACATCGCGTAAGTTACAAAAAAAAAGTACCCATTGCATCCATCACATGCATTGAACGAATACCATTTTATGAATTGAAACATGGTGCTAATCAGTGAATAATGACTTGTATAGACTATTCAAACAACAAAAATTACAAGGAAACCCAAATTTCACAGATGTGGAGTTAGATGCACTGATAGAGTCAGAGTTTATTTGGTGGTTCAAGAAAGCAGTAAGATTTTTTAATTTTGCCATCGTCGTTGGAAATTACTGTACTAATTCATCAGAGTTTTTAGCAAATGGTCCCGACCTTATGAGTTTAAACAAAAATATTTGTAGGTCGACATTGTTCAGATGTTCAATGACGAACGTCGGCTACACCTGTACCATTTGGCTCAACTGCCTTTGAGGAAGGTCACAACCTGGTCTGCATTTAGGGTGAATGGATTCTTATTTCATACACAGAAGAGGTGTGAAGGAAAAAAGAGTTACAATTGTGGGGTTTGTGTGAAAGGGAGCGGAGAAGGTGGATTCGAGGATGATTATTATGGAATCCTTCAAGAAGTTATTCGTGTTGAATATCTAGGAGAACCACTAAAACAATGTACATTGTTCAGGTGTGATTGGTTTGATAACACCCCTCGAGGAACACGTAGCCCCAAACTGTGTCCCTTCGTTGAGGTTAATGCAACAAGAAGATACAAAAAATATGATCCATTCATATTTGCTGCTTCCGCAATCCAGGTGGCGTACATGAGGTACCCAAATGAAATAAGAGATAAAGGTAACTGGTGAGTTGTCGTTCCAAACAAATCTAGACACAAAGTGAATGATGAATTCACTTTACCAGTTGCATTTCAAGAGGAACAAGTGTCCCACATGACACCAGTAACTGACATGCTCCCTGCAACTTTGTTGAATGAGGAGGAAGAAATTGAGGAGGTAAACGAAGGCGTTCCAACTGAGAGAAGTGAAGAGGAGGAGTGGGATGATATTGACGACGATACTGAAGACTCTGAATGACAGTGATAATGACAAATGAGTAGATTGTGACCTAAAACCAACTTGTATTCTATGTTAATTCCGACACTTATGACAATGTATGCGTGACATTTATGACATTGTAATTATGGTCACACACGACATTTGCTGTTAATTTAACTTGCAATTCATTATTTGTTCCTTATATTGTTTGACCACTACGTTCTGTATATTTGTCTCAAAGATGTCAGGTACACATCGTGGCCGTGGGCGTTCTCGGGGAGTAGACCGACAGGACCCCACCAGTCAACACAAAGGGGAATATCAGGGACGTCAAACCCCTGAGGTTCCCCACGCCATTATCCCAGACCCTCGCTCTACTCCATCCATACACTTCAGCCAATACATGACACCCAACATCCCCCATGTACACATGTCTGGCAGCTACATGATCCCGAACCCACCTATTATTCCACAACAATCTGTAGAAAGGAGTCGGGAACAAAGTGAACATGCTTCTAGCCATGGCAGTACCACAAACAAGCAACTCATCACACCTGACGACAAAGAGTAAGTAATTATATATATCTTACCAACTGTATTATCAATTTGCAATTTCTGACGGGATCCATTCTTTCTTAATTTGCAAGTTTCTGTCCGTACGATGTTGTGTTAGATATTACAAGGATATTTACGAGCAAATATCCTAAGCTATGGCCAACATGGGGGAAAGTGCCTAAACAACATCGGGACTTGTGGTTTGGTGAGTTTAAGGTAAGAGTTCTCCCAAATTTTTGTACATTTATCTACACATACACATATATATTTTCATATTGTTAGCAGATATCACATTTTGTGGCATGTACTTGTGTTCATGCAGAAGCATTACTGTTGGGCTCCAGAGCATGAGACCCAGATATGGAGGAACTTCGAGGAGAAAGGGGCAAGTAGATTGAGGGACACATTCGGGGAGTTGAGGAAGAGGAGGAAGCAACCGTTGTGGTTGTCTGACAGCACTTGGAAGTCGCTGCAGGACTATTGGGGTTCCGAGAAATTTCTGAAGATGAGTGCCCAGGCAAAAAAGAACCGGAACAGCGACCAGGACGGGTTAGGTCCTTCTTTGCATAGATCTGGTTCGGTCCCATTTACTGAGCACAGAAGACGCATGGTAAGTGCGTGGTTCATTATTTCTTGTACTTATTTTTCCTAACGCCTTATCCAATTACAGCCATCCTCCTGTACGTTAACGTATTCTGTTATTGTGTAGGCGAAGAAGCTTAATAGGGACGTTACAGACCTCGAACTTTTTAAGGACACTCATGTAGACGCGGCTAACAAATGGGTGGACAAAAAATCGAAAAAAGATGGGTAAGTCACCTGCATGATTTCTTGTTTGCGTAACAAATCAGCTCAGTCTCTTCACGATTGGTTGCTGTGTCTGGAATGTCTAAATTTTTTGAATCTAATTTTGTAGACGGAGCACCAATTAAGTGGAACCACATTCGAAACTCGCAATCTTCCACAGATCCCGGCTCCGAACCAACTGAAGTCCCATCAGAAACCGAGTTGTGGGTGCAAGCTAACTACAACAAAAAGGGTCGTGTGTATGGGCTAGGACTAGGATCAGAAGGGGTCAAACTGAAGCACCTGGTGAAGTCCACATCGACATCCCGGGACCGTAATCATGACCCTGATGTGCGAGCATCGGTCACCCAGCTGAACAGCGAGCTCAGTACGATGGCGGAGAGAAACCGTCACTTAGAAGAGAAAATGACTTTACTCACTTCGGAATTATCTGTTCTGAAAGATATATTCCGTGAGTTTATGAGAGCTCAACAAGCATCTGGGTCTGGATCTCGCCCATGCCCTTCTATGCGCCATCGACAACACCGCCGCGCTGCTCCTTACGTCCCTCCTGCACCTCCTCCTCCTGAACCGCAACCCTGTGGCGATGATGACGATGATGATAATGATGATGATGATGATGATGATGATGGTAGCGGCAACCTTGGGTATGATGATCATCCTCATGACTACAGGGATTATTTCAACTAGAATGTCCCTTGATCCTCCCCTTCCTCCTCGATACTTATGTGAACAGTTACCTTCTCTTGCGTTTGTTGCCTTGCTTTGGTTGCTTATTACTGTACTTCGTACTATTACAATGTCCATTTGGTGTGGTTGTTTATTTATACTTATTGACTGAAAGTAACCACGTGTGGTGGTTACGTTTGTTGTGATTTGTGTACCACGTGTGGTGGTTATGGTTGTTGCGATTTGTGTACCACGTGTCGTGGTTTTGGTTCGGTCAACATTTGGTTGACCTGAGTTTGTATATGCAGGTTGTAAATTTGTATTTGGGGAACGACATTTTCAAATTAATTTTTTTAAAATTTCCCAAAAATTCCGACGGAATTAGGTTTTCCGTCGGAAAAAAGCACCGGAGGGACCGACGGAATACCCCTTTTTCGTCAGCCGTGTCCAACGAAAAAGGGGTATTCCGTCGGTCCCTCCGGTGCCCCTGGCCACCATTGACCGGGGTATGACTGACGGCATTGTCCGTTGGACAGTCCCAATTCCGTCGCCAGTCCGTCGCCGTGACCGTCAGGAATGGCCGACGGAATAGGTATTCCGTCGGCATGTGCGGGTCTACGGGCCTTATTCCTACGACACATGTCCGTCGGATCTTCGCCGGAAAACACATTTTCCAATGGAAAAAACGTCATTTTACATCGGAAAATCCGCCGGAAAAAGGTTGTTTTTTAGTAGTGAAAGGTGTAGAAACTTCCTTGTAGTTTTCCATACTAAATCTATCAAGTACTTTCCCAAGACATTGACTCTGAGACAAGTACAGCTTACTAGCCTTTCGATCCCTCTAAATCTCCATGCCTAGTATCTTCTTTGCAGCTCCTAGGTCCTTCATCTCAAACTTTCTACTGAGTTGAGATTCAACGTGCTGATCAAGGACTTATCCTTGGAAGCCATCAACATGTCATCAATATATAACAGCAAGTAAACAAGAGAACCATTAGAATATTGCTTGAAATGCACACAATTATCATATCGAATGCGTGTGTAGTCCTACCCAATCATAAAGGTATCAAACCTTTTATATCATTGTCTAGGAGCCTACTCAAGTCCATATAAGGAATTCTTCAACCGGCATACACATTTTCCCTTCCCAGGAACCATAAACCCTTCAGGTTGCTTCATGCAAATCTCCCCATCCAACTCCTCAGGGAGGAGCACTGTCTATACATCATGCTGCTCTAACTCCATATAAAACAGGGCAATAAAAGCAACAAGCACTCTAGTAGAGGTATGACAAACAATAGGATACACTACCTCATTGTAGTCAATCCCTTCCTTTGGTTGCATCCCTGAACAACCAGGCGTGCTTTCCACCTTGCTTCTTCAACCCCATGTATGCCTTCCTTTCTTTTATAAATCCACTTGACAGTTAAGGCTCTTCGACCTTTAAGTAGCTCACATAGATCCCAAAGTTCGATTCTTGTGCAGACTCTCCATTTCTTATTGCATAGCTAGGACCCAATTAGACGAACTTGAGTAGGACATGGCTTCAGTGTAAGTTGAAGGCTTAACACGTTCAGGAATCTCCTATGCAACTGTAAGAGCATAAGCTACAAGTCCCTCACTATTAGTATAGCGAGCGGACTTCCTAATCTCCCTCCTTGGACGATCACGAGTTATGGAATAATCATCCTCCACCTAAGGCTGATTAATACTAGAACTGGGTTCAGTAACCTAGACCTCCCTGCTGGAATGGTAAATAGCTCCACCTTGAGCTCCAACAGTCTCCGCATCTATCTCCATCATCCTACTAGCATCTTCTCGATCACCTATACCAGCAGCAGAAACAACAGATTCCTTCCCAGAAGATAACACTGCATTTTCATTGACGGTTACATCTCTACTCTAAATAACTTTCTTAGAGTCAAGACACCACATTCGATATCCCTTAGACTCATATGCATAACCAAGGAACATGCATTTAACAGCCCGTTGTGCTAACTTCCCATCATTTACATGGGCAAACATAGGACATCTAAATATTCTTAGCATAGAATAATTAATAGGATAACCTAACCAAACTTCTTCTGGAATCTAAACATCAATGGAAGTATGTGGTGATCAATTCACCAGATAACAAGTTGTTGAAATAGCTTTAGCCCAGAAAGCTTTGCGATCCCAAAGCCCTGCATTGGAAAGCATACAGTGAGCTTTCTCTAGCTGAGTCCGATTGATGAGTTTTGGAACTCCGTTATGTTGGGGCTTACCAACCAACATCTTGTGCCTAGCTATGCCATGCATTGACAGCGTAGAACTCAGTGAACTCCGACTCACAGAACTCAAGACTGTTATCGGTCCTGAGCTTCTTGATCTTTCTCTCGGTCTAGTTCTCTACAAGAGCCTTGAACTTCTTGAATGTAAAAAACGTCTCATTTTTCTATCCCGTGAAGTAAACCCGCACCTTTTGTGAGAAATCATCAACAAATGATCACAGACCTTCTCACTTATATGGCCCAATTGCGCTGCCCAGACCTCCATCTTACCCGTTCCTGCGCTGCCCAGACAAGCTTTCTTACTCAAAATGGTAATCCCCTTCTCACTCATATGACCCAATTGCATGTGCCATAACTTCGTAGTATCAACATTTGTCGATGTTGTACAAACTGTTGCTGAACCTGTAACTGTTGTACCCTACAGATGATAGAGACTCCCCTACCTGAGTCCCTTCGCCAGCACCATGGTGCCCCTCATCACCTCCAAGACACCATTCTCCGCCGAGTACCTACAACAATTAGCCTCAAGAGTACCCAAAGATATGAGATTACGAGTCATATCAGGAATATGACGAACCTTAGATAAGGTCCTAATTACACCACCATGGGTTTTAATCTGCATTGTACCTATTCCTGCAACCTTACACTCTGTGTCTTTGCCCATAAGCACAATCTCAGTATCAACAAGCTCATAAGTAGCAAACCAGTCCCTATAAAGACACATATGATACGTACAATTAGAATATAAAACCCAATCATCTTCTACCCCCTTTCCAGAGGTAGTGGCAACTAACACATCCTTATCAGACTCAAACTCAATAGCACAATCAGTCGTAGCAGGCTTGGACTAATTCTTCTCTTCTTTCTCTTTCTTATTTTTCAGTTTCAAACAGTTAGCAACAATATGACCCAATTCATCACAGTAATTGTAGGTCTTACAAGCATGAGGATTTCTAGACTTAGAATGGTTTTTTCTCCTGTTACCATTTTCCTTTTTAGTTGTTCTACCCCTTATTACTAATCCCTCAGCAGAATCAGCATGTATGTCATGATCAAACTTTTCTCCTTAGACAATAGGTTTGACTTAACTTCCTCAAACAATACAGTATTAGAATTACTACATAACATGATCTCCTTAAAGTGTTTATATGAAGGGCGTAGAAACACAACCAACAAAATAGCCTTGTCATCATCCCCAATTTTAACATCTAAAATTTCAAGATCAATAATAATCAAATTGAAATCACTTAGATGTTTTGGAACAGGAGTACCTTCTGCCATCTTGAAAGTGTATAACATTTCCTTCAATTGGATTTTGTTGGCGAAACTCTTCGTCATGTAGAGTTCCTCCAGCCGAACTCAAAGACCCACTGCAATTGTTTTATCAAGCATGTCACGTAAGACATGTGGTGCCAAGCACAACTGTATGGCAGAGAGTTCCTTCAGCTTCAGTTCCTTCCATTCATCGTCCGTCAAAGAACCTCGCTTCTTCTTCTCTTGTTCTGCCCATTGTTCGTCTGTCATCGTGCTGGGTTTCATGTGAGGTCCTGAGATAACCTTCCACAACCCATGCTAAATGAGAACTGCTATCATTTGCACCTTTCAGAGATTAAAACTAATCTCCCCATCAATGTTTTGAATATCAACCTTCATGACTGAAGACATCCTCAACCAATGTTGTGATACCACTTGTTAGGAATTAGAGCAATCTAATATCGGAAGCATTAAGATGAGTAACGATAAACAAAAGTAAACAATGATAACAAGAACAAAAAAAGAACACCAAGATTTACGCGGAAACCCAATGTGAGAAAAAAGCACGAACGGCGATAATCACAAATGATCCACTATGAGCAGGAAGAGTACAAAGGATCACAATCACAACGAGTGATTTGATCAAGATTACAATCTCTCAAAGCACTCTCTCACAAATCTACGATAGTGGAAACAGAATACTCTATAAGTATTTCTTGCTGGTGTGTTGAGAAGGTAGGAGACGTGCCCTTTATAAAGGGGTAGGATGAGCGAGAGAATCCCGTATAAAACCCTAACTGCCAATGCTAGAGCGCCGCCATCGACCACGGGCCGTGGGCTATGCCATGGGCTGCCCGTGGTCCTGCCTATCTGAGCGACAGCGACATCGTTCTGGGGGCACGGAGCGTGGCCTGACTTCTTTTCGTGGAGATGCCCGTGGAGTAAGGAATTGGGCCACAAAACCCAACAAAACTTCAAACACAATCAGAGAAGATGCTACTCTTCGTACTTTTTATCATGAGATTTTAAGCACAAAATATGAAATAATCCTTTAGCGACAACTCTTCAAGACATGCCATAAACATAAATCTTTATGCACTCTATATGCATACCTACAGATAATAGTCATGACTTATCAAATTTTGCGAGGAATTCAAATTATTCGGTAAGGTTAGCAAAACATTTAACACCTGAAAAGTCCATTTCAAATCAATATACACTACTTCTAGATGGTTAATCAAACAATTTAACATATTAAAAACTAAATGCATGACATAAATAAGAGAACTAGGGTAGAACAGTAGATGTATGCATGAGAATCAAAAGGCTCATATTCAGACAAGGTTGCAAAATGAAGATGCAACGCTTTCAAGTTTCAACTTCATTTGCAAGATACAGGTCAAATGTGAAATCATTTCTTGACAAATTAAAAAATTAAAAATGAAAATAACTAAGACTCGCCCCCCTAAAAAAAATGAATGATTACCAGAAGCAAACATTTTAATCCATGGAAGTTCTTCATATGCTAAACTACGGAGAAAGTGACATCATTGTCCATTTAAGTTTGCATGCTAAAGAATCAAGTGTCCATCTGAATTACCATCGTGGCTCACTCATTCATAGGGATGGCAACAGGTCGGATTCGGATCGGATGTATAGACATCCAAATTCGATCCAATTAATAATCAGATTTGAAAATTCAATCTAAATCCGACTTTATCGGATCAGATGTTAAATTGGATTTGGATTGATTTCAGATCGGATTAAATCTAGATATAATAAGAGATAATCCAGTTACATATTTTTATTCAATATTTGCACAATTTTTTATTTCCAACCTTATTTTTGCTCATTTGTAAGTGCAATATTAAATACTCCTTTAATGTTAAATAATTTTTTATATTAATTATTTCAATGTGCAAAAAAGTGTTGGAAAAAAGAGAATGCAAATTCACTTTAGCGTAAAAGGGATAGACAATAGTACAACAGCTGGAAGAAAAGGGAGAAAATACAACTTTAATTGACAAAGATGAGAGAGCAAGAAAAAGATCAGGACAGAAGAGGAAATTAGCTAAGAAAGAAGAATGTACTACACATGAAGTGCGGATATGCGGATTTTTAGAGGGTTATCATATTAGGATTTTTCTATCTTCAAAGAAAGTTGAAATTATTAAAAAAAGATATTGGATCGGATGTTAGTCGGATCGGATGGACTCTCCTCCAAATCCGCTTGGATCGAAGTTGAATTCAGATTATTTTTATCAGATTTCGAATCGGATTATTTGTTATCGAATTCAAATTGGATAATTTTGCCTAAGATCGGATCGGATTTGCGTCGAATTCAGATTATACTGCCATCCCTACTCATTCATATGGCAATCCTAACTTAAACTAAATCCACATAAGTTACTTTCTAGACATCACCTTCTAACAAAATACAGGGCAATGCCTTCAGTAAAACTAAACTAAAACAAAAAGGTGGGGAGCTCAAACTATGCTTGGGGTCCAAGTAGGAGAATAATTCTGCTTTAAGAACTGATCACAGGATCAAACTGTCCAAGTAGTGCTCATTATGTTGAAGTAAGGATGGTGCTACAAAGAAGTTTCAACATTTTGAAACTTGGATTGTCTCCTCTCTCCAGCTTATGAAACCTCAACTTGGATTACCTCATTACCTAATAAATGTTTGTCATGGAATCTACTATTAAACATACTTAATTACTTTTATTCCTTTATTTTATATTATTATTTATGTTTATAAGTTGTGAAAAATAATTTATATATTTTCAAAAAGATAAATAAATAGGTCATGATAGCAAAATTAATTAAAAAAATATATTACACAATGTTGTTGTAATTTTCATTAATAATAGTAGCTAAAATAACAACTTAGATATAATATAAGGCCAAATCTCCACCCTAAAAAAATTGTCCAAGCCCAAAAATACAAAAATTAGCCCAAAAAAAGCTTAGCAACCTAGCCCAACCTACCAGCTCAGTTCAACAGATAAATGACCCCAGTCTAGTTCTCCCATTTTTCTTTTTTTTAATTGCAAAAATCAAAACGCAACACTTTTTTCGACGTTGTCCCCAAAAATGTGTTGTTTTAGCTCCAAAAAAAGGCATGAAAAATCGAACATAAGACGAAATGTTAGAATATTCCATTATGCATGGCGTTCCACTTAGGTCATCCACAACCTACAGCACGCATGCCAGGGGCTGGGCCCACGTGTGACACGCATCAACTCCAGCCTGTGACATGCGTGTCACAAATTGCGGCGGAGAACTCCAACGAGTTCTATCTTGCGGGCCTTTTTTTGTCATTTTGTGCACACAAAACGCAGTGCTTGGATTAGGGCTGTCAAATAGGTCAGGTCGGGTCGGGTTCGTGTTCGGGTCGAAGTTAAACGGATTGAAAACCCCCCGACCTAAACCTGACCTGTTTAATAAACGGGTTGAAAAATCCAACCTGAAACCGTTTAACATTTAAACGGGTCAACCTGATTTTGACCTGTTTAACCCGTTTAAGTTAAACGGGTTAGAATCAGGTACCACTTACCTGTTTAACCTGTTTAACCCACTTAAGTTTCAAACTTTAAATGAACATGTGTGTGAGTCTGAGACTGTAGCTGGACACTTTGTAAATGATACATGATTACATGAATTCTTGGTATACCAACTACTGAACGAATCGGCTTCTGAGGAGATCAGTAAGTCCTAGAGATCAGTAGCGAGGAGATGGGGCGAGGGGAGTGGAGAGGACATGGGGAGATCAGATCAGTAGAGAGGATAAGAGAGGGGCGACTGAAGGCTGAAGCAACTCAAACAAGCTTTAGCTCTGTGAGGAGGAGTGGTATTACGAATGAAGAACTGAAGAAGGCAAGAAGCCTTTTATATCTAGGGTTTTCACTTGATAGGGTGGGCTCTATGGGCTTAGGAACAAAAAATGTGAAAAATATAAAATTTGAACTCCTCACCCCCTAGCCAAAAATCTGAAAATTAAAATTTTAATGGTCCCCAAAAATGTTTAAAAAAACTACACATAATTATATACCGATAGACGGGTTAAATGAGTTACAATAAATGGGTAAATGGGTTGACCTGTTTATTTAAACAGGTTAAATAGGTATTTTTTCGTGTCGAAAATTTCAACCTGAACCTAACCCGTTTAATTAAACGGGTTAATCGTGTTAACCCATTTAATTAAATGGGTTGAAAATCTTTACCCAAACCCGCCTAATTTCGTGTTCGGTTCGGGTCGGTAATCGTGTCGGGTCAGCTTTTGACAGCCCTAGCTTGGATGCGGTTAGAAGAAAGGGATGCGTCGTTTTGCATGGGTCGACAAAATAAAAAAGAAAATTCAAGGAATATGGCCATTGGGTGTTGGGTTTTACGCTTTTTTGGGCCAAGTGAATGTAGCCATTGGGTTCAACGACTATATTGTGGTGTTTTTTTTTTGAATGATTAATTGGTGTATAAATATGAAGGTAGAGTTGCGGAAGTTAAAATCTTAAATTTTTACTCTGAATCTGAAATTTGGTCATTTTACCTAGTATTTTGGAAATTTTAGAAACCTCTTTGGTAGTAAAGAAGTAAAAATTGTGGTAAGTGAAAAATAATTGTTGTTACTTATGTTTATGTTTTTTTAATTAACTAATTATTTTGGAGTTGTATATTTGAACTAATAATTTTTCTTTATTGTGTTGTTGTTGGAGATATTTGGGAAGTGTTTTCAAAGTTGAAGAATCAAGAGAAAAGTGAAGTGAAGTGAAGGAATTTGTAAGTAATTTTTTTTACACATTTATTCTTAATCGCATGTTTAAATAAATAAAATTTTTGTTAATATGTTGCAAATAATATTGTGCAAAAGTGAATATGCATAAATTAACTTTTATAAAATAATATGCTTAATTTGTAAGTTTTAAATTATAATGTTGAAATGAATTGTTAGATACATTTCACACATGTTAGAGCTTGGAACAATTTGAAGAAATTAAATTGTTAGATTTAAAGGTAAGGTATAGAAGTTCATGTGTTATAAGCTTAAATTTGTATGTTCATATGTTTGGAAGTTAATGTCATTCATGTGTATTTTAATTTGATGGGTTGCCTTTCAATTTTTAATTTAAGGTAGGAGTTTAAAAGAAGCTTAATATAATATGTCTAATTTTTATTTTAATAGGTAGCCTTTCAATAACATGCTTAAAAGTAAACACTCACATGTTTAAATTACAAAGAATTTCAAAATATGTTTAATTTTTTTGTTTCACATATTTAGTTGTGAATTTGGAAATTGTTGGCATGATTGTGAATTTGAAAATTGTTAGAATATATTTATGTTCTTAGGTAATTTGTTTGATATTTGTAATATTAGGTAAATTTAGAATTTTTTGTGTGTTCATGTTGAATTAATGTTAATTTTGGAAGGCTTAACTATTTTGAGAAGTTGATAAATCATGTGCTGAGCTTGAAATAATTTAAGCATTAAATCACATGCTTAGATTTAAATAATTTAAATATTAACTTAGTATTCTTTTAACTTGGTTTGAATGTTAAATTAAAAATTTTTGTAATTTGAATTACTTGAAATTTAATTGAGTAGTTAGAATAAAATTTTTTAATTTAATGGGTTGCCTTTAAATAACGTGCTTAAAAGTAAACATTCACATGTTTAAATTAAATAGAATTTGAAAATTTTATATAAGTTCATGTAATATGTTTAAATTGTAAAATTTAAGGGGTTGTGTCTCAAGTACATGCTTAAAAGTAATATGTTTAATTTTTTGTTTCACATATTTAGTCGTGAATTTGGAAATTGTTGGAATAATTGTGAACTTGAAAATTGTTAGAATATGTTTATGTTCTTATGTAATTACTTTGATATTTGTAATCTTAGGTAAATTTAGAAATTTTTGTATGCTCATGTTGAATTAATGTTAATTTTGGAAGGTTTAATTATTTTGATAAGATGATAAATCACATGCTTAGTTTGAAATAATTTAAACGTTAAATCACATGTGTCAACTTGGATTGAATGTCAAATTACTTGGAATTTCAATTACTTGAAATTTAATTAAGTAGTTAGAATGAAAAATAGTTTACTACATATGTATGTGAACATAAAATTAACCCAAATAACACATAATCATTCATGCACCTACTTACTAGAGACGAGTCACAATGTGAATATGGGAATAGTTCAAACCTTCGCCCCACGTCCATTGAATTGGCAACATTACCTACCACCACATAGCCCCCACCTTATTCCCAACAATATTCACCACAATACGCCCCAAATTGGCAACATTACCCTGCAGCACAAAACAACCCACCACAAAGTTTTAGCTACAGATAGTTCATATTTGGTTAGTTTGTTCTTTCACTTGAAAAAAAATGCGTTGCTCC
>JACYFF010031954.1:90618269-90632876 GCA_017589665.1 Selenicereus undatus
AAAATTTAAAATTAACAATTAAAAATAAAAAATACAAAAATACAAAAATACAAAATAAAAAATAAATAAAATGAAGATGTAAGGAGATGTAAGGAGATGTAAAGAGATATAAGAAGATGTAAGAAGATGTAAGGGGATGTAAGAAGATGTAATAAGTTGTAAGAAGATGTAAGTTCTTAGCTAAATCCTAAAAAACGCGAAATAGAACAGGGCCTAAGTATCTTGTGTTCAAATCTAAAAAAAATCTCCTTAGACCATATTATGGCTGCATCAAATGTGAAGACGTTCTGTTGTGGGCAGACAAAGAATAAGGTTGTGGTTCTGGCAGACCTGTTAGAGGAAGACAGAGAATGAATGAAGTGCGCAAGGACAAGGCGCATATGCTGAAAATTGGTGATGTGAAAAAGATGAAGGAGCATGTTAAGGGCCTGTATGTTGAGCTGTTGCATTCTCCTTCAATAAAGCATTCGTTGTTTTGTTGTGTTTCCATAGGTTGTAAGCACTACTAGCCCTCCTAATCAGCATTTTCATCTTAGGCCTTGGACAAAAGGTATGGTAATTGGTAATTCCTTGCAAGATGTAGCACACAACTTTTTCTAGAAGATGTTGGAAATACACTTTGTAATGCTGTAATAACTCCATAGGAAATGCACCAATGAGGAAGTTCCTGGTTGGTACCACTTCCACCACCTAAGTTCAAATCTGGGTGGAGAAACTCTTCATTGTCATTTATTAGGAATAAAGGGGGTGGGCTAAGGCTTGGGTCTGCATGGTTCCCCCCTTTCCATGGGCTTGTTGGCCCACTAAGGTATCCCTTGAGATAGGGGCCCAGTGGGTGGGCTAAGTTTAGCATTGGAAAATAAAACAAAACTCCATAGAAAATGCAATAACAACTCATCTTGTTAACTATGTCCGTCATTGTGCAACCAACCCCCCCCCCCAAAAAAAAAAGTAAACAGGAAACCAACCTATCATCTATTAGCAATGAAAGTATAGTTTGCATTTTGCAACATTGTCATCTCCAATGATGCCTCTCAAACAGTAAGGATATAACACATGCTCTCCTTACTTTCTTGGTCAACAATAGCAAATGCTAGAGGAAGCAATGATTGTCCCCATCCAACTGACATTCCTAGAGGGAGAATGAAGATGAATTGCCACATTGCTACTTGAGGGGCCATTTAGAGAAGGCGAATTAAATGTGGTTTCATCAATAGAACCTAGTATGTCAACCCAAATTTCATGTGACGCCTCAACTCGTAATCATCTGGTTAACCTTAAGTATCTGAACTTTAGAAGCCAATACCATGGAAGAATACCATGGTGTGGGGACCGTCTTAATTCCATAGGCTAGAACCGATGATCCAAATTTGAGGGCAATGGTATGGTGATATGATGGAGTGCATCACATCATTGTTTGTCATCACTGATGGTCTCTACTATTCAATATAGAAAATTAGAACTTAATGACACTATCACACAGTCATACAACCTATTAGCATCAATCATATCAAATAATGCAAATCAAAGGTATAATACTAGTTCAAAAAAATTCAAAATAAATTAAGTAATTACAGCTACTGAGGGCCTACCTAAAGATTACATTTTTACCAAACTTGGAGTTAGATAAGATAAAGAGAAATCAAATGAGGCAAAAAAAAGGATGAAAGGTTTAGGTTACGTCGTTAGGATGACCCACCTGATTTACCTAGGAACCCAACAAAGTAGCACCTTTCTTCAAGTCAACCAATCTAGTTCTTAATGTCTACTATTAATTTTCTCTCAAAAGTTTTTGAAAGTGCTTTTCTCGAATTTTTTATGTCGCATCCTCTCTAATTTTTGCTCACCAATTTTTATGATGTGTTTTGATGCCAATTTAATACCTAATTGATGCCTCTAACTTGAGGAGGTGTCCCCTTTTTATGGTGGTTGAGGGGAAAGAGCACAGAAGAAAGTTTTAAAATTTTGTACCTAATTAATTTTAAAAATGAATTTTCAAATTCGTTTCTGATTTCGCTTCTATATGAGCGCGTTTTTGTGGTGATTAGTGTTTGATTTCTCAGTTCGTAACTTTCTTTCTCCTTGTATGATAGCACTTTATTAAAATCCCCTCCAAACACGATTAGCCAAGAGCATTTCTCCATATAGCGTTGAGTTTTCCATAACAATCTCCCTACCCATAAATGGCCATGAAATACTAGACTTTGCCCTCACCTTCATGCACAAACCCTTGGATATGATTGTTGGAATATGAGATGATCCCAAAATTTACCTTCCTTATCCAGAACACTGCAATACCACCTGACTTTCCTCTACTACTCACCATAAGAATTCATCAAAACCCAGTCGCAGCTTACTCTGAGCCATCTCCTCCTTAGCTACCTACCATAGTCTGGAATATAAAGACTATGAAGGGATGCAATTTTCTACTCAATCTATGGAGTACTTGAACTGTCTAGGGGTTGCCACCACCTCAGTAATTCCAACAGAGTAGTTTCACGGTGCTTGGTGAACGTGACCTTCTCCTACCCATGTAATAAACACGAGAGCATCATCTGCATAGACCTTGCCTCCCTTGATTTTTTACCTCCCAACTCCTCCACCCTTTCCTCGTCCACCTTTATAAAGTCTAATGGCTTCCTTTTTTGAGCTTTCTCATAAGGCTTTGCTCCCTTCGGCCCACCATCCCTGGTAAGCCTTTTCCAACTATCACCCTTAACTCCTCCGTCGAGGGTCCTCCCCCCCCCCCCAGTTTGAATGACAGTTGACAAAGCTTTCATCTCAGACAAAGAAGATTAGAGGCCGTCAGTTTCAGCTCTGACCTCTAGCCAATAGGTTTGATAGTGGGAGCATGATATCCATCTTTGTCAACCCTTTTCTCTACTGTTAAAGATGGTGTAAATGTAGCCAATAGTGCTATAACATCACCCCCACCCTAAGCAGCCTCTACCCCTTCAGCCTTAGCTTGGTTGTCAGTTCCTTCTTGAACACCATCGTTTTCTTTGTCATTTGCCTTCCAACTGTCTTTACCCCATCATCGGAGACAACGAGTTTTCTGGAAAATCCCTCCGTTGAGATCAATACAATGCCCTGTTTACTTTGTGCTTCCTCTAGCCCCTTGAGGGAAGCCTACATGAAGAGAGCCTTCCTAGCAGCTCCAGTAGGAATCAGTTGGAGCTTCAACCCGTCTCTATCCTTCAGCCTAGACACCCCTTTCTTCATTAGCAAGTTAAGTTTTTACTTGTCTTTTTCTCTCTCCTCTTTTGAGGCGGATAAAATTTTCTTCTTGGGGCTGACGACTAGCCCTAAGTCAATCACCATAGGCATAAATTATCTTATGTACTTTAGACTCCTCTTCCCCCTTGCAATCTTGTTGACGTGTCCTATTTTTCTACAATAATAACAAAATGAAGGTAGTCTCTCATATTTAAAATCAACCCATTTAGTAACCCTTTTTCACCAACTATTACATGAAAAAATAGTGAACATTATCAACTAGTGGTAATTTCACAACGACTCTATGAAGCTAATCGCTATTATCGAACACGCCATACGGCCAAAAAATCCCTTGCTTATGCGAAAACACATATCTAGATTTGCGATTCCTTATTGGCAAAGTAATCATAGGAAGAAATGCAAGTTGTGAGGATGCTTTGAGTTCTCTAGTAAGAGAGAGAGAGCGCCCTTCTTCAGATATGTGAACCAAACCATTGAAATGAATCAACCACCAGACACCCCTTTGCACTCCCTTCTCTCACTACCATAGCTTCTTGTTAATGGCTGCAATCGGCCGATTCTTCACAGTTTTTCCCTCAGAAAGTCCAGATCTGAACACCCTGTGTTGTGGGTTCCTCTTGTTAGTGAGGATTCATTCTGCCTCCAAGAGGGTCAACCTCTATCTTGTACTTCAGTTATGCTACCCAAGTCCATTGATTTCACTCAAGATCACTCAATTTGTGAAGATATCTACTTTGTGACATCCCCATCTACATATAATTGCTCCCTTCTTCTTGAGACCCAAGTCTACAAATTGCTGACAGTACCCTCATTTACTGTTCGAGGGGGGTTGAAGCTTTCATGGTGTGCTTCAGGCATCATTGTGCCCCGATCTGGCAAACCCAAACGACGATGGCTTGAATTCATATTTTTCGATTCATTTCGCTTTGTCCAAGATCCGAACTCTCCAGCAACAAGATCAAAATTGGGGATTCCCCTGCCTCTTGTGTTGTGCTGCTTAACCATCTACAACAGATAATCATGATGCTACACCGATATAACTGGAACATGTTCACCTTCTCCTCTTCACTCACAAACTAGGTATGTCCTTTCCTTAATCTTCAGGATTATGCAAAATTGTTGCTTGTTATTTATCTAAAGTGTCTGAAATGAATTTAGTCCTACTCAAATTGATTAAGTGCACTCCTAGTGGCTGTCGAGTCTGGCTTGACACTCATTGTTACCGGCTTTCATTCGACCTTTTCTCGTCAATCAATTGTGATTTTTACTCCTGATCTAGTTTTTGGGTTTGTTTGTGGAGCATTGAGTAGGTTGGGGGTATGCCTTTGATGATGATTTTGAGGCCCATGGTTTTGTACTATTACTGCGGGTTAGGCCCCTTCTTATTTTCTATTGTTTTGTACAAGGAGGTTAAGGACCAAATGTTCTCCTTCTGTACTGTTTTGCTCATGATTTGGGTGGAGCCTATCTGTCACTTAGGATTTTGCTTCTTTAGAATTTTTCTTCTAGGTTTTGCCTTGTTGGGTTTTTGTTGGGGAAGTTACTCTCAGCAAGTTCAAGAGGTAGTGGTCTGTTGGTTTTGGTGGGCTACCCGAGCCAGTATTCCTTGCCCATCTTGTAAGTTTGTTGTTCTTCTATTACCTTATGTATTTTTGATGTTATTTGGAAGGCTGAGATGTTGCTATTGGTGTCACATTTCTGTTACTTTATATATTTTATTGAGAATTATCCAGTCAGATAGCAAGGTCAAGTCTCTCACCGTTGAGCTAGAGGTACAAAGCTTTGAGCTTAAGACTATTAGTGGGGATTTGCTATTTACTATCAAATCTGTTATGGTGAGTGAAATGCTTGATGAACTCAATCTCGCTTACATTTCTATTGCCTTTATTCAGACTGCCTTTAGGCCCAGAAAAGCACTCATGTGTTACTTTGTTGTGTGTACTTATTAGAAAGCAGTATAAAAGTGGTATCTTCTTAACCATATGTTGTTTCACTATGGTTTTAGTGCGCTCTTTATCTAGGCTTGGATTTATGTTCCTTGCCTTCCTTTTAGGTTCGTTTTTGAGCCATTGCATATTAGTGTACTCTTGTGTTCATTTTGCTAAGGTAATCTCTTTCCCATGCATGATGCAGGAGATGGACATTTGTATTTTCATTTCCAAACTAACTCTACGATCATGATTGGGCCTTTGTATTTTGCTAAGTACCTTTTCTGGGATTGGGCCTTTATTTTTTATGTTAATAGTATACTAAGTATTAAACTAGAAAAGTTGACAATCGTAAATCCATTTTATTGGACAACTATTATACGGCACGTTTGGATATACGCTATCTGCTTATGGTGGTCACTACACTCTTATCAGTCTGATAATGATGCCCACATATCCACTCTTGGTTGTATTGCTCATAGGCAATGTCGGCAATTTGGCTCAATTTTAATTGACGTTAAATTATGGTTGACTTTGTACAATAGTATTTGTATTTTTTGTTGGATTTCTTTATGTTTTCATCTTAACTTTTGGATTTGGGGGAATGTGGAAATTCCTTTTAGGATTTTCCCACGGTCCAACCTTTTAAGGCTTAAGAACGACTGAACATGGTCCCAAAATGGTTTATGCAGGCTATATTCACAATGTATGTCTTTAATGATTTCACATATGTCCATGTGCCCATTAGAGGGGGCTATCTCAATATCAGTGTTTTCATGAAAGTTGTATGTTGGAATGTCCAAGGCACTAAAAAAACACAGGTTGTATAGGAAGTTAAGTTCTTGATAAGAACATATAAGCCTGATATGTTCTTTTTTGCTAGAAACTATGGTTAATGAATCAAATATACGAAGGATTCTCCCCCTATGGGATTTGAACATTTTGATTTTGTGGTACCGGTTAATCACTCTGGACGTACAATGGTTCTTTGGAATAATAGCAATATCCATGCCTCAGTTTTATTAAAAGAAACTAGAGCTATTCATATATCAATTCACGATCCAAATAATGTACAAAATTATGTCATTTCAGGAATTTATGCACAAGCACAACCTAGAAACAAAAGTGACTTTTGGAATCATTTAGTTGAGCTAAATAATGTTATCAATTTACCTTGGTGCCTAATGGGAGATTCAATGAATTATTGTGTCCTGATGAAAAATTAGGAGGTCAACCTCCTGCCATTAGTAGATTTCAACGTTTAAATGACTTTTTATTTGTCATTAATGCTGAATGTGTTCAAGTTTCGGGTCGTTTATTTACTCGGAAGAAAAGGATTCATACTCAACTTATTTATGGAAGACTAGATAGAACTATGACTAGAAAAGATTGGAGTACCTTGTACCCCAATGTTTATGAAACGCATGGTAATTTCTCTTGTTCTGACTATTGCCCTATTACTATGTCGATTCAAACTCATTTATCAAAAGCTAAGGCTTTTCCCTTTCGTTTCCAAAATTTTTGAACGAAGTATCAAGATGTTGATATTATTGTCTCTAGAAATTGACGAGATAACCACAATGGAACCAACATGTATAGAATTATGAGGAAACTAAAATGTCTCAAACATGATGTCAAAGATTGGTCAAAAAGAAATTTTGGGAATTTCAATGGTAAACTCGCCAAAAATGCGGTTAAAATAGAATATGTGGAGGAAAAACTAATAGCTAATTCTAACAATCATAGATTGAACTCCTGGATGCAACGACTGTTGAAACAACAAGAGAAAAAGATGTTGTTTAACAAAAAATATTGGGGGAAGTTAGCATGGAAAGAATGGTTAGTAAATTGTGATAGAAATTCTGTTCTTTCAAAATAATGCCAATTCTAAAAGGAAGAGGAAGATAGTCACGAAATTACGGGATGATTGTGGCGTTTGGATTGAAGATCAAAAAATGATTGCTGAGAAATTTATTTTAGATTATATGTAGAGATTCAAATCCACGCATAGCAATGCTGGAGTATTACTGAACTTAGGATTATCGAGATTAATTTCAAACCTTGATAATAATGAGCTTATTAAATTTCCAAATTTGGAAGAGGTTAAAAATGCCTTATTCAGCATTGGTTCTAATAAAACACTAGGATCAGATGGTTTTGGTGTGGGTTTCTTTAAGAACTATTGGTAAATCATCAAGAATGATCTTTTTAACTGTATTCTTGAATTTTTCATGAATGGAAAAATCCTTAAAGAGATTAACCATACCTTTACTGCCCTTATTCCAAAAACGATTAGTCCCACATAAACTAGTCATTGCAAGCCCACTAGTCTATGTTCTACGATTTATAAAATTATTTCGAAAATCCTTATTAACAGGATAAGACCCCTCCTCGACCATCTAATGTCACCTTTCCAAAGTGCCTTTGTACCTGGTAGATTTATTCATGATAATATCATGTTAACGCATGAAATTATGCACAAATTTAAGAATCTTAAAACTAAGACTGCTTGGACAGTTATCAAAGTAGACATGGAGAAAGCATACAATAAAATCGAATGGAATTTTATATTAAAATGTCTTCAAGAACTAGGTTTTCATCCCACTTGGAACTCATGGATTAAACAATGCATCTCTTTAGTTTCATACTCCATTATTGTTAATGATGAACCTAATGGCCTTTTCATACCGACAAGAGGGATTAGACAAGGAGGTCCACTTTCCCCTTATTTATTTATTCTATGCATGGAAGCCTTAAATCATATGCTTCTAAAAGAAGCTAATTCTCCAAAGTTTGGAGCGGGAGTTAATATCTGCCCAACATCTGTCAAAAAATTCTGTGCTTACTTTTTGTTGACGATTGCTTACTATTTTACAAAACTAATTTAGGAAGTTGTAGTAAACTAAAAAGCATCCTTAACTTCTTCTGTTCAAATTCAGGCCAGTTAGTCAATTATCAGAAATCTGTATTGACTTTCTCGCATAATGCGACAGATACACAAAAGCAACTAGTGATAACAATATTTAATATTCCACATAGAGAGTCATTGGGCAAATATCTGGGATGCCCTTTTTTCTAAGGTTGGCCTTCTTACTCAACTTTTCAGGAAATTATCAATAAAGCAACACAATACTGGAACGATGGAAAGCAAACTGTTTGTCTAAAGCAGGTAGCACGATTCTCATACAGTCACATTTAGAATCACTCCCAGTACGCACAATGCAATGTTTTGAGTTACCACAAAATGTTAGCAAATACTTAGACAAATGTAATAGAGAATTCTTTTGGAAAAAGTCCAACATAGAAAAAGGTCTTCCACTTATAGCTTGGGATAAGGTGCGTAGGTCTAAAAGCATAGGTGCGTTGGGTTTGCGAAAAATAGAAGCAGTTAACAAGGCTTTTCAGTGTACATTAGTCTGGAAAATACTTAATAATGTACCTAGTCTTTGAGTCCAATCTATGAGGACCAGGTACCTACACACTACAAACCTATTTTGTTGTAAACAGAAAAATACGGATTCCCCCGTTTGAAAAAGTTTACTGAAATGCAAAAGTCTCCAACAAAAGGGCATTATTTGGAAAATAGGCAGAGGTGATGAAATCTCCTTTTGGTTTGATAATTGGATCGAAAACAGGAATTTATTTGAGATCCTGGGTGTGTCTGAAGATAGTGTTGTTCACCCTGAAGTCAAAGTTTGTAAGTTTATTCGGGAAAATTCAAAATGGAGCGTTCTAAAACTAAGTCAAGTCCTCAATAATCATCCTGTTGTACAAAAGATTCAGGGTATCACCATACCATCAATGAAACTAGAGACTTCTTTTGTTGGGGGTTGAATAGGTCAGGTAAATTCACAACAAAATCAACTACATGGGCAACCCATACATCCAATTGCATGACTTATCAACATGGTCATATAAATGGATTTGGAATATTGACACCTTGTGTAACGCCCCAAAATTTGTCACTTATTTTGAATTACGTGCAATATGTAAATTATTTGTATGTTGTGCGCATTTTATTTTAGGCACATGTGTGTGTTCGATGTTATTATGATTATTATGTTTTGGGGAGTAGTTTTTAATTATGTATCACTTAGTAGTGTTGGAAAAAAAAAGGTGAGTCAAAAAGGGATTGAAGGAGGAGTCAAAAAAAGGAGGCAAAAAAAAGGGAAAAGAAAAAGAAAAGGGATGGGAGATTTTCTTGCAATTGAACGTGGGTTTATCCAAAAAGGGGAGGGGGTTTTATTTTGGTTTGGTTTTCTTCTTCAACACACACACAACACACACACACACACACACACACGATAGCAAGAGGCAGAGAGGAAAGAAGGAGAAGAAGAAAAGAAGAAGAAGAAAGGGAAGAAGAAGAAGAAGGAGAAGGGGATTATAGTTTTGGTTTTGATTTCAATTCAGGTGAGTAATTCTTGTCTTTCTCAACCTAAAATTGATTAGGAAAAGATTAAATTTGAGATTCCTACTCAAAATTGCAAAATTGAATTCGAATTGAAGCTTTGAATATGAGGTTTTAAGGTTTAGTAGATTAGAACCCTAATTTCAATTGGTAGAAACCCACAACTAAAATTTTTATGGTGGTTTGTGATTTTAGGGTTATGGGAGTGTTTTGAATTGGTATTTATGTTGGTTCATATACATGCTATACTTTGGATTTTTGTGTTGATTGCTTGTTTTTGGTTGAATATTATGGTAGAAAATGGGGTGGATTTTTCGGATATTACAGATAGCAGGATACTGTTGGATTTTCTGTGAATTATTGGCTACACGAAAAATCCTAAAATTTTTACTGTAGGTTACCCAGGATATTAGGCATATTCTGGTAAAGTTTTATGAATTTTTGATGTGTATTTTAGAAGTTATGAATTTTAGATTGAGACTGTCCTGTTTTCGTACCTGATTTTGGTTACTGTTTTAATTTGTTATGAACGTTTTGCTAGGAGAAAAATTATCAAATTATTACTGTATATTCTTCATGATATTGGGTGATTTATGGTAAATTTTTGTGAATTTTGGTGGCGTATGTTAAAAGTTATGAATTTTTGAGTTCAATTTGCAGACTTTTGATTCTTTTGGCGGACTGTTTGCATTTCTGGGAATGATAAGCCTGAAGAAAAATCATGAAATTTATATGATAGAATATATATTCTATTTTTTAATTTTCTGCAAAGTTTGGTGAAGATTGGATGTGTATGTTGTGAGTTATGAATTTGTGAGGTAAAGTACCTTATTTAGTGTAATTATTGATTATTTGTGTATTTAATCCGTACTTTAGATTTGAAAAGGCCATTGTTGAGCTTCTTAAGAATTCTAATTGTGTGATGAAGTATGGGAAACTTATGAAAGTATTTTGGATGGAATTATGCTTTGTTTTGATTATGTTTTTGTTCAAATTGTGGAATTGAATTTCTTTGAAAATAAAAATATGATTATATGATTTCATTAAGTTATGTTTTTGGGGAAAGAAATTCGTGTCTTGACTGAGGCTATTACAGAACGTTCTAGAGCTATGGCCATAGTAGTGATTGTCGTTATGTTCAGGTCGCCTAGTGGGAGAGGCTATAACCAATCCCCTGGGATATGAATGTCGACCTTGTGTGTGTGAGCCATGTGGGTCCCTAGTGAGGAGGGTTTCGGCCTAAACTTACTAGGATATGAATGTGATTCTATGGTTTGTGTTGTGGGCAGTTCGCGTCCTTCAGAGCGTTTGGTGCCTGGTTGGGACCATATGAATGAGTTGCGGCTGGTCCACCATTGGTTAGTACCATATATTTGAGTCGTAGCTGGACCACCAGGATGTGTTTGTCACCCCTACGTTGTGATGGTTCTTTGCGTGAGTCATGAGTTAAATTCCCCTAAACTAAAAGTTTTGCATTCAGTTAAGAATATATGATGTGTTGTGAAATTGATTTTGGATTGAATTTGGACTTTAGTCATGATGTGGAAATCCTCTTGTTAAATTGGGCTTTGGATTTGGATTTGGATTTGGATTTGAAAGTTCATTCAAAACATCTATGAACTTGTGATTGATTTTAATATACATATTATGTGTTTATGTGAACTTTTGTGATAAAGCTGATTTGATGTATATGCCAATTATGGTTATAGGCGGACCGTTAGGTTACTTAGCAGATTTTGCTTTCTTTTGGACTCTAGTGAGGACCATGAGCCTAAAGAACATGATTGGTATAGGGCAATCATGGTTAGTTTAGTGAATAAACTAACAGTAGAGTTTGTTAAGGGATTTAAGAGAAAACGAGAGACCTTGAATCGTACCTGGTATGGGACAAATACGACTAAGCTACTCTAGTTGCCCGTTCTATGTCCTAATTGTCCGTTCCATAACATAAATATGTTGTGTTTATTTGTAACATTTGTGAACCTATTAGATATGGAAGGTATGAATTTATTTTGGTTCTTGAAGCATTATGTCACCTTGTACATGTCATATGATATGTTCTGTCCATATGTCATGAGTTACTTGTACTGTGTGATTATGTGTTAACCGGTTAATGTGCAAAGTGTAATAATGGGGAAGGTAAGGGTTATTCACTGGGCTCGAGAAGCTCATGATCTCACCATTTTTCAGGTTTTGGAAGCGGAAAGGGTTCGTAAGAGCATTAAGAAAGCTGGATCAGTTGTGAAAAACTTTTGAAGAACTTATTTGAAACTGTAGGGTTCGTTGTATGTATATGCTATGGCTTATGTTAGTAGTTCTGAATGTATTTTGGTTCGGATATATGTAAGAATATTATGGTAATGTATGCTTTAGAATAACCCTACCCAACCTCAGTTGGATTTCGATCAGAGCTTCCGCTGCTATCGACTATCAATAAGTTAATTAAGATGTTTAAATAGCCTTGTGGATGTTCCTTCTGGGACTTCCACGGCGGTGACACGCCTGCCCCCTTCGGGCGGGGCGTTACACCTTGCCAAAAATCAAAGTCTTTCTTTGGCAGGTTTGTCATAAATCCTTACATGTAAGAAACACTATTCTTAAAAGGGGTCTTAATATCAACCCATCTTGCCCCTTCTGTCTAGGAGATATTGAGTCTATAAAACATCTTTTCAAAGATTGCCAAGTGGTTAAAAAAGTTTGGAATCTAGTAGCAAAGCATTATTGGCTTCTGCCTATCTTTTCTCCTTGAAGAGGCCACGATCTTTTGCCTGATTTAAGCAACATACACTCCTCCCATAACCGAAAATTGGAACAAAAACTTTCATTTATCTTATGGAATATTTGGAAATCTAGGAACGCAACAATTTTCAATAATGAAACTTTTCAATCCTGTTGCATGCTTAGTTCGAGCAAAAAAAGTCAATGCAGAATGGAGAATCTGAACGTGTATGTCGATTGATCATTATTTTAGGGGACCTTCTTCTTCCCCTACCACCTCAATTCATATAGTGTGGTGACATCCTCCATTATCAGGATTTGTCAAACTCAATTTTGATGAATCCCTCATCAACAGCAGGAGACTTCATTATCTGGGATTGGACGGGCAAACTTATTAAGGCAGGAGGTAGCTACTACGATGATACATCTATTTTAGTTGCAGAAGCGAGAACATTATGTGACGGACTACGATTAACAATTTAGGCGAAGTTCAAGTATATAGTCATTGAAGGTGATAACAAGATAGTGATTCAAGCACTGTAAGAAAATATTCAAGTTTCTTGGACAATATTGAATATCATTGAAGACACACATATTTGGCAATCTTAAGGTATCTGTTTACTCATCAATCACGTTTTCAGGTAAGCAAATATGGTGGCGGATTGACTTTTCAAATTTGGACACTCAGTTACGGCTTCCTTCTTTTCAGATGTTTGTTTTTTTCCATCTTTTAGGGTTATTCTAACAGGTGATGTTGTTGGGCGCACTCTTATAAGAAAAAACGTTTAATGATTTACCCTTGTTTAAAAAACAAAAAAAACAACCATATCTGGATTTCCAATTAGGCAAGAAAGCGACGGCGTTAACTCGTTACACTTTCACCGATCAGCCCCGCTATAAAAATCACCCAAAGGGACGTTGGCAAGCCGAAACTCATCCGAACAGAGGAGGAGGGAGAGCGCGGAAGCGGAGCGAGAAGATGATTATACCCGTACGTTGCTTCACTTGCGGCAAGGTAACCTCCACATTCCTTCTCCTACTCTGGTTATCAATGGCTTTCGATTCTTTTATTCACCTTTTCTAGGGTTTTATTCGATTGGCCATTGTTCTGTGGCTGCGATAGGGTTTTACTAAACCCTAATTAACGCCTTCTTTGAATCTGTACAATATTGATTGAGGATTGAGGAGTTGTTTTGCTGTTGTGGTTGTAGGTGATTGGCAACAAATGGGATGCCTACCTTGACCTTCTACAAGCTGATTACTCTGAAGGGTCAGACATCTCCTCCTGTTTATTCTTTCTGCCTTTTCCCATTATACGTTATGATTCTCATGTTGTCACAGGCATCTTGTTTTAGGGTTTCAGTTTCTCTTTCTGTTTTTCGTTCTGCTGTGCTACTCCCTAAGGTACTACTAAAAGAAAGATAGCCACTTTGCTTAGAAGCATCTGTAAAGGCTGAATTAGGGCAATTTAATTGGAGTTGTGGGCTGATGCGGTTTCTTCTATGATATTACTTGGGTTATTCATTTCAGTCGTTAGTATAGGCGGACATTTATTTGGTAGTGCTCCGATTTCTGCTTATTTGCTTGATATCTGCCTTAACTATGTCAGAGAAGGGAATTGAGAGTTAGAGAAGGGAATTGACATGAGCTTTAAACAGTTAAAGAGTATGGCCAACTGTATCATTGTTAGGCCTCACGTTCACTAGGATGGTTCAGGGAACCGGTTATTTAACACTGGAGGTAGGGGAGAGATATTTGTATGCACGTATTGGAAGAAAGACGGATTTACAAATGTTTGGACCACCGTGCTCTTGGGTTGGACTGGTTACATACTTGCATTGGTTCTGTCAGAATGGAGGTTATGCTTTACCTGTGTATGCTGAAATATTTGCAGCTTTCACTTACCTGGTGGTTGAGGATGAGAAATAGTTGTGATTCATTTCATTATTAATTTTCGCTTCATGCAATGTTGGTTTCTTTCTCTGTTTCCATTCTCTTCGTTAAAATATTTGCATAAGCGGAACTATGAAGAATTGAATTTCACGATAAAACAGGTGGTGTTTGGAATACCATAGTAAGTCATACACTGGATGCCAATGTTCTCCGCTGACATGTGGTGCTTTTGAATAGGGATGCTCTTGACGCTTTGGGGTTGGTTCGCTATTGCTGCCGGAGGATGCTTATGACCCATGTTGACCTGATTGAGAAGCTGTTGAACTACAACAGTATGGGCTCTTCTTCTACCCCTTCCCCCTCCCAAAACACGCACACACACACACGTCCACTGGATGCCCACATCGTCAGATATGTTTG
>JACYFF010031954.1:90633917-90645237 GCA_017589665.1 Selenicereus undatus
GATTGGCAGATATGGTAGGGCTTGTGGAAGTAACGGTAGGGTAGTGATGGTTAACAGACAAATCCTTAATATCATGAGACTACCGACTCAGCGCCTCGGAGGTGATGAGGTGCTCCTCAAGGATGCGAGGCTATATCTTCCCCCCTTTTCTTCTTTTTCTTAGCCTTGCGTTTACCTTTTTTCTTATTTTCCTTTCGTTGGGAGCTAAAAGGCGAGCTAAACTTGTACTGTGAGTATGTGCATTGGGGAACTCCGATGATAAGATAACATATGTTAAGGTTACTTGTGGTGTTAGTAGTCATATTGATGTCTAGTCACATTTTTTAATGCATTTATCTAACTTGTTTATGCAAAATATGCTTTGTGAAGTATGAAATACTTTTAAAAGAATTTGCATAGAAGTGCGCCTCGCATCCATGATGCGTGCGCCTTCGCCTCGTGCCTTGCGCCTCACGCTTTGGGACCTTATGCGCCTCCTTGCGCTTTTTAAAACTAAGGGAGCACGTGAATCTTGGTTGGCTTAAGGTGGATCTGGGGGACCATGTTGGAACTTATGGTAATCGTGAATTTAACCATTGGGCGTATAGAAGATAGTGGAATGAACCCCCGCAATGGAGCTCAAATTCCAAGGCAAACAAACACAAAGGAGATATAGGACTCCACCAACCTATAATCTAAAGCCAACAACCAACCACTAACAAATAGAATCACAACGTTTCACTAGTGTAAGATAAAAGCAGCCAATAGAGGATCAAATTTCTGCCTCCCCCAACCCAACTCACGCAGAAAACGAAGGGGATGAAATATAAGAACTTCAATTTAACCCCATGGGCCTTTCGTGGGGTTTCTTGGAATTGGTCTCTCTATCACATCTTGCTAATCGGACTTGCATTTGAGCCCCGGAGGTGATTAGTTGAAGTGTTGAACACCATGGGCCTATTTCTGCTGTGTGCACCTCCTCTGATGTCACTTTTTCTCTCTCTCCTGAGGTTCTACGACATTTGTGTTTGGATATTCAATGATTATGAGGTCAAGTTTGGTTATGAAGACTTCAATCAAAGAAAGATTGGCAGCAACATGATGAGAGGACGAGGAACAGTTTGGGTAGAGATTTCATTTGGTGGACAAAGGTGGTTGGTAATTTGGTATGCTTAGGGACAATTTGTGTTTGTTGTGCCCAGCAGTGGTGGCGATGGGGTTGAGTTCATAATGGAGGTGGCTGGTGGTGTATAAATTGGTGTTTATGGCAATAGGGACATGCAAAGGGCGGCAGAAGAGGTGCAAGGATGATGTGATAACATTCGAAGGTTGGGTAAGGTATGGCAGGCTAACCGGCTATGAGAGGGAATAGGCTAAAGGGGTATATTGTGGTGGTGGCCTGGAAGTAGGGGTGATCAAAACCGGTTAACCTGAAATTCGATTAATCGGAAAGTCTGTTCACAATTTATGTGAACCGAAAACCAAACAGAAACTTTACCAAAAATCGGTTAACCGAATTTCTCAATTCAGCGAAGATGTGAACCGTAACCGAACCGAAAAACTTGGCTAACGGGATTTTTGGTTCGGTTACCGGTTAACCGTTGATTTTGAATTGTTAATTTTTAATTTTCACTCCTTTTTTAATTAACTTAACTATTGGAGACACCAAATATTAATTTACACATTATTGTATGTTTAGTCTTATCTTTTAATAACTATAAAATCTACACTTGACTAATATAAAATTTAGTTTTAAAAAAAAAAATAGTGAAGTTTTGGTTTCGGTTAACCATGCGGTTAACCGAATCTCAAACATCTGAACCAAAACCAAAACTGAAAAATTTTTTCGGTTCAGTTAACCGAACCGAACTTAAGAAAAATCAAATCGGTTAACCAGATTTTTGGTTTTCCGGTCCGGTTTCGGTTTTTGGTGCTCACCCTACCTGGAAGTAGTGTTAGTAGCAGCTCTAGGTGTCAGTAGTGTGGGATGATTCCCCAAAATGAGCGAGTTAAACTCCTAGGAGTTTGACGGGAAAAGAGTGCATCAGAGTTCTGAGAACCCAATCACACCACAAACAAAGAAAAATATGAATCAAACACCGACAATGAAAATTGAGGGGACTGACTTCCCTTCCCTTTTTTCAATTCTAACCAATCAAGCAGCCCGTGAAGAGACTTTATTCCCTAGCCCAACTTAATTCATTCTAATAAAATCACAGTTCGCCATCCCTCAAAACAGTCACTAGTCACATTTTGACAAAAACATAACCGAAAATGAGAGGACGGCGAATTTTCTGTAATCTACTTTTGGAATGATGCCCTCATTGCTGTTCAGCAACTTAATGCATATGAATCAAGCATCAAAATCCTCGAAAATCAAATCAGTCACATTATAACTATTTCTTTTTCACAATTTACTTACTAAACAGTGAGTCTACTGGATGCAGTTCAACTAGTGGAGGCCACCTCTGAGAGTGAGACATTGTATTGTGTCTACGTAGCGTTGGACAAGAATGTACAACTGTGGCACAAATTAGTTCAAATGCTTTCCATGGATAAATACCCATCTTAAGCTCGTGAATGTGAATCAATCATCTATTTGCCACACCAGATCATTTGATAGCAGACAACAATAATACTGAAAGTATCAAATCAGTAACAGAAAGTTGCCATCAGAGTACATCCCCCCCCTCCTCCTTTTCAAACTCCTGTCACTTGACGACTATCCATTTAGGACTCAACACATACAATAAAACATATATTATATAAAATGGACAAGAACCTATTGTTGGCAGAATGACCTGTGGTTGATGGGGCCACAACTGTGGTAGGACTAAAAGGGTGATGACTTACATGCTTAATGTAATAGGAGAATTACTTACTAGTGGACATGGATTTGAAGTTGGTCTCAAATCCATCATTATCAAACAGAAAACTACATAGTGCAAAGCTACAGATACATAAGGAGAATTACTAGTGGACATTGATTTGAAGTTGGCCTCAAATCCATTGTTATCAAACAGAAAACTACATAGCGCAAAGCTACAGATACATTTATAAAAGGTGAGTACAATGCACTTCAGCATCCTCTATTCTAACTTCTAAGTCCCTCTGGGAACAAGCTTGAAGAGTAGAAAAAATTATTCCTGCTTGTGTCCAAGCTCATTCTAAGGAATCCAAACTTGAAATTTTCTTCATAGAAAAATCTGTACACATCATCACAACAAAAACTACAGAATGGAAGAAAAAGTAATCTAAACTTTCATGGATCATGGATTACACATTGCAAGCATTTTTCCTACCGTGCCTCACTCTCTTCTCAATTTAGACAACTGCTTTCACAATCTCAACCCAATGGACCAAACCTCCTGAAACTCAAATAGCCCTCCCCCCCCCCCCAAAAAAAAGAAGGCATTCCTCTTGAAATTCTCACATATGGTACCTTCACAATCACATTATTAAATTCTAAAGCAATCGACAACACTGTCTGACCAAAGCAGAAACCAAACAAACACTCACCTGTAATACAATCATCAAACCCATTTGACCAAATTTATAAGGCAACCAAAAGAACCCATTTTTCCTACAGTACCTCACTCTTTCTTCACACATGTATCCCTTCTTTTCCAATGATTTCAAACAACAAACCCCAGAAAATTCAAACAAAATCTCAACAAAATGCAAGACAAAAATAGCCAAAAAGCCCAGAAAATGAACCCTCACCTGTGAGGCACAAGAGTGGCAGGGACACCATTTTGGAGGCGGATCTCAGCAGTTTCAGCAGCATTGACAGAAGGAAGCTTTCCATGGGTAGTCAGAAGGAGATTCCGATGAATCAAAAACCCAGTTCCGGTGGCTCCGGAAGAGCTAGCCGGCGTTGAGGAGGACGAAGAAGATGATAGTTTCGCCATGGAGGGACTTTTGCTGCAAAATATGGTTGCTTTGAGTCGCTCAGACTTGCCTCCTCCATTGCAGAAGCACCAAGACTCACCCAGAACCCGCATTTTCTCTATCTCAAATTGGGGTTTCGAATGGCAATGAGGGGGGGAAAGGGCGTTCAAAATCAAGGGTTAGATCGAAGAATTTGTGGGCATTTTTCAGATGGGTTGGTCATGGATTTCTCTGTGTACTGGCTCAATTTGCTGCTGCTTAATGGGGTTTAATTTGAAGTTTCAAGTGTTCAGAAAGCGGCGAGAATTTAAATGACAGTGAGAGAGAGAGAGAGAGGTGGGGGAGAATGTGGAAAAGTGGATGATTTGAGAGGGGGTTCAGTATAATAATTTCAGCAAAGGAGCAGAGAGAACGTTGAAGTTGAAGGGGAAGGAGGAGAGAGACTGTGAGCTGTGAGTGAGGGGGTAAGGAAAGGAAGTGCAGAGGAGATAGACGTGGTATGAACTGAGCAGGGGGGTAAAATTGACATTGAATGTGACAGCGCTTACCAGCTTCCCCACGACGTCCAAAAACAAAAAACCAAAAAAAAAAAAAAAGAGTTGACATCTGTATACAGTCAGCCAAAAAAAAATTATCAACCGTATCCTCCTCGACTCATTTTTTTGAAAATGAGTTCAAAATAAATTCGACAAAAAAAGTTTAAGAAATAAGTTTATAAATTTGTTTTTAATAAGTTCAATAAATAAGTAATAAATAAGTTTAGATACATTCAATTCAGAATAAATTTAGATAAAATAAATTGGAGTAAACATGACCTGAATATAACATTCTTTTTATAATTTGAGTTTCCTTACTAGTATCAAAAAATAGAAAAATGGTTTGAGGCTTTCAGCTTGGAACAAAGGGATATAAAAGTCCTTGTTGATGTAAAAAAAATCGAGAAAATTGGTACACCTGAAAGAAATTTAAACTAAGTGTTTGACAATAATTTTTAAGTATTTTACTAGTTAGATTGATTAATATTCATAATTTATAGGTTCATTAATTTATAATTGTTTGCTACTAGTTTTCAAGTGAATGATGGACATGTATAGTAGTACGTAGCATTATTTTTGTTACCTGTGGTTGGTTAATTCATGATTTTATGACTAAAGAAATGTATTAATAAATACACATTCAAACTAAAGTTAGTTTCTCATGCTAAATTTTTATAAATTTCACCGACTAAATGAGGTACCATTCACATAAATCAAAACTATCAAGCACTTCAGAATACACTTATGTGCACTTCATTAATGTCACTAGAAGATCTACAATTCCTTCTTTTGAATTTGGAACAAAATTAGCTATTACTTTACATGAAACTATTTTATTATGAAAAAATTAAGAAACATGAGGAAAGTTGATTGAGTACATAAGAAGCTTAACAAAATAAAGTTTAGTATTATTTAGTTAGTCTAAAGATCGATCAATGAGAGTTGGCACAAATGATAAGAAATATGCATAGTTTCTATGAAGGATAAATATCCGATTCCCTCTTACTATGTGAAAGATTCTATTGGCGGACAAATTGTACGAACCTTTGTAAGTACTCATTGAGTCATAAAGCATGCCCTACCTTTACTATAACAATCGATTTCTAACCTACTGTAACTTTTTTGTTACCAAAAAAGTGAATTGAAATTCAATACGATTTCATTTACAACTAGCACGATTATCAATGCAAATAAATTTAAGTAAAATTATGGTATTAATATTGATTAAGCAATAAGCATACTTTAATTAGCTAGGTTGACTCTCACACATATCATGAGATATGAAGACTTTGATAATCCATGTCACAGGCGGACGGCTTACTCCCACTAAAATTTGGCGTCGGTGCCTCATAATTGAGGTGTAATTCTCCCATTTTTCGTCTTCTTTTTCTTCAAAACCAACAAAGCAAAAGGGAAGGAAGGAAGGAGAGAGAATGAATGAGTTGTCTTCCTTCATTTTGGCTTCATTGAATTTTTCATGTGCAACAAGCTCAATACAACAAGGATTCCTCAATTTCTCCATTATAATTGTTTGGAATGTAATACACCAATGTGCAATAATTTTGTTTTGGATTCTTCTGAAAATTGTTTTCGAAGATTGTCTACTTTTTACCGAGAAAATCATTGGCAAATGGTGATTTATATCTTTATGTTTGATGAGTTTTCACGTGAAGTAAACAATATCGTAAAGATATATAATTAAACTCAAATTTAAATTCTTATGTTTGTCTTAGTGCACCTGTATGTTTAAGCTGAACTAGTCATTTAAGTATTATACACTAGTATTAAAATCTATAAGAGTTCAGCATTAATTTTCTTATTGCGTACATTTTCTTTTAAATAGGATAACAGACATCTCTCATAGACCTTATCCAAAGTTACTAAAAAAGGCCCAGACTCCAATGTGGATTAAAGGGCGGCTGAGGATTGCATCAACAACTTAACACAAGGCCTGATCCTGCACTATCTAAGAAATACCAGGCAAAAGATTTCATACTCTGGCCAAAATTTAAACATAGTAGATAGCTTATGTAAAGTAAGCTACATACCGATATGCATAATTAAGGTTTCATAGCATGCTTCTATATTCTAAAGCTTTGTTTTGTATAAAACACTTTAGTTAAATCAAGAATATGTGAATTGACAAAACAGCTATTAAAACCATAAATAAGCATCTAAATCCGTCATGAAGGGAGAACCATAAAATACAGCCAATTTGACCAACTTTAGTCTGATAGGGGTGGGAAGTTTGCAATCAAACGGCCATATCAACATCAATGGAGGGGGGAAATGGCAAGCATGTCACATGGATAGGGACCCTTTCTTTGGAAATAAATAAAATAAATATGAAATTCCCCTAAAAAAAATATATATGAAAGCTTTCAAGTTGATCGATTCTCCCCCCTCTCACATTCCTTTTTCTATGACAGACTCCAGATGATATAGGAAGCAACGTTGAGTAATTTATTTAAGAATTTAGATTAAACAAATTACCAAAAGTAAGGGTTGTACATCTTTGACTTGAGAAAACCCAAGCAAATCTCCAAATATTTAAACTTTAATTTGGAGTCATACTCTCATTTCAAAGCACCACTTACATAAAGAGACATTTCGTTTTACATGTCATGTTAAATATACATACAAGTCTTAATCTCTACAGCTCTTGAGTCTCTGACCTCTCGAATGGAGTCAGCTACAATAATATAGGACATGTTCAAGTAATTCTTCTATAAGATAATATTTTTAACGAACATCAATTAGGTCAACTGATAAAGTCTCTAAAACTTATTACCACTTAATTGGAGTTCGGATCCTATTACCTACATCGGCTTTGTTTTCTTGTGAAATCAAGTTTGTTTTTCCATTTGGTAATCACTTTCTTTTTAATGTTCTTCGGTATTTCTTTCACAGTTAAAATTGCTTCACCCAAGACAACTTCAATTTTTGGCACTACTGAAGAAGATAATTACATCTCCGAATTCAACAACTTGAGTGTTTGGTAATGTGGAGCATCCAGAGTGGAATACCTTTGGTTTCTGGCAGCGTGAAGCATGTAGATTTGCAACTCACGCCACCACTTTCTCTGTAAACGCGGTTTTGACATATTCAACTCCCCTATTGTCATTGATGTATGATTTATGTTCCACAAAACACCGAACACCGAACCAAGAACACTACGTGCTTTCTTTTTACAAGACTCGATAACATTATATTATTTACCACTGTTTTTTTAATTTAAAAAAAGAGAGACTGATGACATTATAATGCATGTGAGAGCCCCACAGCCGTGTGAAACGCGTGAAACTTGTAGGCCCCGCGTATCACACGCGTTCTAGGGGGCCACGTCAGAGGGAAGCGGGCAAGCGGCGAGGCATGCGGGCCTACACGCCTGCCCATTCCCACCTTTTTTGTACTTTTTAAATTTTTTATTGATTTTTCTTTTTTTCCCTTAATAAAAAATATTATTTAAAAATTTGAAAAAAATTATGTTATAAGGTAAACCCATATAAAATGTTATATTATATATTTTAAATTGGTATTCCATTGGTTCGAAAAATGATGGAATATGAATTTCAAAAATAAGAAACTTTTGATAATGTTACATACCTAAATTCCAATTTGAAATTCAGGTTAGGAATGCCCAAATACCATTATGCCAACAAAGTGTATGTGCCACGAATGCAGAAACCAGACCTCCACCAGATAATCTATACAATGGCCATTTAACATGAATGTTATACAACAACAACAAACTCCTAATGTGGGTCCCGCTTTCGTGGGGTCTGGTGAGATCCAACTGTAGGCAACCTTACCTCTACCGGTATTCCTACCTATAGAGAGGTTGATTCCATAAGACCCACAAAACAGCTTTGAGAAAAAAGTTTTAAGAGAAAACGATTACAAAACCATTAACCGACATAAGAGAAAGGGGGAGGGGGAAAAGGTTCCGGATAAGCAAATAGATAGGGAGCGGAGACATACCTCAACAAACCAGAAACGGTTGGTGCCATGACATCCCGGGAAAGCACGACCTGCAGACTAGCAAACCAAAACCCTACTCACCCCACCCCACACCGCCTAAGCTACTGCCACCTACGGAGTCGGTCCCCTACAATCAGAGACCTTAATCCTGTCCCGCCACAAACTCCCATCCTGAGTCATGTCCTCCGTGAGACCGACAACTCTCAGGTTCTTTTTAACCACCTCTTCTAGGCTCTTCTTCGGCCTACCCCTCCCTCTCTTACCACCAGGGGAATTGATACTCTCTCACTTTCGCACCGGGGCGACCACACTTCTCCTCTTCACGTGACCGAACCATCTGAACCTCGATTTCCTCATCTTCTCCTCTATGGGGGGGCACTCCAGCTAAAGCCCTAATTACGCCATTTGTGATCCTATCCAATCTTGTAAAACCACATATCTACCTGACCATCCTCATCTCAGCTACCTTCATCAACCTTTAGACTTGCGCCTTTTTTAGAGGCCAACACTCCGATCCATAGAAAACAGCCGATCTAACTACCATCCGATAGACTTTGCCTTTCAAACCCATTGACACTCTTTTATAACACAGCACCCCTGACACTGACTTCCACTTTTGCCAGTCCACTCTAATCCGCTGACTAATATCCTCATCAATGTCCCCATTCTGATGGATGATCGAGCCTAGATACATGAATGTTATACGCAACATAATTCCTTCAAAATGAGTCAATGGAACTCCTAGTACTCGCATGGCACTTGGATGCTCCCACTACACCCAAGTCCAATTAAAGAAAGCCATGGTAACAAACAAACATCCAAGTTCAAAAAGAAAAAGACATCCCATCGCATTTCGCACAACACAGCCACCACCATGCCTTCAATTTAAAATACCCAGTAAGTTCCAAAGACCAACAGGAAGCAAGCACTGTAAGAACAATGAGAGAAAGATTGCCAACAAAGTACCAGAGCCGAAGAGGGATAGATAAATCATAGATGGAAACAAGCTTTCTTTAGATTAATACATAGATTCATAACACTTGTTAAAACAGTAGACCAAAATATTCAGTATCCATTACGATGTTAATAGCTGTCCCCCAGATCATGTTGATATCCACAACCAGCCACGAGCCCACAATTCTCCATATGACCATATTCCCAACAGGCTTGATCAACTAGTCTCTGATTTATCAAGAGCTGCAATAAACAATTCATGTTAGTTAATAACATATTGAAATCACCATCAAGTATCAGTAGTCTTAATATCACAATTCTACAAGCAGAAGCATAGTTTAGAGTCTTTAGACGATTAAGTATCTAATAATAGGAAAAACTACTGTATTAAGAGATAACTATCACCAAATTCAACCCACGCAGAAGTTGAAGCCAAACCAGAGAGGAAGAGGATAAATCCTTCATAAGGAAAACAAATCAGATTAGTTACACTTCAATTGAACAGAGGAAGAGCAAATCACTATTTTCAGTCTTTGAAGTGAGACTCATGAAGAAAAATGAAACATGCTTCCCTCCGCTTGACTAATTTGGTGTTGTGCTTTATGGGAAGACAGTGAGTTGTCATATGGAGGACGAACACTGATCAAAGTTCAAATAGGCATCTATTAGACAAAGATGGGAAGACCTCTTCTTACACACACTCATCAAAACTGAAGATTAGCATTTCAAGCCAATCAGAAGCAGAAGCAAATAAGAATTTCACAGGATAAGATGGCAGGGGCAGAACCAAGAAACACTCTCTAAACGACTTTTCAACTTTTGAAGAACATGTCTCTTGCTTCTTTTCCTGGAAATAAATAATGATATGTTCGGTTTTAATCCTAAAATGTTGATTAAATTTAAATATCAAGATCACGTCCTTTGTGTGGCTTTTGAAGAACATGTGTCTCGCTTTATTTTTTTTTTCCTGGAAATAAATAATTATATGTTTCGTTTATGTTGATTATATTTAAATATTGAGATCATGTTCTTTGTGTGGTCATGAGATTAGAAATTTAGGTACAGCATACACCAAGTCATATTAAATTCTCTCTTTCCTAAAAGTGTGTTGTACTTACATTATTCTGTCTCAAAAAGAGTTATTTTGTGTAAAAAGAATGACATTCAAAGTAATCATTAGAAGAAATAATAAAAAATAAATATATCAGCTATTTACAGTTAGACCAAAAAATATAAACTTAAAGACCCTCCAAAAAGGAGAATCCACTGGAGAACAAGTCAAACAAAGTAGGGAGGAAGGAAGAACAAGAAATTGGGAAAAAAGAACTGGACTGCCTAGGAACAAGATTGAAGGGAAAACAGGAATTAGATAAAGTAGTTGAAATCTGAAAGAGCGGAAAGACCCCCCCCCCCCCGAGGCTAGTCCAGCGAAGCGAAAAGAAATTAGAGGAAGCAAAAGTACATAACTGAAAGAGCATGCTTGGATAAGGTCTAAAACCCCACACCACTGTTTACACAACCAACGAATCAGGAAAGTTTTCACAGAATAAATGGGCATAAATATCAATAGAAACGTGAATTCTGTAAGATGGTGGGTGAATCATCATGCAGACTGCATTATCCAAAGAATCATTAGAGCAGGCCTTAGCACAAGTATTCCAATTTTCATACCAGAAACAAGTTACAGCACTACCAGTGCAATGACAATTGCCACAGAACTATGATTCACCAAGCCAAAGATTAAATCTAGGAAGCCATTCTTCCAACACATCCCATATATTGTTCACAATAGAGAACAAGTAATTAAGGTATGCAGGGCATATCCTGATACATAAAAGAGTTAATCTTGCATTGGCCCCCACAATCAAAACAACAAACACAACAACAGAGGAATCAAGAAAGCAGAGGCTTTTTCTATCTTCACATGTCATGCAAACATATCTGACGATGTGGGCATCCAGTGGACGTGTGTGTGTGTG
>JACYFF010031954.1:90647000-90664453 GCA_017589665.1 Selenicereus undatus
TCCTGGTTTTCCAGAAAACAACATATAATACTATGAAAATCTCAACCAAACCCACTCCACTGGGTGGGTCCTCTTGCAACTTGCATTTTTCACTGGAAGACATAAATTTGCAAAATATGTCCTATGTTCCATTGTTTATATTAACTAAATTTCCCCTGATACTCTTCATTGTTTATTGTTTGCTAGGCAATTATCTAGTTTTTGGACCTCTATTTGCTTATCTCATCAAAGAAGTTTTTTCATTGAAAGGACTTCATGGTTCCTTAACTTCCTTATTTATTCCCTATGTAGCCCCATCTATAGGTGAACCAAACTTCTTTCAGTCAAGACAAAGATTAAATTGCCTTTCTGTGTACAATACAAAGACTTCATCGATCTTACAAATCATTAATGGTGATTAACTGATTATGCGACATGCTAACAAATGACACTAGCATGTGCTTCAGTTTATGCTTGTGTCCACAAATCTACTTGTATTGAAAAAGTCTCTCTGGTGTACAGATGGGGAATACTAAAATGAATTTCAGTCAGAAATAGATTCTTGAACTCCTTACACTCGGATAAAAGCTTCGCATAAGGAAAACCAGAGGATGGTTCACCGCCCAACCCTCACCCCAAACCCCCCCCCCCCAAAAAAAACCCACCCCATACACGTAGATATAGTCTCACTTCTACAGCATATGTAAGATTGCTCGGCACAAGATACATAACAGTCTATTACCAAAAAGTCACAGCCACAGCCACAAGCACTGCTAGACTGCAGATTATGATGAATCCAGCCTATAGGTATGTAGAAGGGAACACAACAGAAGAAGAGAAGCAGATGGGCCGATTTCTAGTGCACATATAGGGGTCAAGTCAACTACATGGCATATAGTAGAACTCTAGAAGGAGAGAGGATCTGGAAGAAGAGAGATTATAAAAGCGGGTTCATCAAGGGTTTGGGGAATGAGCTAAATGCAAATTAGAACTTACCCAATACAGAAAGAAAGAGAGGTTCTTACTTCTAATGATTAAAAAGTTGGGGAGAGAAAAAGAGTGGGAGAAAATTTGGAAAAGAGGTGGCGCCACCTGCTAACATGAGTCCAAAAGTTAGGCTGGCTTTAAAGATCAAATGAGGAAATTGGTAAGTAAGCTTGGCTTTCTAAATCCACAGAACTGCAGACATCCTAACCACATGGTGCTACAGGTACAGATGCAAATCATCACTTATATAAACCAAACATAGAAATTGGAAAGTAAGACTGGTTTTCTAGATCCACTGAACTTTAAAAACATGCCTACCCATATGGCCCAAAAGGTACAAGATATGGTGGATACTAGATAACCAGATGTAAATCAGTTATATCAAAAACGCAGGAGTTGAGAAAACGTACAAAGAAAGAAAACAACACGCAAATCTCTCAAAGATATACAGAAAGCAATTGGCTGACACCAAGACAATCATGAGCACTCAAAACCAAAAACATCATATCATTGGCAATTTGGTGAAAAAGTAGCTATGTTCTCAACATCAGAACACTTAAGGACAATACCTTGGTAAATCAATCTTAAGCTCTAGCATAGCATACAATCAATTGAATGTTTGAACCACATCAATTAACACACAGCAACAAAAGTCGCAGTAGGAATCCAAGCAACAGGTCAGGGAAAGTCCAGATGCACTTAGCCTCACCCCTCAACCAACAGAAAGGCCGTCGGACAATTACATCAATCAACAACTCCCCAATATACAATTACGTCCCAAAAAGGTATAAGATACAAAGAACCACCAAGGGCAAGTAAACATCTATCAAAAGTGTGAATTCAAATTACAAATGCAGACAACCAAAGGAGCTTCTCTAACAAAGACAAAAAGCAATGGACTCACACTAAAACGACATTACCAATTGACCTCGAAGAACACCAATTGTAAGTGATTTGTAACCAATTCAACAAGACACTAATCCACATTCTCAACATCAGAATAGCACAGGCAACAACTACACTAAACAAACCTAATGTTACATATAGGTAAACAATCAACTGAATTGCAGTTGCAACAACCAAAACAAACCAACAACAAAAATCGTAGTGGGCATCCCCCAAACATATGGGGGGGGGGAAATCCAGATGCAAATAGCCTTAACCCTCAACAGAAAATCTGTCATATAATTACATCAATCAGCAATTTCCATAATGCAATCAAGTCCCAAGGAGCTCCCTAATAAGCTAGATTTCTAGGGCAATAGAGAACAACACTGACAATCACCACTTAATTCATCATAGTATAACCCAAGTTTGAACTACATGACTAGATCTGAACAAACAAGATTGCAGTATATATATGTATAAAAAGGAATCAGATGAGAGAAAATGTCACTAACCCAGAGCTCCAGATAGGCCTCCTTTCCCACCACTACCACTAACACCATAACCATACGCCTCAATCCCACCACTTACACCACCTTCACCATACCTCCTCATCTTCTTCCCCAAACCCCCACCACTTCCGCCTCCATCCTCACCCATTCTATCCTCCTCCTCATAATCCTCATAATAATCCACCATCCTCCCCTTCCTACTCACCCCACCACCGCCAGCACCGTACCTCGCAGGCACCACCGCGTGCGGAGGCGGCGGCGGTGGCGGAGTATAAACATGGTGGCGCGGACCCAAAGCGCCACCGAGGATGCTCCTAACAGGAAGAAGAAAGTAGAACTCTTTGTCCCCAATTTGAAGGAGATCCTGAGAATCAAGCTTCACTGGGGGGTTGCCAGGAAGATGGAGAACCCCTTCAACAAGGCAGCCATTTTTTCCGAGGACTTCGAGGGCGAATCGGCGGCGCTGGAAGTCGTAGAAGATGCGGGCGTGGTGGCGGGAGATGTTCATGCCGCCGCCGAGGGAAGCAAGGTCGACATCGACGGTGGATTTCTTGGAGGTGCGACCGAGGATGATAGAGTAGGTCTGCATATAGTACTCGAAATCCTCACCCTGAAGCTTCGCGAACCCTGCCTCCACGTCGCTGCCACCTCCGCCTCCGCCGTGCGCCATTGTTAATCTGGTCGAGCTTGAGACAGAGAGAAGGGAAATGGAGAATTGGGATCGATCGGTTCGAAGTTCGGACCGTCACGCTGGACACCCGGCGAAGCCAAACTGATGCCCAAAGGCTTACTAGTTCAGTAAAAAACAAACATTGTCCTAAGGATTTATTTTTTTTTGGGGGGGGCATTGGCCAATGAGAAATATGGTCCTGTTTTATTATTTGAATTTACCAGATCCGCAAAAGATACATACATAGGTTATTTTGATTTACCTCCTTACGATACCTTATGGCAAATATTATTTAACCCTTAAAGTTTTTCATATTATTATTTAACCTTCTTAACAATTGCAAATATGTTCAAAGTAGTCTAAAATTCGGGGAAGCTATTAGTAGGAGTTGGCTTACGAAATTGGACTTAAACAAGCTTCAACAAAGCTTTGTTCTTGGAGTTCTTAAACTATTTTCTCTCAAATTGGGGTTCATATGTTCAGTATGTGCACTCAAAAGGGAGAAAGGAATTCTTTCATATCTTGTTATTCATCGTGTCTGGTAAAGGTGTTATGCTCAAAAGAAGGGTTTCAATAGAAGATAAAAAGCAGAGCGTAAGATAGGCTTGAAGACAGGAACAAGAATTTCGAAGGTATGAAAATTCAATTTTGTTTCATGTAGAAAACTGATGACAGGTTTAATTGAGATGGTGTTTTCGAAATTTCAAAATAATTGGTAATTGTTTGCCCATTATTTTTGTTGATTTGAGCGTTTATGTGTGTTGTATATGGGAGGGACGGAAGGCTCTTCCATCTGTGACTCTCATGCTTCGAAACAAAAGTTTTATTGTCTTAAAGGCAAAGGTCGAACTCAGCTTGAGTGTTGTGATTTTATCGCAAGTATTCGATTATCGGTGTAGAAATTATAAGTGTCGTCCTTAGGGATGATTGTGAAATTGAGTTACCAAAAATTCTAAACTAAATTAAAACTAGACGTTAAAATTAACCAACACCAAGGTCAAATTGTTCCACCAAGCGAATCAGTAAACTAAATAAACAAGATTCATTCAAGAATCGTGCATAGGGATGGCAACGGGGCGGGTTGGGGACGGGGAGTATATTCCCCGTCCCCGTCCCCGCTGGGATCCCCGCTCCCCGTCCCCGCCCCGTTCCCCGCTTCGGGGAAAAACTCCCCCCCCCCGTCCCCATCCCCAGAAGGGATTTAATCCCCGTCGGGGCCCCAACGGGGATTTTTACCCGCTGTTTTTCCCTACCTTTTAAACTCTGCACGGCTATGAGTACTAAATACGATATATATCTAGGGTTTTTACAAAGAAAATTACAAATATAACCTTAGTTGTTTCATTTAAAAATTTTTAAAATAAGGTTATTTTTGTAATTTTAATTAAAATTGGGAACGGGTGCGGGGATTTTTCCCCAATCAGGGAATCGGGGACGGGGATGGGAGCGGGGAAATGGGAACGGGGACGGGTTGAACGATGTCCCCATCCCCGTCCCCATCCTCGAGCGGGGATTAATGTTCCTCCCCGTCCTCGTCCCCGTCCCCGTCCCCGTCCCCGTTGGGGATGGGGATTTTTCCCCACTTCGGGGACGGGTATTCCTCAACTTTTTGCCATCCCTAATCGTGCATAATTCTGTAGCTTGCAAAGAATCCAGTCAAAATAGGGCTCAAGCACCAAATTGCAAATAATTCAACCCACCAACAATTAGTTAAATTCATTCATTTAGCCAAATATACTCAACATAGCAGTAGAGCAGGATGGCAATCTTGAAAGGTGAAAGCAGAGCAATAGCATCCACGATTTATAATTAGGCAAAATGAACTCACAAAGGATCAAACCAATAGCGTGAATTTGACAGAGCACAAGTGCATCAAACCTCAAATTTGAGTGTAAACTTGGAACAAGAGAAGACTCTTGTACCCATATTCAAACCGAAACTCTCATGAACTGTCAATCAATTCAACAACCCCAAGTTCAATTGTACGAATTCTTGAGAAAATGAAAATTGGATCTGAAAAAAAACAGCAATTCAAAGAAATTCAATTCTACTCTCTACACTATGCTAATCTACTTGGCACCTCTTTTGTTTTTAACCGTCTTCTTGAAGATCCCGAAGAACGCTGCCTTCATTGCCCTCAAATTATTGCTTGTAACTATCGCATTTGTGACAATAAAGACGATGACATGGTGAGCAACAGTTGAGGGGAGGCTACCTTGTTTTTTTGGATTCTATGGTCTTCGAACCCACGAGGAAGAAGAAGAAAAGGGATGGCAACGGCTGAGTGAAATAAAGATACAATGAATGTTGATGAATGATGGAAGAGAAAGAGAAAAATGTCATGGACATGATGAAGAAGGAGACGAAGCATTGAAGGGGGGGGAACTGCCCTGTTCTCAGGCTTCCTGGTTCCCGTTTTTCTGGGCACGAGGGCAGACGAAGGAAGAAGACGGGGAGGAGGCCTGGTCACGTGAGCCCTGCATGCAAGCTTAAAGAGAAGGCGGGCTGGGCTAGAGAAAAGGGAAGGCGTGAGAATGGGCCAGTCCCAGCTGAGCTAGGAAGATGAGAGGGGAGAGAGAAAATGGGAGAAGGAAAAGAAAAGTACAGGCTGGGCCGCTGTCATTGTATTATTGGGCTCGGTTCTCCTCTTTTATTTTTCCTCTCTTGATTCAATCCTTGAGCTAGTAATTTATTTAGTCTTCAAATTTATCAAATTCCTACAAAACAAATAAAGTAATATTAAAACCCTAAATTGATAATTTATTTCGAGCAAATAATAGATAATAAAAAGGGTATAAAAATGTAATAATTTCATGTTGAACATTGAGTATCTTGTGTTCAAATCTGGAAAAAAAAATCTCCTTAGACCATAGTATGGCTGCATCAAATGTGAAGACATTCTGTTGTGGGCAAACAAAGAATAAGGTTGTGGTTCTGGCAGACCTGTTAGAGGAAGACAGAGAATGAATGAAGTGGGCAAGGACAGGGCGCATATGCTGAAAATTGATGATGTGAAAAAGATGAAGGAGCATGTTAAGGGCCTGTATGTTGAGCTGTTGCATGCTCCTTCAATAAAGCATTCGTTGTTTTGTTGTGTTTCCATAGGTTGTAAGCACTACTAGCCCTCGTAATCAGCATTTTCATCTTAGGCCTTGGACAAAAGGTATGGTAATTGGTAATTCCTTGCAAGATGCAGCACACAACTTTTTCTAGAAGATGTTGGAAATACACTTTGTAATGCTGTAATAACTCCATAGGAAATGCACCAACGAGGCAGTTCCTGGTTGGTACATGTTTGCTCCACTTCCACCACCTAAGTTCAAATCTGAGTGGAGAAACTCTTCATTGTCATTTATTTGGATTAAAGGGGGTGGGCTAAGGCTTGGGCCTGTATGGTTCCCCCCCTTCCCATGGGCTTGTTGGCCCACTAGGGTATCCCTTGAGACAGGGGCCCAGTGGGTGGGTTAAGTTTACCATTGGAAAATAAAACAAAACTCCATAGAAAATGCAATAACAACTCGTTTTTTTAACTATGTTCGTCATTGTGCAACCCCCCCCCCAAAAGTAAACAGGAAACCAACCTATCATTTATCAGCAATGAAAGTATAGTTTGCATTTTGCAACATTGTCATCTCCAATGATGCCTCTCAAACAGTAAGGATATAACACATGCTCTCCTTACTTTCTTGGTCAACTATAGCAAATGCTAGAGGAAGCAATGATTGTCCCCATCCAACCGACATTCCTAGAGGGAGAATGAATATGAATTGCCACATTGCTACTTGAGGGGCCATTTAGAGAAGGCGAATTAAATGTGGTTTCATCAATAGAACCTAGTATGTCAACCCAGATTTCATGTGACGCCTCAACTCGTAATCATCTGGTTAACCTTAAGTATCTGAACTTTAGAAGCCAATACCTTGGAAGAATACCATGGTGTGGGGACAGTCTTGATTCCATAGGCTAGAACCGAGGATCCAAATTCTGGGGCAATGTTATGGTGATATGATGGAGTGCATCACATCATTGTCTGTCATCACCGATGGTCTCTACTATTCAATATAAAAAATTAGAACTTAATTACACTATCACACAGTCGTACAACCTATTAGCATCAATCATATCAAATAATGCAAATCAAAGGTATAATACTAGTTCAAAAAAATTCAAAATAAATTAAGCAATTACAGCTAGTGAGGGCCTACCGAAAGATTACATTTTTACCAAACTTGGAGTTAGATAAGATAAAGAGAAATCAAATGAGGCCAAAAAAAAGGATGAAAGGTTTAGGTTACGTCGTTAGGATGACCCACCTGATTTACCTAGGAATCCAACAAAGTGGCACCTTTCTTCAAGTCAACCAATCTAGTTCTTAATGCCTACTATTAATTTTCTCTCAAAAGTTTTTGAAAATGTTTTTCTCGAATTTTTTATGTCGCATCCTCTCTAATTTTTGCTCACCAATTTTTATGATGTGCTTTGATGGCAATTTAATACCTAATTAATGCCTCTAACCCGAGGAGCTATCCCCTTTTTATGGTGGTTGAGGGGAAAGGGCACAGAAGAAAGTTTTAAAATTTTGTACCTAAATGATTTTAAAAATGAATTTTCAAATTCGTTTCTGATTTCGCTTCTATATGAGCGCGTTTTTGTGGTGATTAGTGTTTGATTTCTCAGCTTGTAACTTTCTTTCTCCTTGTATGATAGCACTTTATTAAAATCCCCTCCAAACACGATTAGTCAAGAGCATTTCTCCATATAGCGTTGAGTTTTCCATAAGAATCTCCCTACCCATAAATGGCCATGAAATACTAGACTTTGCCCTCACCTTCACGCACGAACCATTGGATATGATTGTTGGAATATGAGATGATCCCAAAATTTACCTTCCTCATCCAGGACACTGCAATACCACCTGACTTTCCTCTACTACTCACCATAAGAATTCATCAAGACCCAGTCGCAGCTTAGTCTGAGCCATCTCCTCTTTAACTACCATAGTCTCGGATATAAAGACTATGAAGGGACGCAATTGTCTACTCAATCTATGGAGTACTTGAACTGTCTAGGGGTTGCCACCACCTCAGTAATTCCAACATAGTAGTTTCACGGTGCTTGGTGAACGTGACCTTCTCCTACCCATGTAATAAACACGAGAGCATCATCTGCATAGAGCTTGCCTCCCTCGATTTTTTACCTCCCAACTCCTCCACCCTTTCCTCGTCCACCTTTATAAAGTCTAATGGCTTCCTTTTTTGAGCTTTCTCGTAAGCCTTTGCTTCCTTCGACCCACCATCCCTTGTAAGCCTTTTCCAACTATCACCCTTAACTCCTCCGTCGAGGGTCCCCCCTACCCCCAGTTTGAATGACAGTTGACAAAGCTTTCATCTCAGACAAAGAAGATCAGAGGCTGTCAGTTTCAGCTCTGACCTCTAGCCAATAGGTTTGATAGTGGGAGCATGATATCCATCTTTGTCAACCCTTTTCTCTACTGTTAAAGATGGTGTAAATGTAGCCAATAGTGCTATAACATCACCCCCACCCTAAGCAACCTCTACCCCTTCAACCCTAGCTTGGTTGTCAGTTCCTTCTTGAACACCATCGTTTTCTTTGTCATTTGCCTTCCGACTGTCTTTAGCCCCATCATCGGAGACAACGAGCTTTCTAGAAAATCCCTCCATTGAGATCAGTACAATGCCCTGTTTACTTGGTGCTTCCTCCAACCCCTTGAGGGAAGCCTGCATGAAGAGAGCCTTCCTAGCGGCTCCAGCAGGAATTAGTTGGAGCTTCAACCCGTCTCTGTCCTTCGGCCTGGACACCCCTTTCTTCATTAGCAAGTTAAGTTTTTACTTGTCTTTTTCTCTCTCCTCTTTTGAGGCAGATAAAATTTTCTTCTTGGGGCTGACGGCTAGCCCTAAGTCAATCACCAAAGCCATAAATTATCTTATGTACTTTAGACTCCTCTTCCCCCTTGCAATCTTGTTGACGTGTCCTATTTTTCTACAATAATAACATAATGAAGGTAGTCTCTCATATTTAAAATCAACCCATTTAGTAACCCTTTTTCACCAACTATTACATGAAAAATAGTTAACATTATCAACTAGTGGTAATTTCACAATGACTCTATGAAGCTAATCGCTATTACCGAACACGCCATACGGCCAAAAAATCCCTTGCTTATGTGAAAACACATATCTAGATTTCCGATTCCCTATTGGAAAAGTAATCATATGAAGAAATGCAAGTTGTGAGGGTGCTTAGAGTTCTCTAGTGAGAGAGAGATAGTGAGTGCCCTTCTTCAGAGATGCGAACCAAACCATTGAAATGAATCAACCACTAGACACCCCTTTGCACTCCCTTCTCTCACTACCATAGCTTCTTGTTAATGGCTGCAATCGGCTGATTCTTCACGGTTTTTCCCTCAGAAAGTCCATATCTGAACACCCTGTGCTCTGGGTTCCTCTTGTTAGTGAGGATTCGTTCTGCCTCCAAGAGGCTCAACCTCTATCTCGTACTTCAGTTATGCTGCCCAAGTCCATTGATTTCACTCAAGATCACTCAATTTGTGAAGGTATCTACTTTATGACATCCCCATCTGCATATAATTGCTCCCTTCTTCTTGAGACCCAAGTCTACAAATTGCTGACAATACCCTTATTTACTGTTCGAGGGGGGTTGAAGCTTTCATGGTGTGCTTCAGGCATCATTGTGCCCCGATTTGGCAAACCCAAACGACGACAGCTTGAATTCATATTTTTCGATTCATTTTGCTTTGTCCAATATCTGAACTCTCCAGCAACAAGATCGAAATTAGGGATTCCCCTGCCTCCTGTGTCATGCTACTTAACCATCTACAACAGATAATCATGATGCTACACCGATGTAACGGGAACATGTTCACCTTCTCCTCTTCACTCACAAACTAGGTATGTCCTTTCCTTAATCTTCAGGATTATGCAAAATTGTTGCTTGTTATTTATCTAAAGTGTTTGAAATGAATTTAGTCCTGCTCAAATTGATTAAGTGCACTCCTAGTGGCTGTCGAGTCCGGCTTGACACTCATTGTTACCGGCTTTCATTCGACCTATTCTCGTTAATCAATTATGATTTTTACTCCTGATCTAGCTTTTGGGTTTGTTTGTGGAGCATTAACTAGGTTGGGGCTATGCCTTTGATGATGATTTTGAGGCCCATGGTTTTGTACTATTACTGTGGGTTAGGCCCCAGGGGCGGATCCATGTTGTACTTGGGGGTGTCCATGGACACCCCTAAGTTCCAAAAAAAAAAAATTCTATTTTAAAATATGTTAATTTAGTAACAATATTGGTTTATGAACACCCCTAAAAAAATAAAATAGTGTATATTAGTAACGATATTAATTTATGGACACCCCTATCCTAAATGTCTGGATCCGCCACTGTTAGGCCCCTTCTTAGTTTCTATTGTTTTGTACAAGGAGGTTAAGGACCAAATGTTCTCCTTCTGTACTGTTTTGCTCATGATTTGGGTGGAGCCTATCTTTCACTTAGGATGTTGCTTCTTTAGAATTTTTCTGCTAGGTTTTGCCATGTTGGGTTTTTGTTGGGGAAGTTACTCTCAACAAGTTCAGGAGGTAGTGGTCTCTTGGTTTTGGTGGGCTACCCGAGCCAGTATTCCTTGCCCATCTTGCAAGTTTGTTGTTCTTCTATTACCTTATGTATTTTTGATGTTATCTGGAAGGTTGAGATGTTGCTATTGGTATCACATTTCTGTTACTTTATATATTTTATTGAGAATTATACAGTCAGATAGCAAGGTCAAGTCTCTCATCGTTGAGCTAGAGGTACAAAGCTTTGAGCTTAAGACTATTAGTGGGGATTTGCTATTTACTACTGAATATGTTATGGTGAGTGAAATGCTTGATGAACTCAATCTCGCTTACATTTCTATTGCCTTTATTCAGATTGCCTTTAGGCCCAGAAAAGCACTCATGTTACTTTGTTGTGTTCAGTACTTATTAGAAAGCAGTATAAAAGTGGTATCTTCTTCACCATATGTTGCTTCACTATGGTTTTAGTGCGCTCTTTATCTAGGCTTGGATTTATGTTCCTTGCCTTCCTTTTAGGTTCATTTTTGAGCCATTGCATATTAGTGTACTCTTGTGTTCGTTTTGCTAAGGTAATCTCTTTCCCATGCATGATGCAGGAGATGGACATTTGTATTATTGCCAAACTAACTCTACAAAAGTACCTTTTCTGGGATTGGGCCTTTATTTTTTTATGTTAATAGTATGCTTAGTATTAAACTAGAAAAGTTGACAATTGTAAATCCATTTTATTGTACAACTATTATACGACACGTTTGGATATACGCTATCTGCTTATGGTGGTTAATACACTCTTATCAGTCTGATAATGATGCCCACATATCCACTCTTGGTTGTATTGCTCATAGGCAATGTCGGCAATTTGGCTCAATTTTAACTGACGTTGAATTATGGTTGACTTTGTACAATAGTATTTGTATTTTTTGTTGGATTTCTTTATGTTTTCATCTTAACTTTTGGACTTGGGGGAATGTGGAAATTCCTTTTAGGATTTTCCCGCGGCCCAACCTTTTAAGGCTTAAGAATGACCGAACATGGTCCCAAAATGGTTTATGCAAGCTATATTCACAATGTATGTCTTTAATGATTTCACATATGTCCAGGTGCCCATTAGAGGGGGCTATCTCAATATCAGTGTTTTCATGAAAGTTGTATCTTGGAATGTCCAATACGCTAAAAAAACGCAGGTTGTATAGGAAGTTAAGTTCTTGATAAGAACATATAAGCCTGACATGTTCTTTTTGCTAGAAACTATGGTTAATGAATCAAATATACGAAGGATTCTCCCCTTATTGGGATTTGAACATTTTGATTTTGTGGTATTAGTTAATCACTTTGGAGGTACAATGGTTCTTTGGAATAATAGCAATATCCATGCCTCAGTTTTATTAAAAGAAACTAGAGTTATTCATATATTAATTCACGATCCAGATAATGTACAAAATTATGTCATTTCAGGAATTTATGCACCAGCGCAACCTTGAAACAAAAGTGACTTTTGAAATCATTTAGTTGAGCTAAATAATGTTATCAATTTACCTTGGTGCCTAATGGGAAATTCAATGAATTATTGTGTCCTGATGAAAAATTAGGAGGTCAACCTCCTGCTGTTAGTAGATTTCAACGTTTAAATGACTTTTTATCTGTCATTAATGCTGAATGTGTTCAAGTTTCGGGTCGTTTATTTACTCGGAAGAAAAGGATTCATACTCAACTTATTTATGGAAGACCAGATAGAACTATGACTAGAAAAGATTGGAGTACCTTGTACCCCAATGTTTATGAAATGCATGGTAATTTTTCTTGTTCTAATCATTGCCCTCTTACTATGTCGATTCAAATTCATTTATCAAAAGCTAAGGCTTTTCCCTTTCGTTTCGAAAATTTTTGAACGAAGTATCAAGATGCTGATATTATTGTCTCTAGAAATTGGCGAGATAACCACAATGGAACCAACATGTATAGAATTATGAGGAAACTAAAATGTGTCAAACATGATGTCAAAGATTGGTCAATTTTATTTTTTTTTGGGAATTTCAATGGTAAACTCGCCACAAATGCGGTTAAAATAGAATATGTGGAGGAAAGACTAATAGTTAATCCTAACAGTCATAGATTGAACTTCTGGATGCAACGGCTGTTCAAACAACGAGAGAAAATGATCTTGTTTAACCAAAAATATAGGGGGAAGTTAGCACTGAAAGAATGGTTAGTAAATTGTGATAGAAATTCTATTCTTTCAAAATAATGTCAATTCTAAAAGGAAGAGGAAGATAGTCACGAAATTACGGGATGATTGTGGCATTTGGATTGAAGACTACAAAATGATTGCTGAGAAATTTATTTTAGATTATATGCAGAGATTCAAATCCACGCATAACAATGCTAGAGTATTACTGAACTTAGGATTATCGAGATTAATTTTAGACCTTGATAATAATGAGCTTATTAAATTTCCAAATTTGGAAGAGGTTAAAAATGCCTTATTTAGCATTGGTTCTAATAAAACACTAGGATCAGATGGTTTTGGTGCAGGTTTCTTTAAGAACTATTGGTAAATTATCAAAAAGGATCTTTTTAACTGTATTCTTGAATTTTTCATGAATGGAAAAATCCTTAAAGAGATTAACCATACCTTTATTGCCCTTATTCCAAAAACGATTAGTCCTACACAAACTAGTCATTGCAAGCCCACTAGTCTATGTTCTACGATTTATAAAATTATTTCGAAAATCCTTGTTAACAGGATAAGACCCCTCCTCGACCGTCTAATGTCACCTTTCCAAAGTGCCTTTGTACTTGGTAGATTTATTCATGATAATATCCTATTAACGCATGAAATTATGCACAAATTTAAGAATCTTAAAACTAAGACTGCTTGGGCAGTTATCAAATTAGACATGGAGAAAACATACAATAAAATCAAATGGAATTTTATATTAAAATGTCTTCAAGAACTAGGTTTTCATCCCACTTGGAACTCATGGATTAAACAATGCATCTCTTCAGTTTCATACTCCATTATTGTTAATGATGAACTTAATGACCTTTTCATACCGACAAGAGGGATTAGACAAGGGGGTCCATTTTCCCCTTATTTATTTATTCTATGCATGGAAGCCTTAAATCATATGCTTCTAAAAGAAGCTAATTCTCCAAAGTTTAGAGTGGGAGTTAAGATCTGCCCAACATTTGCCAAAAAATTCTGTGCTTACTTTTTGCTGACGATTGCTTACTATTTTACAAAACTAATTTAAGAAGTTGTAGTAAGCTAAAAAGCATCCTTAACTTCTTCTGTTCAAATTCAGGCTAGTTAGTCAATTATCAGAAATCTGCGTTGACTTTCTCGCATAATGCGACAGATACACAAAAGCAACTAGTGACAACAATATTCAATATTCCACATAGAGAGTAATTGGGCAAATATCTGGGATGCCCTTTTTTCCAAGGTCGGCCTTCTTACTCAACTTTTCAGAAAATTTTCAATAAAGCAACCACAATACTGGAAGGATGGAAAACAAACTGTTTGTCTAAAGCAGGTAGCACGATTCTCATACAGTCATATTTAGAATCACTCCTAGTACACACAATGCAATGTTTTGAGTTATCACAAAATGTTAGCAAATAGTTGGACAAATGTAACAGAGAATTCTTTTGAAAAAAGTCCAACACAGAAAAGGTCTTCCACTTATAGCTTGGGATAAGGTGTGTAGGTCTAAAAGCATAGGTGGGTTGGGTTTGCGAAAAACAGAAGCAGTTAACAAGACTTTTCAGTGCACATTGGTCTGCAAAATACTTAATAATGTACCTAGTCTTTGGGTCCAATCTATGAGGACCAAGTACCTACACACTACAAACCTATTTTGTTGTAAACAGAAAAATACGGATTCCCCTGTTTGAAAAAGTTTACTGAAATGCAGAAGTCTCCAACAAAAGGGCATTATTTGGAAAATTAGGCAGAGGTGATGAAATCTCCTTTTGGTTTGATAATTGGATCGAAAACAAGAATTTATTTGAGATCCTGGGTGTGTCTGAAGATAGTGTTGTCCACCCTGAAGTCAAAGTTTGTAAGTTTATTCGGGAAAATTCAGAATGGAATGTTCTAAAACTAAGTCAAGTCCTCAATAATCATCCTATTGTATAAAAGATTCAGAGTATCACCATACCCATCTATGAAACTAGTGACTTCTTTTGTTGGGGGTTGAATAGGTCAGGTAAATTCACAACAAAATCAGCTACATGGGCATCCCATACATCCAATTGCATGACTTATCAACATGGTCATATAAATGGATTTGGAATATTAACTTGCCAAAAATCAAAGTCTTTCTTTGGCAGGTTTGTCATAAATCCTTACATGTAAGAAGCACTCTTCTTAAAAGGGGTCTTAATATCAACCCATCTTGCCCCTTCTGTCTAGGAGATATTGAGTCTATAGAACATCTTTTCAAAGATTGCCAAGTGGTTAAAAAAGTTTGGAATCTAGTAGCAAAGCATTATTGGCTTCTACCTATCTTTTCTCCTTCAGGAGGCCATGATCTTTTGCCTGATTTAAGCAACATACACTCCTCCCATAACCCAAAATTGGAATAAAAACTTTCATTTATCTTATGGAATATTTGGAAATCTAGGAATGCAACAATTTTCAATAATGAAATTTTCAATCCTGTTGCATGCCTAGTTCAAGCAAAAAAAGCCAATGCAGAATGGAGAATCCGAACTTTTATGCCGGTTGATCATTATTTTAGGGGACCTTCTTCTTCCCCTACCACCTCAATTCATGTAGTGTGGTGGCATCCTCCACTACTAGGATTTGTTAAACTCAATTTTGATGAATTCCTCATCAATTCATCAGTAGCAGGAGACTTCATCATCCGAGATTAGACGGACAAACTTATTAAGGCAGGAGGTAGCTACTAAAGTGATACATCTATTTTAGTTACAGAAGCGATAGTATTACGTGACGGACTACGATTAACAGTTCAGGAGAAGTTCAAGTATATAGTCATTGAATGTGATAACAAGATAGTGATTCAAGCACTGTAAGAAAATATTCAAGTTTTTTGGGCAATATCGAATATCATTGAAGACACACATATTTGGCAATCTTAAGGTATCTGTTTACTCATCAATCACGTTTTCAGGTAAGCAAATACGGCGGCGGATTGACTTTTCAAATTTGGACACTCAGTTACGGCGTCTTTCTTTTTAGATGTTTGTTTTTTTCCATCTCTTAGGGCTATTCTAACAGGTGATGTCGTTGGGCGCACTCTTATAAGAAAAAACGTTTAAAGATTTACCCTTGTTAAAAAAAAAAAAAAACCATATCTGGATTTCCAATTACGCAACAAAGCGACGGCGTTAACTCGTTCCACTTTCACCGATCAGCCCCGCTATAAAAATCAACCAAAGGGATGTTGGCAAGCCGAGACTCATCCGAACAGAGGAGGAGGGAGAGCGCGGAAGCGGAGCGAGAAGATGATTATACCCGTACGTTGCTTCACTTGCGGCAAGGTAACCTCCACATTCCTTCTCCTACTCTGGTTGTCAATGGCTTTCGATTCTTTTATTCACCTTTTCTAGGGTTTTATTCGATTGGCCATTGTTCTGTGGCTGCGATAGGGTTTTACTAAACCCTAATTAACCCCTTCTTTGAATCTGTACAATATTGATTGAGGATTGAGGAGTTGTTTTGCTGTTGTGGTTGTAGGTGATTGGCAACAAATGGGATGCCTACCTTGACCTTCTCCAAGCTGATTACTCTGAAGGGTCAGACATCTCCTCCTGTTTATTCTTTCTGCCTTTTCCCACTATACGTTATGATTCTCATGTTGTCACAGGCATCTTGTTTTAGGGTTTCAGTTTCTCTTTCTGTTTTTCGTTCTGCTGTGGTACTCCCTAAGGTACTACTAAAAGAAAGATAGCCACTTTGCTTAGAAGCATCTGTAAAGGCTGAATTAGGGCAATTTAATTGGGGTTGTGGGCTGATGCCGTTTCTTCTATGATATTACTTGGGTTATTCATTTCAGTCATTAGTATAGGCGGACATTTATTTGGTAGTGCTCCGATTTCTGCTTATTTGCTTGATATCTGCCTTAACTATGTCAGAAAAGGGAATTGAGAGTTAGAGAAGGGAATTGACATGAGCTTTAAACAGTTAAAGAGTATGGCCAACTGTATCATCGTTAGGCCTCACGTTTACTAGGATGGTTCAGGGAACCGGTTATTTAACACTGGAGGTAGGGGAGAGATATTTGTATGCACGTATTGGAAGAAAGATGGATTTACAAATGTTTGGACCACCGTGCTCTTGGGTTGGACTGGTTACATACTTGCATTGGTTCTGTCAGAATGGAGGTTATGCTTTACCTGTGTATGCTGAAATATTTGCAGCTTTCACTTACCTGGTGGTTGAGGATGAGACATAGTTGTGATTCATTTCATTATTAATCTTCGCTTCATGCAATGTTGGTTTCTTTCTCTGTTTCCATTCTCTTGGTTAAAATATTTGCATAAGCGGAACTGTGAAGAATTGAATTTCACGATAAAACAGGTGGTGTTTGGAATACCATAGTAAGTCATACACTGGATGCCAATGTTCTCCGCTGACATGTGGTGCTTTTGAATAGGGATGCTCTTGACGCTTTGGGGTTGGTTCGCTATTGCTGCCGGAGGATGCTTATGACCCATGTTGACCTGATTGAGAAGCTGTTGAACTACAACAGTATGTGCTCTTCTTCTACCCCTTCCCCCTCCCAAAACACGCACACGCACACACACACACACACACACACACACGTCCACTGGATGCCCACATCGTCAGATATGTTTG
>JACYFF010031954.1:90664553-90676196 GCA_017589665.1 Selenicereus undatus
ACAGCTCCCAAATAACACAAACTGAGGAGTCAATTGGTGGACCGGGCATTGCCCACTCAAGGTACCAACCAACGACCCACACAGCTCCAAACACAAAGGCAACTACTTCTATGGCCATAGCTCTAGAACGCTCTGTAATAGCCTCAGACAAGACACGAATCTTTTTCCCCAAAAACATAACTTAATGAAATCATATGTTCAAAGAAATTCAAACCCCACAGTTTGAACAAAAACGAAATCAAAACAAAATATAATTCCATTCAAAATAATTTCACAAGTTCCCCAAACTTCATCGCACAATCAGAATATTTAGGAGGCTCAACAATGGCATTTCCATATCGAATTTACAGATTAAACATACAAATAATCCATAAGTACGCTAAACGAGGTACATTAACTCAAAAATTCATAACTCACAGCATAGACATTCAATCTTCACCAAACTTTGTAGGAAATTGACAAATAACATATAGATTCTAACATATTAATTTCATGATTTTTGTCCAGGTCAATCATTCCCAGAAATTCAAACAGTCCGCCAACAGAATCAAAAGTCTGCGAATTAAACTCAAAATTTCATAACTTTTAGCACACACCACCAAAATTCACAAAAGTTTACAAGAAATCACCCCACATCAAGAGGAAGCTGCAGTAATAATTTGATAATGTTTCTCCAAACAAATCCTTCAAACTAATTAAAACAGTAACCGAAACCATGCATCCAAAACAAGGCAGTCCCAATCGAAAATTCATAAATTCTAAAATACACATCCAAAATTCATGAAACTTTACAGGACTTTTCCAGTCATACTCAGAAGTTTACAGTAAAAATTTCATAAGTTTTAGACAATCCAATAGCTCACAATAATTCAAACAGAATCTGAATTTCTGCATTCAACAACAGGGCAGTTTCACTCTAAAATTCATAACTTATAAAATACACATCTAAAATGCATGAAACTTTACCAGAAGTTGCCTAATATCTTGGGTAACCTACAGTAAAAATTTCAGAAGTTTTCGTGCATCCAATAATTCCCAGAAAATCCGACAGTAGCACGTATTAGCAAAATCCGAAAATCCACCCTATTTTTTCTACCATATTATTCAACCAAATACAGATAACCAATCCAAAAATCCATAGTTTCAATTCACAACATCCATAGAATTCAAAAATCGCAACTAAACATACAACTTTTAAGGGTGGGTTTCTAACAATTGAATTTATGGTTTTAATCTACTAAGCTTTAGAACATCAAATTCATAACTTCAATTGATTCCCAAATTCGAATCCTAAATCCACAAATTAATCTTGCCCTAATCATTTAGTTGAGGAAAACAAAAATTACTCACCTTAATCTGCAAATCGAAACTAAAAATCAAACTCCTCTTCTCCTCCTTCTTCTTCTTCCTCCTCTTTTTTTTCTCCTTTTCTTCTTCTTCTTTTCTTCTTTTCCTTCTCTGCCCTCTCTGCCGTGGGTATGTGTGTGTGTTTTGAAGAAAAAAAACAAACCCCACCCCCCTTTTATAAATGGTCAAACCGACTTTGACTTTTTTTTTTTTTTTTTTGGTTGGAAACAAACCCTGGGCGTTACAGAAGAACAGACCCAACAAAACACGATGGCAAAGCAGTTCTAGGAGGATAGAAAATATCGCTTAAAGTTCTTTCTTGTGTCATTTCTCCTAAGTCAAGTTGAGGCTCAATTTCAGGTACTAAGTCAAGCTCAGATTCACTCCTTCTTAATCGTCCACTTTCGGGGTCCCTAATCCAACTGGTCATGCATATCCAACCTTCACAACCTTTTTCGAATGTTTTTGGATTCACTCCTAAGTCAAATGTGTGTTTTTTTTTTCAAATGTTTTTGGATTTTTGAGTGGTTTTCAAAAAGGGCTAAACTAATGAAAACAAAAATGACACCAAAAGAAAAGTAACAATTGATTCAAAACTAAAGCCTAAACAGGGATAGACTAAGTAAATAACAACTAAGCAAAGTATCAACTAAACAAAATAAGTATGAAAGTAACTAAAAATATAAGAAAATGACCAAATCGCACCGTAATTCCCCGGCAACGCGCCAAAATTGTTGAAGGTTTTTTTTTTTTTTTTAGGATATGTGAACTAAACTGAATTTAAACCTCAAGCATACAATATCATTGTAATACTTAAGGGTCGGTCCACAGGGAAAAACGTTTGATTGTGGTCATTAAAAGTGAATAAACTAAACTAAATGGAACCTAAACTAATTGAGCAACCAAACAATCCACCATTTTTAATAATAATCCATCATCAGTCAAACAATCGAATTACCCCAGCAAAATAATTGAGCAACAGGGAGGGGTTATACAGAATCAAAGCAGAGCACGAAAAAAACAGCTTAGAATCCTAACTCTAACATGAAATCCAACGCCAACATGAGAAACTAGAATCGAAAAGAAAACGAGACAAATTCTAAAACTAAATCTGCAAGCTAATGGAAAACTCAAAGCAAGACAAAAAAAAAAACAACAGGCAGCAATGGGAACGAGATTACCAGAAGCTTGAACATCAAAACGTGGCTCTACACTTGCACACCATCAGAACACCAGGAAGAGGGCAAATTTGGACAGGGAAACATCACCAGTACAGAACGTCCGAAGCAGAGACAGATTAGCGGTAAGGGAGGGGGCTGCACTAACAACTAGTCTAGGCCTCAACACCTTGCGGCTCAGCCTTAACTAGCAACAATGGCTGAGTCGCCATTGACACACATCCAAGTTCACAGTTATGAACCGAATGAAGCATGAGAAGAAAGAGTAACAATGAAATGCGAAAATCCTTCAATAACTGAACAAAATTTCAATAAAAGTTGCTTCAACAGTTCGAATTACATCAGAAATTCTAACCCTAATACATCAATTCGTCACTGACCAACAAGAACCCTAATCGCAAAATCTGAAATTCTAACCCTGAAATACGAAATTAAAACTTGAATCTAGAACTACTTAGCCCAAAAATTACCTAGTCTACGCTGCCCTCCATGGCGTCTTTTCCTCATCTCTTATACCCGAAGCAAGGAACTCGACGGCCCCCTCTCGATCTCGACCCTCCGTCTGGTGTTGGTGTGCGTGGACGGTTCAGATGAGGCCAGAGAAGGTGGGACGTGGCTTGGTGGTTGTCAGAGGTGGTGGGTGAGTTGGTGGGATGGGGTGGTTTCGGTTTTAGAGAAAACCGTGGGTAGAGGGATGGGTTTCTGGGTTTCGTGGAAACGGTGGGCTAGGGTAGGGTGGTTTTGGGTGAGGGAGATAACGGAATTGAGGGTGAAACGGGGTTCGAAGAGGTGGGGATTATGGGTTGAAGAGGAAGACGAAGCACAGGAAGTCTGGGGTTGCTGTCGGGGAGAGAGAAAAAGCAGAGGAAGAAGCTGAGCAGAGAGAAAATGAAGGGGAGGGGGGTTTTTTAAAGCGCATAACCGGTTCAGCTGAACCGGCCGGTCCGGTTCAGGCTGGACCGGTTTGGTTTTTTTTTTCCTTCCTTTAGCCGGTTTTTTCTGGAATTTGGCCCCGGTTCTTCAACCTCCGACATTTCCTCTATTTTCCTCACTTTTTCCGCCATATTTAAGCGCTTTTTCTGCATTTATTCAAAATCTGCAAAATAAAATAGAATAAATTAAAATCCTAGAAAAATATTATTAAAATGAGCCTAAAATCGGTGTAAAAGTACTTTAAAAATATCACATTTTTAGCTCAAACAAATACTCTCACACCAAGATTTTGCTCGTCCTCGAGTAAAATAAACTAAGCTAACTAAAAGAAAATGAAAATAAAAGAAAAGAAAATCCTAACTCACTGTCGTAGGAATCACGGTTGCATTTAGCGTATGCAACAAGCCCGTTAAACCCCTTGGACTCCCAAGTGGACGAGTGAGATCTCGTGAGGGTTTCAAAGTGAAAATACCCACAAAATTATTTCCAAAATAAAAGAAAATCTTTTTGGGTTTTCTCAAAACTAATATGTACAAAACACGGGAAACATATGCACAATTCCTAATCAGCTAAACCACCCATGTACTCAGTTATTAACTTGTATATACATAAAATGTACATTAAAGCTCTTTACCTCTAAATGACATCAAAACACTGATTTTTCACCCCATTGAACATCAAGATTTTGAATCCATCCCGGTGTTTGTGTGCAAGTGTATCATCATCTCCTGGACTCAGATTTACCAAAATAGACTCAATCCCACTTAGTTGACATAACTACATTATTCCCATCATGACTTTGGAAGCAAGTTTTCCCAATAGCAATATTGCATCAAAGGGTAACACCCAGTAGCACGTGCCTCAAAGGGTTCCAGTGGCGCATGCCTCAAAGGGATACTTATCATTCCAAATTTTATTCTTTTTCTTTATTTATCATACAATTTTTTTCATTTTTTTCATTTTTTTCCAAGGTAATCATGTCATAAGCTAGTGGGAGAATCATTCATGAAAACCTAAGACCTAAAGACAATGATGAAAGGATAACAAGGACTGGATAACACAACCTTTAATGAACAACTGGGGTTTAGCATCAGGGCTTAGAATATCACATTCGAAGTTAAAGACTTATCATGCACATCCTATTTATATACAAACTAACAACTAAAGCACAGGGGATTCAAACTAATCAGAAAAGATACAAATGCCCCCAAAAACAACCACACAAAAAAAATTCAAAAATTTTGAAAAAAAAGGCACCTCACTCCCACACCAAAACTTCACAATGTCCTCATTGGGAGAACTAAGGTGCTAAAAAGCAGGCTCATAAACTATACAACCGTAAAACCTAAAATATATACAACTAAAACACGACCAAAAACAAAAACAAAACAAAACAAAACAAAAATCAAAACTAAAATCAAAACTAAAATCAAAGAAGCATAAGGAAAATAGTAAACTATACAAAAAAAGAAGAAAAGAGAGAAGAAAAAAGAGAGAAGAAGAAGAGTTTCTAGCAAACCAGGTTGGGTGCAGGTTACACCCAAACTATCTCAGATCTCAGTCAGTCACGGATTAGGGCCCGGGTCATGGAGCATCAGACACTCCACATCCTCTTGGGTCGGCAGCTCGAGAAATGGTTTCAACCGCTGGCCATTGACTTCGAACAGGGCACCAGTCTGCAAATCCTGAATTTGGACTGCACCATAGGGAAAAACATGAGAGATAACATAAGGGCCCGTCCAGCGGGACCTTAATTTCCCTGGAAATAAGTGAAGCCGAGAGTCATACAAAAGTACTTTCATTCCCGGGGCAAATTCTTTTCTCAAAACATGTTGATCATAAAACAACTTTGCCCTCTCCTTAGAAGATCGAGCACTCTCATATGCTTCCGCGCTAATTTCATCAAGTTCACTCAATTGCAGTCGTCTCAAGTCTCCCGCCTCGGCCAAATCATAGTTGAGCTTCTTAATAGCCCACCAAGCTCGGTGCTCTAATTCTACAGGTAGATGGCAAGGCTTACCATAAACTACTCTGTAAGGGGACATGCCGAGGGGAGTCTTATAGGCTGTCCTATAGGCCCAGAGAGCATCTATCAACTTATCGGCCCAATCTTTCCTATGCCTACTCACAGTTTTCCCCAGGATCTGTTTTATCTGCCGATTGGAAACTTCAACTTGGCCGCTTGTTTGAGGGTGGTGCGGGGTAGCCAGCCTATGGATTATCGAATATCTTCTAAGCAAGGCATCAAAAGATCTATTATTAAAATGAGTACCCTAGTCACTAATGAGAGCCCGGGGCATGCCAAAGCAAGCAAAGATATTTTCCCTAAGAAATTTCACCACAACTCGAGTGTCATTAGTCCGAGAGGGAATGGCTTCTACCCACTTAGATAAATAATCCACAGCCAATAAAATGTACTCATTCCCAAAAGATATTGGAAATGGTCCCATGAAATCAATACCCCATACATCAAAAACTTCCACTACAATAATGGGGTTTAATGGCATCATGTCTTTCCTGGTTATCTTGCCTAATTGCTGACATCTGGGACAACTCTTGCAGAATTCAATGGCATCCTTAAACAAAGTTGGCCAATAAAAGTCGGATTGAAGAATCTTGGCAGCTGTTTTCTTCCCACTAAAATGCCCCCCACAAGCTTGGTCATGACAAAAAGACAGTACATTCCTCACTTCATGGTCGGGTATGCACCTTCTAAAACTTGGTCAGAACAGTGTTTGAACAGATAAGGGTCATCCCAAATGAAAAACTTAACCAGGTGAAAGAATCTATCCTTGTCATGCTTAGTCCATCCCTCAGGAATCCTATTGGTAACCAAATAGTTGACAATATCAGCATACCATGGATCAGGATGCACAACATACAGTTGCTCATCAGGGAAACATTCAGAAACACTAGACTCACTCTCACAGGTAATCCTAGACAAGTGATCAGCTACAAGGTTTTCAGACCCTTTTCTATCCTTGATTTCACAATCAAATTCCTGTAAAAGCAGAATCCATCTTACAAGTCTAGGTTTAGCATCCTTTTTAGAGAGAAGGTGCTTAAGGGCAGAGTGGTCAGTGTAAACAATCACATGGGAACCAATCAGATATGGTCTGAACTTTTCAAAACCAAAGACAACAACCAAAAATTCCTTTTCAGTAACAGTGTAATTCAGTTGAGCATCATTCAATGTATGACTTGCATAATAAATGACATAGGGATTTCTATCAATGCGCTGTCCAAGTACAACCCCAAGAGCAAAATCCGATGCATCACACATTAATTCGAAAGATTCTCCCCAAATAGGAGGATGAATGACAGGAGCAGAAGTAGGGACCTGTTTAAGCTTAGAAAATGCCTCATGACATGCTTCAGAAAAGTTAAATGGCATATCTTTAGCTAACAAATTGGACAAAGGCTTGGCAATTTTACTGAAATCTTTAATGAATCGTCGATAAAAGCCCGCATGTCCAAGAAAGGACCTAACTTCTTTCACACTTTTAGGAGGGGGAAGATTGATGATCAGGTCAGTCTTAGCTTTGTCCACCTCAATTCCATCTTCGGAAATATATGACCTAAGACTATACCTTTCTTAATCATAAAGTGACATTTCTCCCAATTTAAAATCAAATTTTTCTCCCTACACCTTTCTAAAACTTTTCTCAAATTACATAAGCAATGATCAAAAGAAGATCCAAACACAGAGAAATCATCCATAAACATTTCCATGCATTACTCAATCAAATATGAGAAAATGGAAATCATACATCTTTGAAAGGTAGCAGGGGCATTACACAGTCCGAAAGGCATTCTTCTGAAAGCATATGTCCCAAATAGGCAAGTGAAAGTGGTCTTCTCCTTATCCTCAGGAGCAATTGAGATCTGAGTATAACCAGAATATCCATCCAAGAAGCAATAGAAGGAATGTCCAGCTAACCTTTCTAGCATCTGGTCTAAGAAGGGAAGGGGGAAATGGTCTTTCCTGGTGGCAGCATTCAATTTTCTATAGTCTATACACACACGCCATCCAGATTGAACTCTAGTAGGGATTAATTCATTCTTATCATTCCTAATTACAGTTATGCCAGTCTTTTTAGGAACGATTTGAACAGAACTAACCCATTCACTATCAGATATTGGATAAATGATCCCATGATCTAACCATTTCAAAACCTCCCTCTTGACCACTTCCTGTAGAGTAGGATTCAACCGCATTTGCCGATCTCGGTAAGGCTGAACATGGTCCTCTAGATGGATTCTATGTTGCATCACAGAAGGACTTATCCCCTTAATATCCCCTAAAGTCCATCCCAACGATTCCTTATTCTCCCTAAGCAAAGAGATGAGTTTGTCTTCTTGGTCCCGATCCAAGTCAGAAGCTATAATAACAGGTAAGGATTCATCGGGTCCTAAAAATGCATACTTAAGAGAATTGGGGAGGGGTTTCAATTCAAGAACATTGGGGATAACAGATTCAGACATAATAGTGAGTAAGCAATCAGCATCAGAGCGTAAGTCATCAAATTCAAACATATCATACTCAGGATTATCATTTATCAGAAATGACTCATACTCAGTAACAATTGTAGCATCCAAATCATCATCAAACACAGGGTTCTCTATCCAATTAAGGGTAGAAGAGTCCATATCACCAAATCCTGACGGCTGTGTTTGCATGTTAAAAACATTTACTTCCACAGTCATATTGCCAAAAGACAGTCTCATCATACCATTTTGACAATTAATAAGGGCATTAGCAGTAGCTAAAAATGGACGCCCTAGAATCACAGGGATTTCACTGGTAAGACTAGGTATTCTCTTTTCAGTTTCAATCACCACGAAGTCCACTGGGTAGATGAAGTCACCTACTCTAATCAATACATCCTCAACTATCCCCCGAGGGATTCTAGTGGATCTATCAGCCAACTGAATGACCATCCTGGTAGGTTTCAATTCACCCAATTCTAACCTTTCATACTCAGCAAACGGAATCAAGTTCACACCAGCCCTTAAATCAAGCAATGCTCTATGAATGAGTTGATCCCCTATGACTATGGACACAGTAGGGCAACCGGGGTCCTTATACTTTGCTGGTATTTGGGAAAGGATGGAGTTAGCTCCAGAAGTCAGAAATGTCTTCTTAGGTACACTAGTTTCCTTTTTTGTTGTACACAAATCCTTTAAAAATCTGGCATAAGGAGGCATCTGCTCAATAGCATCAAGTAAGGAAATATTGATCTTGACTTGAGAGAAGGTTTCCCTTATCTTCTCAATATTGCCCTGATCTTTCTTCTTCAATCTATGAGGGAAAGGAGGTAAAGGCATCTGAATTTTCTGAGAAGAGGAGGAAGGAGGAAAGGAAGAACTCTTAGAAGGTGAATCTTTAACTGAATCAGAAGAGTCTTTTTCTTGAAGTTCCTCTTCCTCGGAGGGTGATGAAGAGGAAGGATTCTTAGATGCATTGGGAACACTATCAGGAGCATCTCCTGACCCATTAGAAGAACCAGTCTCTTGTGCAGATGATGAGGAAGAATTCTGAAAGAATTGATGAGGATACCTACAAGGTTCATCAGGGTTCCTCACTTGGTTATCAATCTCTCGACCAGAACGGCGAGAAATAACCACATTCACTTTTCTCACCGACTCATTAATGCCACTAGAAAGGGAAGGGGTATGACTCTTAGGGTTCACTTCAGGTTGACTTGGAAAAGTACCTGGTTCCCTAGAAGATGATGCTAACTGGGAGAACTGTTCAGTCATTATTCTCATCATTTTTTCCATGTTAGCATTATTAGCATTAATCATTCTCTCCACATTATTAATTTTCCTGTCAAGTTCAGTATAACCAGGAGGAGGTTGCCCTTGAGCTACAGGTGTGGAGGTCTAGGGGCATTAGACACACCTGAGAAAGTGGGTCTTGGAAAAGACTGTGGAGACTGAGTCGAAGGCTGGAAATTGTTTCCATGAATCATCCCTGGTTGAGAATTATGTACAACGGCATTAGGTCCACTAGCCCAAGACATACTAGGGTGATTCCTCCACCCTTGGTTAAAATAAGGGGAGTAGGGGTCATTCTTTGGTCTCTGTATCACCATACTTGCTTGTCGTTGTTCAGTTGTTAATTGATGAGCAAAGTAAGGACAAACACTCAGTGAATGGTCTAAAGCTTGACAATGTGAACAAGACACTGCAGAAGTCTGAGATAGTGAGGACAACTGGGGAGATAATCCCTTCAACATGTTTTCTAAGGCAGGTATCTTAGACTCTAAGTGACTCACATCAGAGACTGTATGTAAACCACCCCTTACTACCCTAGAATTTGGGCTGTCATCACGAGCAGTTTCCCACTGCATGGTTTTTTCAGCCAAGTCCTCTAGAAACTCCCAAGCAGTTGCAGGGTTTTTAGAGAGAAAACTCCCCTGACACATGGATTCTACCATGGTCCTACTTTGTTGGTCAAGTCCTTCATATACAATTTGACATAAACGAGCTTGGTCTAGACCATGGTGAGCACATTGAGCCAATAAGGTCTTAAATCTATCCAAATATTTCCAAAATGAATCCCTATCAAGTTGCACAAACTGATTGATTTCATTCCTTAGCTTGACAGTTTTTGCATTAGGAAAATACTTTCTTAGGAACAATTTCACAAAATCATCCTAAGAAGTCACAGAATTAGCAGTTAAGCCATACATCCATCTTTTAGCAGAAACTCGCAAAGCAAAAGGAATTAATTTTATTCGTACAACATCAATGGGAACATTAGGAAACTGCATCATAGAACAAACTTCTTCGAATTCCCTTAAAAACAGATAAGCATCCTCTAAACCTGCGAATTTAGGGAGCATCTGGGTGAAATGAGGTTTCAATTCGAAGGTGACATTAGGTGGAAGATGTAACGCCCCGCCCGAAGGGGCAGGCGCGTCACCGCCATGGACGCTCAGACAGGGGCGCCCACAAGGCTCTATGAACCTATTGACCTTAATAAACCTGATCATAAGCGATAGCAGCGGAAGCTCTTATAAAAATCTAACTGAAGTTCAGAAAGGTCAATCTAAAACATACATCACATACATACTTAAACCGTATCCCTAATGTTCTTACATATATCCAAATCAAAATACAGAACTGTATTTACTAAACATAATCCATAACATATACATAGAACGAGCCCTCCAGGTCCAAATGAGTTCTTTTAATGCTCCTGTGGTCCCTCCTTGCTTTCAAAACCTGAAAAATGGTGAGGTCATGAGCTCCCCGAGCCCAGTGAATAACCCTTGCCTTCCCCATTGTCACACTTTGCACATTAACCGATTAACACATAAGCGCACAGTACACGTATCTTATGACATATAAACATAACATCTCATATATCATATAGGGGACGATAAGAGGATACGCGTATGTTTCAAAAATCAAAAATGCACTTATATCGTTCATATTTAATAGGGTCATAAATATCACAAATTGCACACACATTTCTGTTATAAGGTAGGCAATTAGATTAATTTAGCCGCACATGTCCCATACCAAGTACGTTTCAAAGACCCACGTTTACACTTGAGCCCTCGAACAAGCTTTGCTGTTAGTTTATTCACTAAACTAACCATGATTGTCCCATACCAATCATGTCTTTTGGGCTCATAGTCATCACTGGAGTCCAAAAGAAAGTAAAACCTGCTAAACAACCTAACAGCCCGCCCATAACTACAATTGGCACATGCATCAAAGCAACTTTATCACAAAAGTTCACATACTAGCCATAAACACATAACATGTGTCTTACAACATCAAAACCAAATCCAAACGAAACCCAATTCCATATCATATCCAAAATCCAAAAATCCAAGCCAAAATCAATTGCACAACACATCACACATTCTTAACTGAATACAAAACTTTTAGTTTAGGGGAAATCAACTCATGACTCACATAAAGAACCATCACAAACACAAGGGTCACAAACACATCCTGGTGGACCGGGCAATGCCCACTCAAGGTACCAACCAGGGACCCAACGCTCTAAAGTACGTAGATGCCCTCAAATCACAAACTGAGGAGTCACATTCACATTCTGGAGAACCAGGGACCCACACAGCTCCCAAATAACACAAACTGAGGAGTCAATTGGTGGACCGGGCATTGCCCACTCAAGGTACCAACCAACGACCCACACAGCTCC
>JACYFF010031954.1:90676296-90694301 GCA_017589665.1 Selenicereus undatus
TTTTTTTAAGGAAGCTGCTGAATCAACTTAAATTTATTCCTTCGAGCCGCGACTCCTCCGATTAGATTGTGAAGTGAGGTCGACTTTTAAGACGAGGAATCGTTTCTCCCCGTAGATTCGATTCTTCGCAGGAGACTCCCTCACTTAATCTAATTGGGGTCGACTTGTCTTTCTTCCTTCACCATGGTGCATTTTCTGGACTCATCATCCGATCCCAAGAAGCCAACCCTTACCATCCTGGACAGAGAAGACGATTCAATTGAAGAAGGCGTGACTCTCCGCGTAGATACACCAACACCCCTACCTTCCAGACGTTCTTTACTCCATAACTACCTTGCAGATTCATGCTGGAGTGTGGAATCTACCCGTGACATACAAAGATCAGACAGAGTCATCTCAACTTTGAGAGTCCTGAAGCTTAGCTCGCCATTATTTGCATCTTCAATTCCTTCTCAAGGAGCAACACCCTTACTCCGACATCGTATAATGGATGGGACGCTATCTTGGGGCAATTTTTCACCTTGTTTCTCTGACAACTTCTTCACACCATGCTATTGGGAATGGCTTGAAGACGTTCTTGGTCGCAACAAAGACAAGCTTATGGAATGGAGGCTTTACGATGGAATGTATGCATCCTTGTTCTCTTACGACATGAGTCTCACCGTCTTCAAAGCATTCTGTGAACTGTGGTGCCACACTACCAACACCTTTTGCACAGAGAGTGGCGATATGTCGATCTCTTTATGGGATTTGCGAGTTATAGGTGGACTTCCAGCTGATGGTGCTTACTACGAAGAAGTCGTTCCATCTGCTAAAGAACTTCTTTCTGTGGGACGTGGAGACAATGATATTCCAGTGACGTGCTCGTTCCTCTTCTCTGCATTCCACAGGCTATGCCAGGATGTTCATGGTATCGTTCAACTTACTGCTTCCGAATGGATACGGTTCTGGTTTCGAGGGCGGCAGATTTACACACCTCCCCCCAGTCGTGACAACAGAAAGCGAGTTAAAGCTCCAACAAATACATCATGCCCATCCGGCATGATTGCTCCTCGAACAGGGCGAACGAAGAGAGAGAAGGACCCCTTTGTGATGCTCAACATCCCTGAGGCCCTTATCGAGGAGACCTACCTTGCTGCCTTTATTTCCTGTTGGTTGTGCTCCTTTGTGTTACCAACTGAAGCAGTGTGTCTTATCCGCCCAGCTGTGTTTGTAGCCGCCAGCAAATTGGCCCACGGGGAATGTCTAAACCTCGCAATTCCTGCCCTGGCTAGCATTTATCGGGGACTGAATAGAATTTCTACGGCTCGGAGCCTGAATAAGTTAGAGGTAATCTTCCCCATTCACTATGTTTATGGATGGTTAGGGACTTACTTCCAAACTTATTTTGATCATCCTCATCATCGGCACGACCATCCTAAAATGGTGAGGTTTTCTGGTGAAAAGATGAATCGGACTCCTGACGTACAAGAAGCTCGAGAGCTATTGAAATGCAAGGATCCGTCTGTCATGTATTCTAACGCTCTTATGAAGGATACATCGATCACCTTGATTGACACCCAGAGTTTATGCTCAAGCTGGAAAGCATATTTGATTTGCCTCCGCTCTGGGTTTTTGACCTTGCGACAAGGAAGGACAATTGTGATTGAGCCGTACTTCCCTTGCAAGTTTGGTCGACAGTTTGGCTTTTATCAAGATGTACTAAGTGAGCCACGAATGAATGACCGAGAGGGTACCCTACAGGACGTAGCTCGCTATTGGTTCAACCTTACCGAACACATAACAAGGTCCAGCGTGATAATTCCTGCTCCTCCTGATAAGAAGTCTACACTGGTTACTATTGCATATGCTAATTGGTGGCGATCTTCGCGGGGCGATCTTTTCTCTCAAGGACCTAAATGTCCCAGAGGCGAGGCTGTGCAGCCCCGAAGAGCTTCTAAAGTGAGAGTTGTTGATGCTGCATCCGCCTTCGTTGTCCCTTCCGGTAAAGCGAGTGCACATAAACCAATCATGCAACAACCTAATGAACATGCCCTATCGCCGGCTGAGCTTGGAAGGGAAGGAGGTGATAGTTCCTCATTGGGCGTAGATGCATCTTCTCAAAAAAGCAGGAGTTGCTTGCCCGGGAAGGAGAAGATTGAAGCCTTGAGAGGCTTGGGTATCAGATCTTCTGCTAGCAGAGAGAAGAATTTATCAGTCTCAAAGAGCAAACCAGACAGCATAATCAAGTTGCCTAACTCCAAGGACAAGTCTAATAGTGCGACGAGCTCACTGAAATCAAAGAGAAAAGTAAAGGGGGAGGTGCATCTTGTTATTTTGCCCCCTTTCCCTTCTTTTCTTTTCTCTTTTTTTTGTTTTTTTGTTTTTTTTTTTTTTTGACATAATCGTCCTTTTATGTAGGGGTATACTGCTGAAGTTGAAGATGGACTTAAGGCTGCATTTGGTGACAAAGATAGTGAAGCCACTTTGACCGTGCCTGCCACTAAATCAGCCGGGGATGATTCTATTGACATAATGCCATCACCAGCGAAACAAGTAGAGCGTTGTCAATCACCTACTCCTTCTGTTGTAACCTACTTCCCTGGGAGAATTGCATCTAGCGTCTTTAGCGACCTGGCCTCGAGTGTGAAACAACGTTTTCAACAACAGTTGAAAAAGTTTGTCCCAAAGACAGAAGGAGACATTGCCAACATCCGCCAGGAAGCTGAGCAGATATATGAAACCTTATCATCCTTTCAGGCAGATTACTTGGAGCTAAAGAATACTGTTGAGGCGTATCTGAACGAGGTTGGGCAATACTTGAAGTTGAAAACCCAATTAGAAGGTCAGACTCATACCGAAGAAATGCTAAACAAGCGAACGACCCTGTTGGACAGGCTTGGGGAGGCACGTGGCTCGGTGGAAAAGGTTGGTGCACAGTTTGATGAGACAACTACTGCTATCGCCCAAGCTCATAAACGAAGGAAGCTACTTGAAGCAGATCTTGAACGAGCAAAGGCGAATGAGCTGGAATTGCAAGACAAGTTAGTAGAGACTGAAGCTTCATTGAAGAAAGCCAAAGATGATGTATCTCTTCTTGAAAAAGAGGTTGCTGATTTAGATGCTGCGCCCCAAGTTACCGCAGAAGAAACGGCTCAAGTTGAAACAGCAAGGCAACGAGTCCAAGAGCTTTTAGGCGCACTAGCTGCCTAGACCATATCCAGTGGATTTGTTCTAGATTTTTTTATATTTTTTTTTCTACAACTTGCTACTTCTTTTTGAACTCAGTATGGTTTTTGTAATTGGTTTTGGTATATTGCAATAAGATGAATATTTCAATTCGAGTTTATGCAATAGTATGTAGCTATATCCAATGAACAAAACCAATGCACTAACACAATTTATTCATCCCTTTTTTTTTCTTCTTTTTTTTTTCTTTTTCTTTTTTTTTTTCATGGCTGTATTTAGGAAATATACCCAAGTTGCCTACGTACCTAAAGAGAATATAATACCCTAAAGGATCAAGCCATACGTAGTTCAAAGACGTAACACTTTTCATTTATTTTGTTTTGCCGTTCACAGTTTAAACTCATGCGGGCCAGGAGTAATATCCGGGCTTTTTTTTTTTTTTTTTTTTTGGTCACAGTGAGCAGTTTAGGCTCTTGCTTAGGAGTCTACATGCATTAACATACTAAGGATGATAAAGTTTTAGGAACTTTCCATTTATCGGCCCAACTCGTACTCCGTCGGTACCGACAATCCTGTAGGCGCCGTTGGTGTAAACTTCTCGAACCACGTAAGGGCCATCCCACTTGGAAGTGAACTTACTTCCAGTCTTGTGTGGGATAATGATCGGTCTTCTCACTGCGAGCACTTGATCTCCAACTTGAAATGAACGCGGTCGTATTTTCTTGTTGAAAGCTCGTGCCAAGCGAGTTTGATAGCATTCCAACTTTTGCTGCGCCAGAAGTCTCTTTTCATCCAGGGCCTCAAGTTCTGCCAAGCGAAGCTTGTGATTTTCATCTTCTGTTAAGCCTTCCTGAATGGCAATACGGAGCGAAGGGATTTGAAGTTCCAAAGGTAACACCGCTTCAACCCCATATACCAGAGCGAAAGGGGTTGATTGGGTCGGTGTCTTGTGCGTGGTCCTGTATGCCCAAAGAGCCTCCCCTAACCTTTCATGCCAATCACGTTTTGACTTTGCCACCACTTTGCTTAATAAGTTGCAGAGCGTCTTATTGAAAGCTTCTGCCAATCCATTTGCTGGTGCGTTGTACATTGAGGATTTGCGTTGGACGAACTTGAACTTTTCGCAAAGAGCGGTCACCAGCTTGTTGACAAATGGTTTGCCATTGTCAGTGATGATATATCGAGGCACGCCATATCGGTAAATGATATGGGTCCGAATAAAATCAACGACATTTTCTTTTTTGACTTCTCTCAGTGGGATTGCTTCTGCCCATTTGGAAAAGTAGTCAGTTGCTGCCAGGATGTACGAGTGACCTGCGGAGGATTTTGGAGTGATAGGCCCTACGACATCCAGTCCCCAAGCTTCAAATGGCCAAGATGCCACGGTTGGGTGAAGCGGCTCAGGAGGTTGATGAATAAAATTGGCATGAAACTGGCAAGGCTCGCACCTCTTCGCGTAGTCCATGCAGTCTTGTACCATTGTAGGCCAGTAATAACCCATTCTCTTGATTCGATCATATAATTTGGGTCCTGGCTGGTGCGCACCGCATATTCCTGAGTGTGCTTCCTCCATCGTTTGTCCTGCTTCTTCGTCTCCCAAGCATCGTAACCAAATGCCAAGGAAAGAACGCCGATAAAGAGTCCCATTGAAATAAAAGAAGCGGGGAGCTCTTCGTTGGATTTCTGTCCTATGCCTTGGATTGTTAGGGAGCTTCCCATGATACAAGTAGTCAATGAGTGGTTGACGCCAGTCTTCTCTGTCTACTTCTTGGGCGCTAACCGCATTGACCTCTTCCCCAGACTCTTCAGTGAGAGGTGCGACAACCCATCGGTTGCAAACAGGGACATTCATGCCTTCTTCTACCCCCAGTGCCAAAGTGGCTGCAAGGTTTGCGAGTGCGTCAGCCATCTTGTTGGCACTCCTAGGAACGTGCTGTAGCTTGACGGTTTCAAGCTTGTCGAGCAGTCGTAAGGCATATTTATGATAAGACATGAGGTCGTCCTTTTTGACCTCATATTCCTCGAGAAGCTGTTTGATGACTAATTGTGAATCACCGTAGATGTCAAGGTCTTTGATTCCCATTTCGGTAGCCATTTGAAGGCCTAAGATCAATGGCTGGTACTCAGCCGTGTTATTTGAGCATAACTGGGTTAACACGAATGAATAGGTAAGGACATGCCTTTCAGGGGAGATAAACACTACACCAGCACCAGCCCCATCACTTCTTGAAGCTCCGTCAAAGTACATTTCCCAAGGTGGGAGGATATCGACAAAGAGCACATCTTCACCTGGCAAGTCATCGTTTAGCTCCCACTCATCAGGAATTGGGTGATCGGCTAGGAAGTCTGCTAGTGCTTGCCCCTTGACTGCTTTTTGTGGCACATAAACAAGATCATGCTGCTTCAAAATCATAGCCCACTTCGCAAGCCGCCCACTGAGGACCGGCCTTGACAGAATGTACTTGATAGGATCAGCTTTAGAGACAACGTGCACCGTATACGCTTGCATGTAATGTTTGAGTTTTTGAACGGCAAATATAAGTGACAAGCATATCTTTTCCATGGGTGAATACTTCAATTCAGCCCCCACCAATGTACGGCTTAAATAGTACAGAGCTACTTCTTTTCCTTCCTCATTCTCTTGAGCACACAGTGCTCCCAACGATTGTTCTTGAGCCGCGACGTAGAGTATGAGAGGCTTGCCAGGGATTGGTGCTCCCAATACTGGATGGTTCGACAAGTACTTCTTGATTTTCACGAAGGCTTCGTGGCATGACTTGTCCCAATCAAAAGGTGCTCCCTTTTTCATGAGGTGGCTGAAAGGATGACAACGACCGGCTAGATTCGATATGAACCTTCGAATATATGCCAGGCGACCTTGAAGGCCACGAAGCTCCCTGAGATTCTTAGGCTCAGGCATTTCTTGGATTGCTTTGATCTTGGATTGATCAATCTCGATCCCTTTATGGCGGACGACAAAGCCCAAGAATTTTCCAGAAGTGACTCCAAATGTACACTTGAGTGGGTTCATCTTCAACTGACATTTCCGTAGACGTTCGAAGATGCTACGAAGATCTGGAATATGGTCGCATTTCTTTTTAGATTTGACTACCAAGTCATCGACGTAACACTCGACTGTCTTGTGGAGCATATCATCAAAAATGTTTTGCATTGCCCTTTGATATGTTGCCCCCGCATTCTTTAGGCCGAAAGGCATCACTTTGTAACAGAAAATGCCTTTGGGAGTGCGAAAAGTTGTGGCCTCCTGGTCTTCTGGCGCCATTTGGATTTGATTATACCCTGCAGTACAATCCATAAATGACAAAACCTCGTGTCCCGTGGTCGAATCAACCATGAGTTCAGTGACGGGGAGCGGAAAATCGTCCTTTGGACATGCGCTGTTAAGATCCTGAAAGTCTACGCAAGTGCGAAGTTGTCCATTTTTCTTCCCTACGGGGACAATGTTTGCGATCCAAGTTGGATATTTTACCTCCCGAATGAACCCTGCTTCAATGAGTTTATTGACTTCTTTTTCAATTTCAGGTACCAACTCTGGACGGAAACGTCGCTGGGGCTGCTTTTTTGGTGACACTCCCCTTTTGATGGACAGGCGATGGACAACGACTTTGGGATTAAGTCCTGGCATTTCTTTGTAGCTCCATGCGAACACGTCCTTATATTCGGAGAGGAGATTAAAGTATTGATTTTCTTCCTCGAGCGTCAGCAACGAACTTATATAAATGGGGCGAGGTTCGTCTGTAGTACCAAGATTCAATTCTTTTAGATCATCGATTGTAGCTTGCTCCCCGTCCTCAAGGGTTTTAGGAGTCTCTGCCAGCTCTGTCTCTGAGTCTGAATCCTCGCATTCTTGACCTGTGATGTGATTCGAAGAAGCTACTTCTTCTTGCTCATCTCCTTTGTCGCTATCAAAACTTCTTGGCTGACCAGTGAAGACCACAGTGCGTCTCTTCACCCTTAGAGAACCATTCGTCTTTACATCCAGGATTGAAAACCGCTTCATGCGCGAAGGGATGGAACTTTGCACATCGTTTCCATCACCAAGTCGATTGAACACCGAATCCTTTTGTCCCTGGGGTAAGGAATTTGATGGTCCTTCTACTTCTGTGATTCTGTTGAACACCGAAGGTCTTGGTTGTGCATGCTTCTTTATTCTCCAGGGAACAGAAGACTCAAGGCTTTGACCGCTCTTGATTCTAGTGAAGACGAACGGACGCTTCCTTGAGGCAGATGGTTGCAACCTATCGAATACAGAAGGCTTTACAAGAGGTTGAGTATTTTCTTCTTCGCTCTCGTCTACTTCTTCAGCAGAGACATATTGAGTCGCATTGGATCTGACCTTACGTCGCCCTGAGATTTTGATTGGCTGCAGCGGTGTGTAACCGAGTCCGACTTTAGATACACCGACTGAACCTCCTTGCTCTTGAATCTTTTTTTGGGTTTCATTGAGACCGTGAGGCTTGACTTCGATCACCTTCCCCAAGGTAGCGGGGTTTTGGAAGTCGTAACCAGCTCTTTCCATAAGCTTGTATGCATTCGGATCGAATCCCTCCTTGGTCCGTGTATGCGGCAAGTCATTCTCCTCTTTCAACAAAGCCTCAGAAGAGGAAGCGAACCCAAGGAGAGGTTGTCTGCTCACCTTTGGTCGGTACACCTTTTGCATTGGCAATGTGACATTTCCTTTAAGGACACCTAAGCTTGCCTCGTCTGCGTTCCTAGTAATCTTACCTTCAGCCTCTCCATTTACGACTCCACCGAAGGGTGATTCTCCTTTCCTACGACGGAATTTTGGAACATACCTCAAAATCGGTGTCATGGGGTTTGGTGAAGCAGCAACCTGTCCCGCGACCTGTTTAGCGGGTTGCGTTTCGCTAACTTCTTTATCGTCTTCTCTGTTCCTTTGTTGTTGCTTTGCATCATTGCGCCCTGTGGTTGCCTGCGCACCCTTGGTAACTTTCGATTCACCTGTGGAGGCAATGGTCGATATCATCATCTCTTTAGATGTCGCAGCTTCTTCAAAGAATTTAGCATCAGCAAAATGCGACTCTGCTTTGGTAAATGGCCTAGCATCCCCATTAATCTTTCTTTCTCCCCCACGATAATACTTGAGGCATTGATGGAGAGTTGAGGCCACTATTCCATGCTCATGAAGCCATGGGCGTCCGAGCAACAGTTTGTAGGAAGTCTTAGAGTCAATTACATGGAAGATCGAAGATGTTGATAGATCTCCCATTATCAGTTCCAAGCGGATCATACCAATCGCGCGCTGACTCTCTAGGCTAAATCCTTGGATCACCATCCGGCTCTTAGAAAGCTCTTCTACTGTGATCCCTAAGTCATTCATCGTGGACTTAGGCATGATGTTAACGGCTGACCCTCCATCCACAAGGATCCGTCTGACTTTTTGCTCCCTGATGTATCCAGTGACGAAGAGGGGGCGGTTGTGAGGCTTGGAACCCAACAGCAGGTCATCATCAGTAAAAGTGATGGCGGTGTTGCAAGCAGTATAATGAGCAACATCTTCCACTGGTTGACCCGCACTTTTCAACTTGTCAACATAAAGCTTTGGGTGCTGTAGGGCAGCAACAATCTGTTGACGTACCTCTTTTGGCAAGCTGAAGATTTGCATCCAATTGTCACAAATCGGTAAGGTCTCTAAGCTAGTTAGAGAATCACCATTATTTTTGGGAGTTTTTTCTGACTTTGCTTCCTCCTCATCTTCCTCATTCTCCAGCACATAACACGAAGTCATGTTAACAGTGATCTTCTCAAAAAATCTCACTGGGAAAAATTCCTTCAGTGTGATAGGAATGAGCGGCTCCTGCTCGAGTAAGTCAATAGGTTGGACTTCCTGTCTCTTGCTAGCCTTTGACTTTTTCTTGCTCTTCGCATACCGAGGAGTCTTCCTCCTACCTTGTCTCTTTCTTTGGCGAAGAGGCGGTGGCTGAGCTTGTTTTGGATTCCTTGGCCTCCTTCGAGTGACAAGCGTCCACCCTTCTTCGTCTTCGGCCGGATTGGAATTTGTCTCCATCACTGGTCCCTTAACCGTCAAGGGAATGACGATAGGTTCAAAGCTTCCGAACTGAATGGTGAATAGTCCTTGAGAGTGGACTGCGCTATTCTCCCCTTGCTGACAAGAACGAGCAGGCCTTTGTTGCCGTGATGGAGGAGAGTACTCCACGTCAGCAGAAACATGATTGGCCCCGGCGGAGTCATCCAGGTCCAGTATGATCTTTCCATCCCTGGCTAGTTGCATAATGCGCTCTTTGAGAGTAATGCATTTCTCTAAAGGATGGCTAACAACCCTGTGATAGCGACAGTACTTCGGGTCACTTGTCCTTCCAGCTTCTTCCGGTCGCTTAGGTTCAGGGAGTTCGATGATCCTATTCTCAAGTAGATCATCCAGCATTCCGGACAAGTCAGAATCAGGAAACGGGTACTTCTTTTCTTGGAGCTCTTTTAACGTTGGTCGCTTCCGTCCAACGTCCCTCAAGGATGTTCCTTTCTTTTCTTCTGGCCTAGATTTGCCTGAAACCCGTACAGGCTCCTCAACGGAAGTGGCCATGGATTCCTTTGCGGGCGCCTTGGAAGGCTTTGAGCTCTTCTTGATCTCACCTTTGTCCTTCTTGTACTCATATGAGGAGGACGACTTGCTGCGACGATTTGCTATCGTCATCTCCATGTCATGTGCCTTCGTAGCTAGCTCTTGGAAGGTCCTAGGCTTGCTCATCTGCAAGACATAAAGTAGGTCCCACTCCATGCCTTGAGCGCACATCTCGACGGCAGAGGCCTCGGACAGACGGTCCTTGCATTCGAGGCTGAGAGATCTCCAGCGGTTGATGTAATCAGGGACCGGCTCATCCTTCCATTGCTTAGTGTTTGTCAACTCCGTCATACTAACGGTGCGCTGGGTACTATAGAACCTGTTGAGGAATTCATGCTCCATTTGTTCCCAGCTGTTAATAGACTCGGGCTCCAGGTCCGTGTACCAATCCAAGGCGATTCCTCTAAGAGACCTGACAAACTGCTTCACCAATCTGTCTCCCTCGGTGCCAGCATTGCTGCACGTCTCAATAAAATGGGCGACGTGCTGTTTAGGATTGCCCTTACCATCAAATTGGTTGAACTTAGGGGGCTGGTATCCATGAGGCATGCGAAGAGCATCGATCCTTTTTGTATAAGGTTTTGTGTACAGATGCGTCTTACGAGATCCTCCCCCTAATTGGGCTGTAACCGCATTCGCGATCAGGCTTTGAATCTGCTCGACAGACATTGACGCCAATGAGGACTCATTCTTCTTCACACGCTCGTCATCAGAGTCTTCGCTGCGGTTAGACTCCTTGTCGGACTCTTCTCCGTCTGAGCCTTTGCTAGAAGATTCGAATAACCGCTTCTCCAGCTTCTTCATCAGAGTAGCGATCTGTTCACTTTGGCGCTTGATTTGAGTGTCTTTCTCTAGATTTTCTTTAGCGAGCCTCTCCAATGTTGCTTTCATATTCGCGAGCTGTTCTTCTACGTTGGTCGCCTCCGTCACCATGGCTGGCATAATAACAGAATTGGCGGATTCGGTCTCCGATTCGGAGACCAACTGCCTTGGCGATGTTGGTGAGGAGTCACTGCTAGTATAGCCATGATCTTCTCCACCGAAAGGTTCGAAGGTGGGGTTTGCCTGAGTTCGGAGCTCGCCCACCTCTTGGCATATTGCTGGGTGCATCTTGAAGCCTGCAACAGATTTTTGCTTCAAAGAATGCGAGGGGACTTTGCTGACTCCTTTAGGTAAGTTGGAGTCGAGGCTTGGGATCCCGCGAGACTGTGACGGGACAGTCCCAACTGATTGTTTTATGGCAATCACGGCAGCAGCTTTTGTCATACTTCGAGTCATGATTCCGCTAGACGTAACGCTAGCGGCTGTTGATCCTTGAGATGTGGATCGGACAGCTTTCCTTGAAGGTTGAGGAATGGCGTTCTTAGGAGCCATGTAGAGTTCGTGGTTTGGAGAAAGAGATGAGAGGCAGAGAAAGTCCCACCAGGCGTGCCAAAAATTTGTAAACAGAAATTTTCGAGCCTAAAATAAATTAGACAAGAAATTCAGAAACAAATTGAATGTTGTATTGATGTAGTGTGTAGGTACAATCTCTGAATTGAATACAATTAAATAATCCTCTGATTCAATCTCCTAACGGCTTGAATATTCCGAGGGCTTGATGCTTGATCTCGGTTGATGCAAGTCGGTTGAAGAACTCTGAAGATTGTTCTTGATTTTGATCTGCAAGTGGTTGATTGTAGTTTCTGAGGCTCTGCAAGTCTTGATCCTTCTCGCTTGGTAGCTGGATGCTCCTTGCTGTCTGAGCTCTGAATTTTGCAGATACCCAAATGAATCAAATGAAGGGAGAGGACCCCTATTTATAGGCTCTACCAGCTAGGGTTAGAGTCGGGTTTTGGGCCTAGGCCCAGTAATTATTTCTTTATTTTTAAATAAAAAAAATAATTACTAATTTCTGCATCATAAATGACACGTGGCGGCATTTAATTGGCTGAACTTAATTTTGACCAAGCGGGTCCATCAAAGTCAACGTGACACATGGCAATCTGTAATTGGATGATTTTTTACACGTGGCACGATCCGATTGGTTGCAGAATTTTTGCCTTCTACAACAGTAGTTGATAGTTTTAAGTTTTTAATTTGATAGATAAGTAGCAAAAATATAAGATAAAAAAATATTTTGTCACAATAGGAATTAAGAAAAGATAAATATAATTAACAATTTATTAAAATTATTAGGATATAGTAATCCTATTTTACTATTTTATTCACTTAATGACTTAATGCAATGCACTCTACGATTATAAATTTATAATATCATGTTGTGACTTCTGTCAAAAATTATACACTACTGATTTACGATTTTAAATCATCTTCATAACATGTTTAATTTTACAAAATCATATTTAAGAATGTATCGTTGAATATGATCTCATAATAACGTGATTCATTTTAATTTTGGACAATAAATTCTAAGTCTCGAGTTTCTCTAACGAGCATTCATAATTACATAAGTATAATGCTAATTGACACATGTTCATATATTGTCGTTACTTTTTCGTTTTGACTCATTGAGCAAATGCAGATCAAGTTGTTAATATCACAAAGACAAATCTTTGAATTTTGATGCATGATCACTTAACAAGTTATCAAATAACATTGAATAGATTACCAAAAATGTCGACTTGAGCCAACTTGTTTCTATTTACCAACTCCAAATATGACAAACGTGAATTTATAAACAAATACCCGGGTCTAAATAAAAATTTCATTATTTTCTTTCTTTTATTCATTTTTCAAGGTATATTTTGATATTGTGGCTCACAAATGAGACCCTTGACAAATGATTTGCGTCAGGTTGGTCCACTTATTTTGTCATCGCATGAACTCAATTGAGATGATTAAAACTTAGCTTAACGACACATAATCCTTTGGCTAATTGCACAACACATTTGATATAGGGTTAGGGATGCGTTGTATACTTGTATTTGTAATTTACTAACTTTCTTAGTAAATTTAGAACTAACCCCATATAATTTTCCATTATATATATATATATATATAATGGAAAATTATATGGGATATATATATATATAGTCAATTATCATTAACGTATGAATTAAATGAGAAATCTAGAATAAATGGGTTTATCTAATTAAACGCTTTTATCTTTTAAATATAATTGAAGAGTAAAGAACTAAAGATGACTACACTGAAAACATACAAAGATTCGAAATTAACCCAACTTGATTCATACCCGATTCGATTTACACATGACCTGATATTGACCCAGACATTGAACTGAATCAAACCCGACCCAATTACACTTGAGTCATACCCGATTCGAATTGGGCTACTGTAGACAACCTGAAATAGACCCGACCCGAATTCCATCCGGACCGAACCCATACCAACCCGAACATGGTACCCGTAAGTGATCCGAACCCGAACCAAACCCGACCCGAACATGGTTGACCCAAAAATGACCCAAACCAGAACTTCACCCGAACCGAACCGAACCCAAACCCGACCCGATCATAGTTGACTTGAAAGTGACCTGAACTAAACTAAGACCCGACCCGTACCTGACCCGAATGACCCATTTGTCAGGTCTAGGGGTGGGCAACGAATCGGGTTGGGTCACCCATTAACTAAACGGATCGGGTTGGGTTCAGCTAGACCTATCAAAAATTGACCCGCCGGAAAATTTTGGGTTTTGAACACGATTTTCTCGACCCGAATCCGAAATAAACTGAACTCGAAAAACCCGCAAATTAGCGGGTCGAACCCGACCCGAACCCGAACCCGGCCACTTGACCCGAACATTATATCCTTAGTTTTTTTATTTTTCTCTAATTTATCTCTTTTAACAATAATGGTTAGTCATTTTTATTGAGTATTTTGAAAAGACATTATATAACTATTGCATCTATTTACAAATTAAACAATAATAACCTTATTTTTTCTTCTCCATTCTCTGAAAATAAAACCGTACACAACTTTTAAATGAAAAAATGTTAAAAATAGATATAAAATTGTATGGAATAACTATCTAATCTTTTTTAAAAAGTTAATTTAAAAGAACACAAGTATTAAAGATGCAAAAGTCATATCATTATATAGTTAGTTAAACAAATCTGTCTAATTTTTTTAAAAAGTAATTAATTTGCAATAATTTAAATTTTTGATGTCATAACTCTAAGATAATATCTTGTACTTCTTTTATTTAATTTTATTTGATTTTCGTTCTGACTAGACTTGAACTATGGTACTAACGGTAAAAAAACGACTAGCCGTATTCGTATTGGGGTCAGTCCATTAATAAAGTTTTACCTGATTGAATATTGATAGGTTAGTTAATAAAAATATTAAATCATTAAATAGATTATTAGCGGTGAAACTGCTATAACCCGTTGAAATGCTCTAGACGGGCCGCTCAATAAATGGTCGACCCACTATTAACCTTCTTTCAATGTACGGGTCGATGTACCCAAAATCAAGTGGGGCTTAATTCTTTACTCACCCATACAAGATGTTCATATATTATAATAAAATGTTTGAACATTTTAATATTCTTTTGAGAAATTACAATTATTATGCATTTTCATTAAATAATGACAATCTTGAGTAATAAATATGCAAAATTTTTGATTTTAAAAAAAGAAAAAGAACTCACAGAAAAGGCGTTCTAAACCCGTTGGGTTGATCCGAAACCTGTAAAACCGAAATACACTCGACTCGTATTTTACCCGAACCCGAAATACACCTGACCCGTATTTTACCCAAACTCGAATACACTCGACTTGTATTTAACCCGCTCGCCCAAACTGACAGGTCTAGGTTCAGCACATTTGTTAATGGGCCAGGATGGGTTATGGGTCAAATGAACCCGGTCTGCCCATGACCCGCCTATTATCTTCTAAGGAGTGGTTTTTGTGTGTTAATTTGTCAGCTAATGTCTCTGTAATTTTTCAACCAAATTAAACTAGTCCAAATTCAAGTTAAAAAATACACAACCAAGCTAATAAACGGGTCGGGTCGGGCCAACCCATGGGCGACCCTCTTTTGGCCTATTTAAAAACAGAACAAATTTGCACAAAAAAAAAACAGTGGATAGTAATTATTGTTATATACAAAGTGTTGGTAATAAGCTTAACTAATTAGAACATGTAAACTAGCGTATCAAGTAGATTGAAAAAAATAATAGGCAACTAAACGAGACCTTAATGGGTCAGCCTGGTCTGACCCGTTAATATGCCTTAATAGATTGACCCATTATTAGTCCAATCCATTATTGACCTGATCTTTTATTACCTCTCGTTTAAATGGATCGATCGCTTAATCTAATAGGTACCTAGTTTATTGTCACTCATCTAGATTATCTCACCGTCCCTATTCATGCTATTCTCATGGTTGGATTAAAGCTATTTAGGGTCGACAAAAAAGTAACTCAAATGTACTTGTGAATTCGAGAGTTTTGTCAAAGGAACAAGAAAGTAAGTGCCTGGTTGGTCCGCACAAAGAATTGGTTTAGCTTCCAACTACATCTAATTGTGGGGGGAAGAAAGTAGTAGCTTTGTTCCCATAATCTATTGCGACTTATGCTTGAAGAATTGTACGGCTTTTTAAAAGTGACTGATTAAACAAGCAAGCTCCGGCAACTTGATCCTCTCATGGAGAGATTAATATCAATGTGCTTTTGTTTAAGCCCATCACCCTCATCTAAGGTCTTGTCCTTTGTCCTAGGAGCTATAACTTTTGCCAGACTAATGGGAACTTCAATTTTAACTTAGAACGTTCTCGTGTGTTGGGTTTAATGGCCCAAAATCAACTCCTCAAATTCACCACGGGTTTCCAGGAGTTTGGATTACGGATCATGGCGCTTAAGGTTTCGTAGTCTTGGCGGCTAGGGTTGCTCCTAGAGTTTTTTGCATCTTTATACCTCTAAATCCTATATAAAGGGCCTAGCCTGGGCTCTAATGCTCATCCTTGAATCTCATACTAATAAGAAATACTTATAGAGTATTCTGTTTCTACTATCTTATATTTATGAGAGAGGTTGAGAGAGTTTTGAGAAAGATCATAAGAGATATTGTAATCTGGTTGATTGATCGAATCACTCATTGTGATTGTGATCGCATTGTACTCATTGTTTCTCATAGTGGATTTTGTGCTCGCCGCCGTCTATGGTTTTTTCCCGCATTGGGTTTCCACGTAAATCTTTGTGTTATTTATTATTCTTGTTATCGTTGTTTACTTTTGAATATCATTGTTCATCCTAACGCTTCCTTTATTAGTTTGCTCTAATTCCTAACAAGTTGTATCAGAGCAACTTTTAGGATGTCTTCAATCATGAATATTGACATTCAGAAATTTGATGAAGAGATTAGTTTCAATCTCTAGAAGGGGCAGATGAGAGTGGTTCTCATTCAGCATGGGTTGTGGAAGGTTCTCTCAGGACCTCATACAAAACCCAGTACAATAATAGATGAACAATGGGCAGAATAGTAGAAGAAGAAGCGTAGTTCTTTGATGGGTGACGAATGAGAGGAATTGGAGCTGAAGGCACTTTCTGCCATATAGTTATGCTTGGCACCACATGTCTTGTAACACCCGGGACTTATTCCCTTCGTTAAGCCGATTTATATCATTATACCTTGAGCTAATATCGTTGTAGCCTGCCTGAGTGCTGATTTTATTGAAAAAGAATATTATTATTATTCTTATTATCATTAGCTTTATTGGTATTAAGAATTCCTATTGGGTACCACATTGAGCAGATTTCTGAATACGACTAGAATGTCGAACCTTAATATAATCAAAGGGCGACTAAACCAGCCGAAGATTATATTAACGGTTATGAACTAAGAGTTACAGGTCGAGGATTGAATTTATGGCACAGCAGGTGGATTTTTTTATCAGCTGACCAAAAAAACAAAAAAAAAGAAAGAAAAAGAAAGGAAAAGAATAAGGAAAAAGGAAAAATAAATAAATAAATAAAATTTTTAAGGGGCCGAAGCCCCCTTTTTTTCCTCCTTCACAGGGAAGGATCGGGGAGAGGAAGGGGGGGTTCCTTGACCCCTGCCCCAACGACCCGCAGCACAGGGAGAGAGAGGGGGCGGGGCTGTGGTGGCCACTGGCGACCGGCTGACGTCGCATGGCCGTCCCCCGCCCCAACTGCCCATCATTTGAGCAAGCCACAGAGAGAGAGAGGGTCAGCAAGAGGGGAACAGAATCGGCAGACCCTGTCCATGGCGTCGCCACCAGGGTCGCCGGCGACAAGCAAAAACGGCGGAGGAGGAGGAGGCGGCAACGGGTTCAGTGGGGCAGCAAACCGGCTAACCGAGCCCACACCGAGATGACCCGAATCGAACCCCAAAACGGGTCCTTCAGCTTGGATTCGAGGTGGGTTTTCTCTTCCTCCTATTTATTGTTAATTTTGATGAAAGTTTATCGATTATAGTTCGTTCAAGTTGAATTGGAACTGATTATTAGTGACTTGAGGAAATTGTAGCGTAAATGGAACGATACCACATATATATGTGTTAGTCGTACTGAACTAAAATTTATATATAGTTATCGAATTTATATATAGTTTATCGACTATATAGTTCATCGATTACATGAAATTTATTATATACAGTTATCGATTATATGAAATGTATAAATAGTTTATCGAATATATATAATATATACATGAACAAATTATCAATGCTAAGAAATTTATTGATTATATGAGAGCATCGATTTTATAACGTTTAACGATTATATATACGTTAACGATCCAGTTCATCGAATATATAACGTTCATCGATTATATATGCTTACTTAAAGTTTATTGATTATATAACGCTCATTGATTATGCATGTTTATCGATTATATAAAGTTTATTGAGTATACGATGTTTATTGTTTGTATAATGATTATCGATTTTATGAAATTCTCGATGATACATAGTTCTTGATTATATTAAGTTTATTGCCTTTCTATGTTTATCGATTGTATACAACGTATCAATTATATAGTTTATTGTTGAAGGTTTTTTTTTTTTTAGGATATGTGAACTAAATTGAATTTAAACCTCAAGCATACAATATCATTGTAATACTTAAGGGTCGGTCCACAGGGAAAAACGTTTGATTATGGTCATTAAAAGTGAATAAACTAAACTAAATGGAACCTAAACTAATTGAGCAACCAAACAATCCACCATTTTTAATAATAATTGATCATCAGTCAAACAATCGAATTACCCCAGCAAAATAATTGAGCAAC
>JACYFF010031954.1:90694311-90708856 GCA_017589665.1 Selenicereus undatus
TGGCTCTACACTTGCACACCATCAGAACACCAGGAAGAGGGCAAATTCGGACAGGGAAACATCACTAGTACAGAACGTCCGAAGCAGAGACAGATTAGGGGTAAGGGAGGGGGTTGCACTAACAACTAGTCTAGGCCTCAACACCTTGCGGCTCAGCCTTAACTAGCAACAATGGCTGAGTCGCCATTGACACACATCCAAGTTCACAGTTATGAACCGAATGAAGCATGAGAAGAAAGAGTAACAATGAAATGCGAAAATCCTTCAATAACTGAACAAAATTTCGATAAAAGTTGCTTCAACGGTTCGAATTACATCAGAAATTCTAACCCTAATACATCAATTCGTCACTGACCAACAAGAACCCTAATCGCAAAATCTGAAATTCTAACCCTGAAATACGAAATTAAAACTTGAATCTAGAACTACTTAGCCCAGAAATTACCTAGTCTACGCTGCCCTCCATGGCGTCTTTTCCTCATCTCTTATACCCGAAGCAAGGAACTCGACGGCCCCCTCTCGATCTCGACCCTCCGTCTGGTGTTGGTGTGCGTGGACGGTTCAGATGAGGCCAGAGAAGGTGGGACGTGGCTTGGTGGTTGTCAGAGGTGGTGGGTGAGTTGGTGGGATGGGGTGGTTTCGGTTTTGGAGAAAACCGTGGGTAGAGGGATGGGTTTCTGGGTTTCGTGGAAACGGTGGGCTAGGGTGGTTTTGGGTGAGGGAGATAACGGAATTGAGGATGAAACGGGGTTCGAAGAGGTGGGGATTGTGGGTTGAAGAGGAAGACGAAGCACAGGAAGTCTGGGGTTGCTGTCGGGGAGAGAGAAGAAGCAGAGGAAGAAGCTGAGGAGAGAGAAAATGAAGGGGAGGGGGGTTTTTTAAAGCGCATAACCGGTTCAGCTGAACCGGCCGGTCCGGTTCAGGCTGGACCGGTTTGGTTTTTTTTTCTTCCTTTAGCCGGTTTTTTCTGGAATTTAGCCCGGTTCTTCAACCTCCGACATTTCCTTTATTTTTCTCACTTTTTTCGTCATATTTAAGTCCTTTTTCTGCATTTATTCAAAATCTGCAAAATAAAATAAAATAAATTAAAATCCTAGAAAAATATTATTAAAATGAGCCTAAAATTAGTGTAAAAGTACCTTAAAAATATCACATTTTTAGCTTAAACATTTATCGATTACATAGTTCATCGTTTATCAATTTATTGGTAATCCATGGCTTAGATGAAGTGTATGGAGTATATTTATATCGTATGTTGATTATATGAAGTTTGTCAATTGTATATTATAGTCAAGGTTCATAAATGCTTAATTACATGATTGTTAAGTGGTCCTAATTGTTTTATCGGTCGCCTATTTTCATCTACAAGTCATTGGTAACGAAATAACCTTGAACCATCGGATTGATCAATCGAGTGAGTCAGGTGACCAGTAAATAGGTCGAGGGATAAGGGATCTTTAAAAGTTATTTGCATTTTTAGCCTAACCAACCCAGTACCTCCCTAGAAGCTTACATTTAACTTCAACTTATATGTTTCAAAGCTCATTATTTGGCAGAGAATTCAAAGCTCAGTATTTCATTTCTCTGCTAGAAGGCATAAACAAAGCTCAGTATTTCATTTCTCTACCAGTAGGCAGAGGATTCAAAGCTTAGTATTTCATTTCTCTGCCAGTAGGCAGAGGATTCAAAGCTCAGTATTTCATTTCTCTACTAGAAGGCAAAGACAAAGCTCAATATTTCATTTCTCTGCCAGTAGGCAGGGAATTCAAAGCTCATTATTTCATTTCTCTGCCAGTAGGCAGAGGATTCAAAGCTCAGTATTTCATTTCTCTGCTAGAAGGTAGAGACAAAGCTCAGTATTTCATTTCTCTGCTAGAAGGCAGAGACAAAGCTCAGTATTTCATTTCTCTGCCAGTAGGCAGGGAATTCAAAGCTCAATATTTCATTTCTCTGCCAGTAAGGAGAGGATTCAAAGTTCAATGTTTCATAATTTTGCCAGTAGGCATAAGTTGAAGTTACAGATTTCATAGCTCTGTTAATATGCAGTAGAGTCAAGAGAAACATGGTCAAAGGAGACTCCCAATTCCTATGATGGCTTACGAAATGATATACTTTTAATAAACAAGCATGTAAAGTTCAAATGTCAGTATATAGTTTACTAAACGCATGACGTAGTTAAGGTTATCGTTCCATGTTTTCTCACAGGAATCTATTCTTGTATGTGACCGGCTACTGTGTGGTATAGTAAAATCATCCGTTGAGAGATTGTATCGCATTGAACATGACAGTTGTTCTAGTGTCATTGTTAAAATTTGCTTCATTAAGGTATTGAGCATCACGTATAAAGTTTTAGCAATGGAGAAGCCCTTTTGTACCGATATTTCAGCAAGGGTGTTCATGGTTTCTTACGATTCTTAAGCACGTGATATTGCACATTCTTTTTTGTATTTTCTTATTATAGATGAATCAGGGCGGCCAGCCAGCTAGCATTTGCTGTCTAACTAGCCATTGCTCTCTTTTTAAGGATTATGATGTCAATTCTCATTCATTTTATTGCTCTTACTACTTGATACTGAGGTTTATTGAATACTTGAATTGAAATTCTGAAATAAGGTGATTAATTGTTAAACTGTGCAAAAGAGGTTGGGATGGAGGAAGTTTATATCTTATTTAGAAGATAATGCTATAAATCCAAATTTACGACACAAGTACAAGAGGAGAGGAGATAAATGGTATCCATAGATCATGTCCACTGCCTATATTAACATATGATATATGCAATAAAGTTTTATTAGTGTTTATCTCAATTTGTAAGCATCACATAATTCATTTGCTATTTGACTCAGTAGAAATAATTACAAACAGACAAATCGACCTTTATTATTTTTCAGGCATCAATTACTTACTATTTGTGCTTATTTTAATGATATTGTTTTATTAAGTTTACGAGTTCATATGAGTGGCTTATGAAAAGTTCATCGAGTATAGCTATTCTCAAGTTTAAGCCGTTGATGCAAATGTTAATTTCTATCGCGTTGCGAGGGAGAAGCATATTATACGATAGGTGAGCCTTTCAAAAAGGGGAGAAATTATGAACGACGGTCGTAAGTTATTATTGCATGTTTTAGGGGAGGGGGTCATCCACTGTGCGATTATCGCTCATTCCATCTATCATTGTTGCCGGGTTTCTGAAGTAAGCCGAAAGGGAGTCATTGCTACCCTGGAAGTAAAGTGATGTGCTTTTACGTGAGCTGCAAAGTGTTTTATAATGCAATAATTATAAATTAAGTTCTTATGTGCTTGGTTTGCATATCATTTAGAGTCGCTCTGTATGGCCGTATGAGTCACCATCTAAGTTGCCAGGGTTGTACCATTCATTGTTCATTTGTTCAAACACTGAATTGCATTGATCGTGGTGCTCCGGGTGGGTAGCCCGTAGAGCTGTGAACTTCGGTGGGTGGCCGTTGAGTTAGTTTTTACTGTTATTTTCAGTGCAGGGAATTAATTGTAAGGCTTTAAGCCTGGGAAAATGGTCAATTTTTAGGGGAAACTCGGTTCGTTTTGTCCCAAGATTTAAAGAAAATGGTAACACTCCTAACTTTAGGGTTGGGGGCGTTACATGTCTTACGAGAGGTGTTTGATAAGACAACTGCAATAGGTCTTTGGGTTCAGTTGGAGGAACTCTACATGACGAAGAGTCTCACCAATAAGATCTGATTGAAGGAAAGGCTATACACTTTCAGAATGGTAGCAGGTACTCCTGTTCAAAAACATCTAAATGATTTCAATTCAATTGTAGTTGAACTTGAAAGTTTAGATGCGAAAATTGAGGATGAGGATAAGGCTATTTTGTTGGTTGTTTCTCTAACCCCTTCATATAAACACTTTGAGGAGATCATGCTATATAGTAATTCTGATACTATATCATTTGAAGATGTTAAGTCAAAGTTGTTGTCTAAGGAGAAGTTTGATTTTGACATTCATGCTAATTCTACTAAGAGATTAGTAGTAAGGGGTAAAACAACTGAAAAGGGGAACGGTAATAGAAGTAAGAACCGTTATAAGCTTAGAAATCCTCACGCTAGTAAGACCTTCAATTATTGTGGTAAATTAGGTCATATTGTTGCTAACTGTTGGCAACTGCAAAACAAAAGGGAGAAAGAAGAAGATAATTTTCATGAGTCTGCTGAAACTTTGTTTGTTGAATCTGATTCTGATTGTGACGTTTTGCTTGCTACCTCTACTGAAGGGGGAGCGATTCTGATTGGATTCTTGATTTTGGGTGTATCTATCATATGTGTCCTCATCAGGATTGGTTTTCAACATATGATCCAGTCGATTCAACTGTTGTTCACATAGGCAATAATGCTCAATGTAACGTAACTGGAATCAGTACTATTAAAGTCAAGACCCATGATGGTATTGTTAGGACTTTATCGAATGTTCCTCACATTCCTGACTTGAAACGTAACCTCATCTCTTTAGGCATCCTTGAATCCAAGGGGTGCAAATATTTAGCTAATGATGGAATTCTGAATGTTTCGAAGGGCGATCGGATTCTGTTGAAGGGTTTGAGGCAAGGAAGTCTCTATGTCTTGCAGTCATCTACTACGACAAATTATATGAAGAAAGGTTCATACAAGTCATCTCCCAGAGCTAAATTCAAGTATCACTTGAACTCAACCCATGTTCGGATTGCTTAAATACTCTTCGGGGTGCTATGACGGTGTGCGAGAGTTGGTGTTGGTGATTTTGGTCCAAGGTGGAGATTGTTGGGTTTAATGGCCCAAAATCAACTCCTCAGATCCACCACGAGCTTTAAGGAGTTTGGGCTACGGACCATGGCGGCTAGTGTTTCGTCGTCTTGGCGGCTAGGGTTGCTTTTAGAGTTTTTTTGCATCCTTATACCTCTAAACCCTATATAAAGGGCCCAACCTAGGCTCTAATATTCATCCCTGAATCTCAGACCAGTAAGAAATACTTATGGAGTATTCTGTCTCCACTATCTTAGATTTATGAGAGAGGTTGAGAGAGTTTTGAGAGAAATTATAAGAGAGATTGTAATCTAGTTGCTTGATCGAATCACTCATTGTGATTGTGATTGCATTATACTCACTCCTTCTCATAGTGGATTTTGTGCTCGTTGCCGTCCGTGGTTTTTTTCCGTATTGGGTTTCCACATAAATCTTTGTGTTCTTTACTTTTCTTGTTATCGTTGTTTACTTTTGAATATCATTGTTCATCCTAACGCTTCCGCTATTAGTTTGTTCTAATTCCTAACATTGTGCATGAAAGAACAGATAAAACACAGGAGAGGATGCTACAATGGAGCCTTATCCCTGGAATCTCATGTGCATTCTTATAGCCTTTAGCTTCATAGGTTGTAACTCTCGGTTTAGCGTATGGAAGTCCAAAAGGAAGCAAATTTTCAATCTCAGTGAATTTTCAACAGATCCACACAAATTGTCTAACGATAAATGCCATGTGACATACTCCCAACAAAAGCTTAAACTTCTCAGAATTTAGCTTTTATGAGCACTAGGGTACCAAGATTGACTATTTCTGAATAACAAACTGCAACTCATTTGACAATAGAAAACATTATGCTCTACTTTTTCCTGCTTAATTGTTGTCTTTCACTCAATTGTCAACCCAAACCCAACCTGAGATCCACAAAATTTGTTTTTGTGAACCATAATAATTGTTGTCTTTCACTTGATTGTCACTAAGAGATAGCCCTTTCCAGCATAGCAGCTAATGATGCAGTAAATAGTCCAATTACAGTTGTCTATCATTTCAATTCTAGAAATACTTATTGTCACTACTACTTCCACTACTATATTTAGAGAAATTGATCAACATAGAAGTAAAAACAAGAATTAGGGGCCTAGTTTGTCTAAGCTCGTAAAAGATCTAATCACCGCATCTAGGCTATATATGAAATGATCCTTCTAAATACTATTCAAAATCCCACATATCACTGCAATAAATGGCCCAATTACAGTGGTACACCAGCAAAACTTGGATCATTTCTTTGAGCTTTGTAAAGGTGTAAAGTTCGAAATAATTTCTTAAGGAAAACGCGCTTGTCGTTGTTCTTTGGAATTATTTGGTCTTAAGATGGGAATCAAGTTGTTAATGCTGAGGCTTAGAAAATTACATATTGTAAGCATAGTCAATATTGTTATTGTTGTCGTCATTGTCATTATCGTCGTTGTTATCTTTCTCTTTGAATTTGATAACATAGTCAATATTAATTATGATCATATATATGTAAGGATTGTGCTAAAAAATTACATATTGTAAGCATAATATAGCACACTGCAAGGGTTGAACGCGAAATATAAAAAAAATTAAAAATAAAACACGATCATCATATTAGCCCCGTGAAGCTGAATTTCTTTCACATTTAATATAATCTATTTAACAGAAGAAAATAAACGAAATATTTTTCTTTTTCTTTCAAAGCATACATATCTTATAATTATATTTAATTCATATAAATCTTAAGAGTATAATTAATGTTTTAACGTTTCAAATAAATTGACCAAAATCTAATCTATTTAACTCATAAGAAAAAATGAAATAATTTTTGTATTCTTTTAAACCATACAAATCTAATAATCAAATTCTCTTCATAAAACACCTAAAATTATAATTAATATTTTACCGTTTAAAGTAAAATGCCCCAAATCGTCATAATACTTCAAATTAAGAAATATCTCAGCTCACAAATCTGAACTCAACCCATCTCTTACAAGACAATATAAGGGCATTGGAAGTTTATATCAAAACCCATGAAACTATTACGTTGACTTAAAAGCCAAATGTACAAACTATGAATACATAATTATATTAGCACCCCCTCATGAACCACTTTAAATGGCCAAAAAAGTTATATAATAGCATAAATATAATGTTCAAATTATTGTCGTTGAAAGACAAATTTTATTTGTGTTACATGCGAAACTAAAACTAAACCGACTTTAAAATAGTTTCTACCTAACTTCACTGAAGAATTAACGACTTCATAAATTTTTACTCACCAACAAGAAGAGGATGTGGACTTTTTGTTATTGGCGTCATAAATTGACTTATCATCATCCTATTTACCATGCTTTGTAACAAATTCACTATCTATTGTCTCCATCATACTTATATAGACTTTTTTCACAATTATATAGTTTTCAAATATTAATCTCATTAATTATGCACGAAGGGTTTGTATACTTAACTTTTTTATTGAGTTTTTCCATTATCTCCTCTAAATTATAATATTAATCATGTCTACCATAACTATTCGTTTAGTATTTCGATAATATATCTACAAAATATTTATTTGAACATACTTCGTGCAAAGCACGAGTCCAGACTAAGCTTTGTAAAGGTGTAAAGTTCGAAATAACTACTTCTATATTCAGAGAAATCAGCATATATGGAATCTGGGTGTGAGTAAAAATGAGAATTAGGGGCCCAGTTTGTCCAAGCTAGAAAAGATCTAATCACCTCATCTAGGCTACATATGATCTGATCCTCCCAAATTATTGTTGGCATCCCAACCAAGGATTTAAAACTCAGTCGTTCCGTCACGGAACGGCCTTGTTGACACAGATTTTCACATTGGCGAACCGAATAACACTGCAAAATCGGTGTGACAACTGGGTTAGAGGGGAACAGACGCGACAGGAGTGTCGTAGCGCGTCACGGACGATCCACTCAGACTAAAATGCAAAAAAACCACAGCGACAATGGATAAACATACCTCACTAATGCTATTTTTCAATTTTCATAGCAAAAACCATTTCCGAAGCAACGCGGCCGGGATTTGGACGACTGGAGGCAAAGCCGATGAGAAGGCCTTTGGTGGTGGGCAGAATTTGAGGGTGGCAGGCTGTGATTCTGTCCGGTGCGATGGCAGTTGGTGGTGGAGTCCGGCACCAGTGTCAAGGCTGGCGAAGGAGCGAAGGAAGGAAGACGGGGGTGGTCGGTGGGGACTGGAGCTTGAGAGGCGAAGGTCGAAGAGGGTTGGTAGTGGTAAGTGGAGAGTCTGGGGACTAGACAGTCGAAGGGTCAGGGAGAAAGCCAGAGTGAGAAGTGAGAAGTGAGGAGTTAGGGTTTTAGCATTTAAGATAAAAAAATTTTAAATTTAATTTTGTTAAGATATTCTTGGTATCTGTGTGGAGAGATTTTCGTGATTGTGGAGAGATTTTAGTGATTAGCAATTGACTACTATAATCATGATTTGATTTGAGATCTTGATTATAGTTTATTTAGCGTTCCTTTTATATCACCTCTCTATGTGTATAAATATTGATGTATTACACCTTTGTAAATCAATGAATTAAGTTATTCATTCATCTGTTTGTCTTCTTTTCTGATCATAATATGGTATCAGAGCCCTAGGATTGGTTTTTTAGTTTCATTTTTTTTTAAAGCTTGCCTAAATCCTTCTTGGTGGAGTTTTTCCTATCACCCTTCTCCCATCAAAATTTGGTGATTTTCACTCTTTGAAGTCTTCCTGTCAAAGTTTTAGTTTGCCTTGTATTCTTTATGATGGACAAGAGTGATGTTTCCCAACCCATTTATGTGATCCTTAATGGCACAAACTACAGGCATTGGTCTGAGGTAATGCGTAGTTTTCTTAAAGGGCATAAACTATGGAGATATGCTACAGGTGACATAACATGTCCCACAAAAGCTACTGGTGAAGCAGATTAGAAATTTGTTGAACGTCTTAAGGACTGGGATAGCAAAAATCATGAAATTATTACATGGCTTCAAAACACTTATATTCCAATTTTCAAGCATCCATCTTCAGTTTGGTCAATTTGAAACTCCAAAAGCAATATGGGACCATCTTGCTCAACGATATACAAGTTCTAACTTGTCTCATCGTTTTCAACTTATAAAAGAGCTCAGTAGTTTGAAACAAGGCAAGTGACAACCTGTATATGACTTTCTTGCTCAAATGGAAGTTATTTGGAATCAATTAACCTTATCTGAGCCCGTGTGGAAGGATGTCGAAGATGCCGTAAAATTTGTAGCATATCGTAATGGTGACAGATTAATTCAATTCTTGATGGCTCTTACTGATGATTATGACTGTACGAGCAGCTTTACTTAATCAACAACCCTTGCCGACCCTTGAAGCAGCCCTTCCTCAATTGAAATCAGAGGAAACTCGATTGGGGCTTTTGAAGACACAAGTTGATTCTGCTTTCGTCGCTTCTGACAAGAACGCCAAGATTTGCCGCCACTGTCATCAAATTGGTCATCTTCTCCCAGAATGCCCCATTGTTGAATGTCGTCAATGCCGTAAAAAGGGACATATTGTCAAAAATTGTTCTACAGTATTTTGTCGATACTGTGAAAAGTCTGATCATTTTATTAACGATTGTCCGACTCGCTCTCAAAACGGGAATCAGACTCGTCTCAGTCAGTCTACCAAGCCTGTGTTTGGACTTGCTGCTTGTGCCAACAATTCCGAGTCATCTCCCTCTTCTTCAATTGACCTTCAGGCCCATCTTAGTCAATTTGTCTCTACCACTAGTAATAACACTACAGCTTTAGCTACTCTCTTAGGTAACTCTTCCTGGTATTTTAATTCTGGCTGCTGTAATCACACGACAAGTTGCCCTAACCTTTTCTTTTCATTAGTGCGTGTTGCCAACTCCTCTTCCATTAAGACTGCCAATGGTTCCATTATGAACATTAATCATAAAGGACCTATTTCCTCAACTAATGTCTCATTACCTGATACTTTTCTAATTCCGACCTTAAACTTTAATCTTGTCTCCGTTGGCCAATTGTGTGATTATGGTTATGAAGTGAATTTTTCACCTATTGGGTGTCGTGTGCAAAATCTCAAGACGGGACAAATCATCAGAACTGGTGGTAAAGTTGGACGTCTGTTTGAACTCACCTCTCTGCATGTTCCTTCCTCGACCCCTATCTGTGCTATTTCCACTAGTGCTCATCTGTCAATATGGCATCAACGCCTTGGTCATTGCTCTTTAAATAAACTTTGTCCTTTGCTTTCTCATGGTGTGTTAGGAACTGTCAACGGCAAAACTTTCGATTGGATTGCTTGTCAACAAGCACAACAACCTGCCTTGTCTTTCAATAACAGTACCTCCATTTCTGATTCTCCCTTTGATTTAATTCATTCAGATATTTGGGGACCTTGTCCTGTACCCACCATGAACGGATCATGGTACTTTGTGATTTTTGTTGATGATTATTCCAGGTTCACCTGGATTTTTCTCATGAAAAATCGCTCTGAATTACCCCAAATTTATATTGATTTTGCAACCATGGTTAAAACTCAATTTGATAAAACCATTAAAACCTTACGAAGAGACAATTCCATGGAATATCGTGATTCCAAACTCGTAAAGTTTCTTACCGACAATGGAACTCTTTCTCAATATTCTTGTCCCCACACATCTCAGCAGAATGGCCGCGCAGAGCGAAAACTTCAACATATCCTCAATTCCATTCGTGCTATGATTATCTCTTCTTCTTGTCTAGAGCGATTTTGGGGTGAAGCAGCCTTAATTGTTGTCTATACCATCAACAAACTTCTATCTTCTGTTCTTGGTAATATGTCTCCTTTTGAGCGCCTTTATAACTAGCCACCCAATTATGAGTCTCTTAAGGTGTTTGGTTGCACTTGCTTTGTTCTTCTTCAACCACATGAGTGCACTAAGTTAGAAGCTCGTGCTCACATTTGTTTCTTTCTAGGTTGTGGGACAGAACACAAAGGATATCGTTGTTGGGATCCCATTTCACATCGAATTCGCCTTTCCCGTCATGTTGTCTTTTGGGAACTCATTAAATTTTCTTCAGTGTCTAAATTTGAGTCTATCCCACCTGCATCTACTCCTTTTTTCTCTAATTCCTCAATTGAGTTATTTCCTAGTGAATCTAAAGCTAGCTCCCCATCTAAGTTCTCACATACGCCGGATGCTATGACTATTTCTCGTGATGAAGTCTCGCTTACAAATCCTGCTCCAACAACTCAAGAGCCACCTACCTCTCCTGCTACCATTGATAATCTGTCTCCCTCTAATTACCCTCATAGAGTAAGAAACCCACCTCAATATCTTCGTGATTATCATTGTTTTTCAACCATGCTTAACTTACATGAACCTCATACCTATAAAGAGGCATCTAATGACTCTCGTTGGCAGCAAGCTATGCAAGAAGAATTACAGGCCTTTGAAAAGACTCATACTTGGGACTTAGTTTATCCTCCTCCTGACAAGCCCCTCGTTGGTTGCAAGTGGATTTATAAGATAAAAACACGATCTAATGGCTCTATTGAAAGGTATAAAGCTCGACTTGTTACAAAGGGTTATACTCAGGAATATGGAATTGATTATGAAGAAACTTTTGCTCTGGTGGCTCATATCACTTCTGTTCGAACACTTCTTGCTATTGCTGCTTCTAAATGAGGGGGCTTACATCAAATGGATGTCAAAAAAGCATTTCTTAATGGAGATTTAGAGGAAGAAGTGTATATGAAGCCTCCACCTGGGTATGATCATCCTTCTAACAAGGTTTGCCGTCTCCGTCGTGCTTTATATGGTCTTAAACAAGCTCCCAGAGCATGGTTTGCTAAGTTCAGCACTACACTTAGCAAAATTCATTTCTCTTCTAGTCCACATGATAATGCACTATTTCTACGAAAAACGGACCACAGTGTTGTTTTACTACTTCTATATGTGGATGATATGATAATTACGGGTGATGACTCATCTGGTACTGAAACTGTCAAACAATTTTTAACTAAACAATTTGACATGAAGGATTTGGGACCCCTTAGTTACTTCTTAGGCCTTGAAGTTCTTTCTTCTGAGGATGGTATTTCTTTATCTAAAGCCAAGTATACTTCTGATCTCTTGACAAAAACGGGTCTCTCCGATTGTAAGGTAGAAAGCACACCTCTTGAAACGAATGTGCGGTTTCTTCCAACAGATGGTACTCCACTTCCAGATCCTACTCTTTATCGGCAACTTGTTGGCAGCCTAATTTACCTTACAGTCACACGCCCAGACATTGCCTATGCAATTCACTTGGTCAGTCAATTCATGTCAGCTCCCCGTTCCACTCATTAGGCTGCTGTTCTTCGGATCTTACGCTACATCAAAGGCATCTTGTTTCATGGCCTATATTTCTCCGCTGAATCTTCTCTTGAACTACGAGCTTATTCTGATGCTGACTGGGGAGGTGATCCTATTGATAGACGTTCCACTATAGGTTACTGCATCTTCCTTAGTGATTCACTTATTTCTTGGCGAAGCAAAAAGCAAACCTTAGCCTCCCAATCCAACACTGAAAGTGAGTATTGAGCCATTGCTGACACTACTGCTGAGTTACTTTGGCTTCGTTGGTTACTTACAGATATGAATTTTCCTCAGACTACTGCTACATCTATTTACTGTGACAACCAGAGTGCTATACAAATTGCTCACAATGATGTCTTCCATGAGCGAACGAAACATATAGAGAATGATTGTCATTTCACTCAGCAACATATTGTCCGCGGTACCATATGCCTCCTATCCATTAGTTCCTCTAATCAGCCGGTAGATTTGTTCACAAAGTCACATATTCCTGGCTGCTTTCATACTTTAGTGCACAAACTCAAGCTGGTTTCAACTACTCCATCTTGAGTTTGAGGGCGGATGTTGAGATATTCTCAGTATCTGTATGGAGAGATTTTCATGATTGTTGAGAGATTTTAGTGATTAGCAATTGACTACTATAATCACAATTTGGTTGAGATCTTGATTATAGTTGATTTAGCGTTCCTTTTATATCATCTCTCTATGTGTATAAATATTGATGTATTACACCTTTGTGAATCGATGAATTAAGTTGTTCATTCGTCTATTTGTCTTCTTTTCTTATCATAACAAATTTAATTCAAACGGAATATTTGGGGACTTGGGTGGGTTAATGGTAATTGTTTGTAATTCATAAAATTATAATTTTGGTCAACAAAAGTAAGTGATGGGTTGTAAATTATTTGAACAAATTAACTTATTAAGTTATATTTATATTAATTATATTTATAATAATTATGTTAATTATGTGATTTTTTAGTAACACTTTTGTTAATTATGTGGTCATTGTTATATTTTGTGTCATTTTTATGTTAATTATGTTGTATCATTTATATACTCATTTGTTGGGTTTAACTAAACTATTTCAATGTTATACCGTTTTTACTATTTTATAACCTTATAATTTGCCGTAAAACTTCCGTATATTATTTTGTTTCACTATCGTCACAATTGGCCTATTGTAATATGGTAAAATAAGAACTATGGTACAAATATAGATGACAAAATCAACTATGTGAACTTACTCACGCCGCAACGGACGCAATCCATTCCGCGATCGCCGTGTCCGAACACTCCCGTGTTAACACGACCGTAACCGCAAACGCGGCCGAATCCGCGTTTTAAATCCCTAATCCCAACTAACAATGCAGTAAATGGTCCGATTACAATGGTACAGAACTGAATGGATCATTTCTTTGAGCTTTGGACTGCTGTAATTTTTGAGAATGATCTCTTTAGGAAAACCTGGTTGCTACAGGTCTTTGCAGTTAGTGGGTCTTAAGATGGGTATCAAGTTGTTTATGGTCAAGAAGCTGGACTCAATAGCCTCGAAGATTTCTAGGCTAGAACTCTAGTTATGTAGCCATGAATAATGGCTAGCGCTGTTGTGCATTAGTCCCTACAGTTGTAGTGTTTTAGTCAGCAAAAGCATGTTGTTTTGCTGATCTCATAACTGTTTCCACCCCAATCTAAAAATTTCATCATAAAGTTAAAAAATGAATTGCAAGAGAAAGTACACCTCTTTAAAGCAAAGCAGGAAGTCTTTATATGACAAAGGGCAATCAGTTTACAACATATTCATTAAGAACTGAGATAAGATTTTTTAATAATACTAACAATTGTAAATGTATGTGGCTGTCAACTCTAGCAATGCTCGTTTGGCCCTTACAAACGTACTGACACGATCAAAAACCTGAGTTTGAACCGTAGGCTTTTCTTCTCCTCCGAAGCACTGCATAATAGATAACGTAATTTCATGAAACTAACCTAGGTACAGAAAGACCAACTCTAGAACATCAAAAACTAGTTAAAAGTTTATACTCTGTTGTTTGAAAGTCTTCTCATTGTTTCTAAGATACTCTGGGATACATAAGACAAAACAGGTCAGTATTCATATCAAAACATTACAGCAGCATGACTGAAGAAATATATTAATTCTCCAACATGTCAATTTTCTTAATGCATTTAAATTGCTGCTGACTTGCAATCAAGTACCGATAACTCATACACCAGCCATATTATTGTTTTTGTCTAAAATTTATCTGCCAATGAAAGCCAAGTGTACAAAAAGTTCTACTTACAAACCATAGTACGTAGGAAATGCTTCAAGAATTGTATGGCTTTAAGCGGCTGTATGTTTCTACAACATCATTTCATTCTATAAGCTTCTGTTATACCAAGTGCACTAAGACATG
>JACYFF010031954.1:90711707-90750708 GCA_017589665.1 Selenicereus undatus
AAAAAAAAAAGATGGAGTACATTATAAAGAATTAATCAATCAATTGAACATTCGAAAGCTAAAATAAAAACACGTTAATTTGAATAGTCGTTTTGAATTCTTCGATTTATTAGATCTTGAATTTTGATGAACTTCTTTCTGTTTTCAGCAATTCATGGAAAACTGAAAATGAAGTGGGGAAAGACCTATGACTGTATCAACTACAAGAAGAGATTCTGAATCAGACACCTCTATTGAGAACAAGTATTGTCATCTGGATTATCTCACTGTCCCTGTTTATGCTGTTCTTAAGATTGGATTAAAGTTACTTAGGGTTGACAAAAAAAGTAACTCGAATGTACTACGGAATGCACGAGTTTTGTGGAGGGAACAAGAAACTAAGTGCCTAGTGGGTTCACCTAGCTCAACTGCCAGACCAGAAGGAAACTTCAATTTTAACTTGGAAGGCTCTCATGCATGAAAGAACATAGGAAACACAGGATATTACAATGATGAAATTGGTGGGCGAAATTTTGGGACGTAAAAGGTCCCTGGAATTTCATAGGAATTTAGTTTCATCGGCTGTAACTCTCCGTCCAACATATGCAAGTCCAAAAGGAAGCAGATTTCAATCTCAATGAATTGTCAATAGATGCTATTTGACATGCTCTCAACCCAAGTTTAAACTTCTCAGAATTTAGTTTCGATGAACACCAGCACACCAAAACTGACTATTTCGACCTGAGCGAAAAATTACATAGAAATACTCTCTGTTTATCGTAAAATATTTTAAGGACCCTCTAATTTGATAACTAATTATAAGGTGTCTTGTATTTTGTGGTAACTATTAAAAAGGACCCTATTCTCTGTTCACCTATTTTGCACAAGCGCCCTAAACTTGTCATATTTGCAAATCCACCCTCAATCCTTAAAAACTTACTTTCGAAAAATCTAAATTTGTGTTTGTAATATTTTGTTTACTAGTACTTCTTGAAGCCCTTTTTCAATTGGTATCAGAGCAACGTGACAAAAAATAATTGAGATAATTAAGCTAATTAATGATTAATTAAGGTAATTAACTGTGTTTAACTATAATTAATGCTTGAATCATCACCAGCTTGCCCTGGACCGAACTATTCTCACATTGTTCACTCACTGGAAGGAATTTCTCAATTAGCACCACAATTAAGCTATATCACTGATATATTTTTAGAATTAAAAACAGAATTAGCTAAAATTAAAATTGAAGTAAAGGAGCTTAAGAAGCAAATATCTATAATCCACTTTTCTCTAGTTAACAAAGTAAGGCATAGCAGTAAATCCACTTCCAGTATTAGTACTCATTTTCAGCATAAATATCCTTTTCAAAACCTAAAAAATAAGATTTCATTTCCTTTACACGAGATAAAAGTCCAAAAAAAAGTAGGAGAAAAATCAGACAAAAAATCAGCTAAAAAAGCAACAAAAAAAAAAAGAAGACGCTGGAGTATAAGCAATATACTCTTGACGAACTGCAAAATATGTTCGCCAAAGAGCAAAACCCAGAAGAATTAAACAAAATTATGAGCGCAATTAGTGATAAACATGATGTATTACCGAATGATAATGAAGAGACTAATAATGTCCAATTGGAAGAAGAAATATATCAGCAAATGAACCTTATTAAACTTGATGATCTTAATGCATTACCATTAGAAGAAATCAAAATAAAATTAGATAAAAACTATGGTAAAATGGCTGCTGAGAATGAGATTAACGAAATTGGAGAAGAGATTGACTCATATGAAACAGAGACCAATCTCATTAATAATGTAGTTCCTAAGCCTGAAAAATTTGGTGAACCTTTTAGGAGAAATACTCATTTCTTAAGACGCAGATACGTTCCAGCGGGACGTACAACCAATTTTTCCTTTGGGTTTGTCCCAAGGAAAACCACAACTTTCGAAGAAATTGTCCTTACTCCAATTAGTCAAATAGGATATATCTTAAACATTGATGGAACCCGTAATAGAGAAGAAATATTTGAGCATTTGAAAATAGGCATGAATAGTATTTTAAACTTAAATACTACATGGACTATTGCTAATTTCTTAAATTACATCGACTATAAATTTTCTGGTATTGTAGCTGACTGGTATGATTCGTTAACCGAAGAAGGTAAAAATACCTTAAGAATGATGGAGACACCAGCTGCAATATTTAAAAATTTATGTAGAGAAATTGAAGCCGAGTTCATCGAAACTAAACTTGATTACGAAGAAAAAGCAAGAAGATGGCAAAGAAAGATTAATAACATAGAATTATGGGATATGAGATATCTGAAAAACTATATTGCTGAATTTAGTTAAGATTATTACAAAATTGGGCCCAATGAAACCAATCTTGGTATGTTTTATGACAAATTGTCATACCCTATAAATTTCATAATCAACGAAAAATACATTGCATATCTGGAATGAGCAGATGTCATTGAGACTCTTGACTCTAGAATCTCTTATCCAAGAAAATAAGTCAATGATCAATGTCTTGATCTCCAAAAGCAAAAAAAAAATAAATTAAAAAGCAATTACTAACTTGCTAGGATTCGCCGCACCAATGGTGTAAAGAACCTGAGAGAAGACGAAAAAGAAAATTCTAACAACAAGAGTTTTAATAAGCAAACGGGAGAGAAATATAAAAGGAAATATTATAACAAACCACATCCTAAAAACGAACGTTTTTTAGGAAAGCAGCTTACTGTCCAGCATGGAAAAATAACTGCAAATGTTGGGCATGCGGATAAGTAGGATATTATGCTAATGAATGCAAAAATAGGAAAAATAACAAGTGTATTGAAACCTTGAGAAGCTTAGATTATATTGAACTTAGTGAAGATGAGGCATTAAACCTAGCCCTAAGTAACAACAAAGGAATTATTGAAATTATATTAGACAATAAATATGAAGAAAGTGACCTACAAAAATGGCGCTCATCTCTGACGGAAAAAGCGACGGCGTGAGTACCTGATGAAGGATGGCCGATTTTCCGATGGAAAAACCGTTGGATTCCGACGGAAATTCAAATTCCCGATGGAGATTCCGTCGGAATCCGATGGTCGGAATTTCCCAGTCCATTTTTCAAAAAAATTTGGATCTCGATTTAAATTGTTCAGTGAGAGAGAGGGAGATGTTTAGGGTTCATTTCAACCGCGAAGAGAGAGAAAGCGAGAGAGAGGGAGCAAGGAAGAGAGAAAGAGGTAGATGTTCATGGTTTTCGGTGGCCAATGACCGGAAAAAATTATTGTCGTCGCTTATAATTTAACGGTAAGTCATTTATTTTAAGTTAATTTGCTCTTTGAAATTGAAATATTTAAGTTCATTGGTTTTTTTATGGTGGTTGATTTGTTATGAATGGGTTAAAGAGTGTCGCCGCCGTCAGTGTCGCCGCCGCTGCCGTCCCCGATAGTCCGCTTTATTTTTGGGGTATTTTTAAAGGTCAGTGGAATTGTTGTGTTTTGAAATTATATATATTAATTTGGTATGTGTTGTTAAATTTTGTGAAATTGAATTTTGAAGCATATTTGTATAGTTTATTTAATTTTTTTCGTAAAATATGATTGTGAATTATGTTAATTTTTTATTTAATTTGTGAAGTATATTTATTTGAATAAGTGGAATAAAATATGCTAAGTATGTACATTTATAATAATTATATAACTATTATAAAATGTTGAAGTATGTTAAAGATGTATAATGTGTTTTGTTTTAGTGAATAATTTAAATTTGCTAAGTATGTTTATTTTTTGTTTGATTTGTGCTGTATATTAACTTTTTGTAAGTATGTGAAGTGTATGTTTTTTTGAGGTATGTTTAATTTTTTATATGATTTGCTTTACTTTTGACAACTTTCAGGAGGAGCACCACAAAAAATGAGAGAAGTACACTCAAGCTGCAATTGTGGATGTAATAAATAATTTTTAATTTAGCACATTTAATTTTCAGATATGAAAATTCATATTTGGTAACCATAATATATGTAATATATGTTGTTTGTGGTGGTTGTTTTATATTTAAGTAATATACAAATTTTTTTTAGAGCCAAAATTTTTTTCAGAGGCAAAAATTTTTTTTTAGAGGGAAGAAGAGATTTCCGACGGAAATTTCCGTCGAAAATCTCCGCTCTCCTCCAAAATTCTGCAGTCCTAAAAAATTGATCGACGGAATTTCCGGCGGGCTATTCCGTTGGAAAGCCCGACGGAATTTCTGGCGGGCTATTCCGTTGGAAAGCCCGTCGGAATCTATCAGAATGTAATCTGCAACGAGCTAATTCCCGACGGAGATTTCCCGTCAGAATGTAATCGGAGGGCGTTTGTTCGTCGTAATTTCCGTCAGATATTGAATTTCTCGTATGCTTACATAGATAGTGGTTGTTTTGTATGTTTTGGAAAAAATCATTATTTTCTGAGTTTATATGGAAAAGAACTAAAAATCCTTTACAGGTAAGGATGGCTGACAATAGTATTATGAGCCATAATAAGGCAATAGAAGAGTTATCCATAAAATTATGAGGAGTCCAGTGCATTATACCAGCCCTATGAGTTACAGATCAACCCTCTCATGATATAATTATTGGAAATAATTTTCAGATAGTATATTCTCCATGGACACAGACTATAAACCAGATAATATTCATGATAAATAGTCACTATATTCCTATTGAAAAATTAAGTAAGGCTTATACACATCAGAAGATTGAGTTCACACGCAGCTAGCGTGGTGAAAAGATAATACCAGTACAACGAGAAGTAGCACTGACAATCTCATTACTCAAATTATCTATTAAAGAACAGATTGTAGAACGATAAGAAAAATTATGTAAGGAACTCTACTCTGATAATCCACTAAAGTTTTGGGATAAAGATAAAACATTTGTTAAAATTACTCTATTAAATCTCAATACTATTATTCGAGTTAAACAAATGATGTATGCACACCAAGATACCCAAGAATTTGATAAACAAATTAAAGAACTTCTAGATAAAGGATTAATCAGGAATAGCAAGAGTCCTCACACTAGTGCTGCTTTCATAGTAAGAAATCCTGCTGAAGAAAAAATAGGAAAAGCAAGAATGGTAATTAATTACAAAAAGCTTAATGATAATACTGTCTTTGATGGTTACTATATGATAGAATTCAAGGCTCACAAGGACACAAGGGGGTGAATTGTGATTTCCAACTTTTTTGTTTTATTTCAGAACAATCGTGAGAACTGGTTGGAGAGGTGTTTGCTGTGAGGCAGAAACAAAACAGAATGCGGAAATAAAGAAGACATAATATTTTTACGTGGAAAACCACCTCTAACCTAATTGAGGTGTAAAAACCACGATCTACCTTAGTAGGATTTCAGCAAAGACTTTCACTAACACCGGCCAAATTCGTTACACTTTGTAACACTGGTGACTACGTCACCCACGTAACTTAGTCTTCCCCAAGACCCTCGTTACATACACACGTAACTAGTCTCCACCTGAGAGCTAGTCACCCAACACGTCCAAAGTTTCTCAAGACTTGGACACACTCTAAACTTCACTCATGACAAAAAAGAATAGAAAAAAAAACACCTTATGTTAAATGCTTCTAACCAAGCTGAATACAAGGTACAATTACAATCCCTATTATGTCAATAAAAACGACTCAATTCAGCACACACTTTGAAGGTTTTTCACTCAGAAGATAAGCTCATAGAAACTCGATTTTTTGCCTTGAAAAATCGTGAAAATGGTATTGGGAGGTGAGAGATTTTATACCCACAAAAAGTATTTGATTTTTGTAATAACTCCCAAATAATACTCAGTAGATAATAGGAATTAAATTTCTCAACAATATCTTTTTAGGAAATCATATCTTAAAAGATAAGATAGAATCTTTTGAAAATATCTTTTTAGGAAAACAATATTATTCGGTGAAGGACTCTTTGTAAGACAAAATATTATCAGAAAATCAATCCCAACTATGTTAGGAATTTTGACAGTAGAAAAACGCTTAAAAATCTTTGGGACAAGAGTTTTATATGTTACCCTAAGAACACTGTAGACCTGATTGCTCAACCTGTTCTAAACAGTGTTCTGAGTTAGCGCAAGAAATTCCTTCAAGGTGAGTGTTAAGTCAAGATCTTCCAATTGTCATATTAACAAAAATCTAGATGAATACAACCAGTAATTAGTCTAAGACTCCTGTACTTTGTTGATGTTATGCACATATTCCACTTTTGATGTTCCAAGCTCCTTCGAACTGATCTCCAGGGTGTTTGCAACCTGAACTCAACCATGCAATTTTTCAAACCGTTCCACAGGGTGTTTGGAACGTATCTCAACACACAATTCTAGCACACAGCTCAAACATAGCATAATAGCATTTTGACTTGGTACATTTGGGTTGTTATCATCAAAACCTTACACATGATTGGTTCAACAAATTCCCCCTTTTTGATGATGACAAACCAAATGACCATTAAAAAATGAGATAGGGAAAAGGGCAAAATATTAGTGGTAAGATAGTTTAAGAAGCCAATTCACATAAGAGAGAATAATGAGAATAGGAAGTCAGCTTAAAATAGGCAGTTTTATTCAGAACATGATCATACTCATCTTCCCCATTTTGACATCATTGAAAAGGTGTAGCAGGCCACATGCATGAATTCAGAGGAGATGCACCCACCACCACAGGTAACGAGGGAAAATAACAGCAATACAGTCACGTATATGGTGCATAATGATATTGGTCTTCCCAGTTACGCACAACACACAACAGCAAAGGAAGGAAATGGCATGGCATAACCAAACCAAACTAAAAACAGAGAGAACCATTGTCAATCACATACGGAACCAAGATTAATCAAACAGAAAAGCGAATAGTGTTGATAGGAACACGACAAAGAACAGAGATGAATCAGGGAGAAGAGGAGGATGGAGTAAGTTTAGCAGTAAGGGAAGAGAAGGCATGAAGCATATCCTCTTGGCCTTGCGCATTCAAGGCCTTTTCTTCAGTCAGTGCTTGCTTCACTTCAGCAATCTCCTCCTTCAGATGGAGCTGATCCTGGACGAGAGTCGCAACCGTGCTAGTGCTGGACGACGCTGCACAGGACAGAGACCAGAGCCAAAGGGTGTTTTGGGTCCTTATTCTAACACGGTTCCATCACTCTTCTTAATCTGGAACCCATAACCAAGTAAAGTATTGCTCCCTATTTCATCGGTTACCTGAAAGCCCATTCTCTTTTGCAAAGGGATCCCCAGAGTCTCAAACACTGAAGTCAAAAGAAAGCCATAGCCCAGATCATGGCTTCTGGAAGTTTTGGCAAACCGTCCAATGTGACTAATCATGATAGCAGGCAAATTAATTGGCTCTCCCCGATCGAGGAGGTCAGTAAGGCACATGTCCATAGGGTCCGCAAGATTGCATCTTTGCCCTCGAGGAATCACATTCTTAATGACAAACCAGAATAACAGTCGATGTAAATGCTGCATTTCCTCCTTTCTTACAGACCAGGGTTCACTTAGGTCAGGTTGTTGGGCTAGTTTTCTGGTGAGATCCAACAGTTCGTCATTGTTCGGCATAGTTTTATCCTCCCTTACATACACATCAAACCCTTAAGAGGGTACCCCAAGCCAAGCTCCCAGATTATCAGCATCAAAACAAAGTTGTCGACCGTAAACAGAACTAGTCACTATCCCATTAGTGACCTCACAATTGGCATAAAATTCTGCTAATTCAGGTACTGAGCAACCCCTCTTAGTATTGGTAAATGTATCCAACCAACCTTGTGCTCTCAATTTGTCCAAGAACACCTTTAAACCCTATTCTTGGAAGTATAAAACCTTCATTATCTTCCCTCGCACCAAGGCTTTCTGCAGGAAATGTCTGTACCTATCCCCCTGGGTCATTGATTTTCTTGATTTCTTTTTCGAGAGTTCCTCACTTCTTTCACCCAAGTCAGACCCCTGTTCTGGAGAACCCCGTTTCAGGGCACGTTTCTTCGAGGGCACAGTTGGGGAAGATGTTTGGGAGGCTGTTTTCATAGGTGGTTTGGATAGTGTTTTGGGAGTGGATTTAGGCTTCTTTGAAGGTCTAGCAAGCTTGTCCTCGGGTAGATCCAGTGGGATGGCAGGATCCACACTCCGAGTACGAGGCCGACGCAGGGTAGTGGTGTGAGGTACAATGGGTGTTGTGGTGGTCTTGACTCTGTATTGAGTGGACGATTTGGCTGCCGTTTGGGACGTGGTTGTTGAGGTTGGTTTCACGGTTCATGTGAACCGTAGAGGAGGTTCATCTTCCTCAACCCAGTTCTCCACAGTCACAAATTCTCCACTTTTCTCAGCGAATTTCGGTTCGGTCATATGGGGTTCATACAACACTAAATCCTATCCCAAAACCGACCTAACAGGGGGTATGGCCTCAAGTTCAATTCCCACGGGCCTCAAATCAACACTTTTTAGAAATTGAAAGACAAAGGAAGAAATACCATAAGTTGGCACAAGGGTATCCACCGCCAGCAATGGTGGTGGCGCCTTGAGTATGTCGAGTAATTGTCCTTCCCTTTTTCTTGATTTCTTGGCTTGAAGTGAGCGTGGGTGATGTGCCTTACGACCGGAGGATGTGCCGCTGCCATGGGTGCGTGCCATTTAAAGAGTTAGTGGAGGAGGAGGTTTAGGGTTTAGTGAGTTGTAGGAGGAAGACGAAGGTCAGGTTCTTGATGGAAGGAGGGAAGGTTGTTGGGGAAATGGAAAGTGGTTTGAAAAGAGTTGATCACAAATATCAAAAAAATCCTTCCCCCTTTTTTCGACCGCCGGTTTTAGAGAGAGAAGGAATTTGCAAGCCAAGGAATCATTACAACTTGGGAAAAGCTGCAATTTTTTGAGGAGGTATAATAAAGGAAAAATCCAATTTCCAACACACGTAAGGGTATGGGTAACTTGATTAACATATGATACAACCAGTGGTCCGACCTGTTCTTAGCGCCTGTTCTAACTGCCATATATTAGGTATCAAAGGACAGTAATGGCAATATCATTAGACTTCAACGACTGTCAACATGTCATATTCCACACATAAGCTAATAACACCACAGAAAATTGAATGCATCCATTGAATCAGTTTATTTGGTCTCAAAACCATACTAGTCAATCATTGGGAGTTGATGAAGTACTCTCACGTTCTCTTAATCATACCTAATTCAAGTCTATTCCTCTCAAACTGTTCTGTACTTAGTGCCTTGGTAAAAATATCAGCAATTTGTTTGTCAGTGGCACAAAAATTCATTAAAACCAAACCCTTTTCTACATTGTCTTTTAAAAAGTGATGACGAACGTCAATATGCTTAGTCCTTTTATGTTGACACGGGTTCTTGGCAATGTTAATTGCACTTGTGTTATCACAGAATAACGGAATGCATCCTGTGTCAACACCAAAGTCCTTGAGTTATTGACGTATCCACAACAGTTGAGCACAACAAGAAGCAGCCGCTACGTACTCGGCTTCAGCTGTGGACATTGCAACTGAGTGCTGTTTCTTTGTAGACCAAGAGACTAAATAGGGTCCAAGAAAAGTATCCATACCTGAGGTGCTTTTTCTATCAACTAGAAATCAAGCATAATCAGCATCAGCATATCCAATGAGGTCAAAGTTGCATCCTTGTGGATACCATAGTGCCAGATCCGATGTGTGCTTCAAATATCTAAAAATTCTTTTTACAACTTTTAAATGTATTTCTTTTGCATTTGATTGAAAACGGGCACACAAACCAAAGCTGAAAACAATGTCAGGTCTACTGGCGGTTAGGTATAGGAGTGACCCTATCATGCCCCTATATGGTTTCTCATTGACTGAAAAACTTCCATCATCCATCACCAGCCTGGTTGAAGGAGAGATGGGAATGTCCATGGGCTTAGTCGATTCCATCCCAAATCGCTTAAGTAGTTCTTTAACATATTTTTGTTGATGTATCATAGTTTCACTTGAGGTTTGCTTAATTTGCAAGCCTAAGAAAAAATTAAGCCCCCCCATCATACTCATCTCAAACTCACTCCCTATCAAATTTGAAAATTTATCACATAAATCATTGTTGGTTGCACCGAATATAATGTCATCGATATATACTTGTACAATCAATAAATGTTCCCCTTTAGATTTGAGAAACAAGGTATTATCTACCTTTCCCCTTTGAAAGTCATTATCAATTAAAAAACTTGACAGTCATTCATACCAAGCTCTAGGGGCTTGTTTTAGACCATAAAGTGCTTTGTCAAGTTTGAAGACATGGTTTGGAAAATCATGACTTTCAAAACTAGGGGGTTGTTTTACAAATACCTCTTCCATAAAACATCCATTGAGAAATGCACTTTTGACATCCATTTGGTACAACTTGATCTCCATGTGGGCTGCAAAGGCTACCAAGATACAAATAGTCTCTATCCTTGCTACGGGTGCAAAAGTTTCCACATAATCAATCCCTTTTTCTTGATTGTACCCTTGGACTACCAGCCTGACCTTGTTCCGAGTGACTGTTCTAAACTCATAAAGCTTGTTTTTGAATACCCACTTGGTTCCAATTATTGATCTGTCCTAAGGTCGTGGTTTAAGGTGCCAAATCTTGTTCCTTTCAAACTGATGAAGTTCATCTTGCATGGCTATAACCCAGTTAGAACCTGTAAGGGCTTCATGAACATTCTTAGGCTCAATGTTAGAAAAAAAGGCAGTAAAGGCACAAAAATTTTTGAGCTTAGATCTGGTTTGCATCCCTATATTAATATCAGATATAATTTGGTCAAGGGGGTGTGAGCTCTGGTGCTTCCAGGGACGTGAAGTGAAGGGATCCACATATCCACTTTTTACTCTCTCCTGGTGGCTTGAAGAAACAGGTTTGGGATCAGGTCTGAAGTCTGTTCTCTGATCTGTCTGAGAGAGTTGGGGTTGAGTGGACTGGTTTCGATCCATATCAGGATCCTTGATTGGTCTACTTCCTACCCACTTTCCTTACCATTAGCTTTAGGAAGTGGTTCACTTTCAAGCATCTTACCATTGTCTTTTCTTGTAAGTCCAAGATTAAAATCTTCATCCTGTGCATTATTCTCAACCAAGGAGTTAGTTTCATCAAATAATATATGTACACTCTCCTCAACACATAGAGTCCTTTTGTTAAACTTTGTAAGCTTTACTATGTGAAGAGTATCCTAAGAAAATTGCCTCATCACTCCTAGGGTCAAACTTTCCCAAGGGTTCCTTCCCATTATTGTGCACATAACATTTGCAACCAAAGACTCTTAGGTGCATAATATTGGGTTTTCGCCCTTTGAGAAGTTCATAAGGAGTCTTATTAAGAAAAGGTCTAATCATGCATCTATTAATAATGTAACAGGTTGTGTTCAATGCTTCTGCCCAAAGATTTCTAGGAAGACCACTAGTAACAAGCATAATTCTAGTCATGTCTTCTAGAGTACGATTTTTCCATTCTACCACCTCGTTCTGTTGGGGTGTTCTTGGGGCGGAAAAAATATGATCAATACCATATTCATTGCAATAGTCAATGAAGCTTGAATTTTCAAATTCCTTTCCATGATCAGATCTAAGACTTATCAATGAGTGTCATACTCTCTTTTTAGTTTTCTTAAGAAATACAACAAACTTTTCAAAAGATTCATCTTTAGAAGCTAAAAATAAGGTCCAAGTGAAACGAGAGTAATCATTCACTATGACAAACACATACCTCTTATCGCCCCTCCTTGTGATCCTCATGGGTCCGCACAAATTAACATGTAATAGCTCAAGGGGCCGGGAAGTGCTAACATACTTCTTTGACTTGAATGAAATTCGAGTTTGCTTTCCTTTGGCACAAGCATCGCATACCTTGTCATCATTGTACTTGATGGAAGGTAAGCCAACAACTAGATCTTTAGAAACAAGTTTGTTTAGCACGGAAAGACTAGCATGACCTAGCCTCTTGTGCCAAAGCATAACATCATCATCAACAACACTTAAGCAAGTCAAATGATTTTGGGGAAGTGCAAGAACACATGCTTTATAAACATTGTTGTGTCGCTTCCCCCTCAACACAACCTCTCCAGATTTGATGTTGGTAATCAAACATTGATCTGAAGTGAATCCAACATGATTACCTTTGTCACATAATTGGGACACACTTAGCAAATTATGTTGTAACCCATCTACTAGGTATACATTATCAATTGAGTGAGAGAGTGATTTACCTATCTTACCTACTCCAACAATTGTCCCGGACTTCTCATTTCCAAATGCCATTTTCCCCCCATCAAAGGCTGTAAGTGAGAGGAAATTAGATTTATCTCCCGTCATATGCCTTGAGCAACCACTATCCAAATATCATAGTCGGTTGCCTCCTCTCACTTTAGCCTGCAAAACAACTAAGTGTTAGTCTTGGGAACTGATGTATATTTCCAAGGGTATCATTTTCATTCTTTCAACTCAACTTTATTGGGGGCAAGCTCCAAACAAATTCATGCATGGCAAGACCCTTATTCGGTCCGATTGTTTGAATTTCATAACAAAAGACACTTTATGGAGTTTTATTCAAACTTCAAAGTGCCTTATTCAAAGGTGATGGGGACCATCAAAGATCAAGCCTTAGATGAGCAACCAAATATCCTACACATCTATTCAAGCTCCAAGGAAATCAAGAACATGCATACTTGGGTCAGAAACACCATGGAGCATTCGGACAGGATGTGGGCAGATTCGACCAGAAACTGGCCCGGTTTCGTCACTCCTTTTGGAGCAGCTAATAAAGGGGAAATTTCCTACACGTACCACCCCCTTAAATCTTGAGATCTTAGCTTTCCAAAAAGACCTTTTGTAAGTCATTTGGATGTCATTTGCTAGGTCAAGTTCAGCCCACAAAATCGGATATCAAAATGCAGGCCAGTTTTGGACAGTCTCCACTCTTTGGCCCATAACTTTTGAACGGATGATCCAAATGTGATGAAACCACATCCCCTGGAAACTAGACATCCTAATATTTCCAATGAATTAAGAATCATAGAATTTGGATCACAAACCAAAGACATATGCCTATTTGAAGTTAGGGTTGTTGTGGGTATGAATGCATTTAATGCAAAACGCGTGAAGGTATGTGAATGCTTGTGATTATGGCTCTTGCTGCTTATGCCTCTTCAAAAAACATTTCCTACCTCCTCTAACAAGGCCAATACATGTGAGAATGATGGGTGCATGAATCATTTTTGCTGCTACACGTTTTTCACACCAAAAGACATCAAGAGACACACCTCTTCCCCCTTGGTGCATCCGAATGTAGCTACAACACATTTACTTGCTTTCTTCACACCTTTTTATTTGTTTTTATTCTACCTTTTCGTGTGTAAGGCCTCTACTATATGAGGGCCATAATTTAGAATCATTTGGAATCAGATTTTTGAGTATATGAAAAGTGTGAGTTTGTGAACTCTCTCCCCATTAAAATTCTAGTGTTGTATCTTGAGCTTGGCAACTCAAGTGGGTCTCTAGGTCTCTTTATCTCAACTAGAAGGTGATTAAATTTTGTAACTAGTTGGCCTAAAAAGATTGCCCAAGTGTTTCTCCAGGGGTGGCTCCTCGGATTATCCCTTGAAAGTTCACTTGATTATCCAAGTTTTTGTTTTCTTTCTTGCTTTTGGTTTTTCATCATCATCCTTGTGAGTTTGAAGCTTATGGAAGTAAGTATTTTTCATGTGTTTCATCCTTGCATTTTGGTTTCATCATCTTCATTTCTTTGATAGTCAATTATTTATGTTTTTATGAGTTTTCCCCTCCGAAAATATACATTATTTGGTATCAGAGCTTAGGCTACATTCTTGGCCAAGCTTCCCTTCTCATCCCAAACACAAAACTCACAAAAAAAAAAACAAAAAAACACAAAAGACTCACAAGAAACTTCAGTCGTGCCAAATCAGAAAAGTAGCATGGCCATACCGTGCCACTACGCACGACCGTGCCACCTTCTCCCGTCTCACTTCAACCATTTCGCATCCACAAATTCTCACCATGTTTCTTCCCTTAGCCTAAATACATCCCTAACCTCAAACACTCCCTCCACAAGAGAACCCTTAAGCATTCATCCATCATGAGCACTCTTAAAAACTTGAGGAAAGAGATTGCTTCGATTGCAAAGGAGTTGGTTTGCCTTGAAACTCCAAAGTTTCATGGCCAAAAGGAAGAGTTCACAAGTTGGTTATCTAAGGTGGAACGAGTTTTTGCTTGTTGTATCCTTAATGACCAAGAGAAGTTCAAAATGGCTATTTCAAGATTGAGAGGTTGTGCACTTCAATGGTGGGAGAATTACAAGATTAAGAGAAGAAAGAAAGGAAAAGAGAAGGTGAGAACTTGGAAGAAATTGAGAAGTAAGTTGATGGGTGCCTTTTACCCACCCACTTGCATGCTCAAACATGTTTCTCTACTTACTGAGAAGAATGGCTCAAGGCCCTCATGTGTGGACATCCTTTTCAATAAGAAGAGTCCAAAGAGTCATTACACTTCTACCCTTCCTACCTTGTTGCCCTTGAAGGAAATCATCTTCCATGAAGATGAAGAAGTAAACAAGGAAGAGGAAGATTTAAATCGGCTTGATCCACCTCCCATCTTGGATGAAGAGCTCTTAGACTTTGAAGATTTAGGAGAAAGTACGACTCCTTTATCTTATTGTGAGGAAGAAGGACAAGTTTGCAAGGAAGAACTTCATCTTCCTCTTTACAAGAATTTTCGTCATGAAAACAAAGAGGAGAATTGTGCTACCTTCAAGATTTGATGAGCTTGAAGTTGAAGAACCCCAAGTCTCCGATTTGGAGCCATGTGAGGTTGTTGATAAAATTGAGGAACTCTTGTGTCAAGAAGAATGCCCTCACTTACAACAAGAATTGAGGACAATTCTTTTCGAAGAGAGAGAGTTTGATGTATATTTCCAAGGGTATCATTTTTATTTTTTCAACTCAACTTTATTGGGGGCAAGCTCCAAACAAATTCATGCATGGCAAGGCCCTTATTCGGTCCGATTGTTTGAATTTCATAACAAAAGACACTTTATGGAGTTTTATTCAAACTTCAAAGTGCCTTATTCAAAGGTGATGGGGACCATCAAAGATCAAGCCTTGGATGAGCAACCAAATAGCCTACACATCTATTCAAGCTCCAAGGAAATCAAGAACATGCATACTTGGGTCAGAAACACCATAGAGCATTCGGACAGGATGTGGGCAGATTCAACCAGAAACTGGCCCGGTTTCGCCACTCCTTTTGGACCAGCTAATAAATGGGAGATTTCCTGCATGCACCACCCCCTTAAAGCTTGAGATCTTATCTTTCCAACAAGACCTTTTGCAAGTCATTTGGAGGTCATTTTCTAGGTCAAGTTCAGCCCACAAAATCGGATATCAAAATGCAGGGCAGTTTTGGACAGTCTCCACTCTTTGACCCATACCTTTTGAACGGATAATCCAAATGTGATTAAACCACATCCCCTGGAAACTAGACATCCTAATCTTTCCAATGAATCAAGAATCATCAAATTTTGATCACAAACCAGAGAGATATGCCTATTTGAAGCTAGGGTTGTTGCGGGTGTGAATGCATTTAATGCAAAACGCATGAAGGTATGTGAATGCTTGTGATTACGGCTCTTGCTGCTTATGTCTGTTCCAAAAACGTGTCCTACCTCCTCTAGCAAGGCCAAGACATGTGAGAATGATGGGTGCATGAATCCTTTTTGCTGCTACACACTTTTCTCACCAAAAGACATCAAGAGACACACATCTTCCCCCTTGGTGCACCCGAATATAGCTACAACACATTTACTTGCTTTCTTCACACCTTTTTATTTGTTTTTCTTCTAAATTTTCGTGTGTAAGGCCTCTACTATATAAGGGTCATAGTTTAGAATCATTTGGAATCAAATTTTTGAGTATATGAAAAGTGAGTTTGTGAACTCTCTCCCCATTAAAATCCTAGTGTTGTATCTTGAGCTTGGCAACTCAAGTGGGTCTCTAGGTCTCTTTATCTCAACTAGAAGGTGATCAAATTCTGTAACTAGTTGGTCTAAAGAGATTGCCCAAATGTTTCTCCAGGGGTGGCTCCTCGGATTATCCCTTGAAAGTTTACTTGATTATCCAAGTTTTTGTTTTCTTTCTTGCTTTCGGTTTTTCATCATCATCCTTGTGAGTTTGAAGCTTGTGGAAGTAAGTATTTCATGTGTTTCATCCTTGCATTTTCGTTTCATCATCTTCATTTCTTCGATAGTCAATTATTTATGTTTTTGTGAGTTTTCCCCTCCGAAAATATACATTAGGAACCCAGATCCATTTGGGTCCCATCCTTTTCTTTGACATGGAACTTAGTTCATCTTTTCTAATCCATATTTGTTTAACATACAATGAGCTTCTGTCTATGGCCCTTTTTCTCAAGGAGCAAGCATAATGATAATGACCGTTTTTTCTACAATGAAAACAGATTATATTTTCTGGTAAACCAACATATTTCTTATCTACTCGCTTAGTAACATGTCCATTCACAAAACCTAAACCCTTTTTGTTTCGGTTATGGGGAGTATTTAGCCATTTCAATGCTTCTGAAGAACTGTTCCAGCGCCTGTTTTCACTAAGGTCAGTTTCAGTTTTTTTGCATTTTTCTCATTTGGGATTCTAGATTAAGTTTTAGATTTAAGGACTCACTTTCCAGTCTTGAAAAATTAGTGTTGAACACTTCCTCTCTTTTGTTCATAAGATCTCTAAGGGTGTCTAGTTCATTACATAAAACAAGAACTTTTTCATCAATTGTGAGTTTTTCACAAGTGAGAACCTCATTCATATGGCCAAGTTCTTGCTTCTTTCTTTCCAGTCTTTTAACATCCTTTTCTAATCCTAAGCAGGTATTTTTAAGCATGCAATTTTCAAAATTTACTATCTCACATTCTTCCATCAATGTAAAAGCTAATTTTTCAAGTTTCCTCTTACTAAGATTACATACCTCTTCCTTGAGTTGGGACAAACTCTTGATCGAATCAGAATATGAATTAGATTCACTTCGGGCCATAAGAGATACTGCTTCCTCTCCATCTTGAGAGTCCTCTTCTTCTTTTGAAGTATCACCCCAGGCTGCCATCATTGCCTTGGTGAACCGTTTTTAAACACTAGTTAACTGAGTCTTTTTGCCTCTGGTTCGAACCTGTTCAGACCCCTGTTCTTTCAACAAGGGGCAATTTTTCACAATATGATCTGGCCTTCCGCATTTGAAACATCCTGAGAACTGATCACGATCATTGTTCTTAGTCCTGCTCGTGTTGCCCTTCTTATGTTTGCTATCAGCCTTCTTGAAAGAGTTATTTGAATTTTCGAGCAATCATGGCCATTCCTTCTTCATCAAAATTTGAGCTATCACTTTCTCTAGCTTTCAGCACAAGTCCTCGATCTTTCTTCCCCTCTTCCTTCATCTGGGAGTTTCTTCTTGGCTCATATGTCTGTAGATTCCCAATAAGCTCATCTAAGGAGATCTCATTCATTTTTTTTGCTTCTTGAATCGCAGTGACCTTCGATTCCCATGAATGAGGTAAAATTCGTAGGATCTTCCTAACCAACGCTTTAGTGGTAAAGGATTTTCCCAACGATTTTCACTCATTAGTAATATGGGTGAACCGAGTATACATGTCCATGATTGTTTCTTTGTCGCTCATCTCGAACAGCTCATATTTCCTCACTAGCAGCTCAATTCTGGATTGCTTGACTTGATTGGTTCCTTCGTGAGCTACTTGAAGGGCATTCCATATCTCTTTTGCGAATTCACATTCTGAGATCCGAGTCCAAAATGCAGCAGTTTCTTGGCCTTGGCATTCTTCTCCATCTTGCTGAAGTCATCTGAGTCGAATTCCTTCGGCTCCTTAGGAACAGTCTTCCCATCAGTTGTGACTTTCACTGGAATGTAAGGACCATTCACAATGAGCATCCATAACTCATAATCCTCAGCTTGGATATAGTTCTCCATTCAATTTTTCCACCAGTTGTAGTGTTGCCCATTGAAATATGGAGGTCTGATCACAGATTGACCTTCTAAGATTCCTTGTGGTGCACTCATTCTTTCAGGATCTCTCAAGGTGCTAACCTAATTATGATAACACTGTTCTGATACCACTTGTTAGAATTCAAGGCTCACAAAGACACAAGAGGGGGTGAATTGTGATTTCCAACTTTTTCATTTTGTTTCAGAACACTCGTGAGAACTTGTTGGAAAGTTGTTTGTTGTGAGGCATAAACAAAATAGAATGCAGAAATAAAGAAGACACAATATTTTTGCGTGGAAAACCACCTCTGACGCAATTGAGGTGTAAAAACCACGACCTACCTTAGTAGGATTTCAGCAAAGACTTTCACTAACAGGGACCAAATTCGTTACACTTTGTAACACTCGTGACTACGTCACCCACGTAACTTAGTCTCCCCCAAGACCCTCGTTACATACACACGTAACTAGTCTCCACCTGAGAGCTAGTCACCCAATACGTCCAAAATCTCTCAAGACTTAGACACACTCTAAACTTCACTTATGACAGAAAAGAATAGAAAAAAAAACCACCTTACGTTAAATGCTTCTAACCAAGCTGAATATAAGGTACAATTACAATCCCTATTATTCCAATAGAAACGACTCAATTCAGCACACACTTTGAAGGTTTTTCACTCAGAAGATAAGCTCACAGAAACTCGATTTTTTGCCTTGAAAAATCGTGAAAATAGTATTGAGAGGTGAGAGATTTTATACCCACAAAAAGTATTTGATTTTTGTAATAACTCCCAAAAAATACTCAGCAGATAATAGGAATTAAATTTCTTAACAATATCTTTTTAAGAAATCATATCTTAAAAGATAAGATAGAATCTTCTGAAAATATCTTTTTAGGAAAATAATATTATTCAATGAAGTACTCTTTGCAAGACAAAATAATATCAAAAAATCAATCCCAAATATGTTAGGAATTTTGACAGTAGAAAAACACTTAAAAATCTTTGGGACAAGAGTTTTATACGTTACCCTAAGAACACTGCAAACCTGATTGCTCAACCTGTTCTAAACAGTGTTCTGAGTTAGCACAAGAAATTCCTTCAAGGTGAGTGTTAAGTCAAGATCTTCCAATTGCCATATTAACAAGAAGCTAGATGAATACAACCAGTAATTAGCCTAAGACTCCTGTGCTTTGTTGATGTTGTGCACATATTCCACTTTTGATGTTCCAAGCTCCTTCGAACTGATCTCCAGGGTGTTTGCAACCTGAACTCAACCATGCAATTTTTCAAACCGTTCCACAGGGTGTTTGGAACGTATCTCAACACACAATTCTAGCACACAGCTCAAACATAGCATAATAGCATTTTGACTTGGTACATTTGGGTTATTATCATCAAAACCTTACACATTAGTGATTCAACACTATATTCCTAACAAAACAATCCTTTTTAACAGAATTCAAGGAGTCTCTTGGTTCTCAAAAATGGATTGCAAAAGTGGTTATTGGCAGATAAAAATGGATGAGGAAAGTATTCCTTTAACTGCGTTTAACGCCCCCACAAGGAGATTATGAGTGGATAGTAATGTCGTTTGGTCTTAAAAATGCACCCCAAATATTCCAGAGAAGAATGGATAACATCTTCAAAAACCTTAATCATTGTTGTTTAGTTTACATTGATGATATACTTGTCTTTTCCAAAACCATAGAACAGCACAAAGATGATGTCTTAGCTGTCACCCAGAGATGCGTTGATCATGATATCATGCTTGGTAAAAACAAATGCATTTATGCTGAACAAGAAATTGAGTTCCATGTATTAGAGATAAAAGCTGGACAAATAATCCTACAAAAGCATATTATGGAGAAAATAGAAAATTTTTCTAAAAAAATTAAAGATAGGAAGCAACTAGAAAGGTTTCTTTGATGCCTTACCTATGCTTCACATTTCATTAAAGATTTAGCTAAATTAAGAAAGTCATTACAGCAAAAACTCAAAAAAGAAGTAAGTTGTACATGGACCATTAATGATACAAAGATTCTTCAAATTTTCAAAAAGATATATAAAAATCTTCATGTTCTTAACTTGCCTAATGAAGGAGATGATTTAGTTCTTGAAACAGATGCCAGCAATGAGCACTGGAGTTCAGTATCAAAATTAAAGAAGGAGAAAAACTCTGCAAATATTACAGTGGAAGTTTAATAAGACATAATGCAACTATCCTACAATAGAAAAACAAATTCTTGCAGTAATAAGGAGAATTGAAAAATTCTTAATCTTTTCAGCCCCAAAACCTTTTCTTATTTGAACTGATTGCAAAGAAATACTTGATTTTGTGAAAAAGAATTTATCAAATATGCAAGCGTAAAGGGTGACTCCTGCGTTGACAATTACGACTTAACCAGTTTTCCTTCTCTATTGAACATATATATGGATCGAAGAACTCTCTAACAGACAGTCTAACTCAAAAATCGCCAATGTTAATCATCAAACCCAACCTCCTGCCAGAAAAGGAGGAAATCCTTAATGAAATGTCATTCCTACTAGAACGAGTTACGCCTTCTAGTAAAGTCCTTATTGATAACCTAGAATTCCATACAAAAAGTAAATCACGGTTTGGTCTACTAACTACTGCCTACCTAATATCCCAAAGATTTTCCCTTCTAGAGTTACAAATTAGTTACCTTCAATGTCCTTATAATGTCCAAGAAAAAATAAGTTCTCATGTTCGACAAAAATGGTTCAATGAGCGGTATGCAGCCTACATCAACTTTTATCATCATTATTTCTATGATATTTGGGAATCTTGGAGTACAACGATCTATTTTTCCGACAGATTTGGAGTTTGTGGTATTTGTTTCCCATCAAATTCATTATTTCCAAATGATTTAAAGCCTGGAAGTACGGGATGGTACTTTATTTCATAGAAATCCCAGATCCAAAATTTTTATTTTTCTCAACCTTAACTAAATTCCAGCAATGCATGTTCAAAAGGATTCATTGGATTCTTACATCTCCTAAGGGTCCAACGAAAATTCCAATTCGCAGATGCCTAACTTTAGAAGTTTATAGCGCTCTAATTGAATATGAAAATGGAAAAGTCAAACCAGTCCATTATCTTGTCCAAATCATTGATTGCGACGATCTCAAAGATCAACGACAAAATTGGATTCATGGAAATCCGGTACATCTAGTTACTAATCCTGCTTTATCAAGGGCCATTGGATTTTTCAACATTTATCATCAATGTTGGGCATTAATCGAACAAGAAAAAACATTAATGCATTGTGAAAACACTACTTTTGCCTATGATAAAGAGTTTAAAGACTACATGAAGGAGAACGGAGCAGTGTCAGATGATATCTTTAATTATCTCTTTGATGTTGGAGCTGAAAAATTCTTATCAGAAAAAGGAAAAAAATATCTCCTTGAATTATTTGAAGAATGGGATCGAGAGCATCTTAAGCAACTTGATGAAGATTTTGATGATAATCCAGATAATGATTGTCTAAAAGAAATAATTAGAGATGAAGACATGCAGTATCTCAACAATGATGACTAATCTTGTCATCATTAAAAGTTTTGAAAAGTGGTTGCCCTATTATTATACTATCTTGACAGATGTCTGGTTTATAAAGTAAAGTAGTGTACTGTAGTCGTCAGTGCGAACTGTAGCCATGTGAAAAATTAGTATGTACTGTAGCCATTAGGGCATACTAGGTACCCACATCCACGCTATAAATAGAGAGGTCGAGTGCTGAGAAGGGACACGATCATTTGATCATTCTTGAATAAAAGAGAAGTCGGGATTCTCCATTTCTCTGTGAGCAAGCATCTCTAACGATCTTAATTTAAGTCCCTTTTCAAAACTTTCCATTGTAATATTTCTACTTTCAAGCTTTCAATAAAAGAAGTTTTTCAGTAGCGAACGTTATTCAATCGAACCTTGTGTCTGAAATATTATAATTTCTTGATTAAAGTCTCACTATCCTTTAAAGTACTTAAAACTTGATTAGTGACTACGGTCTGAGGTAGGAAACGAAACAGATCTGTGATGTGCCTGATCTAAGAAAGGTGAGGTTAAGACTAGCAATCTCTGCAAACCGAAAGCTAGAGGAACGCCAAAGTCCAATGCTGACTAAGTTCAGGTAATAGTTAAAACTCTTTAATCTATACTATAATATAAAAGCAATGTTGTGATGACGTGGCTTTTTCGAATTTTTTCATAAATTTAAGATTTTGAGTCGTTAGATTATTTGATTATATAATCACAACTGTCAGATTTTCAATAAAATAATTACCGTCATAATTCAAAATATATAATATGTTGAATTTTTTTTTGGCAACATAATCTCTTAACTACCTAAAAACAAAATATACTTTGATAACATTTCCTAAATCAATAAAAATAATTATCATCATAATATCATTATATTATTTGATTATATAATCACAACCATCAGATTTTCAATAAAAATTATTACCATCATAATTAAAAGTATATTATTTCTTTAATTTTTTTTTAGTGGAAACTATTAAGTACCTAAAAACAAAATATACTTAATAACTTTTTCTAAATCACAAAAAATATATATGTACTGAGGTTTATGGATGGTATTAATATTTTAGTAATCCAAAGAAGGAATAAAGTATTAAAGTTTCACTTTTCTTATTTTGATGGTAAACCCGAAATTAGCCACTTTGCATATTATTATTAGATTAAATAGAAGATCTATGAATTAATATAAGAACTAGACCTAGATGAAAGACTTTTCTTTCCAAACGCTCTTAATGCAGGATAAGGTGTTTTTCTTCTTATATTTCTTGGTCATGAATTAAGGTTCCTAAAATCACTATTTTTTTTTAATCAACAAAAATTCGCACAATGACAATTAATTAAGGGTCGAAAATGTTCCTTTTAAGGGTTGATGAAATTTTTTATTTTTTAAAATTTGTGATTTGGGAAAAACTCAGATGTTGCCCTTTGGGCCTGGTTCTAGGGTTTGCCTAATCAATTAGGTCCACATACAGGCCAAGAAGTCTAAGGAATGTCAGCCTATACTCACCTGCAGGCCCACACTCAGGGGGGCCCGGGACGTAACCCTAGAGGTTTTCTCAGGGCCCAGCGATCCTAGGACCGGCAACCTATTCGGCCTATTCAAGTGAAATTACAATTCTACCCTTTTTTCCAAAAGAGGGTTATAAATAGTGACCTACCTTCTTGGGAAAAGGGGAGGACGGTGAAAAATTGACTCTAGCATTTACACTTTCTGGAAACAAACAACTAACTTGACCGTCGGAGAGGCGTTCCCCGAACCACATCCCGGGGTTGGCCTTTTTTGCAGGTCGGAGCATAAACAGTCGAGGAAGACGTCGTGTTGATCGCCAGCTGTCAGATAAACCCGTTCTTTTACCCAACGTCATCAACACAACCACAAAACAGATTCCTGGCGGAATCATATTAGCGTCGTCTGTGGGGAAAGAGCGGTAGCGATGGTGGTCAGCGATACGACACGAGTGCGGACGCACAGAGACAACGGCACCAACCGTAGGCACTTCTGCGCCACTCGCGGTTGAGGATGCCAGCGAGAATTCTAGGGCGAGACCTCGGCCAGAGAGGGCCTTGCAACAAAAGCTTCAAGCTTACGTTACAGTGGACGCACTCAAAGGGCTCATGTCCACCATAGCGGACACTATCACGAAATAGGTCACCGAGCAGGTCCAGAGGGCTCTGGAGATGACCGGCGCGGATAACCCTTCCAACCCTCCTGGGCACCTTACGCCGCGGGCAGGCTTCCCTCGCCAGCAAGAGCCAGTATCCCTGCACTCATATGACCACGCTCGTGAAGGCGTGCAATCGTACAAGACCAAACTGCCTCCAAGACGTACGGCAGAAAGACCATGCCACACTTGATGTCGCTTGTCGATCCGAGCGTGGACGCACCGTAGCTTCCGCTACCGCCTCAACTCCCTACGCCACTCACTCGCGGAGATCCGGTTGGCTCGAGGAGCAAAAACAGACCTCCCGGCTCAGGCGGGATAAGTCACATGGTCGTCGCCGTAGCCCGAAGCGTTGCACTAACCGAGACCGGGCGCGAAGTCCACCGGTAAGGGAAGCATGCGGCCAGGAGTTCCGCATGAGATACCGTTCCCCGCATCGCGGACTACGACCCGTCCTGGACACGAGAAGTCCTTCGGTGGTAGAGGTCGAGCGGCACCTTGGCACCCCCATCAAAGTATCGGGAACGGCAGCCCGCTTAGCCGTCCCCTCTTTTTTGACCCCTTTCTACCCAGAAATCGTAAACGCCCCAAGATGCGAAAAGGTGAAGATGCCGATGGTTGATCTATACGATGGAACAAGCGACCCGGAAGAGCACCTGGGGGTCTACAAAGCTCAGATGTATGTCCAAGACATGGACGATGCCTCTTATTGCCGCTACTTCCCTGCCACCTTGAAGGGGGTAACGCAGTCTTGGTTTAACTGCCTGCCCTAGGGGATTGTAGTCTGTTTTCAGGATCTGGCCGATAAATTTGTTGGTTAGTTTATTGCGAGTCGCAATGAGCGGCGAACTAGCATCCACCTGTCAAAAATCAAGCAGGGGCCGTAGGAATCCCTTGCCGAGTTCGTCAGACGGTTCCATCAGTAGGAAGTACTAATTCCGGAATTGGAAGATGGTGTAGCCTACACCCCTTTCCTGAACGGCCTCAAGAGCGGACGTTTTAAGTTCTCCTTGGCGGAACAGAAAGAAACTACGTTAGCTGAAGCCTTAAGAAAAGTTGTGGACTCCATCCGTGCCACTGAAATCTGCGTTGAGGGTTCGGATGCCCCCAAGAAGGCAAAGGCTCCTGGGGATAGGGGTTTTATTCGCGGTGAAAGGAACCCCGTTCCCCGGGATAGAAGGCAATCGGCGGAGACTCTGGACGCCCGGTTCACCACTGACGCCGGGAATATCCTCATGGAGGTATGGGGGCATCCGATGCTGCGTCGACCGCCGCCTATGACCACGGCCCCCCGGCCACAGAACGCGCGGAAATACTATGAATTCCACGAACAGAGCGGCCACACCACGACCGAATGTAGAGGGTTGAAGAAAGCTCTCCATGAGCTCGCAGATAAGGGGCAGATCGATCGCTTTCTAAAGAGGGGGTCGCGCTTCCTTCGGCAAGAACAGAAACCCGAGCCATCCCAACCGCGGGACGATGAGTGCTCAACGAAAATTGTGGCAACTATCACGGGCGGCCACATGGCGGATCTGACATGGTCGGCATGCAAGGCACAGCTTCGAGACGCGCAGCAGGTGCTCACCATGGAACAGGGGTCCAGCCTCACGGCACCCACAATGATCTTTGGGGGTAAGGACGCCCCACGCCTAGCCTCCCTCCACAACGACCCACTGGTAGTTGAAATAAAGATCGCAAATGCGGTCGTGCGCCGAATCGTTGTAGACACTGGCGGCTCTGTGGACATCATAACGTGGGAATGCCTTCAAAAGCTTTCCCACCCAAGGCGCAAGGTTGTTCCCATAACGAATCCTGTCTTGGGGTTTGGAGGACAAGAAGTAATTCCATCTGGAACGGTCCGCCTGCCGGTGCGATTCGGAGACAAGACCTGTTTCAAAAGTCTGTAAATCGACTTTCTTGTGGTCAATATGCCTACGGCATACAATGTAATCCTCGGACGGCCCACACTCCATAGGGTTAAGGCCGTAGTCGCCCCATATCTTCTCCAGCTCAAGTTCGAGACAGACAACGGGGCCATAGGAGAGCTCCGAGGGGATCAACGGACAGCACGGGAATGTTACCTGGTCATCATAAAACCCCTCATCAAACGACCCCGAGACCGCGAGGTTAAAGGGCCGCTCTTAACGGCAAAGAATGAGAAGGAAAGTCCCGCCATGCTGGGTCCCGAGACCTTCGTAATCCACTCCGTCTCCCCTGAACCTCCGCAATCTTGGCCAGAAGTCGAAGACGCAGTGGAACACATACACCTGGAGGAAGAGCGATCAGAGCGCACGGTACAACTTGGGCGCGACATTGCGGCCCCGGAACGTCAACCCCTTATCTCCCTCCTGCAAGAATATAAGGACATTTTCGCTTTTGGCCCCGATGAGATGCCCGGCATAGCCGCCACTGTAATAGAGCACCGCATGAATGCCAATCCTAGGCACAAGCCGGTCGTTCAGAAGAAGCGCCACATGGGCCCCGAGCGCACGACTGCGGCAAACACGGAGGTCCAGAAGCTGCTGGAGGCCGGCTTTGTCCGGGATTGCTAGTACCCAGAATGGGTCTCGAATGTGGTGTTGGTAAAAAAGCCCAACGGCGCTTAGAGAATGTGTGTGGATTTCACGGACCTGAATAAGGCCTGCCCGAAGGATAGTTACCCTTTGCCGAAGATCGACAAATTGGTGGACGCTACGGCCGGACACGCTCTGCTTAGCTTCATGGATGCCTTCTCAGGGTACCACCAAATACCCATCTGTCCCGAAGACCAGGAAAAGACGACATTCATAACCAACCGGGGCCTCCACTGCTACAAAGCCATGCCTTTTGGTCTAAAGAATGCAGGGGCCATTTACCAGCGCCACGTCAACAAGCTGTTCGAACCGCTAATCGGACGGACCATGGAAGTATATGTGGACGACATGATCGTCAAAAGCAAGCTCTAGAGCGACCACCAAGCCGATTTGCAGCAAACATTCGAGATTCTCCGCACATTCAATATGAAGCTCAACCCGAAGAAGTACATCTCTGGGGTTCGGACAGGAAAGTTTCTTGGCTTCATGATCAGTCATCGTGGCATAGAAGCAAATCTGGACAAGATTCAAGCCGTCCTAGACATGCAACCTCCCAGAACCATACGGGAAGTTCAGCGCTTAACAGGTTGCATAGCCGCCCTCGGACGTTTCATGTCTCGTTCAACCGAGGAGTGCTAGCCTTTCTTTCGTGTTCTACACCGGCGGGACAATTTCCAATGGGATAAGAAGGCTGACGAGGCCTTTCAAGCGCTAAAGTCATACTTAGCTCGGCTACCACAGATTGCTAGTCCCGTTGAGGGAGAGGCTTTGGTTTTATATCTGGCCGTGTCGGAACATGCGGTCAGTGCGGTCCTTGTGGCTGAGCGAGCACGGGAGCAGGTACCAGTGTATTATGTAAGTCACGCCTTAGCCGCGCAGAAATGAACTACCCCCTCATCGAAAAGTTCGCCTATGCCTTAGTGATGGCCAGTCGGAAGCTACGGCCTTACTTTGAAGCCCATAAAATCTTGATCCTAACCGACCAACCCCTCAAAAGCGTCCTTCAGAGGTTGGATGCCTCAGGGCGCCTCTTGAAATGGGTCGTAGAGCTCTCGCGTTACGACCTGGCCTTTGAGCCACGGCGGGCCATCAAGGCGCAGGCGTTAGCTGACTTCTTTGCCGAATGTAAGACACCTGTGGAAGAAGCCCCCCAACCGCGCCCATGGAACTTGTTCGTAGACGGCTCGTCCACTAAGGATGGTAGTGGGGCCGGTCTCATTGTGGAAAGCCCCGCTGGAGCTCGTCACGAGCACGCCCTCAAATTCATGTTCAAGGCATCCAATAACGAGGCCGAATACGAGGCCCTCATTGCGGGAATAGAACTCTGCCACACCACAGGGGCTGATCACGTCCAGGCTTTCTCTGACTCGCAACTCGTCGTCAGTCAGCTCAATGGAGCTTACGAAGCAAAGGACGAGGTTATGGCCGCATACGTTAGGAGGGTTCGTGAGGCCACCAAGCTGCTTAGGCACTTCTCCATAACACACATCCCACTCGCGACAGGCAGATGCCCTGTCCAAGCTAGCAAGCTCTTCCGATGACGGCCAACCAAAGAACATTCAATGGGAAACTCTGACAGGTAGGAGCATCGACTTACATGAGGTGGCGTGGTTAGACCAGAGTCCCACGTGGATGGAACCTATTCGCGCATATCTCGCTGATGACACGTTACCCACCGATACCAAAGAAGCAAAGAAGATCAGGAGGCGGTCAAATTGGTTCATATTGTACGAAGGAATTCTCTACAAGCGTTCCTTTGCCTGGCCTCTCCTGCGGTGTGTACCCCCGGCAGAGGGAAAGCAGATTCTGGAGGAGTTGCATCACGGCGTCTGTAGCTCGCACCTCGAGGGGCGGGCGCTCGCCATGATGGCTCTCCGCACCAGCTACTACTGGCCCAGCTTACGGGAAGATGCAATGACGCTAGTCCGGACTTGTGACAAGTGTCAACGGTTCGCGCCCATCCAACGAGTCCCCTCCATTCTCATGACACCGATAGTCAGCCCACTACCGTTTGCCACCTGGGGCATGGACATCCTTGGACCCTTTCCCAGGGCCACGGGCCAGTGTAAATACCTCTTTGTGGCCGTAGACTACTTCACCAAGTGGATTGAAGCTGAGGTCGTCGCCTCTATTACCACTGCAGAAGTGCGTAAGTTTATCTGGCGAAATATTATTACCAAATTCGACATCCCCCGCACAATGATCTTCAATAACGGCCGACAATTCGATACTAGTAAGCTTACTGATTATCTCAGTAGCTTGGGCTGTCAAGCTCGCTTCACAGCCGTGGCGCATCCCCAGACCAATGGTCAGGCCGAGGCAGCTAATAAATCCATCCTCCATGGGATACAGAAAAAGCTCAACGACGCCAAGGGTAACTGGGCGGACGAGCTGCACGGCGTCCCGTGGAACCTCCGCACCACCAAAAAGACAGCCACAGGAGAACCCCGTTTGTGCTCACCTACGGCTCTGAAACCATCCTTCCCGTGGAAGTGGCCCTCCATACTCACCGACTCACCACATTTCAAGCAGCAGCAAACAACGCGGCTCTACGAGAGGCTATGGATCTCCTCCCCTCCATCCGCAGCGACTCCTTGCTCCGAGAGGCCCTCTATAAACTTCGAATTGCACAATTGCACAATCGTACAGTCAGGATGATGCTTATCCGAGTCGCGGACTTGATACTCTGGCACACAGATAGCGTTGCCCGTGCCACGGAGCACGGCAAATTGACGGCCAACTGGGAAGGGCCCTACAAGGTCGCCTCGCAAATTTGTCCCGGCACATATCGGCTAGAGACCCTTCACGGCACCCCTGTTCCCCGGGCATGGCATAGCAGCAACTTAAGGAAATATCACATTTAAGCTGTAATTACTCACATTCATGCTCCTTGAGAAATGAATATTCTTGTCGTTTTCTATGCATCTTGTGTCATGAGCACGGCCTCAGTGCCGGTCGCTAAGCTCTTAGTCCCTCTAGGGGCTAAGGGCCCTGAGCACGGCCTTACGGCCAGGTCGCTACACTCTTAGTCCCTCTAGGGGCTAAGAGCCCCTGAGCACGGCCTTACGGCCGGTCGCTACGCTCTTAGTCCCTCTAGAGGCTAAGTGCCCTTGAGCACGGCCTTACGGCCGATCGCTACGCTCTTAGTCCCTCTAGGGGCTAAAAGCCCTTGAGCACGGCCTAAGTGTCGGTCGTTACGGTCTTAGTCCCCCCTGGAGGCTATGCACCCTTGAGCACGGCCTTACGGCCAGTCGCTACGCTCTTAGTTCTTTTAGGGGCTAAAGGCCCTTGAGCACGGCCTAAGTGTCGGTCGCTATGGCCTAAGTGTCGGTCGTTACGGCCTAAGTCCCCCCGAGGGCTAAGCGCCCCTGAGCACGGCCTTACGGTCGGTCGCTACGCTCGTAGTCCCTCTAGGGGCTAAGAGCCCTTAGAGCACGGCCTACGGCCGGTCGCTACGGCCTTAGTCCCCCCGGGGGCTAAGTGCCCCTGAGCACGACCTAAGTGTCGGTCGCTACGGCCTTAGTCCCTCCGGGGGCTAGGCGCTCTTGAGCACGGCCTTACGGCCGATCGCTACGCTCTTAGTCCCTCTAGGGGCTAAGGGCCCCTGAGTACGGCCTAAGTGCCAGTCGCTACGGCCTTAGTCCCTCCGGGGGCTAGGCGCTCTTGAGCACGGCCTTACGGCCAGTCGCTACGCTTTTAGTCCCTCTAGGGACTGAGGGCCCTTGAGCACGGCCTTGGTGCCGGTCGCTACGACTTTAGTCCCTTTAGGGGCTAAGGTCCTTGAGCACGACTTTATGGCCGGTCGCTACGGTCTTAGTCCCCCCTGGGGGCTATGTATCCTTGAGCACGACTTTATGGCCGATCGCTACGGTCTTATAACCGGCAACCTCTACGAACCCTGAATCGCACGCCTTGTCCTTTTGTTTCAGGGCCGCCCTTATACGACTAAGTAAAAAACGAAACATACACAAACAAAAGGACAAGGGAGGCATATCCTTTTCATTAAAACAAACGTTGCTTACAGCCAGTATGAAGGCAATTCAAACCAAAAGAGACAAAATATAGACAAGGGGACACCGGCTATGCATCAAGCTTGTTCCCGTTCACCAGCTCCTCTTCAGACAGGCCGGCCGCCTCCAGAGGATGGGTGGCCTTGTCAGCAGTGGCCTCGCCTTCAGAAGGAGGGACGAACTCCATTTCGTCAAGATCGCGGCCTTCCACAACAGCACGCTCGCGCTCGTCAACAAATTTCAGATAAGCTTCGAAGTAACGGTCATCGCTAAATTCCCCCGCGAGAGTTAGCAAGGCCTTACGGAGATAGGCCAAGGTATCGGAATGGCCCTGCTGGTAGCCCCGTTCCTGTGCTTTGGCCGTTTCAGCCGTGGCCTGTTCCAGCTTTTGCTACAACTCCTTTTTCGCAGGGCGCGAGGTCCGACTGAAGCCGTTCACAACACCGTTGATGCCTAGACATCATCCCCTCTAGGCGTCGACATTCGGTCACGGCCTTGACGCCTCGGGCAAAAGCCTTTGCCATGCCAATCTCCTCCCTGGATACAGGCGGCAAATCCAAGACACCAAGAGCTGACAGATCCCATGATTTAATAATGTCTTGAATAAGGGCAAGGCGTATGTCGGGGTCAGCCTTGATGAAGCTGCCTGAGGGACGAGAGGACGGAGGAGCAGTGCCGCCCGGAGCCGCAGTAGAAATGCCTGCGGCTCGAGGAGGGGTATGGCATCTCTGCTCGGCAGCAGCCCGCTCCCCCAAAGACCGGCTTGCCGACTGAGCGGTGACCTCATTACCAAATTTCCCCGGTCACCTCCTCGATTCTCTGCTTCTTACGTGGCGGAGGTAGGCTCACGGTAGGCTTCTTCCCACGAGGTCCAAGGGAAGGCGCCTGCAAAAGCTAAAGTTATCTCCTATGACCACGATGGCAACCAGTAAAGGGGGTCAAATATCATACCTTCCTAGCCTGCTGGACGACGGCAAGCTGCCTCTCTTCCTCCCTCTGGCACTCGGCGGCAGCCGCCACCTGCTCGGCTGTCGCATCCCCGGTCTCGAAGACCGTTAGTCTGGCCCTCGCTTGATCTGCACGAAGATGAACAGGTTAGGTCAGCACAAAACGTGCAACTAAAAAACGCCGGGACAACTGAGTACCCTTTGTAAAATTTTTAAGCATTAGAAGGCCTGCCGCGGCAAGAAAGAAGTCATTAGCAAAAAATTTTAATTTCGGCAGCCAGTTCAACGGCTCTCGGTCGCTAGACTTGGTCCTCCTCTTCTCTGGACCCCTCACGACCTCAATCGCCTGGCTTATAAATCTTGGGATGGGTCGAGGGCGATCATCTTCATGAATGTAGAACATAAAGTAACGAGCGGTTCGTCGCTCCTCGGCCGTGGGCTCTCCAAATGGATTTCGAACCGGTTTTCCTTCATTATAGTCGGGGACGTCGCCCCAGCCCGACGCTCTGCGTAGGAACAAGAAGTCATATTTCCAATGTCTAACTTTGGACTTCTTCTCGATGGCCGTCATAAAGCCCGATCGGTTATTGAAACAATACCATCCCAAATCTCCGGTCTCTTTGGGGGCCCTCTGAACCGTGTGTACCAGACTGAACGCGCGCGCCGAGTAGGTTAGACCACGCAATTCACACGTGTCCAATAATGAGCAGATGTTGTGGCAAGACGTCGGCATGATTTGAGCAGGCGCTAACTCGTACTTGTTAAGAATCTCCTTGATCACCGGATGTAGAGGAAACTGTAGGTCATAGTCTAGGGCCGCTCTATACACCGCTATACACTTGGCGGGCGGCTCATTCACTGTGTCGTCCGGCTCGGGCATTACGAAGGAGTACTCGGTCGGTAAGAGATACTGCTTGTCGAGCGCCGACTTCTTGAGTTTGGAAATCACTCTCGGGTCGGGGAAGTGACTTTTCGGTCCATCCTGTAGGTCCGAACGGGTTGGAGCCCTGGGAAACTCCAGCCCCTCGGCCATAATCTCGGTCATTGGCGGCGCACGACCTCTCCGGGAACGCCCCGAACCGCCCGGATCTGATGACTCGGAGGAAGAGCTCGTCGAAGCTTCCTCGAATGATGAGCGGCACCCCGAGGCTTAGCTAGATGAGCCGAACCGAGAAGACGTGCTAGAACTGGATGAGGCAACCCGGACCTCCACATTGGACTGAGGAAGAGCTGAACAAACATTACCTATCGAGCCCTCGGCCAGCAACTCGTCTAGAGTCCGGATGCGCGGAGTCAACTTTGTCTTCGCCATACTGCGGACCTGGAAGTCGGGCACAAAATTAGCAATGGTAACTTCCCAATGATACGTCACAGTCACCTCGGGACTCAGAATACTGGGAGTAGAGGAATACTCACAGCTGGACCACGAGAGCGTGCCCGGTTCAAAAATGGGTACGGCATAAGAAACCTTTTTCGGCTCCCTTGGCTTATTCTTTCGGGGGAGTCCAGCCACCACACGGCCATCAATAAAGGCCGGGAGGCTGGGGAGTTGCTGATGTCAGCCCTCCATGAGGGGGCCAACCTGCTCCTCAGAGACACCCCCACTAGATGAGCAAGATGACATAACATACAAAGAATGCGACGAAAGGGGTGAGCGTGTACCTGTGGATGTCGAGGAAACAGAAATTTGGCTGGAAGCAGGAAACTCCAGGCAACCTGGGAAGGAAGAGGAGGAAGGATGTCAGAGCCTCCCTCTCTAGAATCTTTTTCTCTCTCTAAAGGATAGAAAATGTATAGCACGAATGATCAAGACAGTAAGGAGCTCATCCTTACATAGAGCCAGAAGGCGGTTCGCATGCCCCGACGCACCTCGACAATCGCGCCTCCCCAAAAGGGTTGCACGTGGCCCCCAAGGATCAACCACGTCACCAATGAAGTGGAAAATTAAGCTAGCCAAGCATTAGGCTTCAGGAAGCCCCTCAAGGGCCAAGCGCCATCATCGCGACTTTAGTGATGGTCGCAGCACCTTTAACCCCTCCAGAGGCCACGAACCCTTAAGCGTGGCCTTAGTCCTTCAGGGGGCTAGGCGTCCTTAAGCACGACATCAGGGTCATTCGCTACGCCCTTAGCCAATCTGAGGGCTAGGCGCCCTTGAGCACGGCCTTACGACCGCTATACTCTTCGTCCCCCTAATGGCCAAGGGCCCTTGAGCACAGCCTAAGTGACGGTCGCTACGGCCTTGGCCCTTCAGAGGAATAATCCTCCTCAAGCACGACGTCGAGGCCGGACGCTACGACCTTGGTCCCTCTAGGGACTAGGCGCCCTTGAGCACGGCCTCAGTGCCAGTCGCTACGACCTTGACTCCTCAGAAGGATAGGTGTCCTCGAGCACGGCACCAGGGTCGGTCGCTACACCCTTAGCCCCTCCGGGGGCTGGGCGCCCCCGAGCACGGCCTTAGGGCCGGTCGCTACGACCTTGTTCCGTCTGGGGACTAGGCGCCCTTGAGCACGGCGTTAGTGTCGGTCGCTACACTCTCGGTCCCTCTAAGGGCTAAGGGCCCTTGAGCACGGCCTTACGGCCGGTCGCTACGCTTTTAGTCCCTCTAGGGGCTAGGCACCCCTGAGCACGGCCTAATTGCCGGTCGTTACGGCTTTAGTCCCTCCGGGGGCTAGGTGCCCTTGAGCGCGGCCTTGTGGCCGGTCGCTACGCTCTTAGTCCCCCTAGGGACTAAGGGCCCCTGAAGACGGCCTTATGGCCGTCCGCTACGCTCTTAGTCCCCAAAAGGGGCTAAGAGCCCCTGAGCACAGCCTTATGGCCGGTCGCAATGCTGTTAGTCCTTCTGGGGACAAAGCACCCTTGAGCACGGCTCGAGGGCCCGGCTGACGGAACAATAGATACACAGACATGGAAAAGAAAACAGGTTTTCATTACATAAAGGTTCTCTACAAGCGTCCTGAAGGGTGCACATTCGTACAAAAGAAAGACTGTTAAGCTTCCTCCTCATCACTAGAAGGGGCAGGGGGGCCGCCTAAGTTAGAAACTTCTCCCTGGCCGTCTGTAGCATCCGAGACTTTTATTTCGTCAACCGGACGATTCTGTTGAGCTGCCCTCAGAGTATCGTCCATATAGTATATCCACTTCTCGAAGGATGACCACCTTAGATCCATGAGCACGGACTTCATCTCGTCCCCTGTGAACTCATGAGCCACGCCCAACTCGACAGCGTCGTTCAGCAGCATCGCGTAGAAGGTCGCCTGAACCATTTCGGGGAGTCCAAGCTCCACCGCGGCAATCTCGGCCTCGGATAAGGAGAAGCCCGGGCATAGTCCAGAAAAATCCTCGGGGAGAGGGCGAGGGGGGCGCGATGCGTTCCTTCGATACCAGCCGAGCGTTTCCCTCAAGAAAAGTGTCATCTCCCTGGTGTTGCGAATGAGAGGGACGGCCATGACTTCTCAAGAAGATGGTTTGTTTGCTCCTAGAAGATTACACTCACAAGCATCTTCTCCAAAAGAACAGCGGGGTATTTATAAGAGAATGAAAAAGCCATGAAGATCGATAGAGGTTGTGGGAAAGTACGTTCCAAAAGTCACCTTTTATACTAGGTCGCAACAGTTTCGCGCATGCGTAGCTCTCACCTCGTAACGTGTGCATCTATGTACGACAGTCTCGACGACCGTCCATCCCAGGGGTGCAATTCCCCATAATCCCTGGCTGAGCGGCGGGTGGCAACCATGTGCCTATCTCACTTTATCATATATCAGTTAGTAGAATTGTCAGAACAATAAAACCCCTGGGTCCACATCTCACCTGACTGTCTGTCATACTTGAAGATCAAGTAAGATGTGAGGGGCTAAGTGATTTGGGAAAAACTCAGATGTTGCCCTTTGGGCCTGGTTCTAGGGTTTGCTTAATCAATTAGGCCCACATACAGGCCAAGAGGCCTGAGGAATGTCAACCTATACTCACCTGTAGGCCCACACTCAGGGGGGCTCAGGATGTAACCCTAAAGGCTTTCTCAAGGCCCAACGATCCTAGGACCGGTGACCTATTCGGCCTATTCAAGTGAAATTACAATTCTACCCTTTTTCCCAAAAGAGGGTTATAAATAGTGACCTACCTTCTTGGGAAAAGGGGAGGACGGTGAAAAATTGACTCTAGCATTTACACTTTCTGGAAACAAACAACTAACTTGACCGTCGGAGAGGTGTTCCCCGGACCACATCCCGGGGCTAGCCTTTTTTGCAGGTCGGAGCATAAAGAGACGAGGAAGACGACGTGTTGATCGCTGACTGTCAGATAAACTCATTCTTTCGCCCCACGTCATCAACACAACCATAAAACAGATTCCCGGCGAAATCACTTTGTAACAAGTATTTCTATACCCATATAATAAGTGAAAAAAATTATAAGTTTTTTACTGTAATAATTATTTATAAAATATTACAATATTCCATATAGCAACCATGTCATATACAATATTTTGAGTTTTTTAAATAAAATAATTAATAACTTTTTAAGAAGAAACAATTATTGACAGGTGCAAATTATGAGAGACTATCAACTAAAATTTCTAATATATCGAAATATACTGCAATAAGTTTAACAAATCTTTTCGATCGCAGTTATAATATCTTAATTTCTCCATAATAATTTGAAAATTATGATAGTCTAAGAAATTATCTAACTTATTCATTTTTAAGTACTACTGATTATACATTTCCAGTTGCATATTTATGTTGTGAATTTCGCAAGTGTATGATTAATCGCTGTAACAAGTACGGGTGTCGATCCATAGAGATGTGTTATGAAATTAGATCGCTATAGAACTAAATATGATACGATTGAATTAAATTGTCAATGTTTAGTTAATTAGTAACCAATTATTTCAGAACGCTACACTGGAAGATCAATATCATGAAGAAGCTTACCCTATCCATCACCATTAACTTTAATTATGGGCAAATTATGCAAAGCAAGCTCAAATTTGAATAATCGAAACACAAACAGGAGATAAATTAAGCTCAACTTCTTCACCTCCAACTCCTTTCAGCTCTGGCCTGGAATGAAAATCTGGATCTGAATGCATATATGAACCGAATAGAGAATCCAGTTATCCAAATAACGACCAATACCGAAAACTCGAATCTAGGCCAGATTGAAGTTGTACACTTTATTTTTTGATTACTAACTATCCCATTATAACATTCTCTACATTCGTATGATCATTTATCAGTATATGCGATTATAAATGATTGTATAGATAAACCATGAGTATTTATTAGCATCGACGATACCATGAAGTAGAATTATCTATCACTCTTATTGCACTAGTTAGTTGGAAGGAGGAGATGTATTAATTACGAAACACTGATGTTAGATACACCAGGTACATAAGATATAATTGTAATCTTCATTATATCATTGCTAATTAAAGTAGTACTAAGAACTTAATTTTTAATGTAGGTACAAGAAGAGAATGTGAATTCTTCATTATTGCCACCACAAATTAACGAGTTATCATCTCATTTAGCATGATTTTTAGTTTCATTTTGACTACCTACAATCGTTGTCATACTTTATATCGCGTATTTGATAATCATACGTTGTTTTAATTATTGAATTTCAATGGTTATACATAAAAGTGCTATCTATTCATATTTTTCAATAAATTTAAGTATCCTTTTCTGAATTACAATATTAACTTTGTATACAATGAACATTCCTCAATTATTTTGACTATATATATATGTACTGTAATATGCACCGCGTAATGCACGGGTCCATACTAATTAAGCTTTAATTATTTTGTTAAACATGGTGGACCGTTAATAACAGAAAATATAATATTTATGATAAAAGTAGTAGATTTTAATAACTAGTATCAGCAAAGTCTTTATAAGAAGTTAAAACGATAACATCGAAGCATATTTCCTTTTTAGACTCTTATTTGCATAGTTCACCTAATCCAGGGACCTTTCTGCAATTTCTAAAAGTTCAAGGATTAAAATACTAGGAAAAGGGACCTAAAAATTAGTTACCTAAAAATATAAGGTACCCCGGAATTAGATTTCAAATTACAAGGGCATAAAAATATTTACCAGAGAACATTAGGCATCTAAAAGTCACTGATTGTCGATCTGAGTAACAAAATGCAACTCATTCAACAACAGAAAAAACCATGAGCTGCTTTTTCCTGTTTAATTATCACATAATTTGTTTTCTAAACTATAATTAAGTGTTGTTTTTCACTTGCTTGTCACTAACACATAGCTCTTTCCAACATAGAGAATGAAAATGCAGTAAATAATCCAGGTACAGTGGTAAATGGTACAATTACATTGGTAACAGACAGCTCTTTCCAGCATAGAAGCTTTGGGGTCCTCTGTGTAGGGTGCATCCGTTGTCCATCATGGCCATTCTAGAAACGCTTATTGTTACTACCAATATTACTACCACTACCATATTCAGAGAAATCGATCAGCATAGAGGCCCCAGTTTGTCTAAGCTCAATCACCGCATCTATACTATATATGAAACGATCCTTCCAAAAATTAGTCAAAATCCCAGCTATCACTGCACTAAATGGCCCAATTACAGTGGTAAACCACCAAAACTTGGATCATTTCTTTTAGCTTCGCTCTGGTGTAAAAGTTTGAAATAATTTCTTCAGGAAAACCTGGTTGTCGCTGTTCTTTGGAATTACTTGGTCTTAAGATGGGAATCAAGTTGTTAATGCTGAAGAAGCTTTGGCTTCCTCTGTGTAGGGTCCATCTGTTGTCCGTCGTGGCTACTCTAGAAATGCTTATGGTTAGTACTGCTACTATTACTGCTGCTATGTTCGAAGAAATCAGCATATATAGAAACTGGGTATAAGTAAAAACGAGAATTAGGGGCCCAGTTTGTCTAAGCTAGAAAAAGATCTAATGACCTCATCTAGGCTATATATGAATTGATCCTCCCAAATGATATTGGCATCCCACCTAACAATGTAGTAAATGGTCCAATTACAATGGTACAGCAACTAATTGTATCATTTCTTTGAACTTTGGACTGCTGTAATTTTTGAGAATGATCTCTTCAGGAAAACCTGGTTGCCGCAGTTCTTTGCAATTAGTTGGTCTTAAAATGGGTGTCAAGTTGTTTATCGTCAAGAAGCTCTACTCAATAGCCTCGAAGATTTCTAGGCTAGAACTCTAGTTATGTAGCCATGAATAATGGCTAGTGCTGTTGTGCATTAGTCCATACAGTTGTAGTGCTTTAGTCAGCAAAAGCATGTTGTTTTGCTGATCTCACAACTGCTTCCACCCCAATCTAAAAATTTCATCATAAAGCTGAAAATGAATTGCAAGAGAAACAAACTTTTTAAAGGCAATGCAGGAAGTATTTATATCACAAAGGGCAATCAGTTTACAGCATATTCATTAAGAACTGAGATAAAAAATTTTAATAATACTAACAATTGTAAATGTATATGGTTGTCAACTCTAGCAATGCTCGTTTGGCCCTTACAAACGTACTGACACGATCAAAAACCTGAGTTTGGACCTTATGCTTTTCTTCTCCTTCGAAACACTGCATAATAGATAACATAATTTCATGAAACTAACCTGAGTACAGAAAGACCAACTCTAGAACATCAAAAACCAGTTAAAAGTTTATTCTCTGTTGTTTGAAGTCTTCTCAATGTTTCTAAGATACTCTGGGATACATAAGACAAAACAGGTCAGTATT
>JACYFF010031954.1:90765599-90783771 GCA_017589665.1 Selenicereus undatus
TATATATATATATATATATATATATATATATATATATATATATATATGCGAATATAAGGTACAAATGAAAGGCCTATGATCTACTGACATGCCGCGCCCTCCATTTTAGGAAAATATAGATTAATACTTTAATAGGAATGTATTTTAAATTTAAACAAAGATTAATGACTAGTTCAACCAAAATTCTTCCTTTTTGTTTTTGCGTGGGTTTGGAGGCGTTTGCATGCTCTCTTTTCGTTTCTTCTGTTCTTGATAATGCATGGTAAGTGAGGAATGGCAGATGGAGTAGCAGCATAATAAAAATCTTCACAGAGATCGAGTGTCGCCATTAATTGAACAATTGACACAAACATGACATGCATGATGTCGGAGTTAATTAAGTTTATTTATTTGTTTCATGAAAAGCTGCAGATGATGAAATGCGTTGCTCACAAAACGGGCAATCCAACCAAATATCACATGGCTGGATTAACTTACTTTATGCAAAAACTCAATAACACCAACCGTCCACACTCTCATAAGAAAGAAATTAGCAACAAAACACATTAGAGCAGGTGCAACGGTTATGCCGTGGGTCAAAAAGTGAGGGGGCGGGTGAAAGATTGACCCGGCACACTGCATTGGATCACTTGCCATCGTGGGCTCAAAGGTAGGCTGCGGACCTCGAGCGGGCCTACGGGCCTTTTTTTTTGTCTTTTCCCCCCTGAAACAACGTCGTTTTAGGGGGGCGGCGGTTTCTTTTTTTTTTGGACCAGAAAAAGCTGGGCCTGGCAGAAAAAGCTGGGCTGGGCGTGGGTATAATTGGCAGACAATGGACAGTAGAGCATGAAGCCTGTGAGTTTGTGTTTGTTTTTTTTTTTTTTTTGTGAGAGTGTTGCCTATAAAAATTGAGAGGCTCCAGCTCAAATTTGCAAAAACAAATCACCGTATTTTGATAAATTCCAGTGATTTCACATCTGAAGTGAATTTTTTTCCACAAGGGCTATGCGGAAGAATTGGTAACAATTTTTTTTTTAATGTAATGATATTCTTAATTTTGTATGTTGGAGTTGATGTTTATGTTACTAACGATTGTAATTTTTCGCCCTTCGCTCCTTACTTGGTGTATCTTTTTTTTAATTATCGAACTCTCGTAATTTCCATATTGATGCATGTGTGATTTTTTTTAATTACTCTCTTGTATTTCTTGCAAAAAAATAATGACTCTCTAAGTAGTTGTTTCACCAAATTATTATGTGCACATTTTATTATTTATCCCACAAAAAATAAACACAAATAACCAACTAAAACATAAAACCAAAAACAATTAAATATGATTAAATGTGGGGTCCATTGGTATTATTTTATTTGGTGAGCCAAAGTAATGAGTCAACCGTTGGAGAGAGTGAGGCTTGTGAGGTAAAAAGTTGGAGAGAGGGTTGATGTCGTAGTGGTGAGCCTCCACCGGTGAGCCAAAAGCAAGGCTCACCACTGCCTTTGCTCTTACAAACATTCATAACCTAATAAAGCAGCTCTGTTAATTACAGTGTCTAATTTCTTTCCATATTTTGACACTATTATGTCACAGGCCTAATGCAACACTAATTTGTAACACTTTTAAAATTGTTGCATGTTAGATAAACTTTTTATCTAGTGTACCAACAGGCAATAAGTGTTGCATTTAGAGATCTAACGTGACATTTTTTTTTATAAAACATTACAATATTTTGAGTAAAAATGCAACAGTTGATGAAAAATATTCCAATTTGAAGCAAAAGTGCAACACTTTCTTAAAAGTATTACAATATGGAGTAGAAATGCAATACTATTTTTATAAACATTGCATTTTTAAGTATACTATCATAAGTTTTGCATTTATTAGACTCTAAAAGCAACATTTCATGCAATAATTACTAATAAATTAGCATTTCCTATTATATTTTATTTTAATTAGTTAGATGTGCATATTCATTTTGTGGTTATTAATGATCCAAAAAAAAGTTATTCAATGGATGAGTTACATATAATTTTGAATGCCAAATAATACCATAAGGCCATCAACAACAACAACAACAAACTCCCAAAGTGGGCCCCGCTTTCGCGGGGTCTGGGGAGATCCAGCTGTAGACAACCTTACCTCTACCGGTATTCCTACCCATAGAGAGGTTGATTCCATAAGACCCATAAAAACAGTTTTGGGAAAAGGTTTGAAGGGGAAACGATTGAAAAGCCAATTACCGAAGTAAGAGAAAGGGGAGGGGGAAAGTTTCCTGATACGCGAATAAAGAGAAGGTGGAGACATACCTCAACTCATCGTGAGCGCTTGGTGTCGTGACAATCCGAAACAGCATGACATGCAAACAAGCAAACCAAAACCCACCCCACCCCACCCCCCACCGCCTAGGCTACTGCGTCCTACGACGCCGGTCCCCCACCATCAGGGACCTTGATCCTGTCCCGCCACAACCTCCTATCCTGAGCCATGTCCTCCGTGAGACCGACAACTCTCAAGTCCTCTCTAACCACCTCTTCTAGGCTCTTCTTCGGTCTACCTCTCCCTCTCTTACCACCGGGTGGGTTGATAGTCTCGCCTCTTCGCACCGGGGCGGCCATGCTTCTCCTCTTCACGTGGCCGAACCATCTGAGCCTCGATTCCCTCATCTTCTCCTCTATGGGGGCCACTCCAGCTAGGCCCCGAATGACCCGGTTCGTAACCCTGTCCAATCTTGTAAAACCGCACATCCACCTGATCATCCTCATCTCAGCTACCATCAACCTCTGGACCTACGCCTTTTTTTACTCTTTATAACTAAAAAGGTTAATAAAAAAGGAATTTGTTTGTGTTTTCCTTTATATATTTTATAATGTCAAAGGTCTTTCCACCAGGTCTTCTGATGTACGATGTCCGTCGAAATGGAGCTGGTCAGGAAGGCATTTCCGAGGGACTGATAGATTCTGTCGGATGTGTTCCGATGGACTGACACTTTCCGTCGCATAGTCATTTTGACAGAAGACCGACGGACTTCTGACGAAAAAAAGCTTTCCAAAGAAACGGTCTGTAGGATAATAAAAAGAATAATTTCTGAAATTTTTCCAATAAAAGATCTTAAAAATCGAATTCCGTCGGAATTTCCGTCGGAGCCCATCGGATTCCGTCGGAGTCCGAAGGAAATTCCGTCGAAGTCCGAAAGAAATTCTGTCGAGTTCTGTCGGAAATTTTTTTTGGCATCCAATTTGAAAACTAAATTATCCAATTACACATGTTACAAAACCTGCAACTTCCAAATTTACAACTACTACACGTGGTAAATATATAGCAACAATCACTACACGTGGTTAATTTCATTCAACCACTACAGATGCACATTTTCAACACAATAACACTAAATTTCTAGTTCAAACTCACAAAAGTACATCAACAAAGTTCAGCAATCCCAAACCATAGTAATTCAACATAGCAATCCAACATAAAAATCACCTTATGTTTCAAGTTTTAATAGTTGAAATAGTTATAGTTAGCGTCCTGATCATACCCAAGATTCTTGCCACCTGAATCAGACCCATTGTCATCACCATCACCATCACCACCACCGTCATCATCATCATCATGGCATTCAGGTTGAGGAGGAGGAGGAGGCAGAAGGGCATAATGAGCAGAGTGATAGTGCTGTCGAGGATGAGAAGAAAGGAGCGGGCAAGATCTAGAGTTAGATGCTTGTTGAGATCTAATGAATTCATTTAGTGTGTTTTGCATCTCACTAAGTTGTTCACTCAACACCATGGCTTTGTCTTCCAAATGACGATTTCTCTTTTCCATTCTGCAGTTTTTCTTCACCATTGTACTCAGTTCATTATTCAATAGGATGACTGTCTCTTGCACATCAGGCTCCTGATTTTGACTACTCTTGGATGTTGTTGTGTACTTGAACATATGCCTCAGTTTCACCCCTTCTGAACCTAGCTCATAGACACGACCCTTTTTGTTTAAATTTTCTTAAACACCAAAGCCCTGTCTCAGATGAAATTTCAGATGAATCAGAGTAAGGATCTATTAAAGATTGGAAGTTTCTGATTTGTCCCATTTACATTGATGCTCCATCCACAAAATGAGATTGAAAATATTCCATGTTAAAAGTATAACATGAAAATCATGAAACTGAGATGATTTTTAGACACTTAAAAAGTAAAGGTAACTTACATACATTTTTTTCAGATTTCTTATCAACCCATGTGTTGTCCTTGTCATGTTGACGAGTGTCTTTAAAAAGTTCTATTGCAATCGCCTCTCTATTAAGCTTCTTGGCCTGTACATTATGCAAATAAGTTGAAATAGAGGAGAGTTCTCAATATTTTCCAAGACTATAGAAATAACTGAATGCAAAAATGAATTAACCACTTACCAAACGTCTGTTTTGCTCACTAAATGGGATTTAACCACAGATATGCAAACGACGATATATGCAAAAATTAATCCATGTCGTGTCATATGATATGGATCTCCTAAGCAATGTCCTTACACATACTTGGATATAACTTTACGCCATACAATTTCATGTTAATAACTGTGCTAACCATCATAACTTTGCTAGTATATGACGTGTTGGCTCGATTCGGCTAGTTAAATTACCCTAGAGGGAAGTGAATAAGGTGATGATCAAAGTCACAAATTAATCGAAATAGAAAATGTGGAACAGTAAATGTGGACAAGACACAAGTATTTTTTAACGAGGTTAGCCTCAACCAGGCTTAGTCCCCGACTCCCCGCCTAGAATTCCCTAACTCTAGGATCAACCCGAATTTTTATGATGAGGGATGATTACACAACTGTAGAGTATGCATACTCTAAGTTCCAAGTTCCAAGTTGACACCTTCAACAAGGTTTGGTAGAGTCGACCCTTCAACTCTATAACCCCACCTAATTACAACTTGAACAATACAAATCAACTGTAATAGAAGCAAATTGAAGCTCAATGCATGCCAATAAGTGCTTGAGTAATATGTATGCCAATGAGTGCTTGAGTAATATGTATGTCAATGAGTGCCTGCTCTTCTTGTTATCTCTAGCCCTCAACCAGTTTCTGTATTTATAGCAAAGTATTGAAGGAATCATAGGAAACTAGCAGTTAGACTCATCCACAATTTCAACTTCAGTTCAAGGCCTTGAACAACAGTCTAGGGTCCTTGAATATCACACAATTCTAGCAAGTAACAGCTAGGTGGCTATTTTTGGTTGATTTGAGAGTCTTCTTGATGTGATTTGCAATTCCTTCCATGATCAAGGCAGATATCAAGCATTTAAAATTTGAAATATTATTGAGGAAAGTCAAATATTTGCCAAATGAAAATCCCTAAAAAAATGGATATTGTATAATCAACCATACTCATAATATAATATTATCAAACATAATTCGAATCATATAATCAAGAATTATACATCAATAAATATCTATCAAGTTTGAAATATACTTTCACTCAAAATCAAGTCAAGAGGGTGTTAACATGACGTACATATTATCTAAACATACCTTAGGCAAGGTGGAAATAAAAACAACATTAAATACGGACGTCAAATTTGTGCTTGAACAATCTTATTCTTTGAGTATATAGATAATAGATTGCAAGAATTGGTTAAAAAAAATGTCCAAGTGACTTTTTTATATACCTGTTCTATTTTGTGTTTAGATACAGCTAATAGATGTAAGAAGATGTAAGGAGCTATAAGAAGTTGTAATTAGCTATAAGGAGCTGTAAGAAGATGTAAGGAGATGTAAGGAGTTGTAAGAAGATATAAGGAGCTATAAAGAGATGTAAGGAGTTGTAAAAAGATATAAGGAGCTGTAAGGAAATATAAGGAGTTGTTGAATGTTATAGAAAATCTATATGGGATGTAATAAGATGTAAAAATATGTAAGGAAATGTAAGAAGACGTAAGAAGATGTAATGATTATGTTAAGGATAAGGAGCTGTAAGGATATGTAAGAAGTTGTAAGCAGATATAAGCTCTTAACTAAATCCTAAAAAACGCGAAATAGAACAGGACCATAGTCTGGTGAATCTAAAACTCCGAAAATAAAAATAAAACAGAAGTGGTTGTAACTTCTAAGAAGCTAGTTGAAAATGAAGGGAATTGATTCTATGAAAGCAACCCTTGATTGCATTACTGTTTTTGCTCAAGAATTGACCTTTAAAACCCAAAAAGTGAAAGTTTATTCTATTTCAATAGTGACGTACGTAAGTCGTGGTAGACTGGTGCGTGCATTGACTATAGATGCTGATGCATTCACGTTCCTCTAAGAGCATTCCCAGCCAGCGGAACTCATTTCAGAACTCTGGCATGCCACGTCAGCAGAAGTTCCACAGTTTTGGAACTTGCATTCTTTCATTCTGCCAGCCAGCGGAACTCATTTCAGGACAAATGATATAATATTTGTTGATGGAACCCACAACTAAACATACTTTATTTGCTTTATGTAATAAAATTTGTTGTTGCATAATTAATTTTGTGTAAGTTAAAAATAATTTACATTTTTCGAATGGGGAAATATGTTTTTATCTTCCCGAAAAATCGACTAATTTATTTTAAAGTCTCCTAATTGTGTAAGTTAAAAATGACGATTTGTTTTATGTAATAAAATTTGTTCTTGCATAATTAATATTGTGTAAGTTAGAAATAATTGACATTTTTCGAACGGAAAAATGTGGTTTTATCTCCCCGAAAAATCGACTAATTTATTTTGAAGTCTCCTAATTGTGTAAGTTAAAAATGACGATTTGTTTTATGTAATAAAATTTGTTGTTGCGTAATTAATTTTGTGTAAGTTAAAAATAATTTACAATTTCGGAACGGAAAAATATGTTTTTCTCTTCCGGAAAAATGGACTAATTTATTTTAAAGTCTCCTAATTGTGTAAGTTAAAAATGATGACTTAATTTATATTGGTTGAACGAATACGAAGCATATGGAATATGATGTAGAATTGAATTGATACAAACGCAAATAATTTCTCCTACATTGAAGACAATTACAACTCGAGTGTTCAAAATTTAAAACACTAATTCATAATACAACAACGGCGAATGACGGATAACCCTTCACACCTATGGTTGTGAGCTTTGCCGCGCCCTATGGCGATTCCAGATTTCCTCGATAAGGTCTGATTGGAGACGTGCATGTAGTGCGGGGTCATGAATTTGTGCTACTCTACGGAGGTAGGCAGCATAGCACGGATGATGGGCCTGTTGGACATTTGGTTGCGAGGTGTTGTCGTCGACATCATCGTAGTCGAAAGCAAGATCATACGAATCTCGTTCATCCTCGACGATCATGTTGTGGAGTATAACACATGCCTTCATTATCATACCCAGCTCACCTTTGTCCATGTTTCGAGCTGGACCGCGAATGATAGCGAACCGGGCTTGTAGAACCCCAAATGCTCTTTCCACGTCCTTTCTAACAGACTCCTGACGTTCGGCGAACAATCTTGCCTTAGGTCCTTGGGGAAGAGAAATAGTTTTCACGAATGTTGCCCACCTTGGATAAATACCATCCGACAGAAAGTACCCAATATTGTACTCGCGATTGTTCACGACGTATTCACATTTTGCAGCCCGACCCTCATACACCTCTTGGAAAACATCTGATCGGTGAAGAACATTTAAGTCGTTCAGGCTACCCGGGCACCCAAAGAAGGCGTGCCATATCCAAAGGTCATATGATGCAACGGCTTCAAGAATCAAGGTGGGGACTCTGTAAATCCCTTTTGCAAACATCCCTTTCCAAGCCGATGGACAATTCTTCCATTCCCAATGCATACAATCTATACTGCCTAACATGCCGGGAAAATCACGTGCCTCGGCAACTTGCAACAGTCGGTCGACATCAGCTTGTGTTGGTTTTCTCAAGTACTCGGCCCCAAACACTTGAATGACAGCAGCAGCAAAGTTTTTCATACATTCCATAGCCGTGCTTCCTCCAATTTTTAAGTACTCATCTACACAATCTGCTGAAACCCCATAAGCCAGCATACGCATTGCTGCGGTGCACTTGGTGAGCGGCGACAACCCACGCCTACCAAGACCATCGTGCCTCAACTGGAAGTACTCAAAGCGACTACTGAGGGCGTCCACAATGCGGATGAACAGGTGTTTTCGCATCCGAAATCTACGCCGAAAGTGGGTTTCATTGTACATAGAGTTCTCTGCAAAGTAGTCTCTGTGGAGGCGATCGTGTGCATCTTCCCGATCCCTCCGAATGAATCTTTTCTTCTTTCTTGGTCGTTGGGATGATGAAGCTCGTTCCCCTTGTCCATGTTTCACAGCTAACTGAAACGACTCCACGTGAGATTGATTGTTGAGTATGGTCTCAAGAATGGATGAGTCATCACTAGAAGATGATGACTCCAATACAAATCTGAGATGATCTATTAACTCCGTGGATGAGTCATCACTAGAAGAAGATGGGTCACTCATTTTGTTGCACCTGTGACAGAAGTTTGCAAATGTTAGGGAAATGCTCGTGACATTAACAAAGCAAATTAAGAGAGCATTGCAGTGAAAAGTGAACTATAAAAATGTAACTAAATAAAATGAAATTAAAATGGAACTCATTGAAAGACATTACACATTTCATTCCACAACGTGAAGGAGTTCAATTACAACAAACTATTGGCAAAAGAAAGAACAAAAAAAGCACAACGTAAAAAACATATTATTCCTAATACATGGGTGTCAATCTAAAGAAGGGCTGGCGTTGGACGAAGACGATGTTTGGCGGTACCGGCTCCGAATTTCTTCCTGAAGTGGACCATATCGCGCTTGATCCTCTGGACACATCTTAGCAATGTCCATTCTCAATATCTTGTCCTCATACTTCATCCGTTGGAAGTGCTGATGGGAGTCTATTAGTTCAACAGCTCTCTTAGCTGCTTCGGCCTTAACCTTAGCGGCCTCCGCCTTCTTCTCTTGGGCGATGACATATCTTTCGAACATGGTGTTGTTCTTCATATTTGTTGTCCCCATGGTGGATAGCTCCTTGGTGACAACATCAAGCACCGAGGCATGCGCTCTCTCTTTCGCCTTTCTTTTGGCGGCCTTTCTTCCAATGGGGCGGATCAGTCCACCCACTTCCTCTGTTGGTGTGTCATCACTAGCAGGAGTTGTTGGTGTGTCGGGGGTGCTGGGTGAGCCAGATGTGTCACTCTCCGAGTAACCGCCCACCTCATTGATCCGCAAGCGTTTAGTCGCCACATCTGCAGATTGATCGCAATTGACCTCCCACTTCGGTTGGTCTTTGAGTAGCACCCACCAATGCATCAAGTCGAACGGTTTGCCCACCATATCAGCGTATAGATCTTGGGCCTTCTGCATAATATCATCGTCGTTCGCCCCACTTGGGTTAGCCCTATAAGCCTGGCCAACACAAGCGGTCCACTTTGACACAAGTGGAGCTGCTCGGTTCCAACGGGCATTGCAAACTTTCGCTCCTCGCTTCGTTGCTCCGTCGGGAGCGTGCTGGTTGTAGGCATTTGCGATCTTCGTCCAGAACCCCGTTTTCTTTTGGTCAGCCCCAATCATGGGGTTGGTGCTGACGTTGATCCACGATGTCACCAAGCGGCGATCTTCTTCCAATGTCCATTTGGAAGTCACGCTGTCAGTCTCATTATGGATAGGGTTGGGTGCAGGGCGGGGTGTTGATGTGGTCATACTAGTAGGTGCTGGTAGCTGATAAGGAGGATGCATTGAACCGTACGTGAAATTTGGAATTGGGGGTCCATGTTGGCCTTGGAGGGGAAAGTTTGGTGGTGCTTGAAGATATTGCATATGTGGGTATTGTTGAGGGTATTGTGGATGGTATTGCCAATTAGGAGGGTTTGGGACAATATTCATGTTGTTTGCGGCATCCCGTTGTGAATTATCCCCAGTTAGTAAGTTGATGAAAGATTGAGGGTGATTGGGATCCATTTTAAAGTGCACACCTACCAATGTATGAAAAAAAAAAACATAGAAACACTTAATTTCTCACATAATTTACAAACAACATAAACAATTCTAATTTCGACTTTGTAAACAATTGAATTGTAATTTCTAAACATAGTAACGTTTACACATTTTTTTCAATTCTAATTTCTCAAATATTTCAATTCTTACCCTGCCAATATTTTACCCCAACAAAACATACACAATTTAGAAACTAATTTTCTATCACGCATGTTCTAAAACAAGAGCACAAATTATTAAATATAGTAATCATGTACACAATAAAACTAACACATATTTAAATTCTAATTTGCAAGCATACCAACTACATGTACATATTTCTTACCCTACCTTTTTTTGTTTCGTTATACAATAAAACATTCACAGATTCAATTTATCACACTTCGTAAAGAATCACGTAATTAATTTATACAATCAACCATTTAATAACGCATTCCATTTCTATGATCATATAATGAACAACAAAATTAATTTCCAACATCAAGCATTTCATAACGTGGACGTAACATTTTTTTGTAACAACTTATGAAATTCACTTACTATCATGCATTCAAATTCCTCAAACAACACCATTTACAAACTCACATTATACATCATGTGGTCAACAAGAACCAAAAATATAAAATTTGGTAATCATGCATCTAACTTCTAACTAACACATACTCCAATTTTTTTTTCTCATCAAGTCATCATATATTTCTAACCATTTCATAAATTGTAAGTAACTTATATTTCAATTGCGACACTACAAATATTTTTACCCACGTTGTAAAGAAGTTTGCGTAATTATTATATTCTTACCCTACCAATATTTCTACAATCAATCATTTCATAAATTGTAGGTTACTTATTTTCTATCATGTTCTAAACAAGTACCAAAAATATCAAAATTTTCATAGCATGTAAAATTCTAAGTAACACATCTTTGAATTATGTTGAAGGGATTACATATTTCTAACTCACAAATACTTCAATTCATTCCCTAACGATAATTTCTCATATTTTGTGACCAATAACGTCATTAATTTCTACAATCAAGCATTTAATAACACATTCCATTTCTATGGTAATATAATCAACAACAAAATTAATTTCCAACAACAACCATTTAATAACTTCAACGTAACAAATTTTTGTAACAACTGATGCAAAATAACAACAAATTTTAGTTACTATCATCTAAATTGCAACGTCTTGTATTCCAATTACATAAATTGCTAATATACTAACATTTCACTTTCTACTAATTCATTTTTTTTTTCTATTTCAACATAACAACAACGATAACATTAAATTACCTACAATTGCCTTCACTTCACTTTAGTCTTCAACTTAATGCTGAACTCCAAAATATGTCTACAAAATTGCACAAAAGAAAATAAATTAGTTACAATATCAAACTAAAATAATTTATACAAAATTAAAACCAATTACATAACAAGTACTATTTACTTACCAAAATTTGTGCTTATTGCAACTTGAATTTCTTCCAAATTTCCAACAAATCAAAATCACAAAACTATAATGCAACAATCAGATTTTAGAGAGTGGGAGTGGAAAGAGAATTATGAAATTTGCCCACAATTTTCACCCATTTTATAGCCAAAAAAAAAAATAAAAAAATAAAATCGGCCAAGTAGCCGTTGCACCCAACGGAAATGCAAGGCAACGGCTACATTTTCGTCCAGAACCCCACACGCCAACTGTGCAGCAATTTTCCTTTTTTTTCGTTCCCCTCCCACCAAAACGCACCGTCGCCTTCACAAAAAATATCAAAACGCCGCGTTTTGCCTCCCTACACGACAAAAAAAAATGAAACGCGTGGGGGGACGCCTGCCCGGTCCCCCACGCGTGTCGCCTCCCCGTTTCACTCGCTGCCACACCCCCCCGACACGCGTGTGACACGCGGGCCCCACCCCTGCCCTGCGTGTCACCGGGCTGCCAGTGCTCTAAAGAAAATGCAAAAAGCAAGGAGTTGGCATTTGGGCAAGTTAGCATTACGTAGTAATGAGAGACAGCATGACGTACAAGCCAAGTGGTACAAAGTTTGCTCAACTTCAACCCTCAAATTCGGGCACCGTTTTCAGATCATATTTTGGTTACTTTGCTTGGTTGCTACTAGTGTCAGAACTTAGAACACGCCCTATTTCCTATGGTACATTATAAGATAGTTCGGTATTTATAAACTCGGGTTATCATATCGCAAAATTTTAATGCTTAAACAACTTATTTCCTCTTGTACATACCAAAAGAGGCATGTTTTCCTCCTCCTCCTAAAAAAATGCCACGTAATATGGATCTATATTAGATTTGAATCTTTGATAGCCCTTATTTTGTGACTCAGCACTACGTAGTTCCGAACAAACTGTGCAAGATAGGGGATTTAGGGGTGTTTTCAAAAAAAAAAGAAAAAGCAAAATGGGGAGAGGCCCTTTGCGAGTTCCGAGACTATATTAATCCCTAGATTACATAAAAAAAATTGAAAGTCTCTAGTGTAAGAATTACTTCCCATCCGATTGTTAAGACTTTAACTTGTTATTAATTTTTGACACTGTTGGAAAAATATATCTACACTACTTAATTGGTTTCCTATTTCAGGATTTTACTCACTGAAAGCATAAACTTAGGGTTTTGAATAAAAAAATCGGATCAAAATTTCGAGGACCAATAGCAAATAAATCCAGTCCTTGACTCTAGAAATTAAAATAACCATTCTAGATACACTAGTGAAATGGACACCAAATCTACATCAACATGATGTGAGTCATTGACTCTAAAATTAAAGCAACCATTCTAGATACACTAGCAAAATAGATACCAAAATTACATCAACGTAATGTGGTGCAATCAAATGGAAATTTTTACCATGAAACTAGGGAGTTTTAAGGATAAAATTAAAATGAACTAATCACATTGAATCAGTGTACTTTGAGTGTAGTTTTATCAATGCAAATATAGTTTCTCAAATTAAAACCTCCAGATTTTAATCTATCCGGTCTAAATGTGGAAGAACCTAACTTCTGACGGTAAATTATTTGATTCCATAATACCATATTTTACACACCTAATAATTGACTTTTGTCCATAATACATTCTAGTTGCTAGAATTCTTATTTGATTTTGCTTAATTTTGTAAGAAACAACAATAATCCAAAAGTGGCTGAATTTCGGAGCAAATCAGCATGGAATTCAAAGAGAAGGAGCCTTGGCATGCATTCAGACGTCCAAGCCATCAAAAGTCATGATCAAGGCTGTAGAGCGTTTATAGCTGCAGCTCCGGAGCGTTCACCAAGCAGTGGAAGGAACAGTCCAAGCTAGAGCCTAGCACGGGTAGCCATGTCAAATGGCACGACTGTGCCCAATTCCTGCAGTAAGCCTACCACCCTACGTTGTTTTCCAACATGTGATACCTGTGGCCGTGTCATCTGACATGGCCCTGTCTCGCTGAGCGCGCTAGCAGCGGTGCCTCGCGTGGAAATACATGGGGCTCGTGTGTGACTTGCATTGTAAAGGAGAGCTGGCAGCGGGAAGGAAACGCGTGTGACACGCGGGGCAGCATGCCTGTGCATGTGTCCCCGCGTGTCAATGTTCATGTTTTTTTAAAAAAAATTGTTTTTTTTTTTTGAAATAAGTACATAATTTTTAAATGATTTAAAAAATAGGTTGTGTATTATAAGGTGGGTCCATGATAAATATTTTTATTGGATGATTAAAATTGAGTTCCATTTGTTGGAGAAGTGATGGAATGCAAGTTCTAAAATTGTTGAACTTTTACTGACGTGGCAGGCCAGAGTTCCAAAATCTGGAACTCCATTGGGAATGCTCTGAGGCAACGTCGGAGCATTTATATACCGTCTTTTAAAACCCTTTTGAGACCATTCTTTATTCTACGTTTTCTCTCCTAATTTCTAGGTTTATGTTCAGTCTCTAAAGAACCCTACTAAGGGAAACTAAATTACGTTAGATTAGTGTATATTAATCTACAAGATTGAAAATTTCAAGTAGTCTCTACTAATAAGTTTGCTCTTCCTTTTCTCCTTGTATTTCATGTTTATTGGTTTGATCGTAAGATTAGTTTTCTCTTTGTTTAATTGCACTCTCATGTTGATTAGTAGTTAATTTGTATTTCTCTACTTGCAATTAGCCTCCTTGATTTTATATACGTGTAATCACACCTAGTTTATACTTGTAATTTAAGATTTTCTCTCTTGTTTGTGATGTGTTTGATGAAATGTTTGAAAGATCTTTCATTAATCTTTTTGGTAGTTGGCTTATGGTGGAATTTGAGGCTAACTTGCTAGTGTCGGTAAAGAGAAAAGTCGCAATTCTGACATAAACATAGGCGAAATCCTGGCTAACTCCACAGGTTAGTACTCTTGTGTTCTAATTAGACTAATCCCATGAAAATTATTTCTTAGAACAATTAGATTAGCTTTTGACCCTTGAAAGAGGATGTGGGTGGTTTTTGAAGGTGTAAATACCTATTCCTAATTATTAGTATAGACTTGGGTATGTTAGAGATTTTCTACGTTAATTGTTCATTATGTGGTGAAATCACAACCCGGACCTCCACTTATCGCTTTCTTGGTGAGTTTTAGCTTTCATTATCCCCGTGTCTTGCCTAATTTGAGTACGTGAAATGACTCTACTACTTGAATACACAATTCCCTGTGAATACAACTTGTATTTACCAGTTGCAAGTTATAGTTATATTGTACAGTTGTGATTTTGACTTAATACGGACAATTTTGAATTTGAAATAATTGTCAAAAATTTAAATTATTTTTTCTAAGAAAGACAAAAAGAAAAAAAAGAAAAAGAGGTGGTAAGAATATAAACAAAGACGAAGTCAGTACCAAGCTGATTCAGTTTTCACTATTTCCTCAACACACTTTTTTTTTTGACTAGCCTATTTCACTCATCTTTGTAATCATGATCAAAGGCTATAATTGCAACAATTTTGATGTTAAAACATTACATAAAGCTTTGTTGTATACCTAATGATCTACAATTTATATGTGGCCAATCCATACATTCTAGTAGTCTAATGTCTTATATTGACTTCAAGACAAATAAATTACCTACTTTCCATCATTTAAAAAAAGAAAAAAGAAAAACACCTCCCATTGAAAAATGCTTGTCAAGTGATCCATCCAGACTAATCCAATCCACTCAAAACTAAGGCTTGAATTTTACCTCGTCTTGGTCATTGCAAGCTGTTTGTGGGCCGAATTTTTGTCCATAATTTTTGAAACTTCGGGCTTAAACCTGATCCAATTACTTTGATTATGTCCAACTTTATGCCAATGGCAATTCGCATGATGGCATCTAAATTTTGAATTTTTCGGCATCAATTTTGAGAGATAAGGATTTCATTAATAAAACTTCAAATGACACTTGCAACAAAAATTCTGAGTAATTGTAGATCTAAAATATAGAGATAAAATTCAATTTTCAAATAACTAACATAAATTTTACTGATATTTGACTTTAAAACTATAACAATCTTATCATGAACAATTTTCGATAACTCTATATTCCTGATAGTAGAGTACTTCTGCCGACAGAAATGGAGGGTATAGTGGTCGAAAACTTTATGGTCCAATGTTAATGGATCATTCTCATTGTGTTTATATTTGGCCCATAAATAATTTGTTCTTGTGAAATTGGGCCCACATATATGTGCTTTAGAGTTAGGTCTACATTATAATCTATTAATAGGTTCGTCTCTTTAGTGTTTTTTTAGAAAGGCACGAAAGTTGATATAGCATAAAGTCTAAATTCATGCTCCGTTATTTTTAAAATTAATTACGAATTATAAATTTTAGTGATATTACTACCATTTATCTATAGAATCAGCAGGATGCTCAAGCTTCCCAAAGAAGGAAATAAGGCCATTTAAAATCTCTGGCCAGTTTATCAATCATAGGATCCGATCTTCTAAATATTATTAAAAAAAGTGCAAGATATGGTTGTCGGAATGTCAATATGTCATACGTTGTTGTGAAAGTTAACCATCTGCAAAATATACATTAATCCAATGATTGTCCGATAGAAAACCCCTCTGATGCTTAAGTTATGAGTTAGCCGATCACACAACTGACAATTAGAGCACTTCTATTTGTGATCCATGTATTTGGATCACAAGTGGGGATCTGCACATGCCATATCATCTCTCACAATTCAACCTTTTTTTCTCTCATTTACATCAAATGGATAACCAACTTGAATTGCCAAGTAAAATATTTCTAATGGATCAACATTTAAACATATTTAATTAGTTTTAGTCTTTCATTTTGTATTATACATTAATGCGCCAGCAAAAAAAAAGAAGAAGAAAAGAAAGTTGCGAGCAGACTACTGAAGGGAGCCAGACGGCGAGACGAGCCGTGCAAATCACTATTATAGATGATTAGGGGTGACAATGGGGTGGATAGGGGCGGGTTCAGTTGTATCATTACCCATACTTATTTTCAAAATTAATATTCATACTCATACCCATACCCACTGGGTATAGGGGGTATGCGGCTTTATCCAGGTACATATACACAAAAAAGAATTAAACACATTTTGTACTCATATTCGACATCAAATAGCCAATATGTCACATTAACACCAAGCTTCCAACAACATATCATATAACATCAATTACAACTAAAAGTTTTCCCAATCAAAGCAATGAATTAGCACTTGACAATTATAGTTTTAAACAAAATGTTCTGTCGAAGTTTTGAATATCATACGACTCAAAGCAACTAGTAAAATATTCAAGTACAAGGAACAAATTAGAATTTTAAATAAACAGGTATGGGTTTTATATGGGGCGAATATGAGACGGGTACAGGGACGGGTATTGATAAAACTGATATGGGGTGGGTAGAACCTATACCCTTACCTATACTCAATTTAGCAATACACACCCCATATCCATTTTTTTCTATTTTCACTACCCATACCCATTGGGACGGATTTTGCGGATTTTAGGAGAGTATGGGTTTTTTTGCGAGCCCTATAGATGATACTTTGGACCGAGAGCCTTCCTTTTGATCCGCAATACAAACAATGCAAGTGCTCTTGAATAGCACGTGATTATTGATTAGTAATCAATGTATTCATTTATCTTAAAGTGATGAGAGATGGAGGTATTTATTAGAACTGTCAAAAGTTAACCCGACACGATTACCGACCCGAATCGAATACGAAATTAATTAAGTGGGTTTGGGTAAAGATTTTTAACCTGTTTAATTAAATAGGCTCACACATTTAATCCGTTTAATTAATTAATTGGGTTAGGTTCAGGTTGAAAATTTTGACACGAAAAAATACCTATATAACCCCGTTTAATTAAATGGATTTGGGTTAGGTTCAAGTTGATATTTGTTTTATGATTTTGATTCTTATGAATCATCGACAATGATTGCATTATGATGCTATATTAAAGTCAAAAAATTGATTTATAATGCTCGGTAATTATATTTTAGTCAAAATATAAAGCAGGTAAACAGATAACTGAATAATCTGACCTTGGCATGTTTATATTGAACGGGTTAATAGGTAAATTTCAGGTTAACCCATTTAAAAATATACGGGTACAGGTCAAGGTTTTCAACATGTTCAATAAACGGATTCGGTTCAAGTGGAGGATTTCTCAATCCATTTAAGTTCGACATAAACACAAATTCGACCCAATCTGACCTGTTTGACAGTCCTAGTATTTACGTCCTGATCAATAGCATAATTCTCTAAACACCAATGGACCTCAAAGGATTGCAACTGATTACTTAAGTCAACAAAGCCCGGGCAGTTACAGCGAACTAATATAATTTAAGATAGTTGAACAAAATTGGTGGTGTTGTTATCAGAAAAATAATAAAGTATTTTCATTTATCCATCTCAAGGCTTTAGTAAATTTTTTTTTTTTTTGCAAGAAAGAAATCGACAATTTCATTAAAATTAAGGAATTATCCGGCATCTACAATATAAATTCGAACAAAACAAATACAATCTTCATTACAAAAATAAAATTCTAATTTCACAAGATCTAGCTTAATACATACAGAACATCCGTCTTCCTAAGTGAATCTAACTTAGTGCAACATGGGTAAGAGATCCACAGATCTGTCATTTTCTTCTTTATATTGTATACCTATTGATGAGCGATAAATTTACCCATTTTACGTGCCTCTTATACCCACTT
>JACYFF010031954.1:90794943-90805882 GCA_017589665.1 Selenicereus undatus
GAAGATTATTATTGACAGAAGCTTCGACTCCTTGCTAGCTAACGCCATTGTAATACATCTAAAGTCTAATTCATACTTCAATTTATAGAAAACTATGATCTCATGAGCACCCCCACCTCCCAAAAAAAAAGAGAGAGATAAACGCAGAACATAAGAAATAAAGAAGAGAGGAGAGAGAAACTGACACGTATATTATAGTTCACTAGAAACACCACATAAAGTTGGTCACTCTATAATCATTACTCTTTTAATTCTTTTCGTGCTTGCTTGCTTACCGCATATGAACCATACATTGAGTGGGATTCTATGTCAATTTTTTCATTTCTCTTTTTTTTTGGAGGGGGGAAGTGCTACAAGCAGTTTTATATCAAAATTGGGTGAAAGAAATTTAATTCATGCTAGAATAACGTTGCTGTGAGGCATAGACTGAATTTACAATGAGTAATTTTAATTGAGAAGGGTTGGAAGCCGTTAAGGAGAGAAAAGCTCAAATAGAGATTGGGGGCGGAGAGGAGAGGTGAGAGAAATTCTAATAAAACAAATTCAACGGGGCCATTATGTACGAGGTATGAAGGGATTAGTTGTGTTCATAAGGGTCTAATGGTTGAAGACATAAAATAAACACTTAATGTACAGCGTCTATAAGTGATGAGCAAAAACAAAATCACCAATTTGATGCTTCTGCTTCTGGGGGCTCTTCTCCCTAAAATCACTTTTCAAAAGCTATTTTTCACTTTTGAAAAAATGGGTATTTGGCCCAATTTCTGTTTTAGAATGCTAAAAACAGTTTCAAAATCAAGGCCAAACACCAGTTGCGCAAAAAGGGTTGGGGGTGGGAGGGAAGTGAAACGATGCTTTATGAGAATCATTGAAGGAGAAGCGAAGTCATTTGTATATAGATCTAATGTTTACACGAGAGATCTGGTTACATGATCATCATGAATATATGTAAACTCTACATGGCGTTTGGTTAGGTGTAAATGTGTAATGTAACATGGTTTAATGCAATTAATTATATAATGTAACTAATATGCAGTATAATGGAAAAAATAATTAGATTGCCAGGTTTGGTTAACTCAACAAGAGCACTTGAATCACAATGATAGGATATCAAGTGAATCGTATAATTGATGATAAAAATCGACTATATTGTCGTAATTGAGGTAAATGTTAATCAAATAAAAGAATTTAGAGTTCAAAATCCATATCTGAGTTTCTTTTAATTAATATTGGCTATTGGCTAGTCAAGTTTTGGTCCAAACTATTGAAGTTGGATTTTACTCTTAAATTCCAATTGACCACATCATCAACGGAATATAAGGAAGAAAATCAACTTCTTGTTTCGTTAAATGGATGAGTTTTGGTCCTACACCGGGAGGGGTCTCCACTGACTTCGCCGTCAGTATGGGTCTGCATCAAGGCTTCGTTTTAAGCTCGTTTCTTTTCGCATTAATTTTGGATGAACTCACTAGAGGAATCCAAGACGAGATGCCTTGGTGTATATTATTTGCAGATGATATCGTTCTTATAGATATGACCATGCAGGGGGTGAGTGACAGGCTGGAGAGTTGGAGGCATACACTGGAAGCTAGGGGTTTCCGGTTAAGTAGATCCAAAACGGAATACCTCCATTGTAGTTTCAGTGGAAGGATAGAAAAGGAGGGAGACATCCTACTGGATGGGAAGGTGATTCCAAAGGTCGCAAAAATTTAAGTATTTGAGTTCGATCATCCAGCAGAACAGGGACATTGATGAGGATATTAGCCAACGGATAAGAGTGGGTTGGCAAAAGTGGAAGTCAGTGTCAGGGGTGTTGTGTGACAAGAGAGTGCCGCTAGGATTGAAAGGCAAATTCTATCGGATGGTAGTTAGACCGGCTGTTCTTTATGGATCGGAGTGTTGGCCTCTAAAAAAGATGCAGGTCCAAAGGTTGTTGGTAGCGGAGATGAGAATGGTCAGGTGGATGTGTGGTTTTACGAGATTGGACGGGATTAGGAATGACGTACTCAGGGGCTTAGCCGAAGTTGCCCCCATAGAGGAGAAGATGAGGGAATCGAGACTTAGATGGTTCGACCACGTTAAGAGGAGAAGTGTGGCCGCCTCAGTGCGGAGGTGCGAGATGATCATCCCCGGTGGTAAGAGAGGGAGGGGCAGACCGAAGAAGAGCCTAGAGGAAGTGGTTAGAGAGGACCTGAGAGTTGCTGGTCTGACGGAGGACATGGCTCAGGATAGGAGGCAGTGGCGGGATAGGATTAAGGTCTCTGAGTGTAGGGGACCGGCTCCGTAGGTGGCAGTAGCTTCGGTGGGGTGGGGCGGGTTTTGGTGTGCTTGTCTGCAGGTCGTGCTTGTGCTTGTCTGGGATGTGAAGGCTTCTAGCGCCCCTGGTTGGTTAAGGTATGTCTCCGCTCCCTCTTTATTGGCTATCCGAAACCTTTTCTCTTCCTCTTTCTCGTACTTGCTAAATGGTTTTGCAATCGTTTTTTCTATAAACATTTTTTACAAAACTGTTTTTGTGGGTCTTATGGAATCAACCTCTCTATGGGTAGCAATACCGGTAGAGGTAAGGTTGCGTACAACTGGATCTCCCCAGACCCCGTGTAAGCGGGACCCACACTGGGAGTTTGTTGTTGTTGTTGTTGTTGATGAGTTTTGATCCTAGTGAAAGAGGAGAGACAAAGTTACGAAGGGTATGGAATGGAATATGAGAGAGGGAGAAAGATGGAAAAAAATTGGAAGTGGCTTGTAATTTTATTGTAAGAAGGGATGTAATTATAATGTAGTGTTTAGTTGAAAGTAATGCAATCACTATGCAATAAAATCAACCATGTAATGCAATTATTAGTATAATAAAATGGGATAATAATTGTATTACAATATTTGGTTACAAAGTTTTTACAAGTGTAATGGAATGAATTCATCTAAACAATATTTAATTTTACACGTGACGTGAAGTACTTGCAATTCAATTCGCATTTTATTTTTTCCTATTTTAATTATTAGTAGCTTTGTTGATAATTATATTATTCAATATCTTATTATCATGATTACGATATTTCACATGAGACTTACTTCATTCTATTTCTTCTATATTACAATAATGTAATATTGTTCAAGTTTATCAAGTGGAGAAAACATGATGATGATGATGTTGTTGATGATGATGATCATCATCATCATCATGATGTGAGAGAGAGAGAGAAACATGGTGTCTAGAACGTACAAAAATGTAGTTACAATAATACAATCATAATCTAGATTAAACTTTATCTAATATGGAGAGGAGTGAGGGGGGCTTCAAACCTTTAAAAAAATGGTGCCAAAGTAATAAGAGAGGGGAAGTAGAGGAGAGACAATGGAGAGAAGAGAGAGAAAGTTTCCAAATATAATAGCTTATAGTTGGGTAAACTTTGATTTAAAGGCATGCAATCACAATAGTGTAGGAAAAGTCAAGTAATTTTATTTGCATATATTGAAGTAAATGTGATTACAATGCAATCTTGTGATTATATTCCCTAATGGTAACTAAACATGGTAATGGAATCACCATTACCATTTTGATTGCATTACAACTTTAATTACATAAAACCAAACAAGCCATAAATGTTTAGTGAATGTCCAAGTAATGTAATTGCATAAGTAGAGAAATGTGATTACAATGCAATTTCGATTACATTACAAATTATTATAACCAAACATGTTACGTGATGGACAAACCATTACGAAGTTGACTACATAACCATCAAACCAAACGAATCACAAATGATAATGAAATGACAATCTCATATATTGAGTGTCGTAGATCTTGACAACAAGTAATACAATAACCTTAAGTACACAAGTGCTACTTTAAAGTTTTTATGCAATCCTTTCAGAAATATATGAGAAATCTGACAGGAAAATCCCGATGGATGTCAAAATGTAACGTAGGTTTGCCCTTGCCAAGCAGATAGGCTTTTTGACAAACCAACAATGTAGTGTATAATTTGGACTACGAATCTAATGATTTCTTCTTAGTACAGTTTAGTTGCAGGGACCCGAGGACGTAGGGACTCGCACCTCTGCAACCTTTGTTGAAATGGAAGAAAAATCGGGGCATGCCCATAAATGCAAAAGCTTGGCTGCTTGGGAATGCCAGCAAAGCGGATACGTGCAAATGATCAAGGTCCCTACCTTACCAAGCCCAACTCAAATCCTCGTGCAACCCTTGTGTTTAGTTGTCAATGTTGAGCATGGATACGGACGATCAAGGTCGGACTGCTTTGATTGTTTTGAAATGAGACGTAGCTTCATTATTGCTCTTCAGGGTCCCCTTTGGTCCATATTCCACAATGGCACTATGAAATTATCTTATATGGCAGTGGGGTGGGGTTAGGCCTTCTCCGTATGTGCTTGTTGAAATTTTTAGATCATATGTGCTTGTAGATATTTTCACATCAAGTCCAATACTATGTGACCTAAATGGTGGCTCTTGACACCCCCTTAAGCTTTGTTTGTAGCACAATATAGAATGAATTGTAACAAAATAAAACATATAGAATTGGGCATGCAAAGTTCAACTTCGTTAGCATATCCAGAATATTCCTTACTTCTTTCAAGGAAATGACAATTTGACATAAGAAGGCTTTGATTTAGAAGTAGAAAGCAAAACAGGGATCTTTGATGAAGTTTACGATGGATGACCAAATTACTGATATTTTCTTTATCCTTGAGTTGTCTGCTCAATTGCTTCAAATCCTTATACACTAGCTGTCACATTTTCATGATGAATAGACTTGAAATCGAGTTTCATTATTCAGAATAAGCACAGCTCAAATCACATCACATTACACATACACAATGCTCACAATATATATCGCAGACCTTACGGTGTGCATGCACATGTACGTTACTAACACAATAAGATCTCTCCATTAGTTAGAACAACAAATTGGGCGCCTATTTTGTGACTTTTTCAAATCCTGGATGATGGTCAATCTAGTGATGGGCAATCAGTTTCGTTAGAGCCTCGCTGGCAGTGTTCTGAGACCCAACGGGGAAGATATAAGGGTAGAGCTCATATCTGATAGAGCAAGTACTATTCAACACCCTGCACCCCTTTCTACCACTGCAGAAGTCCTGAAAATTCTGAATTGCAGTGTTCAAACACTCAGCACAAGACAGAGATGACAGGTCCTTAGTGCACTGAGCGATCCCATATATCGTGTCAAACGCTGATACGTCCTTCACCCCTGTGGCGAACCCTCCACTGGTGGGCTTGACAGCATCAGCATTGATCTTATCAAACAACTTTCCCAAGTCCTTACTGAAAGACTTGACTTCCGTCACGTTCTCCTGGTTCCCAATCAATAGCCCATTTGAGGTATCCACCTTGCCATAGAACTGCTCTTGGCTGTACCGAATGAAGCAGAAGTCATACCAAATCCGAGCATCAGCTTGGTTGGTGCAGGAGGATTGGATCTCTTGGGCCGCGTCATGGATGCAGCCTAAACAATTCCTCTGGTCCACATCTCCCCGGCATTGGGCCAGACCATAGACAAGGTTCTTCCCCTTGCCGTATGAGGACTCAACAAATGTAGCACCCTGCTCGAATTTGGGGATCAAGCCGGCCAACAAGTGGGCTATGTTGTTTGATACTGGACCCCCACCGACTATGCCTGAGTTTGGGTCGCAGTAGGATCCTTGTGCATCATAGGCCAAAGAATACGTGACTATGAAGGAGAATACATAGGCTACTACTACATGATGCAATAAAGCCATGGGGTTTTTTTTTTTCTTTTTTTTTTCTGGCCCCCTTTCTTTGTTCCTAAAGTGTTGTGATGTTTGCTGTAAACTTTGCATGTTTATATAGGGGATTTGGGGGTACTTATAGCTGATATTGTTTGACTATATTAAGATATGCCGTCATCCAATGAGAACGGTGCCCACTGATAAGCATAAAAATTTGTGAATAATGTTGGAGCTCTCCAAAGATCTTTCAAAAGCAATGGTCAAATGATCTAGATGAAGAGCAAACAAAAGAAGCAGACACCACTTGTCCACTGCGCGCTGTCCAGCACTGGGCAAGTTGTCTACAAGCCTGCCACAAGTGCAGGTAAAGCTGGTGTGAACTTGATTACGTGACATTTTGTGTTGAAAGAATGGTAAGAAGTACTGAGTGGCCCTTTGGGCCAGTATCTTAGGGCAACTTGATGGGTCACAATAGGCCCAAGGGGAAGGAGAAGATGCCAAACTACACAGGACAAGCTTGGCTCATCATCGATCCAACAATTTCCTGACGAAAAAATATAGTGCTTGTTGCTGAGAAAAAATTCTTTCGTAAATACAAGGGTCATCTTTTATGATGGAATGGTTGTAAATTCTTTCGTAAATACAAGGGTCAAACCCATCGTAAAAGGCCTTCAAAGACAGGTTCTTCCTTTGTAGCTGTGACTTTTGTAGTAGTTGCTTGTAAACTACAAGAGAAGCAAATTGGACTTACCAACAACAATTACGATTGATCGCAATCCCTTACGATAAAAGATAGAGGCGTTATAGCTTCTTTCCCATGGGTGGATAATAAGTTGTTATATTTTTAGCTTAAAGGATGATAAGTAAATTATTCCTCTGATGGAAGAGCTTGAAAGGTAAGTACTTGTTCCAGTTGTCTTGGTTTTCTGTTATGACTTTATCATACAATCAAGTTGTCTAGATGTCTAACCAGATTGTAGGAAATAAATACAGGACTAACCTGAATGCGGAAGTATACTGTTGGTGATAGTCCACAATAATAAGAATACCAGTTCTTCAGTAATAATAGGAATCCCAGCGGCTACTAGAGTCGCCTTATAACGTCCACGTCCTAAACCCGAATACCGACAAGGATGGTAGGGTAACCGTGAGGAGAGAGAGAGGAGTGTTCTATTCATCGCCCCTAAGGCTAACCCCCCTAAAACCCCTTTATATAGGTTAGGGGGTAGCTAGGGTTGTCGCCCTAGGCGACTTAAGTGGCCGTCGGGCCTAATCTAATTAGGCCCGTCCAACAGCTCCCACTCGGCCACTTAGGCCGTAAAACACGTATTCTCTACGTATCACAACTCCTTACGTTTCATACCAGGAATAGAACGTGCGACCAAAAATAACAAGTAGTGTTATATTAAGTTACCATCCAACTAACATAACACTTTCACGAAATACGATACCCCAAAAATATCCCAAGACATCACCAGTGGCATCTTCAGTCCCTTATGCCTGATATATCATACGATTATGTTCTCAACATAATCGCCCGGGCTGATATGGTGATGGTGGATAAATTTTCCTTAAACACTCATGAAATCTCATCTTAGCTTAATTGTTTTCCTAACGTGTTCTCGCTGAACCGTATACATCATGGCTCTTGAGAATCACATTAAAGTAGCATCATTAAGCTTTGACTTAATATCATAGCTTTAAGTCAAAGGGTCATCGTCCATAGGGTCACACAGTGACAAGTGAAAGGGAATTCAATTGTCACCCCCACATATGGGTCGTCTTACAAGCACACACAGTATGAGATGTGTGTCATGGCATAGCTCCCACTTAGCTGGGTTCGTCACTCTTTATGCCATGCGAATCGTCAGTCTAGATTTTCACTCAAAAATCTAACCTGAGCCACTAGATCAATATACTGAATGTTGGTCTTGACACTCAAGATTCGGCTTTTAAGGCTTCAATATGAAAACTTATTTCATACTCGACTCCCTTGAGTCTCATCTTAGTCTTACTAAGGCGACTACTTCTTCTTCATACACTTCTAGTATGAGTTATCGATATTGCACACCTAGTGCCAATATGATTACGTCTCATCCTGCTCGCTACTCAAGCGTTAGGGCGATTGCCTGTGTGACTAGGTCAATCAGAAGCCTGTGACATTTCAATATGCCTAACGTACGACAATGAGCATCACGCTCATAGAAGAAAACATGTCCATCATGTAACAGAACATGTCTAGATGCCAAACCTTATGAAATCCAAGACTCAACCAACGAGTTTTAGACACATCACTAGGAATGGGTTTAGTTAAGTGAACATAATCACCTTATTAGTCTATATATATATACCCAATGGCAATGCTTTTTGTCTCTATGGTGCAAGATACACAATCTACCTCCATAGCCGACATTGTTGTGCAGCTATGCTTCTTTGCTGCACCATGACATGGCTCTCCCACTCAGGGTGAAGACATGTCCTGAGGTTAACTTACACTTATCCGAGTTACTACCCCAATCAAAATTTGAGCATCCTCTCAATTTGAGGTTTGCTCCTTGATAGCAAAACACTGAGTTATCAATGCCACGAAGTTAGCAGTTGATTCTCCTGATGACTTGTCAATCAGGAAGCCTTGGGTTACTTTGATAACGACTTATCAAACTATCCGCAAAGCAATATCAGGTCATGTACATAACATGACTTTAATTAAGCTTACTATGATACTAGGGTTAAGGACATTTGTTCACTATCTCTATTTTTGTCATCTGTTTTAGAACATTGAGCAAGACTCAAGGCTGGACCCTTCTCAATTGGAGTATCTATGGGGTAGGAATTATAGACCCAAAAGTTGTTCCAAGCCACTTTGACGCATGCTTCTTGGGACAGTTTTTGGATTATTGCCACTCCTAGGACATACCTAGTTTCACCCGTGTCCCTTGTCTCAAAGACATGGGATAACTACCTTTTAGTAGCTTTGATCATCTCCAAGTTGTTCCCTAGTTAATAGTATGTTATCAACATAAGGAACGTAATCCCCACGTTGATCTTTCAACATACACAATGGTCACATGTGGACCTTTTAAGATGACACACATTGTCTTCTTATCCCTTTGATACAAAATCATTGGGTTGGTCCGTATAAATCTCTTTCTCATGGTCACCATTGGGAAAGACAACCTTTACGTCCATTCCGAACAACTCAAAGTCCGAATGGGCAACCAGGGCTAGGGATATCTGGGCCTGAACTTATTAATTGAACTATCCACCTGTTGTTTTATCTTGAAGACTTACATCGGGGTGGAGTTTCAATGAGTTCTTAAAACCTTGTCGGTGAGTCCATCTCATCCCTTATTGCATTCAATCACTCTTTGTAATTTGGTGAACCAACCGTCTCTTCACAGGAGGTAGATCCCTCAATTCCCAAGGGATGTGCATAGGAATATTTCCTCTTCGATTTGAAAATATCGTCGAGGAATTTATCCATGCTCAATTCTTGGGATCCTGGGACCTTCATTATTTGTCTGCCTATGTGGAAAATCCCTCCCCCTTTTCTCTAAGAGGTATGGGACCAAGGGTTTCTCCCCCTTTCTCTAAGAGGTATGGAACCCTGATTAGGGGAAGAAGATTACTCCCACTATCAATTGGAGGTTGGATCCTGAACGTGAGGACTAACTACATGTTCAGGAATGACTCTCCTCAACATTTGGAGATTGAGGACGGATCTCATTCTCCTTAACAGACAAACCTTCACCATTCCTATCAAATGAGGAAGGTGTGGTGTACCACCCTCGGTGCCTTAGTGAGAATTCAAATCCTCCCCCTCACCGAGAGGTGGTTGAAGGTCTTATTGTAACGTATACAAATTGAGGCCCTTTTAAATTTCACCAAATGCTAAGAAACTCATCCTTAAGAAAGTCAACATTGCGGGATTTTGTTTCACAAAGAAAATATTCATGATCTCAATTGGTTCGAAGAGTTTTAATATTTCGTCCCAATTGAATCCTACTACCGTTATAAAGTATACGAACACATCGAGTACTTAATAACGGTGAGGTAGTAGGTACACTTACCTATATCATGAATATATATGGCTCCATGATGTGCTTTCATATCATGAAGGTCTAAAGTGAACGAACGCTAAGGGATTCGATGCCCTTGAAACCTTACAAAAGGATTTTCTATTGCTTTACTAGCTAGACATAACTCACATTTTGCACCTTAAGCCTAGTGAGTTGGTCTTAAACGGCCATCTTTAGCTAGTTATCTCTATCTTAACCCTTATGATCAAAATGAGCACGTCTAAGACAGATTCAGAAATGAGACAAGGATGAAAAATGCTCTATTTCGTCCATTGAAAACACCTTTCAATGTGATATGGCCAAACAAATCGCCATGTCATGTGATGCCCAAGACATCTAGACGAAAATTAAAGAAAACTAAACTTAGGAACAGAAGACATAAGGAAGCATCGCACCCCAGGTGCATAACGAGTATTTGGGAAAAGACAACGTAGTCCCTTCAAGGGGCCTCGAATGATTCGTCTTTAATTCAAGGACACCTTTCATCGTTGTTATCTAAAACGACAATTTGTGAATCCACCAGGTAGTAGTGAAAATTCACAAAGATCAATTCAATCCCGAACTATGTACTTTATTTCTCCCATATTTACAATCCACTAAGGATCATAGTTAGCAACAAATGTTTGGGAGCGCACACATTATCCAGGAGGGATTGTGGAAGGAAGTATCTTAATCGACTTAGGACAATCCTAAGTATAAGATGTCTAATTTCCACAATCATAGTACTCACACGTGCTATATGCTTCTCTTTATTTCCTTATCCTTTTCCCCTTTTTGCAATACCAATCTTAGGTCCAGAATCTTTACGCGCACTCAACAGTGGGATGACTTTTAATTCCCCCGCTAGATCGACATTGATGCAATACGACAAAGTATGACATCTTGGTTGATCTATTTTCGAACCACTTTTGGTATGCTTTTAAGTTTTCTAGATACTGTTCACTAACAGTACCATCTTTGCCATCCTATGAGACGTAGAACCTAATAAGTGTCCTAACATTTCACGTTCATTTAGAAGAAACCGAATCTTCTAATATTATGTATCATAGTCAGCGCTATCAAGTTTTCTTATTGGTAAACAAATTACCAACCTTATTTTTAATTGCCATAGCTAAGGGTATATACTCTGTAAA
>JACYFF010031954.1:90867360-90878225 GCA_017589665.1 Selenicereus undatus
ATAAAAAATAAGAAATAAGAAATAAGAAATTAAAAAAATAAAAAATAGAAAATAGAAAATAAAAATTAAAAATTAAAAATCAAAAATAAAAAATAAAAAAATAAAAACATAAAAAAATTAAAGATTAAAAAATTAAAAAATAAGAAATAAAAAATAAGAAAGAAGAAAGAAGAAACTAAAAAAAAAATAGAAAACAGAAAAATAGAAAATAAAAAAAATAAAAAAGAAAAAATAAAAAATAAAAAAATAAAAAATAAAATCTAAAAAATAAAAATAAAAATAATAAAAATAATAAAAATAAAAATAAAAAGTAAAAAAAATAAAAAAAAATAAAAAATAAAAAATAAAAAAGTAAAAACAAAAAAAAATGAAAAATGAAAAATGAAAAATAAAAAAGTAAAAATTAAAAATTAAAAATCAAAAAAATAAAAAATAACAAACAAAAATTTCACAAAATTTGGATAACTTCATAAATTATCATACATTAATTACATTCTCATTATTTTAACCCATTTCAACCAACCACATAAAAAATATACCAACTTCATCCAAGTTCAACCAACATCAACCCACTTCAACCTACTTTAACCTATTTCAACCCACCTAAAAAAAAAATCAACTTCAACCTATCTCAACCCACCTCAACCAACTTCAACTCACTTCACCCTTTTGACCCACCCAATTTACCCACGAAAGAAACAGGCCCTTAGTCACAACTCAGTTGAAGGAGTTGAACAGTAGCAATACTGATATGAATCAAATATTAAAAGATTTCATCATCACAGCAAAAGAAGAAAAGGCTCAGAAGATGATGATGACGGATCGAAAGTCGAGGGCCTAGGAGGATAGAATAATGATGATGGACACCTCAACAATGACTCCTAAACAAGCAGTTTATTATGAGCAAAAAAGAGCAGAAATCATGTAAAGGAGATCAGGGCACTCATCATCAACTCAGTAATGTGTCTCCCCTCCCCCTTAATTACATAGATTGCAAGAACTATGTAGCTCATCTTATGATGTAAGAGCTTACTATGTCACTCTTATTTTCCATGTATTATCTCAGACATGAGTTTGAGTAATCATGTTCTGCTATGAATTTATGAAATAAGCATGCCTATTATTGTTTAATAAAATGATTACTCTTCTATACATTAACGTTTAATCATTCTTATGTTGCACAAACCATTTGTAATGGATACTTTTAATGTTGAAAAGCTACCCGTTGAGGAAGAGTCACCCTCATTATGTTCATCGAATGATGATGTCATGACACATGTCATGGGTGCTTAAGTCTAACATCAACAACGAGTGCAACAACAAATGACGTTCCTTATACAACTTAGGCAAGCAACAACAGAGTTAACGCCATTGGCATCTAGGCTTCTGATGAAGAAGAGATGTAGTAAGAGAGATAGAAAAACTGCCCATAACCGCTTATACAGAGACTACTTCACGGAAGATTCATTGTACAACGAGCATCATTTTCGACGTAGATTCAGATTGCGGAGACACTTATTTCTTTGCATTGTGGAAGCACTTGACAATTATTCAGAGTACTGTGAGATACAATGTGGCCGGAAAACGTGGATTATCGTCATTAACCAAGTGTACCGCAGCAATGCGAATGCTTGCCTATAGTGTAATGGCTGATTACGTTGATGAGTACTTAAAGATTGGTGCGAGCACCGCAATGGAATACATGAAAAAGTTCGCCTTAGGCGTCATTGAGGTATTTAGGGAGGAGTACTTGAGAAAACCGAATCAAGTTGATATTGATCGCTTCCTACAAGTTGCTGAAGCCGTGACATTTCCAATATGTTGGAAAGTATAGACTACATGCACTGGGAGTGGAAGAATTATCCAGCGGTTTAGAGGACATCATTTCAAAAGCAAACTTACAAGGTGCCAACAATCATCCTTGAAGCTGTTGCAGCATACGGTCTTTGGATATGGCATGCGTTCTTCGAGTTACCTAGAAGTCTCAATGACATAAACGTCCTTGACCACTTACCGATTTTCAAGAGCTGTATGAGAATCGAGCTCCTAAATGTGAGTATGTCGTCAATGAACATAAGTATAATATAGGATACTATCTTTATGATGGAATTTATCCGAAATGTGCGATATTTGTTAAGACTATCCCACTTCCCCAAGGGTCGAAGAAAAAAATCTTTGCAGAACGTCAAGAGTTAATTAGGAAGGATGTTGAGCGAGCCTTCGGTGTATTACGAGCTCGATTTGCCATTGCACGTGGCCCAGCTCGTCTGATGGATCAAAAAGAAATCGATATTATTATGTGATACCCCATAACATGATTGTCAAGGATGAGCAGGACAACTATGAGTTTGCATTTGACTATGACGTTGTTGAGGGAGCTATCTCAGAGCCGATTGTTAACCACGACACCATCCTTATTATGAGACATACTTTCAACGACCATGCAAAGTTTGTAACTTCGACATGCACGCATCTCTCTAAACGAACTTGATTGAGGAAATATCGAAGCGAAATTCGGGTTGGCGGCAGAGGGGATAGTTGATTAATCGTCATGTTGTAATTTTTTAAAAAATTGTTCAACTATTGTGCTTTTTTTTGGTCCAATGTTAACCAATGTCTCTTTTTTTATTTGTTTTCGAACTCTTGTAATTTCTATATTCAAGCATGTGTGAATTTTTTTATTTAAACTCTTATGTTGTTTTTTTTTTTTTTAAAAAAAATTATGACCCTCTTGTTAGATCTTAGAGTATCCTACCACAAGGAGGGGGGGTGAATTGTGGTGTCTGATTTTCGCGTTATATATGACAAACACCTCTGTGACTTGTTTGCAGAGGGTGTTTTCAGATGTAGCAAGAGCGAAAATTATCAAGATAGATGCGGAAATTAAAGCACACACAATTTTTCACGTGGAAAACACCTCTAGCCCAACTGAGGTGTGAAAAACCACGACCTACCTCGTGTAGGATTTAACCACTTCACTAAATCGGGCTTAACACGTTACAATTGTAACACACCTTGTTACAACCTTACAACCACGTAATCTCCTTCTCAAGGCAGATTACACCACGTTCAAATCTCACCAGATTGGACACGTCCAAAGTCCACACGACTAGGACACACTCACTCACTTTTGACTGATCTGAGATCAAGGTCAAAAACACCTTACTGGGGTGCTTCTCACTAAGCATATGTAAGGTACAAATGAAGATCCTATTATGCCAATATCTTGAAAACACACTTTTAACACAACTTGTCTCGGTTTTCTCTTTTCTCAAGAATAGCTCAAAGCACTTTTATTTTTCTAGAAAACCCCCTTTTTGAATCTCGTTTTGTGTTGTGTTCTCTCCTTTTTGTGTCTTCCTTTGTGTCAGTCTGTGTCCGTGTGTTTTCATCTCAAATGCTTCTCCCTTTTTATGCTCAAAAACTAACGGTAAAAACCAGGGAGAGAGGAGAGAAAATCAACTAAGTTTGGTAAATATGATTTTGTTTTTCAAATAAAAATCCCAATGGCTCTTCAAGAAAATCTTCCCAAAATTATAACATTCTAAGAAGATTATTTTTAGCCATAATAACCGTGGAAAATCTTGTGAAGGTATTTTGAAAAGCTTTCCAAGAGATGAGAGAGAGAGAAAGAGATAACATTTCGATTTAAAAGTTTTCCAAAAATAGGTTTTGCAATCTCACATAATATTTTCAAGAATTATCCTTTCCAAGAAAATAGCAATCTTGAGTTTAAGGAATTATTTTGGAGATCTTGGCCAACCGAAAATAAGTTTTCAAAGATAACCGGGTAAGGCCAGTTTAGGTCAGAAACACCCTAGGCACCCTGTTCACAGGGTTGTTCGCAACTGGTGTTCTAAAGCGTTTAGCACAAACACCGATTCAAGAGGTGCTTTATAAGGTGTTTTCAGTATTGGCATATTAACAAGAGTCTAAATAAATAAAATCTATGTACCCCAGACTTCTTGTTTTAAACTAGTCATCTTGTCCAAGATCTGTATAGATGCCGTGAACACCAAGGTCACCTTGTTTGCTGGGATTGTTCTTTGTCTTGCTAGAGTTCATGAATTGCTTCTCGTACGATCAACTCAATCATCTCATGGAGGTGGTGATCTTGAGAGTGAACCATTAGGTATGAGACCTGTTCTCAAGGCGTGTTCTCAACATTCAACAAACAGGTTAATGCGCATTGTTGAAAACATGTTCTCAGCACATTGTTGAAAACATGTTCTCAGGACTTGTTCTCAACAATCAACAAGTTAAAGCACATGTTGAAAACATCTTGTTTGGAGCAACATTGCTTTAGGTTTGTTATCATCAAAACATAATAATGGTTTCAACACCTCTAATTAGTTGTGTTGTCAAATTATTATGTGCAAATTATTTTTCCCAAAAGTAATAAAGGCAAATAACTAACCAAAATAAAAAAACCAAATCAATTAAATATGGTTACATATGGGGTCCATAAGTATTATTTTATTTGGTGAGTCAACATGGTGATCCTTCCCTTGGAGAGAGTGAGGATTGTGAGGCAAAAAATTGGAGAGAGGGTTGATGTAATAGTGGTAGGTCCTCATTGATTAGTCAAAAAAATTGGCTCAGCGTTGGGGGTGGTCTAAGAAATATCTAGCATGTTGCTTCTCTAATTTGACAAGTCCTTTGGTGCAAATATTTTATGTTAGTGACTTTGTTTTGTGGGCAACAGTTTCTTTATGAGTAGCAGTCATTTAGATATAAAATTACTTATAGTTACATCTCTTCAGCCGCAACGAAAGTGGGGTCCACATTGAGAATTGTTTTTGTTGTCATACTTTGTGTTACATTTTTATGTCAGAAGTAGGGCTGTCAAATAGGTTAGGTCGGGTCGAATTCGTGTTTGTATCGAATTTAAACGGGCTAAGAAATCCTCAGCCTGAACCTAACTTGTGTATTAAACGGGTTAAAAATCTTGACTTATACCCATTTATTTTTTAAACGGGCTAACCTGAAATGTACCCATTAACCCGTTTAATATAAATGGATGAGGTTCAAGTTATCAGGTTACCTGTTTACCTGCATCATATTTTGACCTAAATATGATCACCGAGCATTATAAATCATTTTTTTGATTTTAATATAGCATCATAAGGCAACCATTATCTATGACTCACAAGCATCACAATCACAAAACAAATATCAACTTTATTAAACCCCATATTTTCACAATTTCCCCCAAAAAGTAAATGGTAATTGAGTAAACTGATTAACTTATTTAATCTATTTAATTAAACGGGTTAAATATGTATTTTTTTTAGTATCAAAATTCTCAATCTGAACATAACACAAAACGTGTCGACCCATTTAATTAAACAGGTGAAAATCTTTGCACAAACTCACTTAATTTCATGTTCGGTTCGGATCGGTAATCATATCGGATTAACTTTTAACAGTCCTAATCCGAAAACATATGTACTTGCTTGTTTAATTTGGCAAAGTGCAAATTTTCATAATGAAATATCGAAGAGACCACATTTCCCACCTTTTTTTAGTTCCAAGCAGGTGACAACTAATCCAAGTCCAAGTTTTTATCACGTACTTACAAGTACAGCCTAACCCAATTTCTTCCAATCCAACTTCCAAGTTCCCACCTCCCTCCCCTCACACACAGCAAGTTCCACAAGTAGCAAGTACAACTCGATTGGCACCTCGCACGCTTCGTGTTGATGAGGTCCAGAGTTCGACGCTTTGGATGCTCAGGTTAGGAGACTTCTTGTGGGTATGCAACATGCCTTAGGGCCTAGTCGCCCTGGGCCGCTCCAGCTCTATTGGATTCCTTGGGATAGTGTCCAACATAATGAACCAACTTAACCCAAAAAATAAGAACAAAAAGAAAACCAATCTTGGTCAAACAACAACATGCTGTATCGTGCTAGGAAAGGAACTCAGAAAACATGATCAAATGCCATTGACAAGAGAAATGTCTGAAAATTTTGGGTGAAAATTCTGAATGAAAGTATAGTGAATTTGCTATTATATTAGCTTTTGAATGAATTCCATAACAAGGGGCATAGATTTGTCACTGAATAATTTAAGGTCCATAAAAGCACTTCATTTATTCTCAAACAGTCAAACAAATATGCCTTCAGATTTGCACTCACGTACTAGGACAGAGAGGTCTGCATATATACAATACCATGCATGATAGAGATTATGAAATTCAAAAGGACAAACCTTTGAGTTGGGCAAAGACAGATGAACACATTCAATCTAACAAACAGAGCACGGTTTTGCTAGCATGAATTGCATTCTTCTCTCCCATAGTTAGAATGAGATCTCCACCCTCTTAGTAGATTCTGACATTTTAAATGTGTTTTTATTATCTATCGTTCTATAGATGTTTATACGCAGGATGGTATGATCCATCATTCTATGTCAATCTTTTTCGATTTCTTTTTCATATTGGATGATCGATTGTGTCATATTATCAATTAATCAACTCTAAAGACTTGGGGTGGGGGTGGGGGTACATGTCAACATATTAATCATTAGTACATATCAACATATTAAATTTTTAGAAGAAAATTTTTTATATGCACTTTACATCTACATTTAATTGTGTCATATGTCTATTTACTATAGAAATCCCTGATTTACAACTCAAAATAAGGAAAAAAAAAAGAGAATTGGATGATCACTTTGATCACTAGACTCAGATGCCTCCTTCTCTTGAACCCACCCCAAAAAAAAGAAAAAAGAAAAGAAAAAGGAGTGATCAAGCATTTTCCTGAACATACCCAATGGCTTCAATGTAATTATTCCACAAATCAGAGACAATGTTAGTAGCCATCTCAGAGAAGCCTTGCACAATCTCAGGAACAACATCCTTAAGCAAACCTTCAAAGGAACTCTTTGTCTGGTCAACCAACTCTGCTAGAGCTGATTTCCCATTAACAATGGACTCAATGATCCCATCCTTAATCGCATCGATAATGGCTGAGATTGAGATACTAATCACCTCCATAATCATCCCGAGCACGTACTCCAAGGCTGACCGGAGGGCGCCCGCCGCCTGCTCTAGGATGCCCTTGGTGGCCTCCCCTGGCACCTTCAGTGCATGGATCAAGAGGACTATCAAATAAGCGGTCGTCGAGAAGATTAGCCTTGTGATTATGTTGCTAATCATGCTTATCACGTAGAAAATTAGCTTAAAAAGGATGGCTACCATGTTTGATTAGATTTTGAAGGGAGAAAATTGATTCAGAGAAGGGAAGAGGGGAAATTAAAGGGAAGAAAGTTTTAAATGGAAGACAGAGGCATTGGTTATGTACTTATGTTTGCGCATAATGTTATGTTGCTTGCTTTGTTTAAAATAAAAAAATGTGAAAGGGCTATATGCAAGAAAGCCACAAATAAATAAATAAATAAATAAATAAATAAAAGAAAGCTCCAAAATTGATAATAATAAAGTATAGGTACTTTCTGAAGGGGGTTTGGACCTATTGAAATAATGGTATGTTGGATCTGCTGGCAAGGGTTTGGTAAAAGTAAATGTTGTTTTCACGTATATATATTTTTTCGTAAGTGGGTTACTAACAAAGAAGCTTCTAGATTTCAATTGGGTAATTTTTAGAAAATTAAAAAATACGATTACTTAAGTAGCATTTTCTGAGATTTTTATGCATGAAGAATTTCATCAGAGTGTTAAAATTGAGTGAAGTTTCTTTCAAAAAAAAATAAAAATGAATGAAGTTTGTACAAATTAGATTCATAATAAACTCTATTTTCTACCAAGATTAGTGGCTTCTTTTTTTTAATGACAACTGTGAAAGATTTAAAATACATCAGTACATAACTAATTAAAATTTTCAGTAATTATGTGAATGTTAGTTCAATTAAAAAGCATTTATGAATTGTTATCATGGTCTTCGCTTCAAGTTTTACTCCCACCTACATTAACTTGATTTTATACATCCATTTGGATGAAAAAAAAAAGAAAAATCCATACTTATTACTCATTATTGATTGACTGAGTACTGAACTCATGTGTAAACTTAAATTTCGCTATTATTGCCATAATGTGAGGGTCTTCTTACTCGATGATTTACCAATATTAGAGCAATTTCCTTTTCGTTAAATCGTAGGCATGATCTATTCAACTTTTTATATATATATATTTTATAGTAAAATCCTCTACTCCCTTAAAAATGTCTATGAAATGAAATCAATCTAACTGTTTGCAAGTATAAGATTATTACTCCATATCTTAATTCCCTCCATAAAGTATTAGTGAAGTATTGGATCAAAGCAGTGGGGGCTCACATTGGCATTGGTAGAACACGCAAGCAAACACGCCAGCTCTTCATTGTCTTGCCGTGGAAGTTCTGATTTTGGTTGTTGAATTTGACAGCGACTTCAACTTTCCTGTTTCCTCTACCATTGTAGGAAGCACAAACAAGCACGTTTTTTCTTTTTCTTTTTTTTAAGGAACAGAAACATGTATATTACTTTTTTCCCCCCCCCAGTAAGAGAAAGGGAAGAATTCATTAATCAATAAGTCATACAGTATTTACAAGACGCATTCGACGTAAAACAAATACAAGTTCTAATGTAGAAACACAATCTGCATTTCGAGAAAATTACTTTAACATACATTGATCACTTGTCTTCCTGCAATTGTTATTTCATAGTACAATCTAGAAAAGAGATCCACAGATTTGTGGTAATGTTTTCGTGAAAATAGATTTGTTGATCTAGTGTAATTTCCTTGGGTGAAATAGTGCTTGAACATAGGAAATTGCATTTGAAGCGCCGAACTTGATTGAAGAACCGCTTTACAATATGACAATACTTCATCCCTTCAAATTCAAGTAAAACAACTATGCAAAGACAAACCAAAATACAAATAAATTGAAATTGTCATAGCTGGAGAGACTAAAACTCTCACAATTGGAGAGAATTAAAACTAAACAGATAAAAATAATAAAATAAGAAAAACTACAGCAAATAGGAGTATGGGTTAGCAGGTCCAAGTATCTGGTTGAATTTTTAGGAATCAGAAACATTGGAACCAGATCCTACAATTTTGAACCAATCCCCGGCCCGGTTGGAACCGGGCCCTAGAATTTGGACCCAATACCAGACCCGTCTGGTTTTGAGTACCCAGTTCTTGAGTAATATTTTTTTATTTTTTTCTCATTTTTCCCTAAAAAATACAGAGACAAAAGGATCGAAGGAAGTTGAGAACTCACATCATAAACTAAATTTATATAAACTAAATTATAAAGCTAAATCAAATATGAAATAAGCAGTAAAGAAGATTCACATATTTTAAAATAAATTCAGAGAATTGGATAATTTTAATCAGAAACCCACAAATTAAAATTACAAAACAAATGAGAAACCTAAAATTATTTTAATTCAATTCAAATAGAGAGAGAAAGACAGGAGAACTGTCAAAATACTATAAAAACAAATATATATTAAGCAACATAGCTCATGCGGAGAAGTACCAAAACTTGAAGGAAGAAATTTATGACAATCAAGATACATAAAAAGTAAATCGGGGATAAATTGAAAGCAAACAAGACAAAGGATTAAACTAGGGTAGTTGAGAGTAGGATTCAGTACAAAAGATATATCACTTGAGGATGAATGATTTACTTTTTATATTTTTTCCATCAAAATTCTTTAAATTATGACAGGGTACTGGATACTAGGTTCGGATTCAAAATTTTACGACCCGGTACTAGATCGGTTATAAATGGTTCCAAAATTTTGGAACTGATTCCAGAAGCGGTTTAACCGGGTCTGGATCCATACCCTCTGAACTCAAACCGATTCTAAAATTAGAATCGGATACCAATTTTTTTGCTCATCCCTAGATAGGAGGGCTAGGATGGTCGAAAGCCGACCCTCAAAGTACCAAATCCGCGGAGAAAGGCAATAGAAGAATGTACACTAGGCGGTTACTGATGTTACTGTTTTTTTTTTTTCGATAATTAGTGCTAGAGGCAGTTCAAAACAACGTAATAAAGATGAAATAAGAACAGTAACTGAAACAATCAGAGAAATAAAACAAAACCCCACAACCCAACACCCTTATGAAAATAACATAGGAATAGAACTGAAGTTTCTTGCCAACTCCTCCGGGGTGTATGCCAGCTCTTCTTTCCATGATTTGGCCCATAAGGATACCCTCCATCGGATACTTAGGCACAAAGCAGTACCATCCAGCTCTTTGTTTTGGAAAACCATCTCATTTCTCTTCATCCAGAGGCTCCAGGCTGTTGCATATAAGGTTGTAATCTACAACTTACGTCGAATCTGATTCTTGATCCTTGTAGCTATCCACATCGCATAAAAATTCCTGAAGCTTTCCGGTGTGTGGATTATCTGACCCAGGTCACAAGCTAAACTGCTCCAAATTTGCCAGCTATAGGGCAGAGGACTAGTAGATGGCTTAATTCCTCAGGGCCAGAAGAAATATTATCCAGTTTTTCCATCTCCTCTTGGAAGCTTGTAATCCTCAATTCAATATGCCCGAACACCTCTCTGTTCCACTTTTGTAGTGGTTTCTTCAGCCTTTGCAGCTTCTTCTCTAAAGGTTCATCAATGAGTAGTACCCATTCTCTCTTGAATGTACTCAGAAAACTTGGCTCCTCTAGCCAGCAGTCAAGGGTTCTGAATGGAGAAGGACCCCATCGAATCTGAGTTGTTCCTATCTATCGATTCTGCTTGCTGCATTCCGTCTCAGCCATGTGAAGTTCTGTCCAATCTCTAGGTCAACCAACTGAAGGTCCTGTATAAGTTCCTGAAATTCTCTCATGCTTCTTGTTACTTCGGAGGCCCCTCTTCTTTCCCTTGGGTGAAGTATCTCATTGAAGTCC
>JACYFF010031954.1:90906520-90917367 GCA_017589665.1 Selenicereus undatus
TGTGTATTTCCTTTTGCTCAACACCTCAAGCAAAGAGATGCAAACCATCTTTCTTTCTTCCTTTTTTTTTTTTGGTTGTTGGCACAGTAGCAGTGACCCATGTCATTAAATAGCAAACATCTTTGAGGAGAGAGAGAGAGAGAGAATCCATTTCATCAGACTCATCTTTAAGGAGGGAACTTAAGGATGATCTTTGTTTGTGCATAGGGTATATATTATCCTGCATATGCCCCAATTTGCTCACCTCATGCGCAGGAGAAATTGTCGATTACAGCTAGCCATGCCATGAAAGAGAATCTGAGCATTTAAACATGGTTCAATCTACTTCATTTCAGCTTAGGCCATATTATCCCCTGCCCTGTGAGGCACTTTACATAGAATATTGAATCCAGGCTTGCCTTTCATGCTGTAGTACCCTATTTTAGTACTCTTCTTTTGTGACAGTGAACATAGACATGTTTTTAATATGTCTATTTCTGTATTAGAATTCACACATTTCACATGCGTTGCCCTTGCTAGTAGTGAGGGGCGCATATAATTGTTTTGTTTTTACTATGTTCGCTGCATTCTTCATTTTAGTTTTTTCCTTCTGCCATTTACTCATTCTTTTCTACTTTGCTGTTTTCAAGACTTTATTTTCTTATCCCATGCTAATTTCCCTACTTAAACACATTTACTTTACTGTTAATAAGGAATAAGGACATAAGTGTGAAGCGGATATTACCTTGCTACTGACATTTGCTTCACTCTTAATAAATATCCCTTATCTCGAGGTTTGAATATTACAAAGGTTGTGGTACTTGAAACACTTTAATCATTGCTTCTTCTTCTTCTGTGTGCCCAGGTGCCAGTGGACATTGACCTGGATGCTCCCAAACCATTTGATATCCCTGAACAAGTGAAACTCAAAGCAGAGGAACTGAGGTCGTTTTTTTATGTTCTTATGCTGACCTTCAATGGGCAATGAAGTTCGATCAAACAGAACTAGTTATTGTGTTTGGAGATATCATCATTGTTCTTGACCGAAATGCTTAATTATCCATCATTTCTTTCGGTTTATTTTTTTGCTCAATTTAAGAAATGGTGCACGCCAATTGTGGAAAGACAAAGAGAAGGAATTAGAAAGAGAAAGGGGAAAGGTACAAAACTGATTTAAATGGTTCTATTCAGAACTTTACCCTGTTCAACTCTTTTATTTGTTGCCTGATATCTGCTTTTTCCATTTTAAAACAGATTATTATGTTCATCTTCCCTTGTTCCTCTTCTATTTATTGGAGGGACGGTGCATTGAAATTAATGAATGATTACGTCTCTATGATATACTTGTTTGTGGATGATGGATTAAACTGCTGCATTGTGTTCAATTGAATTTGCTATGTTGAGTCTAAGTTGCTCTAATTATGACTTAATTGTTTCTGCCATGGTAATTGTGGCAATTACAGAGTGCATAGCCATGATGCTGCTCTTTGCATGTATGCTGTTGCTTTTCCAATTGCTCATTTGTAGCTATAAGATTTTTGGTCTGCTTTCCCTTCTTTCCTATTATGAAAGATTGTTATGGATTTAGAAGTTCAACAATTGAATTTCATACATCTTTTTGGAATATGTTAAAGAAAAGAATAGATTGAAAAGAAACAAAAGAAATCAAAACAAGGTTTCTGGACCTTTTGTAATGGCACAAATTGTTTTGGACTACAAGCACCTACACATGTTACAGTGGCAAATCCAGAAATTTGGTGCAATGGTGTTCCACTTTTGAGTTCTCTACAATGTAATGGTGCCAAATAATTTTTGTGCATATTCTTTTTAAATTTTTTTTAAAAGAAAAATCAATTGAATTTTAGACAGTATTTCCGACTATTGGTGTCTGAGGACACCATTCCCTATGAAGTACATCCGCCCCTGTACTACTACAATTTCCTGAGAACTGGGGCATTGCACAATGCCAGTTGCTAGGTCTGAGGCTTTTACAAACTAGTTTTACAGAGAAACCACTTTATAGTTCTGTTTGGTCCATTAGTCCATATAATCTCTAGTGGATAATGTTGGATTCCAGTGGATAATGTTGAGCCTTTTTATTATTTACCTAATTCCTTTATTTTTTGGACTTTACTGAAATGTGTTTCTTTTTCCTGTGTGGCTATCTTAATATATTTAGGCACTGCTAACTCATTGCCGCTTACAGCAGCAGAACATGCATGAGGAACTCATGTATAACATGCTTTCACGCAAAGTAGTTTGATGAATACCTGGATGCTGATGATAACTTGTGATGACTTATGCCAGTAACATGTATTATAGGGTTCATGCTTACGTTTTACTCTTCATTATACAGTCTTCAGCTTTCGTCAGCACCAAGTTCCTATGTTCAGCGGAGTATTTAAAAGGATATAATTGAAACTTGCTCTAAGATTTTAGTTTCTGTCATGAGGTTGGTTATTATTTTGTTTTCATTTGTGCATGTTCAAGCCTGGATTGGTGAAGATATTCACCTGAGAATGGACTATGCATGCAATTATTGCTTGCTTATCCTGAATACTTTTTCTAGCCTAGATTTATGTTGCATTTGATTTTGATCTGTAAAGCCGTGCAAGATGTATGAGAAAATGTTTCAAATTCCAAGGGCTGGAAAGCAGGAAAACTTCAAGGGAAACTGTAGGAGGGTAAAACCTACAGATTTTGCATTATAACTTACTTTTTCAAGCATGCCAGTGAGGCCTTCAAGAATAAGAGGATATCATTGGACATCTAATGTGCTAGTGCTTCTTGAGAGGATTTCTAAAAGGCACTTTGATTTCTTTCTTATTCTCTGTTACATACAAATTCAAATGTTCAAATGCTGCAGGAGAGGATCCGAGCTGGCAAAGAACTTCAGGAGGCAAAGCGAATAGCTGAAGAAAATGCTCGAAAAAGGTGCCTTTCTGGTTTGCTGGTTTGAAAGATGCCTAGTACTATGATTATTTTCAGGCACTTACACTCTTGTACGCTCTGTTTCACAGAATGGTAGCTTTAAGACATGCAGAGAAGGAGCAAGAGAGAAGAGCGAGGGAAAAAATCCGTCAAAAATTGCAGGCAGACAAGGTCTTTGTCTTATTCTTGCAAGCTTTCATACGACTCTAACAATAACCATCAAAATTCATTGTTATTAGTATTAGGTCAAACAAATGCAATCTTGCTGACTTTGATAGCATCATTTAGGTTTTGCCTCAATCAGATGGACCTTAAGACGTTAGACAGTTTTGTTAGAAAATTGAATTAAAAGCAAAAGCAGCCCCCATGGAATGATGGATGAATCCTATGTAACATTTGTTTGACTTGAGGTCATAGGTTCCTTGGACTACATGTAGAATACACATGTCTCGCTTAGCCAACGATTATTAGGGGTGAAAGACTACAAACTAGCATGTGGGCTTACAAAATAAATCTGTATGCCTAATATTTATCCTCTAAAGAGTGCTAAAGAAGCTCTTACGATGTAACCATGACACGGAGCAATTTTATTAAGAAGTTGATCCTACAATTTTAACCCTGCTCAATCAATGTGTTAAAAGTTCTTATTGCTTTGATTTTACACGTAGTGTAACAACAGGGTCATAGCTAAAGTCTGCAACCTGAGGTGTACACTCTGCCAATTTACTACTCCTCTCTCACTTCCTGGGAAGAGTTTCTTTAACTTGCAGTCATGAATGTCATCATGTGACTAATGTGGATAGTTACACGGGGAATAATTAGTGATACCACCATTTGGCTATCCCCTTTGGGCATCCTCGTAAAGGAGAACTTGCTGCCCATTTTCAGGGTGGTTGGAGGAAGGACATCTTCCTTCCAGAAAATTCTCTTCTTTTGAAAACATTCCTAGTCAAAAGTATTTTATTTAGGACAAATATTGTACATCACTTCCTCCATGTTATAGAGGAAGGAAAATGGCACTTCAAATTTTAAAACAGAATTTCAAAGATGCATGTAACCAAAGATATCCTTGGTTTATAGTTGAGTGTCAGAACTGGGATTGGTGGATAAATTGGAAAAAAGTCAGGTGAGGGTATTTTTGAGAATCTGAGGAAAAGCGACATTGTTCTGTGTAGGCTCACTTCTTTACCAGCAAAAGATCAAAGCATCTATAGTACTGATATTCTTTTCAAGGTGAAGGGAGTTTGCTCCATTGGGTCATGGTGGATTGACAGTCATTGGGTCCCAGAGGAAAAGTGTCATTTGCATTGCAGGGCCTTTTCCAGGAAGAACATTTTCTCCCAATGGCTGCCAACATGTTTTCTTTTCCATTCATGTAAACCTACAAACAGGATAGAAAAGAACTTCTACCACTATCACTTAATTGTTTGATTCCATCTACTCTGGGAGTGAAACGTAAATATTTGTCTTTGTTGTTTGTGCATGAACAAGACATAACTCTTTTCCTCAAATTTTATTCTTTTCATAATCTGATCTCTTTAGTCACACTATTTGGCGATTATTGTGTTAATTTGTCATCTATCAACAAGATTCGCAGGCAGAAAGGTCAAAGCTTGGAATAGTATCTACGGTCTCATCATCCACACCACCTACACCTCAAACTACACTTGAAAGAACGGTATTTATTTGCCTTCCTGTTGTATCATTCCTTTTTTTTTTGGCAAGAGGGGGGGGGGGGGCGCGGGGGGGGCGTGGACGTAGGAACATACAATTCTTGTAGGCTTTGGGTGTCTTCAATAAAATCCCCCCACATATTGCGTTCTCTATATATGTTCTATAGACGTACTACTTTATGTTTAGCTTTTGTTGTTTTATGATTGTAGATCTCAGCAAATGTTACATCCCCTAAAAAGGCAGAGCTCTTGAGTAATTGCTTACGAAGTATGAGACGCACTCACAAGGTCAGTGGCTTTCACCTATTATTAATATAATAATAGAAATGATTTTCTTATTATTCTTTTTTCTGCTGACTATTGTACTTATAAAGGAGAAAATGGATAATATTCATAGAGGAATAAACTTGAAATGGCATATTGCATGTTGAACTCGCCTCATAATTCCTAGCATTTTTTCAAAATTGGCTCTGGTTATCTTTGGCAGACAGGTGCCGAACGGCACTATGATCTGGATTTTGCTGATCTTGGTTTGCTTTAGAATCCCCCTCCCCCGGCGAAAAAGAAATCCTGGCTCAATCGCTGGATGTAGACTGTTTATGTAAAAAGTTGAAACTAGTGAGTACTGATCAGCGGTCGTACTCCAGTGTTCCCTGTAATATTTTTTTTTTATAAATTATGGTCACAGAAATATCAAGTGATGCTTTCTTTTAAAATGGTCTCAGGATGATGATGCCAGAGTAAAAAGAGCTTTCCAAACTCTCACGATATATGTCCGAAATGTTGTGAAGAATCTAGATGTTGAGAAATTCAGGAAGATACGTCTGACAAACCCTGTTTTTCAGGTCAGTGGTTGATAACTACAAGTGTGAAAATGTTTCTGTAGCCTTATTAGAAAGATGTAACGACTCTAGAGCTTTAGATGTTTTGCTAACCACACATGGCCTACTTCTGTTAGGGCAACACGTGGAATTCTTATTTCTTATTTCTATCCAGAAGCCAACCCTAACACGATCTCTAGGATGTACACAATGATGGAAATGATGCGCAAATGAACACCCCTAAAAAACCTCGAGAAAAGGGTTCCTAAAAGAATTAGCCTCCACTTATCTGAAGCCCTACAAACTACAACTATAGAAATTTTACTTCCATCTGCGGCTTATGCTGTCAAACCTTAAAAGTTGCTCGAAAAGTAGAAGATTTAGGCGAAGCACACTATGATTATTGTTAGAAATTTCATATTGCTTTTGGTTCGTCCGTTGCTTTGCATTTCAATCAGCATTTTATTTCTCAACAGGAACGAGTAGGTAGCCTGACAGGAGGCATCAGATTTCTTGAGCTTTGCGGGTTTGAGAGGACTAATGGGGGGCAGTTCTTGTATCTTCCTCGTGAAAAAGTTGACCTCCAGATACTGAATTCAGCCATGTCTGCATTGAACTTTGCTATCACCAATCCATACTTTGGATTACTCTCTGTTGAGCAGGCTTGAAGTACATAACCAAGAATGATGAAGATAGACAACAAGTTGTTTCGAAAGAGCTTGAATTCACTGTCCCATTGTACATGCATATGTGTCCCAATATGCCTTAAAGTGTATTTAGAACTTCAAGAGTATCAGTACTATATCATTGAAGTTTTTATGTGTACCTTGCAGGTTCTACTACACATACTCTCATCTCAGTGTCTCAATTTAGTGATCTTAAAGACTCAATACATTATTTTGCTTGTGTTATCATTGTTCAACATCTTCATGGTTGCTAATGGTGAATTCAAACAAGTTTGATAAAGATGTCGGAATAGGTGTTACAAGGTAGTGGGCCTTCAATTGTGGGGCGACCAGCCCGTTTTTTTTATAGAACAAATAGGTGTTACATTTGGGGGGGAGAAGTGGGGGAAAGTCAAAAGATGGTGAAATTCTCGTAATGTCCTTGTTCATTTTCCAAGTTTGCCCCTCATGGAATTGAACACAATGGGGAATCAGTTATTGGTGGAAGTTAAGGGGGAGGACGGTGAAGTGAGGAATCGAGAGGGAGGAGTGCGAAGGAGTAACTGACAGAGAAGAACGCTGGCGACATTTTCGGGGAGAAATTGAAAGGGGCGAAGAGGGGTGGTTGTCGCCGGCGTGCTGCGTGAGGACTGTGGAGGAGGATTACCTGGTGAGCAGTGGAGGAGAAAGCTATGGCAGTGAGGAATCTGCAGAATGCAAGGAATACACAACCGGGAGGCTCAGGGGAAGGTAAGTATTGTACGTCCTGTAGATTTAGTTTTGTGAATCAATTTTATGCATTTGTGGGTGTGGGTAGTTTGGGCCATGGTTAAATGAACTTATGATTGAGCAATGGGTGGGAAACGAAGGATGGAATGGAGTTATGGCAGTGGATGGAGGGTTTCATATGAACTGAGGAGGGTGTGTTGGGGTGGTGATGGGAAGAGGGAGAGCCAAGACTGATTTGTTTACCATGGAGTCCCTAGATGGGTACCCTGGTGGAAGATGTTTGTGTAGTGGGTAAACTGAAGTGAAGTACATAAGCTTCAGAATTGAAAGTGACCCTGTGCGAGCAGTGGGGGGAAGCAGTGTCCCTAGAATATAGTTGTCAACATTGAATTGGAATGTCAAGTGGGGTGGTGAAGTGGGGTAGGGTAGATGTGCAGTAATTTGCTTTTGACATATGTTGACCACATTGTCACATGAGGTGAACCGTGCGAATGATGTTCTTTGAACATCATGTTTGAAATTTCCCAACAACTATGTTGGGTGTTGCTGTGGGAGTCAATGTTGGCGTGTAGATTGGGTTTGTCAGGTGGGGTGGGTACAATGGGAGGATGTTGGTAATTGCAGTGTGTACACCGCTGCTTGAGTGTAGGTGCACCCAGGTGTACCTTATATGGTAGCGTGGTGAACTGAGGCATGCGTTGTGGGTGTGAATGAAATGTGTGCAGAAATTAGTAGGGGATGTTACATGTGGTGTTGTGACGTGGGTAGGGTAAGGGGGAATGTTGGTAAATGCAATGGGTATACCAAGGTTGACTTGTAGGTATACCCAGGTGAACCCTTGTATGCTATTGTTGTTGAATGACGGGGTTCGTGATGTTGTCTAATATGCAGGTATACAGCATGGAGTTGCGTGCAGACTAAGGCGACACATGTTAGCAGCTCAAGGTCCGATAGTGATGATGACATTAGTGAGTATGAGGCGAAGGAGGAGGGGAAGGACAATGCCGAAAGTAGCTCGTCAGTGATGGGGGAGGATGAGCTGATGGCCAGCAGTGGGGGGTGCGCCATGCCGGAGCTCCATTCGAAGAAGCGACATGACAAGGGCTGCGTACATGACTTTAGTGTGTCGAAGAAGCCGACAAGGAAAGTGAGTAGAAAGAGCAGGTAGTGACGTGCAGCATGCGGAGGCCGGTGGGGAGACTGTGGTTGATGTGGTGTTAAGGCATCGGTGCCCGTTAGAAGCAGTGTGTAGTTTGAATGCTGAGTTAGAGGAGGCACAAAAGTCGGCTGTGGAAGGAACTGTGTGGAGGCCCGTGTCGAAGTACAGGCCCTTTGGAATGGACAAGCACCTAGTGTGGGCCCTGGTGGAAGGCTGGAATGCAGAGACGAATGCATTCAAGGTTGGAAGTAGGGTGTTACCGTTCAGTGTGTATGACGTGGCACTGCTGACGGGGCTGCCAGCAATCGCAAAACAGCTGACATTTGATCGAGGCATAATGCATCTGAGGTGGAGGAAGTTATAAAGGCAGCCATGGAGGACCATCTGGCCATAGAGAGGAACAGGCGAAGCAGTGCTCGATTAGATGTGAGGTTGTATAGGAACTATGTGGCAGTTATGGTGGAGTTGTGCAAGCAAAACAACACCCCTGAGAGCTTGGGGTTGTTTAGGAAGTTGTACTCATTGCTAGTGATGAGTGGGCTACTATTCTCGCGCACTGCTGGTGGTGTGGTGTGGGAGTTGATTGGGATGACTGAGGACATGGAAGCATGGGAGAGTACAACTGGTCGGCGGCCATTTGGAGCTTCCTAGTGGAAGCAATAGAGGAGACGAAGCAGAAGTTGCGTTTAAAGAAGAACTTGCAGATGGCTGGCTTTGTGATGATACTTCATGTACTTGACTATATTATGTGAATGTTTTGTTGCGTTGTTATGGGAGAGTGATGTAAGCAGTGTAACGTCTGCTTTTATGTGTGTCAAACAGGTGTGGTTCTATGAGCATGCAAATTTGTATGCTCATGCAGATGAGAAATGCGTGCCACGAATTGCAAGTTGGGTGAACCTATACATTGGTCGCAACTACGATGTGACGATGCTGATTTCATCCGTGAAGGATAACCAGGTGAACTGCATCGTATCCTCATTTGTGGTGACTAATGTGTTGCACTTAGTGCTTATAGTAATGGTGGTGTTTGATTGTGCAGATGGTCCCCTCCCTGGAAGTTCGAGATGTGGAGAGAGGAGAGCCGACAATACAAGCTTTTTGTGGCAGTGACGAATTTCAAGCATACATGGATGATACACAGGTATGGACTACATGTTTGTGTATCCCGGTGTTGGCGTTTCAAATGTTGGAGGCACAAATCCGCTATTGTGGCGGACAAAGTCGAATGCAGGTGCATGTGTCAGTGCAGTGTTAATGTGGAGGGGGGAGAAGGGCTTGGGTTATGTCGTCCTGGTGATGAAGTACGAATGCATGTGAGTGGTGTGTCATGCAGTGTCGACTATTTGCATCTGGTGAGGTATCATCGGAGTTCAGGAGAGCATATTTATGTGATCTGTACATGTACGGGAGGTGGGTAGGTCATAAGAACATTGGTTGCAGTTGATAGTTAGAGTTACGTTTCATGAATTGAGTCACGTCAGCTTTAAGAAGGGCTAGGTGAACCATGCACTGATTGCGTAAGGTCGATATTGGAGGGCATCCTGAGCTTGGAGGAGTGGCTTCGACGGGCAAGAGAGGCACTGTACCTGGAAAAAGAGGCCCATGCTACCACGAAGAAGAAACCGGAGTACATGACAGCATTACTTATGGCTAGGGGAGAAGCTGCTGAAGCGGAGAAGGGTTTGCTATTGTCACTTACCCGGGAAGGTAGCGGGGATGGCCCTGACACAAGTGGCACATCAGTTGAGTGTGGTGACCGGAGCGACGTTGGATGCGTTCCGGGGGAGGGTTTTATAGGAGAGCATGTGGGGAGTAATGTTCACAATGGACAAGAAGGTATGGAGGGATCATGCAACTCCATGAAACAAGGAGGAGAGGGAAGTACGTCCACCATTGCAAACAGGATACGGAGACGTCCGCGCTGGCATAATTCATTTGTCATGCAGACATCTTCGTACGTAAACCCAGAAGTAGCTGTGGGAGTAGGGAAGCGCAAAGGTGGCATTGTACACTGTTACCAGAAACGTTCGAAAAAGGTTCGCACACATGCAAGCGAGGAACCAAAAGCACAACAATTCATGCCTTGCAATTCGGAGAACGAGACCACTTCTCGAGGTACAGAGGCAGTGGTCCCCATGGGTGCGGAAGCGAAAGATCTGGAACCCTTGTTGTTGCATGCGTGAACTGAGGTTATGGTTGCTTGTAACTGCATGGGTATGTCGTAGGTTTACGATGTGCGTGCAAACCTAGTAGGGTGGGTGTGTGTTTGTGTGACACGGTGTGTATGTGTGTCTGTCTTTGTTAGGGTGTGAGGTTTGACAGTTATGTGTGCATATATGTATCCCTCCCCTGCATATCTGTCCCTCTTACACTCTTCATGTGTACCCAAGTGTGCAACTATATGTATTTATGTACACCTATTCACTTCTGTTGGTTTACAACGGTATGTGGTTTTCTCGTCCATGGTATACCAACAGTTGCTCATGGTTGGTAACCCATACATGTCATTATGGTGATGTGCCTGCAGGACGGAGGGCGGGAGCAGATACTGGATGTCAGGGGCGAGACCGATACCACCGAGGAAGCACGCTATGATAGCCGCACAACTCTGGCTACCCAGGTCGGCAAGGCACCCCATACCAAGGTATGGCTTAACCATCTCCTCACACATATGTACACATAGATATACGTCCATGCTTGTACATGTGTATGTAGATGTATATATACGTGCACACACAGACATAGACACACACACACACACACACACATATATATATGCGTATATGAATAAATCTATATATGTATGTATATATATGTAGAAATCTCTCTCTCTCTCTCTCTCTCTCTCTCTCTCTCTCTCTCTCTCTCTCTCTCTCTCTCTCTATAT
>JACYFF010031954.1:90918822-90941008 GCA_017589665.1 Selenicereus undatus
TATATATATATATATATATATATATATATATATATATCAAAAAGGAGAACATGGACATAGTAGAGGCATGTTTGTTGCAACTTAAGTACGTAGACAACAATATATTCGTAGTTGTATATACAAACTTGTAGGTGATGTACAAACGCGAAAATAGACACGAACCACACCAGAGCAAAAAGCGATTCCTGCAAATGGTCATGTCTGCGAACATTATCTTCCCTATTGGTCATCCCCATGTCCGTCTCCTACGGAGGGCGAACACGACCGAAATGAGGGCTTCCTAGCATAACAATCACGTTACACTGGACAAGTGCGACGAAGACGATGTTGCTCTCGTACATTACAATGCAGACAACAGCATCTTCTATACGCACATGTCGGTGCCCCTATGTACCTATACGAAAATCTACAATGTAGCCAAAACACAAAAACAAAAGAGTACATCACGACATAATAAATCCTGCCCATGGAGAGGAGACAAAGGAACCAAAAAAAAAACCCTTCTGGGGATCCGCCCCCGAATCAGGCCACCATACGGAGCAATAGGGACAACAACATCATCACGGATGTTGTAATTGTCAACATCCAGGTGGTTGTAGACCGCTTCACAGCGCGTAGGTCATGAGTCAACTGCATGTGTGACTCCTCTAACGACCTAAGTTGCAGGCCAGTCTCCAACACCCTTGCCTTTAGCTTGTTAACAGAATGTTGCAATCTCGAAATGAGAATAGCCTTATTCTCCCTTGTCGTACTCCGCGTAAACCATATGTCATTATTGCAAGATCTCTGCGGCGGACCCGAAGTTGGCCAATCAGAATCACATGGCGAAATGCAAGGCAAAACAGGGCAGGTGTAAAGTTGTGGAAGTTTACCTCACGACATACTGAACGACGTTTGCCAGGTATGTCGGGATCGACCACGTAGTCAGCGGGCAATCCACATCCGCATCCACAAAATAGCACAAACTCAGTTGACCCTAAGATATTAATTCCGGGATGTGAATCATTGCATTTAATAGGGGAAGTGGCATTAGAAAGTAGTTAGCCAACCATGACAACCAACTTCATTGTCTACCATCAAAGATAAGGTGCCTTGCATGTGTGGTGGTTGTGGAGGAAGAAAGATGGGAAGTGGGAATTTAATGCCCACAATGGAGACATTTATACTGACTTTCATCTATGAGGAGAATGGGCAACAGTGCAAAATAGTTGGCACCACTTTCTCCCGCCAAACGTATGCGATTATTGTGTTTGATTTGTCAAGGAGAGAACGCCACACCATCCCTTCCAAGAATGAGTACTTGATATGTAGTGGGAAATTAAGAAGGGGGTCCCACCATTGTAAAGTACCCCATAGCCCTCACAAAGGACAATGCTTTGACTGGGACAAAGGGAACCCACGTTGATTGGCTCCTCCTTTCTACCAACTCCCACAAGTTTCACAATTTCTAATTTGTTATTGTAATGCAATTAAATAGTAAACAACCAAGCCTTATATAAACATGCAAGATGCCACTATTGTAATAATTTTTGAGTAACTTCTTAAATGTCGTACCCTTCTACCAGGGCATTATTTAGTAGTAATTAAAAAATGACTGGTGTGGATTTTATTTTTTAGTTTTAAAACCCTTTTTACTTGCAAGTGCACAAGGTTAATTGTAGACAAGCGAGTATAGGGGTGTCGATCCCATGAGAAACAATAGTGATTTTAGACTTTGCCTTTCCGATTATAAAGAATAATTTAATTTTTAAGAGTTGAATTATCAAAATGAATTAACGAACAAAATGAAGAGCAAATGAATAGCAAAGTAGAGAGAAATTAAATAGGAGAAAGTTCTAGGACTTTGGATTTCACCTTTGATGTCAATATTGATTCACTAATTCAAATGGAGATTCAATTTGTCTATTGTTCAACCCAAGCTACAAGCTTTAAGCTATAAATTAAAAAGATGATTAAAATTATAAAGTGAGATGATTTATCAAGTGGTTTAGCATGAACTATTCTTTTTAGACATAACTCATCCAATTTCTATCATAAATTATTCAATTTAAACAATTATAATTTTAAGCCCAAATTGCATAATCATCATATTAGCCTACAAGGTCTAATATTCATTTGAGATAGCAAATTAAACTAGTGTCATGAACATAATTAAACATTAGTATTAAGATGCATAAGTAGATGAAGATCAAATATAAACTCAAGATTATGCAAAAGAGACAAAGATAACCCCATAAGAAATTAGCAAAAGAATATTATTGCCAAGGATCCATCCTAATCCTAGAAATGAGTAGTTTAGCAAGCCATAGTTAGCAAAAACACCATTGGAATCGGTATATTTCACTTCTTATGTCCAAATTTTGTACTCAATTACACAAAATTATGAAACTTAGTGTAAACTCTCAAATTTGACTCACGAATGAGATGAGAAGAGATGAGAAAAATAGCTAACAAAGCTTATTTTCTTCTTAACCCCTCAACCCAAATGATCTTGCCTTACAAAGACTCTTTCTAAAAAAATGAAAGATGAAAGGACAAGAAGATGCTTGAGTGAGTGGATGGAAGAATGAGAGTGGATATGAGTGTCTTTTTCCCTCAACCTTGGCCCCTTTTTATAGTGGAAATCCAACCCCTTATGATACCCCCAAAATTAATGAAAATCAATTACAATTAATTTGGGATGTCACATGCATGGTCATGGCTAGTCATAAGTATAATATTAATTTTGATTAATGGCATTTGACTAGGTTAAGAATTAGCCATGTGGGAAAAATAGAGCACTTGAGAGTAGGGTTGATGCTGCTGGGAAGGCGAATTGGTGGTTGGGCTAATGGACCGACCGATATGGAAAGAAAGAGGAGAGGAAAAGAAGATAAGAAGTCAAGAAGAGGGCAGGCTGGTGCTGTTGGGCTAGCAGGGACCGGCTGTAACACTCGGGATTCTATCCCCCTTTGTTAAATCGATTCTGCTACTTTATATCGTTATAAATTGAAATAATATCGACGTGCCTGCTTAGGTGCTGTTTTTATTGAAAATAATATTCTTCCTATTTTATTGTTATGGGTTATGGAAGATTATATCGGGCACTACATATTGCGTAGATTCCCGAGTAGAACTGGACTGGTGATCCTTGGGACTAGTCCTGCAATTTATCGAATCGAACATTGGGTATTAATTACGAGTTAACAAGTGGATAAGCTCGTATTAATTACGAGTTGACAAGTGGATAAGCTCGTATTAAGTATGATGTGACGAGATAATTATCCAAAACAAAAGAAAAAGGAAAAAGAAAAAAAAATCAATTCAAATCAAAAGGGGCAAGCCCCTGTTTTTCTCGGCAGAAAAATGGCAAGCAAAAGGGGGAGGCTCCCGACCCCCAACCCCGCCTCACCCCACGCCGGAAAGAGAGGGGGGGCGGCGCTGTTGCGCCGACAATCAGCCGGCCATCATCGGGCCACGCGGGAGCCGCCAGCCACGACCCCAAAGCATCGAAAGAGAGAGAGAAAGGGCGGTCGAGCGAGTGGGAGAAAGATGAGGGCACAGTGGGTCGGCCAGACCCTTGTTACGGTCGGGTCGGCGGCGGATGAGGACCGGTGTCGGCAAGGACTGGTGGCTCGCATCCGGCGACCCTAGTGGCAGCTACGAGAATCCCATGTTCGAGAGCTAGGGTTTTGGGTTTTGGGAGTTCAAATTCCACCACCAAATCAACCCTTATACGGGTCTTTCAGCTTGGATTCGAGGTGAGTTTCCTCTTCCTCCTAATTAGTGTTAATTTCCATAAACATTTATTGATTATAGTTGTTCAAGTTGATTTGGAACTGATTATTAGTAACTTGAGGAAACTGTGGTGTACACTGAACGATGCTTAGTATATATACAACTTGATCGTACGGAACAAAGGTTTATCGATTCTATTTATATAATTTATTGATTATATGAAACTTATTCGAGTATATATAGTTTATCGAATTATAATCAGTTATATGAGTGTTATTCGATTATATAGCGTTTATCGATTTTATATGAGGTTCAGTGATTTAGCGATTGATATAACGTTCAGTGATTTATCGATTTATTTGAGGTTCAGTGATTTATCGATTTATATAAAGTTTAGCGATTTAGCGATTTATATGAAGTTTAGCAATTGTATAGAGTTTATCGAATATATAGCTTATCGATTATATAGAATTTATCGATTATAAAGTTTATTGTTGCATATGTATATAGTTTCTTGATTATACGTCGATTATCGAATATGTGAAATTTATGGAATTTATATAAATTTTATCGATTTATATGTGGTTTCTTGATTTATACTTGGATTATTAAGTATATATGGCTATATATGACTTATCGAGTATATAAAGTTATCGATTATATAAAGCTTAGCGATTATATATATAGTCCATTGATTACACGTAATCATCGATTATAGTGATTGCATAGAAATGATATAGCTATGAACGCTTATTTACCTGTTTCCTAAGTGCTTCTAAATGCTTTATCGGTCGCTTGTTTTAAGTAGCAAGTCATTGGTAACAAAATAACCCGAGTCATCGGATTGATCAACCGAATGAGTCAGGTGGCTAGTTGATAAGTCAAGGGAACCTTTTGAAAAGAAATTAAGTAATGAGCATGGGTTACATTGCATCACTTGGGATTCTTAGCGCGTAACCAACCCAGTACCCTCCGTCAAAGTTTACATGAAGTTTTAAAGTTCACTGTTCATAGTTCTGCCAATAGGCAAAAGATTTAAAGTCCAATGTTCATTGCTCTACCAGTAGGCAGAGGATTCAAAGTTCAATATTCATTGTTTTGCCAGCAGGCGAAGGTTTCAAAGTTCAATATTCATTGTTTTGCCACCAGGCGAAGGATTCAAAGTTCAATGTTCATTGCTCTACTAGTAGGCAGAGGATTCAAGTGCAGAGATTCATTGTTCTGCCAGCAAGCAGAGAACTCAAAGTTCAGTAATTCAGAATTTTGCCAGTAGCCATAAACTTCAAATTTTTATGTTTCATAGTTATGTCAATAGGTAGGAACTTCCAAGTTTATATGCCCTATCGTTTTGCCAACAAGCAGTAGAGTCAAGTTATACATGATCAAATCCTTTAGCTGGTAGAAAAACCAGGTCATTAGAGAATCATATGATGGTTTATAGAACATTATACTCTAATAAGCAAGCATATGAAGTTAAAGCATTAGTATACCATTCACATGGCATAGTTATATGCTTCACTTTATGGTTATCCTTCCATGTTTTAACAAAAGATCTATTTCTATATATGACCTGCATGATGTAGTGAAATCATCAGTTTAGTGACTCTATTGCATTGAACATGATGGTTATTCAAGTGTAAATGCTAAATTCATATAGCCTGTCACCTGACAACATCTTCAACAAAATTTCAATATTTATATACGGCATAAATCATATGGCATAAAATAAGCCTTTCATAGCGGAAATCCCAACAAGTGGTGTTTAAGGGTTAACCCCTTTCCTTTCATTGAATTTATGAGTTTATATGAATTTCTTATGGTAAATTTATTGAGTATGGTTATTTTAGAGTGTAAGCGTGGAAGCGACTGCTATTCCCCTGCATTGTGGTGGGCTATATCGTAAGGTAGGTGAGTTCTTCAAAGGGAAGGAATTACGAACAACGTTCGTAAGTAAATACTGCACTTTGATATTGTAATATTTAAGTTATATGTATACATATAAACTATTGCACTTTAAGTATGGGTTTGGGGGAGAGGGTTATCCACTGGGCAATAATTGCTCATTCCCATTTATTACTGTTCCCTTCCCAGGTTTCTGAAGCATCAGGTAAAGTACGCCAGGATGGAGTCATTGCTGTTCTAGGAGCAAAGTTACATGCTCTATATGTGTGAGTTGCAATTGTATTGTTATGAAATCTAAGACCTTGTGTGCATGTATCGCATATCATCTAAAGTCGCTCTGTACGGCCATATGAGCCGATCATCGTTTAGCTCAGGTTGTTTATAGTTGGGATATAACCCCAGTATTCCGGACGTGTGGTCCGTGGAGTTGTACTTTTATTATTCCATTACCTTAGTATTGAACTGTGCTGGTTGATATGCTGCGGGCGGGTGGCCCGTAGAGCCATGAACTCTGGCGGGTAGCCGTTGAGTTGGTTTTGTTATTACGTTTAATTGCAGGGAATCTAATGTAAGGCTTTAAGCGTGGGAAACGGTCAGTTTTTAGGGAAAACTCTGTCCGTTTCTACCCAGGATTTAAAGAAAAATCAAAGTAACGTTAACACTCCTAACCTAGAGTTGGGGGCGTTACACTGGCCTAGCGGAGAAGGGAGGAAAAGAAGGGGACTGAGGAGGGAGTTGGTGCTGGGCCGTGTAGCAGGCCCTGAGGATTCGAGCCCAGGCGAGAGAGAGAGAGAGAGAGAGAGAGCAAGGTGGAAGGCTGGCGGGCTATGAGAGAAGAGGGGAGGATGAGATGGAGTGAGAGGCATGGTCAAGACTGGGCCGCTTGCTCAGGCCCAAACAAACCATTTTATGTTTTTTTTTTCTGCTTTCTCTTTCTTTTGGGCTTGGTCTATGCGCTTGAGCTTGGTCTATGAGCTTTGCATTTATGGGAACTAGGATAAATTTAAATCAACTTGATCAGCTCTGTACCCAAATTCTTTTATTTTATTTTTACCTGAAAATTACATAAAGTATGCATTATTTACTCATAAAATATATTTCAAAGACTTAAAAGTAGGTGAAATGAAGGGGAAAATTTTATATAAAATATGAATTATCAACTTCCCCACACCAAAACTTTGCTAGTCCTCGAGCAAAGAACAACAACAACAATGCATACATTCATTCAACCACCAAGAAGAATAAGAATAAGATTAGGGAAGAAAATCAAGTGATCCAACTATGAATGCCCACTCCAAATCACATGTATCAATTCACTACCAACCCACAACTCATTATCAAAGATTTCCAATTCCAACTAAGTCAATAGGCCAAGATTCAAGCAAATTAAGTACACAACGAAACCATGTAGCAAACTGTAAGTACAAAAGTTCACCCCATAACAAAAATCACAAGAGCATTTTTCAAAATCGAGTCCCCAATGCCAAATCAATTGATTATTTTTTCCTCTTTTTTTTCTTTTTTTTTTTTACCTTTTGAGACTTTGATTTTTTTATTATTTTTCTTGGTTTTCAGAAATTACTTGATTTCATGTGCTTTCTTGAGTGGATAAAGATATGAATGAAGATAACACTCAGAGAAACACTTAGTACATATTTAGGCAATTAAAGATATGAATAGAAATAGGACCTGAACATTGGTACCGAAATCAGAATTCAATTAATTTAATTTATTTGATTTTTTTTTGGATTGAAAAGTCAATGGGGAACTCAATGCGTATCGAATACTCATCACAACATTGTAAATGGGGTTATATCTCATTCTCAAAATTGGCTACATAGTGACATTAGCACAGCAAAAATTATGGCCCTCGACTAGTCAAAGCTAGAAATAATCTCTAGTGAGCATGGGTCACATGAATCAAATCCACATAATAGGAAGAAAACATACCGAAGTTGAACACTCAAGCTCTTCCCAAAATTAAATTCACCCACAAATTGTCAAGTTTCAATTTTCCTCAAAATTCTCATTTTGCCTTCCCCCCACACCTAGATCTCACATTGTCCTCATTGTAGAAAACAATAAGATAAAGAAAAATGGAGAAAAGAACAACATAACCCGATAGCGCGAGGAAGTTATATCCATTGAAGCTCAACAATCAACCTCCCAATGCACCTTCACAACCATCACCAACCTCAAGAGCCAAAACTAAGTGAAGAATCACACCCAAAAACATAAACACACCTTGATCAAAAAGAAAAATAGAAGAAAAAAATAAATAAATAAAAATACAAGACTCAAAATCACCTAAAAAGATTGGGCTGCTTCCCAACAAGCGCTAAGTTTAATGTCTTCAGCCAGACAATGCCTTACCCACTAATTATAGTAGACAGGGTTGACCAAGTTGATGGATTCAATCAAACCAGGTTTAATATCATGAGTCACAACAGGTTTCAAACGTTGACCATTAACCACGAGAACTCTACCATCTTAGGGATCCAAAATTCGAACCGCCCCAGAGGGAAACACTTGTTAGACAACAAAAGGACCATCCCATCTAGATCTCAACTTTCCAGGAAATAGCTTAAACTTAGAGTTAAAAAGCCAAACCTTCTGATTAGGTTCAAAAGATTTACGAGAAATCGTTTTCTCATGAAAAGCTTTGATTTTGGCTTTATAAATCTTAGCATTCTCATAGGCTTCGTTACGTAATTCATCCAACTCATTCAATTGAAGCCTACGGTTAAAACCTGTTTGTTTCATATGAAAATTAAAAGCTTTAATAGCCCAAACAGTACGGTGTTCTAATTCAATTGGCAAACGACAAGCCTTACCAAAAAGAAACCGGTAAGGAGACATCCCAATGGGAGTCTTAAAAGCAGTACGGTAGGCCCAAAGAGTATCATGCAATCTCAAAGACCAGTATTTCCTATCGAGTCGAACCGTTTTCTCAAATATAGACTTGATCTCATGATTAGACACCTTAACTTGACCACTAGTCTGAGGATGATAAGGAGTAGCTACTTTATGAGTCACAGAATGCTTTCTAAGCAAAGTCTCAAAAGATCGATGACAAAAATGACTACCATCACTAATAAGAGCTCTAAGGGTACCATACCGACAGAAAATACACTCTTTCACAAACTTAACCACAACCTTGTGGTCATTGGTCCTAGTAGCCTGCGCTTCCACCCATTTTGACACGTAATCAACAGCAACCAATATGTATACAAAGCCAAAAGACGGGGGAAAAGGACCCATAAAATCAATGTCCCACACATCAAATATCTCAACAATCAGAATAGGAGAAATGGGCATCATATCACGACGGGACAGGGCACCTGTATGTTGACAACGCTCACAAGCAAGACAGAATTGGTGAGCATCTCTAAACAGAGTGGGCCAAAAGAACCCACTTTGTAGGACTTTAGCAGCTGTCCTACGACCTCCAAAGTGACCACCACAACCATAAGAGTGACAAAAGGTGATAATACTATGTATTTCACTCTCGGGGACACATCTACGGACCACTTGGTCAGTGCAATATTTGAAAAGATAAGGATCTTCCCAATAGTAATGTCTTACTTGTGAGAAGAACCTATCTTTCTCTTGTTTGGGCCAGTGGGGAGGAATCTTCCTAGTGGCAAGATAGTTCACAATGTGAGCAAACCAAGGGAAAAGGGCATATGACACAACAAATAGTTGCTCATCAGGGAAGTAATCAGAAAATCCAACTGAATCATCAGTACACTCAGTAAGGATTCTAGACAAGTGGTCTGCAACAGAATTTTCAGAACCTTTCCTGTCTTTTATTTCAATATCAAACTCTTGCAGTAACAAAATGTATCTAATGAGTCTTGGTTTAGTGTCATTCTTAGCCAACAAGTGTCTTAATGCAGCATGATAAGTAAACACAATAGCTTTTGAACACAAAAGGTATGAACAAAATTTATCAAGTGTAAATACAACAGCTAGCAACTCTTTCTCAGTAGTTGAATAATTCTTTTGAGCATCAGTAAGAGTTCTACTAGCATAATAAATGACATCAGGCATTCTATGCACCCTTTGGCCCAAAACAGCCCCAATAGCAAAATCAGATGCATCACACATGATCTTAAACGGCAAAGAAAAATCAGGAGGCTGCACAATAGGGGCTGACACTAACAAATATCGAAGCTTTTCAAAAGCTTGCACATAAGACTCATCAATCACAAAAGGAGCATATTTGGTAAGAAGATTAGTAAGTGGGCAAGCCACTTTACTAAAATCCTTAATAAATCTCCTATAGAAACCAGCATGACCAAGGAAAGATCTGACTTGCTTCATAGAAGAAGGCACAAGCAAATTAGAAATCAGATCAACCTTGGCTTTATCAACCTCAATCCCTTTTTCGGACACTTTATGTCCCAAAACAATCCCTTCTTGGACTATGAAATGACTCTTTTCCCAACTCAAAACAAGATTCACTTCTTCACATCTTTTTAGCAAAATGGATAAATTAAGACACACATCAAAAGAAGAACCAAAAATAGAGAAATCATCCATAAACACTTCCATGAAATTATCAATATAATAAAAAAATATGGCCATCATGCATCTCTGGAATGTGAAAGGTGCATTACACAACCCAAAAGGCATCCTTCGATAGGCAAAGGCACCTGATAGGCATGTAAATGTGGTTTTCTCTTGGTCCTCAGGATAGACAGGGATTTGGTTGTAACCAGAATACCCATCTAGAAAGCAGTAAGAACTTTGTCCAGCTAACTTTTCGAAAATTTGATCAATGAATGGGAGGGGCAAATGGTCCTTTCCTGTGACAGAATTCAATTTCCTGTAATCAATACACACCCTCCACCCAGTGGTCTGTCTAGTGGAAATTAGTTCACCTTCATTATTCTTAATCGCAGTTATGCCAGATTTCTTAGGGACTACTTGAACGAGACTGACCTATTAACTATCAGAAATAGGATAGATAATGCATGCATCTAAAAGTTTTACTACTTCTTTTTGAACTTCTTTCATGTGGGGGTTCAGTCTATGTTGCATTTGCCTAACAGGTTTAGCATCATCCTCTAAATGAATTTTGTGCATACAAATTGTGGGACTAATCCCTTTTAAATCAGCAACAGACCATCCAATAACACCCTTATGATCAGACAAAACACAAATTAATTCTTCCTTTTGATCACAATATAGAAGAGAAGATATAATAACAGGTAGGGTCTCTTTAGGGCCTAAAAACACATACTTGAGTGAATCAGGAAGAAGTTTCAACTTAAGTTTAGGTAAGGACACAACTGAAGGTGACATACGAGAAATAGCCAAAGGGGGAAGGGGTTCATAAGTAGACACCTGGGAGGAAGACTCAAGATGAGGAGTGGAGTCAAAAGTAGAATTCATCTCACCTATCGTACTTCCTAAGTCAAACAATCTCAAATCCTCATGGGAAAGACAGATTCCCAAGGGATTACTACTCAGAATAGCAGGCAAACCTTCTTTAATTAGTTCATAAATCACATCAACAAAGAAGCATTCAGATTCAGATTCATCTTCAAACACAGGTTGAACAGAAGCTTTGAAGATATTAAGCCTAACTCTCATGTTCATGACCGAGACATCTATTACTCCTGACCTATAGTTAATGGTAGCATTAGCTGTGGCTAGGAAGGGACACGTCATAAAATAAGAGGGATTTGCTTAGAAGCATGACTGGGGTCCATCTCCAACACAACAAAATCCACATGAAAGAATCCTTTATCAATTCGCACCAAGACATCATCGATTCGCCCCCTAGGAGTTCTAACCGACCTATCAGCAAGCTGAAGGGTACAGTTAGAAGGTTGCAGTTTACTTAATCCCAACTCTAAGTAAACAGAATATGGTATCAAATTGACACTAGAACCTAAATCCAAAAGCGCCCTTTCAATTTTGTGATTGCCAATAAAACATGAAATGATAGGGACACCAGGATCCTTGAACTTAGTTGGGGTATCTCATTTCAGAATCGAACTCACTTGTTCACTCAGAAGAACCTTTTCAGACTTGTCATCTTTAGATTTTCTTGTAAAAGTGCACATGTCTTTAAGGAACTTAACATAAGCAGGGATCTGTCTAATCGCTTCCAAGAGGGGAAGATCGACCTTAACTTGCTTAAAGGTCTTTAGGATGTCATCTCTTTGTTTGTCTTTCTTGGAAGGGAATAATGCATCCAAAACTTGAGGGTAAGGAACCCTTGGCTTATATGTCATAGTGGGGTTCAAAACAATGGAAGAAGGGGATGGTTCATTTTCCTTTTCAGATTCAAGGTCACTCTCCATGGTCTTAAATCTTTCCTCTTTATCATGTTCCTTCTCACTCACCTTGTTATCTACTTCTTCACCACCCCTAAGAACCATTACAACTTTTAATTGTTCAAATTGTTGGCCTTTATGGTTCTGAATGGGGTGACTTGGAAGTTTTCCTTCTTCTCTTTTTCCTACAGCTATGGCTAGTTGTCCAAGTTGGGTTTCTAACTTAGCTATGGATTGTGAGTGGGAGTCAACAATATGCATTTTAGACTCAATGCCTTGGACTTTAGAATCAACATTTTGCACAACAGAAGTCAAGGTACCAAGGGCAGAAATTACCTTGTCAATTTCAGAGCTCCCAAATGGAGTTGGATGGGAAGAAGGAGAAGCATATCTCTAGTGTTGAAAACCAAGAGGGGTAGGTCTACTGGACTAGGCCTGAGAATTCTCAACATTTTGAGACATCCATGAAAAATTAGGATGATTCCTCCAACCATGATTATAGGTATTAGAATAAGATTGTTGGAAGGAGAAAATCCTTGGGCAGCATTCATTTGTTCAAACACAAAGTCAGACTTACTAATACACGGACAATCAACAGAAGCATGCATAGGACTACCACAAATCGAACACACATCTTGCATATTAGGGGCATTAGAGACTTTATTCATACACAACAATTGATCAAATTTCTTAGCTAAAGCATCAACTTTACTGGAAAGGTCAATCGAATGTGAAACCTCATACATCCCCTCTTTACTCCCTAATTGCCTAGGCAAATCAGAATGTGAGGAAGTAGCATACAGGTGTGAATTTTCACTCAAATGTTCAAATAATTCCCAAGCTTGTTCAGGAGTTTTGCACAAAAAACTACAACCACATGATGCATCAACCATTTACCTATTATGCTCATCTAAGTTAGCATAAAAACTCTGGACAAGTTGCCACATAGGTACCTCATGATGAGGACAACATCGCAACAACTCTTTAAACCTTTCCCAACTTTCATGCAATTGCTCATTTTTACTATGTGAGAAGGTAGTTATAGCACGTCTTAAGACAGTCAGTTTACCAATGGAGAAAAACTTTTTCAAGAATTTCTTTTGCAATTGATCCCAAGTGGTGATATTTGTCTTAGTGTCCAACCAAGCTTTAACTTTATCTTCTAAAGAAAAAGAAAAAAACCGCAAGCGAAGAGTATCATCAGAGATATTATTCAAGAAGACAGTAGAACAAATCTCTAAGAACGCATCAACATGCTTGAAAGGATTTTCAGACCCTAACGCATAAAATGACGGTAACATTTGGATAAGAGAATGTTTAATCTCAAATGGCACCGTAACATTGGGCATGCGTGTTCTTGTAGGTGAGTCATATGTGGCGGGAGTGAAATACTCCTTAAGTTGCTTAGGTGGTGGGGTTTGTTCTTTAACCATCTTTTTCTTAGATTCCTTTTTCTTAGCTCTTATCTTACGAAGAGAGCGTTCAATTTTAGGATTATATGGTTCAAGATCTAAGCACAAAGAACGTCTACCATGCATATACCCGCAAGCAATCAAGAGAGAGAAATGAAATCACCAAACAAGATAAAAAGAAAAGAGAAGAGAGATATAAGAAAGAAAATAAAATAAAATAAAATAAAATAAACAGATAAATGAAAGATCCAAGGGAAGGGGGAAAACTGAAAATAAATAAAGCAAAATAAAATAACAAAAATAAAAAGGGATGGGGAAAATAAAAAGGAAAAAAAATGAAAGAAAAGGGAGGGGGAATTTGTTAGATTAGATACAATAAATAAAATAACAAAAATAAAGGAGTTAGATTAGAATAGGTTAGGTTAGAAGGGGTAGGAAAAATAGTTAGATTAGAAGGGAGAGGGAATAACAAAAACAAAATGGTTAGACTAGGAGGGATTGAGGAATGGAACAATAAAAATAAAACGGAAGGAGATGGAGAATAAATAAATAAAATTGTTAGATTAGAGGGGCAAAGGGAGAAAAAAAAATAAAAAGAAGAGAAAAATTAAAAAAATACTATTTATTCCCTGGCAACAGTGCCAAAAATTTGGTGTCGATTTTATGTTCTAGTTTTAAAACCTTTTTTACTTGCAAGTGCACAAGGTTAATTGTTGACAAGCGAGTATAGGGGTGTCGATCCCACGAGGAACAATAGTGATTTTAGACTTTGTCTTTCCGATTATAAAGAATAATTTAATTTTAAGAGTTAAATTATCAAAATGAATTAACGAACAAAATGAAGAGCAAATGAGTAGCAAAATAGAGAGAAATCAAATAGGAGAAAGTTCTAGGACTTTGGATTTCACCTGTGATGCCAATATTGATTCACTAATTCAAATGGGGATTCAATTTGTCTCTTGTTCAACCCAAGCTACAAGCTCTAGGCCATAAATTAAAAAGATGATTAAAATTATAAAGTGAGATGATGTATCTAGTGGTTTAGTATGAATTATTCTTTTTAGACATAACTCATATAATTTCTAGCATAAATTATTCAATTTAAACAATTATAATTTTAAGCACAAATTGCATAATCATCATATTAGCATACAAGGTCTAATATTCATTTGAGATAGCAAATTAAACTAGTATCATCAACATGATTAAACATTAGTATTAAGATGCATAAGTAGATGAAGATCAAATATAAACTCAAGATTATGCAAAAGAGACAAAGATAACCCCATAAGAAATTAGCAAAAGAATATTATTACCAAGGATTCATCCTAATCATAGAAATGAGTAGTTTAGCTGACCATAGTTAGCAAAAACACCATTGAAATCGGTATATTTCACTTCCTATGTCTAAACTTTGTACTCAATTACACAAAATTATGAAACTTAGTGTAAACTTTCAAATTTGACTCACAAATGAGATGAGAAGAGATGAGAAAAATAGCTAACAAAACTTATTTTCTTCTTAAACCCTCAACCCAAATGATCTTGTCTTACAAAGACTCTTTCTAAAAAAATGAAAGATGAAAGGACAAGAAGATGCTTGAGTGAGTGGATGGAAGAATGAGAGTGGATATGAGTGTTTTTTTCCCTCAACCTTGGCCCCTTTTTATAGTGGGAATCCAACCCCTTATGATACCCCCAAAATTAATGAAAATCAATTACAATTAATTTGGGATGTCACATGCATGGTCATGGCTAGTCATAAGTATAATATTAATTTTGATTAATGGTATTTGACTAGGTTAAGAATTAGCCATGTGGGAAAAATAGAGCACTTGAGAGTAGGGTTGATGCTGTTGGGAAGGCGAATTGGTGGTTGGGCTAATGGACCGACCCATATGGAGGGAAAGAAGAGAGGAAAGGAAGAGAAGAAGTCAAGAAGAGGGTAGGATGGTGCTGTTGGGCTAGCAGGGACCAGCCTAGCGGAGAAGGGAGGAAAAGAAGGGGACTGAGGAGGGAGCTGGTGCTGGGCCGTGTAGCAGGCCCTGAGGATTCGGGCCTAGGCGAGAGAGAGAGAGAGAGAGAGAGAGAGCAAGGTGGAAGGCTGGCGGGCTATGAGAGAAGAGGGGAGGATGAGATGGAGTGAGAGGCATGGGCAAGACTGGGTCACTTGCTCAGGCCCAAACAAACCATTTTATGTTTTTTTTTTTCTGCTTTCTCTTTCTTTTGGGCTTGGTCACTTGTCAGGGTCAATCACGTTCAAGAACCGGCATGCATGCTCATTCTCCAATTCATGAGAAGGGGGTTGCGCACGAAAACAAACGGGGGGTAAACACGTATGCTTTGGGATGCGGATAAAGTTGGTAGACACAAAAGCACAATAATTTAGCAAGTTACCTGTTGTGGACACGCAACAAACCGACGCTTGTAGTTGTTATCCGTCTCAAAGACAGCGACTTCCAACCCACAGTAGCATTAGCACTTTTTCCCGGTGTCAAAGTAACTTCGGGTGGCCCCTGATCGAGTTGACCCAAGACTGTACGCCCATCTCCTTGAGGGGTCTACCATGTTATGTCTAGAGGGTGTCTGCAGCTTAGTGAAGTGGGGAGTGAAGGGGAGAGTGAATGGGGGCTACTTACTTCCTATTTAAATAGGTGATTGGAACCTTCCTCTTAGGACAACTAAATAAGGGTTAGTTGGTGGCCATAAATGCTTCACTACCAACGTACTCATCAGACCATTTAATGGTAAGAAAGTGGCGTATGAGTTGTGTGGGACCTAGTATACCACACAGTCCACGAAGGTATACCTGGGTAAACCCAGGAGAGTGATGGGGTAAACGCGTACGATGAAAGCTAAGGTTCCCATATCCTTTTGGGCAAAAAATGTGAAACAACCCATGGAATAAGCACGCAAACGGGGATCGTATATCTCAACGTCACCCTCATCGCATCTAACCAATGGCTACGAAAATATACATGAACGTACATGGCTTTTTGGTCACCGTGTAAGTTCCGTGGATATTCTCTGACCACAACACTCATCCCATGGCGGATTGATGGTATTCAATGAACTGCTCATCGGCCACATAATGACAACATAAATTAAGGTGGACATAGTACAAATCAACCTTTTCCTTTCATCGTAAACATGAGAATGCAACTACGGTTTTCAATCAATTACAATGACACCCGCAACATATTCACAGCTTTCAATGAATCGCACAAAATCGTGTACCCCCCCATACATGTTCGTGACAAAAGCGTTCTCTTATGTGCACGCACGTGTCGAGCAACGTACTCCACATTCTGCGTGTACGTCAGATGCATTTGGTACGACAACACCCCAATTCACACATCAGTTCATTTTCAATGACATTACAAACCATACATATAAATTACCGCACAACATACATAACGACCAAATCTAACCACCACAACAACAGTGTTCAGTGACACACATAACACACATAACATCGTTACTGTGCACAGCAATACGGCTACCCATGCTTCACGAAGTGTCTACCGTGGTACTAATTGTTGTAGCACCAGGTATGTCACACCGGGGTGAGGGAAAAACTGCAATTGTCCCAGGATACACAAAACACTGGGGCGCTATGATGCACAATACCTGCACAAAATGTTGGGCGTGGACACCTGACCACGTCGCGAACGCTAGCCGCGGAACCCATTGGCGGCAGAATACAATCATGAACGCAAGTGTGCACCTTCACTAGGTATATGTACAATGATGTCTGCCATGTGTCCCCTTCCTGAGTACAACGAACCGGTTCTGTCCACTCCACGCCCACCTGCACATACATGAACCTATCAATATCAGACAATCAAAATAATGTACAGTACATGCAGTGAACTATACCTTCAATTCTGACCCACCTGTATTGCATAGGAACCATCAAAGAGATCATCTACCTCAATAACATCCCCTTCATAACTTGCATCGAAATCAGCTCGAGGATTATGGCACGTGCGCCTTGTATGGCCAACTTCACTGCATTTTGAGCACCTCTGCACTTTCTTGTCCTGGGTTTGCAACTCTCTTCGTGTCGACAGTGGCCTGCCCGGGTGTCAGCCATTGTTGGGGGATAATATGCACCGGTTCTAGTCCTCATCCAATTTATCCCCCCCAACCACAAGCCCTGTCTTATCATCCACTATTGCCATATCATGCATTTGTATGGGGTGCACAAGTTGGTTGTATATTACCTCCAACGTTGTTGTCTTATAAATAAGGTGGACGTAGTCATAAACCCATAGGTTGGCTTTTGCTATGACAGCCAAAGTATGACATCATGGAATACCACGCATCTGCCACTGCCTGCAAATACAAGTCTGTCCCCCGAGCTTCACAACTAATCGACGGTTGTTAGTCAAGTCCATGTTGTACTCACCTAGCATCAAACTATAACACTCTACAGCTGCAATACACCTCATTTTTTTATGTGTCCGCCAACTTCTGCTCTATCCTCTCTCCCACCCAATTCTTCCACTTCAACATGCTCGTCTTGTGCTAGTCCATCTTCTTACCGAGCTTCTCTAGGTGGCCACTAAAAAGCCACGGCACGGGCATTGGACGTAAGTGTTGCATCCAATTGTTCCAACTTTCTATCACATTATTATTCATCTGACCCTATCTCTCCTTAGTGAACTTCGATGCAACCCACTGCTCAGGCTCGTTCTCTTCCACCCAGGTTGCAAGCTCTGCCTTATAGCACCTCATCTCGAACATTGTACTCCCCCACTGTTGGTGCGTACACGACCCTGTAGAACATTTCCTTCACTATCTGCTTTGTGGCTTCTTTGCAGATGCCATGTTTAGCCGCCTCCTTCAAGAAGTTCTCAGTCAAGTGTCGTAAGCAGTAGCTATGGTACTCTTTCCCAAAACACTTGTGTCACCGCAGACAGAAGTGTCGAGTGCCTGTCTGACAATATCACCGGCTTCACCCCCCTAAGCACTGAGCAACCATTTCCAGGAACCAAACCCACTCTTCAATTTTCTCACCACAGACAATGGCATATGCGAAGTTCAAGAGGTTGTTGTCCACATCTAACACGCTTGCCGTCAACACCGTCCCCTGGTAAGGTTCGCTTAGATGTGTTCCATCAACAAATAGTACGAGTCTGCACCAAGCTTGAAGTCATTTACATTGGCAGCATACGCCACAAACATCCTATAAAACCTGCATCCGTTAGCCACACACACTGTGACTGACCCTGGGTTCACCCTCACTATCATCGCACACATCCAAGGGAGCAATTTGTAGTGATCCACTAGCCTGCCCAGCACCATCATGCGGACAAACTCCCTCGGCCTCCATGATTGCATGTATGTGAGGCGAATCTCCAACTCCAACTCCAGATCTTGCATTATGTCTTTTGGAGAGTAGTCCAAACATAATCGCACCTTACCCTCAATGAGGTGCACTAGAAGTTCCGCTCTGACACAACGTCTGCCCCAGATACCCATCTGACATTGCTCCCCAACACTGTGTACATGCTGCCCTCTAAAGTCTTTCAACGACATCACCTGCGTGTTCTTCCCACCTCTAACACATATGTAAAATGGACAGTCAGCAGCGTCATACCGGGCCACAATTCTTTGTCTGCAATTCCTTTCAAACCGATAGTTAAAGTAGTTCGCGATTACATATTTGTATATCATCTGCCTAAATGCTTCTGCAAATTGAAATATCCGTCCCTCCCCCCTAATCAACTTCCTCCATATGCTCAGCTTACGATGATAACTTCGGGCTTGCATCCCAGAACGTGGTCACACATTGTCATTGACATCATTCCCATCAGCACAGCCTTTCCTTTTGTTCCCATCACCACATTGTTTCTCAGCTACTCGCTCATCCCCTGCATCGTCCTCCTTTGTTGCTTCTTCATCACTAGCATCCTCTGACACAACAGATATCTCATCGTCATCTGACATTTCAATTGTATCCCCTCCTGGACGTAGCCTGCTCGCCGACAGCTCCCCTCCTTCAACCCCCAACGACCTGCAGTTGTTGCACACCAACATATAAGGCATTAGGTTCCCCGCATGCAAATGGTTAGTGGAGTACAACAATTAAATCTTTATCAAAGTCGTACCGTTTTACTCCTGCTTTGTTGTTGTCGCGTTCTTCACCCACTTCCTCACCATCATTGCACTTTCCTCCACTTCTGGATATTTGTTTGCCTTCACCTATATCTCGCACTCTTGCTTCGCACACAGTGGCCCTCGCATGTGGTCGCCTCACCGGACCAGCGTTCCCGGCTACATACATGTAGCCATGCTCGTCATTGCCTTTGAAAATCACCTTCACATCTCTGTCCGCCTCAACTGCCACTAACTTCTTTCTATCATACTTCAAACTATACCATAATTTCTCCTCCAACATATCACTCCCTGTCATATTCCTCACCATTTTCAGCAGTTCCTCTGCCCTCATTCCTTCCCTTACCACCATACATTTTCTTGACCCACCCTCATATGTAACTTTTTTATCTCCACATTCCACGAACATCCCCCCCCCCAAAACATACATAAATATCTAATCCCTCACCCTCCCACCTTCTCCAGGTACTGCAGCGTTCACATCCATTACTCGTTAATATCCCCACCACCAGCACCTTGTATCCCTTTCCCAATCAACAGCCAACGTTGCAACCTGTACCTGCATGTCAGATGAAGCAAACATTTAGTCATGCACTCCATTCGTGCCCAGCATTTGCATATCACATTTACATAAGTTTGTCCCAGCCACTGTCCCCATCATCTTACCCAACAATTTCACTACGTCTACGATGGTATTCCCTTAACACACACAGGGTAACGATTGCTACAACATTCACCAACTCCCCCTCATCTAGCCATAACTATTGATCTCACCGTCCCCGCACCCTAAATCAAATACCCAACCCATTCTACACACCTCAACACCTGCGCAAACTTTCACTATCTAACTTCCCCAATCACACCTCACCCTCACCACACTCTAATCATAGCACATGTACACCACAACAATGCCCCCACCTCCCACTGCACAAACAGTATTATTGTATCATACATACCCACCCACACAATTTACCACCACCTACTGCGCCATGTGTTCCATTTACCCGGCTACTTCCCCTGTCTACCTACACCCATGCACCACATCACTGTCACACAACGTCCTCCAATTCTTAGGACCAATAGTTAGGTTATTGTCTCATTATTGTCCTCATCATTCCAGGTATAACACCTACTTATAATGTATACCCCACCTAAGTCCACTGTCTACCATGGTTCACATATTAACCTTGCTGTGTATTTTGAAAAGCATGTCCGCGTGCTCACCCTTGCCCATCCTTCCCAACCCAAACAACATGGAAATGAAGGGAAAATGCCCCCATTGTTGGGACATTCACAACATACTATGCCACATTCATCACCACCTACACTAACCATTCCAACAAGATCTACAAATTTCTGGTCAAAGTACACTTAATTACAAGCACATACCTTGAATTCACCCCACCATGCGTTCTTGCCAGCACTAGCGCCACTCTCTTCCTCTCTAGCTTCCTCTTCCAGTTCTGTGCTTCTCCTACCTCACAACCTCAGTCTTGCTCCCTGTCTTCAATTCACCATGCCCTCACCCAAGCACATACCTTCAATTCACCTCCACCGTGCGTTGCTCTTCTTCTTCCTCCCTTTGTTGTGCTCGCTCCTCTTCTTCCTCACCCTTCTGCTCCTATAGAAGCCCCACTCTTGCTCTTTGTCTTCGTTGTTTTGACTGTAGAAACCACATGGAAATTTCTTTATCCTAACTGCTTCACTCTCTGTCCTCTTACCTTCACAGACAAAGCAACCCACTTAAAGAAGGGAATTCTCATATTTTCAACCTCAAATATATTTTCCTCATCTTCTTAAAGAACGACATTTGCGTCTTTTCAGCTCCTCCTCTATTTTTCCCAACTTCGCTTTCCTGCCAAAAGCAACACCAAGTTGTTGGGGAAAACATGAGTTTGTTGACCCCTTTTGATGTCTACCTACCTTGTAAATTTTCCTGTCGGAATATTAATATTAGTCAACTTTGGTCAGTGTTAGTAAACGTTTAGGAGACAAGGTACCTGTAAATGGTGTAGACTTGGCTTTACACTTCTGTATTTGGCTGTGTCATCTTCCTTTGGTTACCTATGGTCTTCAAAACACGAATGATTCATGTTAAAGATTTTCAAATTTTTTCTTGGACATGCATTATAAAAATGATTGCAATGTGGTGCTTTTCATTTAGCATATTGTCAAATTATTGTATATTGAAAATTTTTGAACTTGAGATGATCTACACTAATTATATAGAGTCCAAAAATTATGAGTGGTATTTTATCTTTCCAAAATGATTTTCTTTAATTCAATTTGGTGAAATATCGCATAAAGTGTTTGTTTTCAATATCAAGTTGTTAATCAAATACTGCCTAAACTTGACAACTCAATGGAAACCTTCCATCCCAAGTCATATGGCAAAGTCATCCATCTATTCTGGAGAAACCCATTTGTTTATCACTCATTTTTGTGTGGATTACATTGTTCTTAAATAATATGTCAATTTGAGAGGATTTATAGTTGTGCTTTCACACAATTGAGAGTAATGGAGAAATAATAAATAATTAAGTTGGGTAATGTGCATCATGTATAGCTAGAGAGTATCATCAATGAAGGGGGAAAAAAAGTCAAGGAGTGCTATAAAATTAGCAATAGCGAATTTATAAATTTTTTGTATAACAAATGTCCCATTTTTAGCTCTTTCAAATTTAATAGTATCAATTAATTTTTAGAATACATTTTTAACTTTTTAAAGAATTTTTACATAGA
>JACYFF010031954.1:90979786-90990806 GCA_017589665.1 Selenicereus undatus
TAATTTTTAGAATACATTTTTAACTTTTTAAAGAATTTTTACATAGAATCTTAAATAATTTCTTCAACTAACTAGTCTTCATGGGCACAATTAGATTATAGAACATATATCCGCTCATAAAATAAGAGTGCCAAAAATTAATATCTAATAATGTGCAAAATAAATTCCATTATATAATATGACATCAAACTAGATGTCAATAGTTGTGAATGCTCTAAACATTAGCAACTATAAATGTTTAAATGTTTAATAATTTCTATTAAAATTAGAACAAGTTTTTTAATTTAAGGAAGTCGATATATGTTACCCTAAGAGCAATGGATAGGAGCAATAAATATGAAACTCAAATTTAGTTTTGAATTAGCAATTAAAATATATTTACATTAGAAGAGCAACAAAATTAATTGTAACAAATATCAATTAATATTCTCTTTTCATTATACCAAGAATGCCCCTTTGTTCTCAATATTGCTAGTCTCTTCTTTTGTTGGGGGGGGGGGAATGTTTAAATTTTATAGTTCGTCATCTACCTTCTATCTCTATTGTCCATAATTCTTTGAAATTTAAAGTAGCATAATTTTATTTTCCATTCAACGTTAATCAGCATCAACTATTCTTATATTGATTAAAGGCAGCCTTGTCGCCAAATAAAATGAAAAATCCTAAAAAGATTGAAATAAAATAGGAGAATCGGTGAACCCCAAGCAAAAAATGGAGACGAACAAGTGGAAATGACATAAATAATATTAAATGAATGTTATATGGGGTAGATAGAAATCAGTGTGGGCTCAAGAACCCATTTTCATATGAAGAGAAAAATAAAGTAGTCCAAAAAAATATTGAGACTGAAAATACAAGTAAAATTTAATGATTGTTAAAATCTTTACTTTAAAGACAATTTTAAAATAATATAAATGTAAACATAGAGATCATTACATAGAGAAATTATTGTATTAATTTGTGTGAACCAATTAATACAAACTTTGATATTTAAGGCTGGAAAAGGTTATCATTTACTGACAAAAATAATCAGTTTATATTGAAAAGTGCACAACTATCCAAATAATTGAAGCTCAAGTGTTATCCTTAGGACAACGTTTATCATTTTTTTAAAATTTAATATTAATTAATAATTTAACAAATAATGACTTTTTATTAGAGGGGGGAAAATGGTCATCTTTCGGCAGTCGGCCCTCCTCAATGGCCCACCAAATCGTCACCGGCAAATAAAAATATCTCAAAGCTTAAATTTTTGCCGTCATTACTCTCTCTCTCTCTCCCAGACATACACACGCGCGCGCGCCTCGATTCTGCTACCCGGACAGCTCACGACCTTCTCGTCCAGCAAAATTCCCCTGCACATTCGCTCCCACACCGCTGAAGTCTAGGGTTAGGGTTTGCCAATTATTCGGACACCATATATTGTCTCGGAAGATGTATGCTGATCGTTTGGAGGACGAGGGGAGGACGTCAATCAAAGATAGGCTCACCGGCAACGTGCTTGGAGACTCTGCTTGCCGGCTCTCTGTAACTGGGAAGAGGTTTGTAATCAGCCAGTGCTTGTTCTGTATTGAGAAATTCACAATTGAATTGAGTCATGGTGATTGCTTTGAGTTGATACTCAACATCTACACGTTGTTGCTTGAACAGCTGGATTTATTGTAGTTTTTGAAGAATGGTTGCATCCTTTGATTATTTTGTGTGGAGAGATATGAGACAAGTCGAACTTTCTGATGTTATGTCGTCCAAAGTGTAAACTTGAGTATAGTTTCACAAATAATCGAAAGGTGTGTCTTACAGAGGAGTAGCTACAGAGTGGAGTGTGAATTCAGTACTGGGATCCTGATATCATTGGTCAAGTGTGATGGGGCCAATCAGGTGGTGCCGAAGGTTGATCTATTGCTGGGATGTGTGAGGGGTCCTTTGGCTAAGAAATGGCATAGAAGCACCAAAAACATTGGTCACAGCTTGGTGTCTGCCTATTTATTCTAATGCTTTCTTATGTGCATCTACCCCCCCCCCCCCCCGGCGGTTCTTGATCGTTGATCCGATACATGAAGAAGTTTCTCAGCACTGGAGATATCTAACAGGGACTCATTACGAAATATGAACATCGTTTGTGGATTTAGTATTTCTCCTGCTTTTTTGAATTGAAGTTTTCTATTGGAAAATGGTGATTGGAAAAGAATTAAGTTTTGCTTTCACCATGTTTAGTATTAAGTGCATCGTGCAGAGTAATAACTGGAATGTGTGGAGGTGATTTAGTTATTTTGAACCAGGATAAACAGATGAATGCAAGATCTGTTATTTCTCTCAGCATCCAACCGTTTTGGCCTTGCCAAAGGACTGATGTTTGATAGACAGTAGTTGTTGACTCTTACTTTTACGAGGGCCTTCTTAGTTTTATTCTTTGTAGAGTTCTTTTCACTTTTTCTCTGAAGTTGGCGGCTTCTTTTTCAGAAGCCTGATGGTTCCGAATGTACAAGAGATGGTCTTTTATATATATATATATACCAGAATTGGTGTCTATGTCAAGTCCTATTATGAAGCTATTCTTCTAATCCCTTAAGATGGACTCATTTGTAGGGCTACATGCACTATTGCTTCATTAAGTACATCTTTCCTCGGTCTTAGGTTGTATGTAGCCTTTTGTACGATGCTCACTGTGCAGCTGAGCTTTTGATATTTCTATATTAATATATTACCTTTTCCCTATAAAAAAAAAGTACATCTTTCCTTGGTGGCATTGCTTTTATTTTTTATTTTCTTTTGTTTTTTTTGGGGGGGGGGGGGAAGGGCACAAAATTTATGTTCATGATGCTATTTGTGCTCCACTATATCATCTTTAGTGTGACATTTTGGGATTTAGTTACCTAAAAATTTAGGTATGCTCTAGTCTACGAATCCTCAAGAGCACTTCTGCCAATGGCATTATCTGTCCCTATGACCTCTTGAAAATCTGTACACCAGGTGTGCTCATATTTGGGATCTGCCTGAGGAGTATTCTTCTTTTTATATGAAGGGTTGTTAGAACTTTTCAGTTTGTCTGAAAAATCTCTGTGCTCTCTTGCTACAACGTTTTCAACTGCAACGGTGTGTGGGTTTGTGTGTATTTGAGCCAATAGTATTATATCTTCTCAACTATACTTGAAACAATTTAGAGCCCTCCAAGCCAGGGTTCCTTCAATAGCACTCTCATCTGTACTGAAGCTAAGTTCTTTATCAACTGGAATTATATCAAGGAAGATGTGAGTTTTTCTGGCTATTTTTGTTCCGAATTTGTAGTGTTGCGCTTGGATAAAAATTGTGCTTCATTGCTAATCATGTGAAATTTATGCTGTTTAGGCCATAAGGCGAAAATCAATAGCATTAGCTTTCAGTTGTTGCAAAATTACAGGTTTATATTTAGTACTTTGGATCGGTCTACACTGTTGGTTTTCTCCAAAGACACTTATTTTTTTTCATATTCTTATTTCTTAAAAATACTCAATTAGTAATGCAGATTGCTTATGAAAGAATAGGTGCTTAAGTTTAAACAAATGCTTCTGGTAGTATCAAATATTAACTTTATTGTTAACCTCTTTATGGCGATTGTTGTTGGATACTTAATTTATCATAGCGGCATGCGACTAAGCACACTTTCCATTGAAAAACACAATTGAGTTGAAGTATCTTGGCTGGTGCAAGACCTGTATTCAAACTTAATCGTCCTACTAGTTGATATGGATTACATAATTGCCCTTATCCCAAAAAGGAAAAAAAAGGGTTCGCATCACTGCAGCTGCATTCATAAGGAGTAAAGGCTTGGGATTGAGTCATGCTCTGTGTTATGTATGGATTTCTGTTTCCTTTTTCCTTTTCATTCATGGTGAGATAGAGGGGGTTAAGTCCGTTTGCCTTCAGGACTTGACAATTTGGGTCGTTCTTTCAGTTCCTTTTATTCGTTATGCAAGTAATCGCCCTAAGACATGGAGTTTAGCTTATGCGGGATTATGTTTTGTCATGTTGTGTCTGTTAATTTATTATTTGGGTTTTTTTGGATAAACTTTTTTTTTCTTCTGCCCTTCCCTGTGATGATTGGGTGGTGACTTGCCAGAATGTTCAACTAACATACTACTGTCTGGAGTCTGTTTACTTGTGTTCTGTTCTTCATGTTGCACATACAATTATTGTTGACAAAATATTGCAAGTTTGCATTCATGGGACAAAACATGGCTGGTCTCAATTCGGGTAGGCACTGGCAATTATTAGGATTGAGGCTAGTAGCTGCCAGTGTAAATCATGATTGCTATGATTATGAATGATATTATACTTTCTGTAGGAGTACCTTCTGTATTGTTATATTTTGTAACGTGAAGTCTTGGAAAAATATAAAAGGTGAGATGAGAATGAGGCGTTCTAACTCAACATTCTCAGTTTTGTATTGTTGGAATGACTGCAATGCAAATGAATCTGAGAATAACAAGATCATACGTTGATGATCACTTGAGTGGTAGTGACACGCTCACGATCCACAAATGTGGAAATGATATTGAACTTCTTTTTTGGGGGGGGGGGGGGGGGCGGCCACGAGGATTAAATAGGCCTGACTTCATGTAATCTCTTATCTAAACCGCAATCTAACTTGTGAATGGTTGATTCAATAGATTGGCTGAGACTTTGAACTTCAAATTATTGGGCTTTGTCAATGGCAATGAGCTCTTTGTATTGAGGGGAAGGCCGGTGGGTTTTCAGGGCTCATGCTGCTTTGATTTTCCTATATGGTATATGTGCTGTGAATCTTTTCATTGTTCCTCCCCAAATATGCTCACCTGGATGCCCCTAGTAAAGAAATTTCTCTTTTCGTTAAGTGATTATTGCTTAAAGAAACATAAAATGGCTTTGATTGGATTTCCTTGTCCCTTTTTCTCACTGTTGTGTGAGCTGGTTATTGCAGCGATGTACTACTTTGCACTTAAGCGGTGTTCAATGCCTTCAGGTTAAGCAATTAAGCATTAGTTGAATCACTGATAGTGAAGATCTAAGAAATATGCTAACTTTTGGCTTACCATATTAGTTAATAGCTTTCTTACTGAAATGAGATGTCTTATTCCTAGTCCAAGTGTGTAAGATGTCTTAGTTGTCAATTTTAGCCTTCCATGTTGCAGTAGCCAGCCTGGACCACTGCTCTTGTTTGGATGTTTCATTTCTAATCGTTTACAGCTGGATGATCACGATGTTTTCTTGTGTTTTAGCATTTCAAAAATATGATTTCGTAGACTCACATGTTGAGATCATCTTAGCATTGCCCAATCAACTGCTCTTTATAGAACCCAGCTGAGCATAGTTATGTTTCACAGGCAGAGGGAAGATGACAAATGGAAACATGATCTTTATGAAGATGAACAACCTCAAATATGTACGGTTAATCTGGGCACATAATAATAAAGCTGAATTTCCAGCTTCTTGTTTATTGGATCTGACATTTCAATTCACCTTGAAGCTCGCAAGCTTGGTGGAGGAGATCTTCGTCTGAAGCTTCGAAGAAAGAGCAGCCAACAAGATACTAATACTGGAGGTGCGCGAGATCTGCGTGAAAAGTTGTCTGGCATAATTCTTTCACAGCATGTAAAGAAAGATCCCCAAAAGCCTAAGCCCGAACCTGAGACTGTTAAACCCACTAGGAAAAGTGTCATTCTTGAAGCTACTGCAGCAGAGCAAAATAAAGTTTCCGACTCAGCTTCAAGAAGGAAGACTCAGCAGAAGGTACCTTCTTTTTAATAAGAAAAATAGAATAGAATATATTAATAAAATATGAACAAAAGGATGGGAGCAAGCTAGGATCCTACAAAAGGGTTATGTACACATCCGAGATAGAACCCATTGGCCCATCAACAAAATCATGGCATCGAAAGAAGATTGGCAAAAGTTTGCACTGTCCCGGAAAAAAGCCTTGATCAGATGATCTTTGATTCGTTGGAGAGACATCTCCTCTCCTTGAAAGACTCTTTTGTTCCACTTGCTCCAAATAGACCCAACAATCACGTGAGGTATTAATAGATCATTCTTCTCTTTAGCTTTCCTACCCAGAGCGCCCTCACAAGCTATAAGATGGTTCCTCTCTGAGTTCGAGGCAATCTAAGAAACACCCAAACAACTAAAAGCTAACTCCCGAGGAGCCCTTGCAAATTGACAGTGCAATAGTAGGCGATTAGGCCTTGCAAATTGACTCAGGAGAAGGTATTAATGCATTTCTGTTTCATAAATTAAGCATGGTTTATTTGTCAACTGTGTTTTTGTTATTTTATTTGATTAATAGATGGATTTAATGAAAGTAGTTACTAGAATTAGTTGTGTTAGCATTTAGCGTCCATTGTTGTTGCAGTAACAGTCTGTTTATGTTGGATGATTGATGGACAAAAAGGGTAGCTTCTGCCTCTCATTTCTTCCCCTGTGCTATTTCAATCAATATTTTTTCTTGTTGCAGGCTGATGCATCAGTTGATGGGTTCCTTCAATCATTAGGGCTTGAGAAGTATCTTATTACCTTTCAGGCAGAGGAAGTGAGTAACACTTCTTTGTGACTGTACCAGTTATCTATTTTCAAAGGGCTCATGCTAAAAATCTTCTTATTCAGGTTGATATGACAGCCCTTGAACACATGACTGATGACGACCTCAAAGCAATGGGAATACCGATGGTAAGATGTCTAATGGCCTCAAATATTGGATTTGATCTCTTGATCTGATTTTCTTTTTTATATTTCATTGTGCACATTATGTTGAACACTGAAGCCACTGAGATGTCTTTGATATAACGATATACTAATTGTTCAAGAGCTGTAGTTGGATTAGAATTGTTCTTGATTTCAAGTTTTCCCCTGCAATAGCAGAACTCCAAGCTCAAAGTTCAAACCAAACCTCTTCAATTGTTGGGGTTTTTTGGTTTTGGGGGGGGGGGGGGGGGTTGGGTGTTGGTTCAATGTCTGCAGCCTTACCCATACAGTTTACCTGCAAGGAGGTGGTTTCTGTTGGACCTAGCATCTGAACAGCATTGTGTAGGAGCCTAGAAATGCCTGGCCCCTTTAAATTTACCAGGGATGATAGCCAGGGACATCTAACTGACAAACAAGGAACCTCAACAATTTCAAAGGTCCTCAAAACACTAGAGTGCATGCTGGATCCTAAATGTGAGCTGAAAAGTCCATTCAGACAATATTTACTCCAAATGGCTAGACACAAAGAAAACCGCAGTCAGATAAACTCAAAGCAAGGCCGACACCTAAAAGAAGAGGGGGGGGGGGGGGGTGCCATGTCTGGCTGACTAATAGTTACGCTAAGTGACTAAGTCAACTCCAGAAATTTGGTTCAACACTGGGATCCGCCAACTGTTTCCCCAGGGGGCAGGGTGCTTCCCAATTTGGAGTTCGTGATGGGAAGACACTTTGTGGTTTGGTTGATTAAGTTGGTTGCTTTGACTGGATTCCAGTTGATGACACCAATATCATCTGGTCTGTCATAGGCTCATAGCTGTCCACTTGACATTATGATAAGGGCCCGCTGAGTAATTCCGCGGCTGGTGGGATTCAACTGCAGCTCACTGGTCTATATTCTATATTCGTACTAGAACAAGGGCAGACACCCCCCTTCCCCAATCTTGCTCCCTTCTCTGCCTCATGAAGTTTTTGTTTCCATAAGACCTATCAAAGTTCTCAGTTCTTTTCTTTTTTTTTTTTGATAAGGAAAAGGTAATATATTAATATAGAAATTCGAAGCTCCGATGCACAGTGAGCATTATACAAAAGGCTACTTACAACCTAAGTATAAACTATCCACACAATATGCCAAATCAACAAAGGAAGAGCTAAACTTCCCATTCTTCCAAAAGAAGAGAATTTTGATGAAATTCTCTTTCAAACGCTGAAGAGGAGTTTCTACGTTATCAAAAATTCTTCTATTTCTCTCTCCAAATACTCCAAAAGATGACAAGAGGTAGGACCATGACTTCCTCCTTTTTCTTCTTAACTTTCCTACCAAAGGACTCAGTTCATCTTATATATATATATATAGACCTGTCAATTTGGGCGGGTAAGTTAAATACGGATTGGGTGTATTCGGGTTCAGTTAAATACAGGTTGGGTGTGTTCGGGTTCAGTAAAATACAGGCGGTTATATTTTAGTTATACAGGTTTCGGGTCGACCCAACGGATTTAGAGCGCCTTTTTGTGGGTTATTTCTTTTTGGTCGTTAAAATTAATGATTCGACATATTTAAAGTTAAAATTGTTCGTATTTGAAAAACATATTGTAATTGTAATTTTTTAAAAGAATAGTAAAGATATTCAAACTTTTCATTATGACATATGTGCGTCATGTATCAGTGGTCAAAGACTCGAGTCATAGTGAGTCGGCCCATGAATTAAAATAAGGTTAATAATGGGTCGGATTCAGCCAATTTAAAGTATGTTAACGGGTCGAAGTAGTTCGGCCTACTAATAAGTCATTTAATAGTTCGATATTTTTGTTAACTAACTTAACATTATCTAATTAAGTGCACTTTATTAGTGGTTCAATCCTAATACGAACACAAGTTGACCCATTACTCAAAATCATAGTTTGAAACCAATTAGAATAGAAAACAAATGAAAGGATATGGGAGAAATACAAGATATTACAATTATCTTTTAATTTTAACATCAAAATACTCAATTATTGCAGAGTAACATTATTTAAAATATGATGAGACATATTCATTTCACTAAAAATATGACGGTATGGCTTGCACTTTTTTAATATTTGTTAATAAATTGATTTTCTCATATAGTTATTTCACGTCATTTCATATCATTTTTGAAGTTTTTCTCATTTATAAGTTGTGTGTGACGCTATTGTATAGAACTGAAGTTGGGAAAGAAAGGATACCTTTGTTTAATTTATGAAGAGATGCGATAATTATATAATATCTCTCTAAATGATCCAATACAATGAATGCCCATTGTTGTTAAAAGGGATAAATTAAAGAAAATCAAGCAACAAAGATATAATGGTCGGGTCTAGCGGGCGGGTTCGGCGTCGAATTTGGGGGTTTTTGGGGTTCGGTTAATTTCGGGTTTGGGTCTTGAAAAACATGTTCAAAACCCAAAATTTTCGGTTGGGTTTTCGGGTCGAGTTAAAACCAGTGTGTACGTATGTATACACATGTATATATATACACACAAATGTAAATATATTTATGTACACATATGTATATATATACACACACACATATACACTTACATATGTTGTGTGTGTGTATGTATCATGGATTCAAAATGTGGCCGAATTGCGACGAAACGGTGGCATTGGAAAGGTTTTAGAGTCGGGCGACCCGCATTTTCATGGCACGATAGCCGCGATATGGAACGCAATTACTGTATTAGACCAATTTTTCCGTATCGCTACTGAACCAAAATTGCGACCGAAACCGCATTTTGAATCCTTGTATGAATCCATTTCCTTTCCTCAGTTTTGAAGTGAAGAAGACAGGTCAGGCCCTCCAAACTCTTGTGCTGTTGATGTCTCTTCTTCCTCTTATTTTTCTTCTGCTTTTTTTTCCGGGGGGGGGGGGGGGAGGGAGAACTTGTAATCTATAGATAGACATGCAGGTGCTGCTTATGTTGATATAGTTTTTGTGAAATGGCTGTCAATGTATGCGTCCTTGTGTACTTAGCTGAATTGACCTGAAACTCGAAACCTGAACCGAATTACCCATATCCATACCCGACCACTATCAAAACAACCTGAATTGAACCCAAACCTAGAAACGGCTTGAACCCGACCCAAACTATCTTTCTGGAGCTGCTTTTCTTTATAAGACAAGCTTATTGGATCAAATTTCAACAAATCTGAAGTTAAGCCAAATTGAAAATGAGTGGAATTGAACCCGAAGGTTCCGCCCTGGATCTTAGTCATCTTACTGACCAGAACGTGACCTGATCCGAAGAACTGTACAGTGTGTTTACCAGGTATATATCCTTTGGTTTTCAGATTTTTCTGTTAAATGTGAGAGAGATCCCATTTGGTGGAAGAACTATATTTTGGAGTATTGAACTCGTGGTTACATTGCAAAGGCAAGGTTGTCTGTTGACTCCAGCCAATGGTTCCCTTGGCTGCTGATTTATTGTCTCATCTGTCTAGTTTCTACCAAATCAAGCTAATATTTAACTCTCTGTAACCGATTCTTTCTCCCATTTGTTGGTTTTTTTCAGGGTCCAAGGAAGAAGATACTATTAGCATTAAAATCAGGAGGCTGAGATGTGGGTGTGAAGCTCTCTCTCTCCTTTGTTTTTCTTTTTGCATGTGGCTCCGATGAGCTTGTTGATACACTCTTATCTATAGTCAGTGGGCAGCAGCCCTGCGTTTTAACTGATTCAAATCTTCGGGCTGCATCTGCTGCTTTTGATTTTTGACAATTTGGTTTGTGCTGATAAAAGGGGCGCCAAGAAGCTTCATCAAAGGTGATACTGTAGGGAAGCTGGAAAGGTATATTGAAGCTGAATGAAAATCCTTTTCCTAATTGACTCCTCTTTTTCTTTTTTTTGGGGACGCCCCACGTCCCTTAAAAATTTGTTATTAAAAAAGAGGAAAAGAGGGGGGGGTGTTCCCTCTTTTATCTATGATTCTATCTGGTTTACTTGTTGACCAATGAGATCTGGATGTGTTCTACTACTGCTTATGCTTGGATATATTGGTTGAATAGTAGTGCAGAACCTCTGTAAAATATCGACTTGCATTTGAAATGTATGTTTGGTGCTGGCAATGGAATGTTGTTGATTACATTATGCGGGCAGTTTATCGTCTATTCATTGGCGTGCTCATTGTTGCACAATGCTATTCAGAGCCAATGCAATGAGCTTATTGATACCTCACAAGGTATCCGGCAAATCATGCCATAGTCTCGGGATTGTTGGTAGTATCATTCATCGCATAAAGTTGTTGAATGTCTCTTAACATTTTGGGTAATATCATTGCTGGTGTAATGGTAATGAACGTATCCTCTTTTAAT
>JACYFF010031954.1:91017326-91068168 GCA_017589665.1 Selenicereus undatus
CCTTAAATCCTCGTTATTACAACGCTGCAAAGATGGATTGACGCTTGCAAAAACGCATGCCCTCCTCATCACAACCGGCTTATTCAGCCAAGGACGCTCTACTGCCCAGCTAATCGCGTCCTATGCCAATCTCGGTGACATTAAAGCTGCACGCCAAGTGTTCGATAAATTGCCTCAACGAGGTACAGATATTTGGAATGCGATGCTTGTTGCATATTCGCTGGTCGGTTTGCCTTTTGAGGTTGTGGGTCTTTACAGGAAGATGGTTTCCGAAGGAGTAAGACCAGATAGTTCGTCTTTCACTGTTGCTATTAAGGCGTGCACGACCTTGTCTGATTTTCAAATGGGGGCCGAAATTTGGCATCTTGCAGTTGATTATGGATATAAGTATGATGTGTTTGTTGGGTCTTCTGTGTTGAATATGTTAGCAAAGGGGGGAAAGATGGAGGAAGCAAAAGCGGTTTTTGACGGATTACGGAGAAAAGATCTAGTCTGTTGGACAGTGATGATAACTGGTTTTGCAAAGAGTGGACAGGGGATGGAAGCTGTTGGGATTTACGGTCAGATGCGAGAGGAGGGGTTTGAGGGAGACGGGGTTGTCATGTTGGGCTTAATACAAGCTTGCACTGATCTTGGGGATGTGAAGATGGGCCTTTCCATTCATGGGCAAATGATAAGAAGAAATCTCCCCATGGATGTTTTTGCTTGTACGAGCCTTGTTGACATGTATGCAAAAAATGGCCAATTGGATCTTGCGCATCGTGTTTTCAGTAGCATGCCTCAGAAGAATGTTGTTTCTTGGAGTGCGCTAATATCTGGTTATGCACAAAATGGTTTTGCAGGGGAAGCTCTTGATTTGTTGATCGAGATGCAGACACATGGATATAAACTAGATTTAGCTTCTCTTGTGGGTGCTATTTTGGCATGTTCACATGTTGGCTATTTGAGAAAGGGTAAATCAATACATGCATATATTTTGCACAGGCAGGAATTTGAATGCATTTCAGCAACTGCCATGATTGACATGTATTCAAAATGTGGGGCTCTTTTGTCTGCTCGCGTTCTCTTTGATCAGGTAAGCTCTAAGGATGTGATCTTATGGAATGCAATGATTGCTGGCTATGGGATTCATGGACATGGAAAGACAGCCCTCTCGGTTTTCCTTGATATGATCAAAGCCAGTTCAAAACCTGATGATGCAACATTTGCTTCTCTTCTATCAGCCTTGGGTCATTCAGGACTGGTGGAAGAAGGCCAGTATTGGTACAATGAAATGATCAACAGATTCAACATTATACCCAGAGAGAAACATTATGCTTGCATTGTTGACTTATTAGCTCGTGCAGGAAGGGTAGAAGAAGCTTTTAAACTAGTAAAGTCAATGAAAGAACCTGAACCTGGGATTTCTATCTGGGTTGCCCTTTTGTCTGGTTGCCATAACCATAGAAAATTTTCCATTGGTGAAGTGGCTGCAAAGAAGGTCCTACAGATGGAGCCAGATGATTCAGGTATATATTCTTTGGCTGCCAACTTTTTTGCCGCAGCACAGAAGTGGGGTGAAGTGGCTCAGGTGAGGAAAAACATGAGGAAGATGGGTACGAAGAAAGTACCGGGTTACAGCATGGTGGAGGTGAAAGGAAAGCTCCATGCTTTCCTTATGGAGGATAAGAGCCATTATCAGCATGAGCAAATGGTGTTGTTGATAGACAAGTTAGATCATGAGATGAGAGCCATGGGTTATAGACCAAAGACCCAGTTTGTTTTTCATGATGTTGAAGAGGAAGTGAAAGTGAGAATGTTAACTAATCACAGTGAGAGGCTTGCTATTGCTTATGGTCTCTTAAACACAGAACCAGGGAGTAAGTTGGTGATTACAAAGAATCTAAGAGTTTGTGGAGATTGCCATGAGGCAATCAAATATATATCGAAAATTGTCAACAGGGAGATCATCATAAGGGATGTGAAGCGGTTTCATCACTTCAAGGATGGTATCTGCTCATGTGGAGATTGTTGGTGATCATGAATGCCAGTAAAACAGATGGGTACGAATTTGAACCCATGTGTCGACTGATCTTTCTATCAAGGCATCAGGCCCTGCAGAAAGACTCTGATGCTTACATGTAAAAGTAATAGATAAGTGATCCAAATGGCCAATTGATTGAAATCTATTCCTTAAGGGTATATTGCTGGGGTATCAAGCTAGGCTTTTGTTGTCGGAAAAAGCCTAATGTTCAGAAGATGATATCTCAGGCAGTGGGCAGTCCTCAAGATATGGATTCTGAAATGCTGCAGAAATGTAAAACAGGTAATTTTCTGGAGCAAGAGGAATAAAGTGAATCCATTTCAATTGTGAACACTAGCTTCCATTGACACATACAATTTTGTTCGACACCATGATAAGGATTCATGTGATTTCAGCGGCACAGCTTCACATTCAAGAGATTCTGTGACTTGTTCCTTGCCTACACTTTATAACAGGAAGCTGGCTTCGGAGGCAATCACGAAATTCATCATCATTCATTTGTGCTAAGTCACCTTGACCCTGATTGCTTGATAAGCTTTTGGTGCTGCTGCAGGGCACCGCGTCGCTTTGGATTTGCCTATGGACATAATTCTTGACGTTCATAATACCCACAGAGAGAGTGAAGGCTGTTACTCCTCAACCCTCTTTTATGCCATTAACTGATTCTCCGCAGACATCATTGACGAGAACACTGATCTTACAGAGGTTTGTGCAGCTTATGGCTTACCATTTAATAAGTCATGTTGTAGTCTGTAGATAAAAGCAAACTGTAAGGATGAGGGGCACTTTCATCTTTCTGAACGTTGCGTTGTGCCTGCTTATGTGTAAGTGCAAGAAATTAACGTCAATGGAAAAGAATAGCAGAGAACTTTTCACTTCCTGTTACGGATTAGTCCTTCTGTTCTGAGGTTAAATTATCTGATGTTTCAAGCTCCTTAACTGCAGAAACTCTGCTGCTAGCATCATTCCATCTACTAGTGCTTCTTTCTTTTAAGTGATTGTCCGCGCAACCAATTATATATGTGATGCAACCTCCGAAATAGAGTAATCCCAAATAATTTCCCCAGAATAAATCACATGTGGCAAGGGCTTACTACTCAGCAGAAATGGTTCTATCTAATTGTCTTCTAAATTGGAACCATGATAATGGATCACCAGGAATGGGAACGAGTATTTGCATTGCAGGATTTTGGCACAAACAGCTATGCCCTAGATAAGCATTTTTGCTTTCAGTTTCAGAGAGTCAAATACGAAAATTTTAGTTTATATTTGAAGTAAAATATGTATAGACGCAAAGTAACATATTGCCCATGTTCAAGATACAAAAACTAATCGAAGTTGCAAAAAATTGGCACAATCAAGCCCATGCATTTAACATGTTTTCAACCCCTACATCCATCTTCCAACCCCGAAAAGAAGGGCTATGCTTAGCCATTTCTGAGAGTTCGTATCAATCTCAATTCTTTTGTATGGACCAAAATTCTAACTTCTTGCTAAATTCCTTTCATCACCTTCTCATAGCTTGAGTTTGGAGGTTCTGGTTATCCTCCAAAAGGCGGTCATACTCGAGAAGCAAATCAGCGGCCTGTTTTTGAAGGGCAACGACATGAGCCTCAGCCGTCTCAACCTTCTTGTCCTTCTCCTGAGACTCCGCCTTTAGCCTCTTCACTTCTTCGGTTAATCTTGATATTTCACTTTGCAGTGCCGCTATTTCTTTTGAAGCCTTCTCTTCTTTTTCCTTGAGCTTTTGCTTTTCCTTCTCTAGCATTTCCAATTCATCCTTTGATGCTCCAACCTTGCTTCTAATGTTGTTTAGCTTCCGAAGATAGTGGTGCATGCGGTCAATTAAGAAGCCGAGAAACAAAGTGAATCCTGAAAGGAAAAAGGTAGTTTTATTTCTGTTAAAATGGCTTATTTGGAAGAAAAATCGTAAATGCAACAGCTCTGATTTGGGAGTGCACAAACTTTTCGTTATATAAATCTCTGAGAACACAAGAATGATATTATAGAACTCACTCAAAGAAGCAAGTAGCAAACTTTTAATTTGTAAACGAAAAGGTATTTAACAATAATAGAGTAGACTGAAACAAATATGCCCATTCTATGTGTGGTAAGGGCCGACCTAAATCAAGGAAAAGAGATGAATACATGGACTTTGAACATCGATTTATCTCATTAACATGTCTAAACCCTTTGAACAGCTGGTAACTGTCGGTACTCAAATAAGCAATAGAGGTTGCCCATGTCTGACTGAGTAGCTGAAACAGACCCAATAGTCAGGCGTAGCCATTTTCTAGAAACAATATGTTTCATGTCAAAGCTCGAGTGCCCAACTTTGGTAAGAAGAAACTGAGTGCATTGACCAGAAAACATAAAATTCGATTGACAACATCTTTCACCAGTATAACACAAAAGGCAGAGCTGGAGGCCCCAAAGAAGATTGATAGGTTACTAAATGCGGCAGCCTCCCCCCCAACGCGCCCTCCCGCCCCGCCCCCCACAAAAAAAAAGGAACAAATGCAACTCTTGTTTCTAAAACAGCCAACAGCCACATTAGTCTTAGAGGACACAGATACTGGCTACGAACGGAATTTGTAACTCAATGCTCTGTCATGAGTATTGAATCCTAAAACTCCATTTAGGCCAAAAATGTGCAACTCATTAAGCAGATGCAAAACTTGTTTCCAAAAATGTTCAGCGCTTAAGCCTCACATCTGGATATGTTCCCATGTCAGATGCTCGTAGCCCAGTATCTCCATAACGCTTGACGCGTCGGTTCAATGTTCCAGATATTGCACTGCAGCAGTTACTGCCCACTGATAATCTCTTAGTCTGCCATCAAAGAGTTAAGGGAGAAGAAAAGAGCAACCAGTAATCTCTTCGTCTGCTATCATTCACAACCACATGTTCTAACCAAATCAGATACTTCTACTGAATAACAAAACAGGGAAAGATTGTTTTATGGAGAGACATCCATGCAAAAGGCTACGTCACAATACCGGGTTCCAACCCCAAATTAGGCCCAAAGGAACTTTTGTTATGTGCACAGTGACATTAAGAAAGAACCTTAGAATGCTCCCTGAAAAGGGAAATAATCCTAGAGAAAAACATCAAGCTTGCATGGCTTAGCAGAATAAAGAACTAAGTACATTGTAATGCTCCCTTCATATGCAGTTCCAGCAATCAAATTCATTGAATCACTGTAATCATCAGCACCACCCAATATCGATCCCACTGCAAGGTCTTGGTCACTTGTATGAGACTTGAATTGCTATCTAACACCAGGACATAATCACAAGTCTCAGAAGGTCGGTTATCAATGTAACGGCGTGAAAGAGACCGCAAGAGGGTCAGTTTCGTTCAGACTACAAGCACAACAAAACTATCGAATTTAGGTGCGCAGATGAAAGACTCAACATTTGTTTGGTCACCTATTGAGCTGTCACAGACTACCATAAATCTAAATTAAGGCCACTGTAATGGAGAGAATCGAGAATCTAGAAAACATCTGCAGCAAGAGACGCAATCATCAGGAACACTACTTGGGCCATCCACGATCCTAGTAACTATCACTAGCAGAAGATCTATATCATAAAAGGAGCACATAGTAGCTGAAATGCTGCGCGCGTCTATAGTTTCCTAATCTAGTGCACTAGAAACTCAGAAATGCCCTTCTCTTCACTAGAATGGCTCAAATTAGGCATGCTGAACGAGCTGCAGAATAACCAACAGCCCTATTTTTAACTGTAATTTTCCATCTAAAAGTAACCAGGTGCTAAGTGCTAACAAACCATCTACCAACTTAAGCAACAAAAAGTAATTCCAGTGCCTTGCAAATTAGGTCATAGTGAACCCTAGAGCCTCGAGGCTAAATCCAATTTTGAATATAATTAAACCCCACACTCAAATTTCAGCACTTCACATGACATGGTTGATCACCAAACAACTAATTTAATCAATGTTTCCACTCACATGGATAGGGAAAAGATGGAAAATTTCAGAGTAGAAACTACTCACCGTAAGCACATGAGGAATTCAGCAAAATTCGAATCCAACAGCAACCAAATGCACAAGAACTACTAGTTCTGCTCCCAAATAAATATTTACTCATGGAAACAGACAACCATCAAAACATCATTACGTAGGAATCTCCTACTTCCAATGGCAATCACTCATCCTATAACAAATGTTTCTGTAATCACAAAAGCATCAAATTGGCACTACCAAATCCAACCTCCTTCCTCCAACTTTCACTCATCATTCAAGAAGCACATTACCACATATCCATATTCAATCAAAATAAGTGAACCAGACCACAAATTGCAACATCCGGGGCATGAATATGAATCAAGAACATATAAAGATAAGTTAGAGAGAATGCATACCCATAAGTGAAGCCTCGAGTAAGTGGGTTCTCCAAAGAACTTGATCCATAGGAGACATAGTGCCAAGCTTAGCACCTTTATTCTGGATCTTGACAATGTTCATAAGACTAGAAAGCAAAATCACAGACATCGTACCAGCAATTGTTTTCACAGTAGCCGGGCCTTTCCCCATTTTCACCTGATCCAAGCTCTTCATCACCAAATCCCTCAAAGGCCCTATCTTCACCACCAACAAAAATGCCACAATGGCCTCAACAAACAACACCAAAAACAACAACTGAATCATCTTGTTTTCTTTATTTTGCAGCTACTTCTCTGAAAACCCAACTTCATGTAAATGCGAAAGAAACCAATTTCTTTCTTCAAGGACAAGGCTTTATAAAAGAAAGGGGAAGATAATTCAGAAACCCCAGTTTAGAAACCCAGCTGTTCTCTTTGAACATCAACAAAATTAGCAAGAAATACAAACACAGAAGGGTTCTTCAACAGACCCATCAAGCATAAATGGGCAAATGAACAGGACAACTTTCAAATTACCCAAACCCACCAAGCAGCAACAAAGAAATTTTCCTAAAAAAGAGTTTTTGGGTATTTACTATTTACTGGTCAGTGTCAATTTCTACAAAAAAGAGGCTACTCAAAGCTGGGTTAGGGCTATAGATCTATGGATTTGATTATATGTAGCAAAGAAAATGCTTTTACTAAGCTTTTCTGATGGGTATTGACATAATCAAATGGAATTTACGGCTCAATGGGGAATAGGCAGTGCCTGCCCTTTTCTGTGGCTGAAAAAGTGAATTGAAGATACAAAAGACACAGCCCAAAGGGTTTTAGCAGGAGCAGGAAAGGCAGAAACAGTGAGTGAGAAAGAGAGAGAGAGATATTTAAAGCGTAATTAAGGACGTGGGTGACAAAAATGCTGGATTAAAGTGTGATTAAATTTGGTTTAGAGTCCAGAGAGAACAGACAAGTCGTACTCTTCCTCACACGACACATCTGAGGAGACATCCGAGAGACGTTGGGAACTCGGCGGCCCCATTGATGCGTGCCACGTGTCTTTTGATATAGTTCTGTATACCTCTAAGTAACCAAAATGTCATCCATTTTACTCAAGTAGAGGCCTGGTTCTATTTTGTATTCTTTAGAATTTAATTGAGAATTTATATTTTTTTACAGTTTTTTATATTTTTTTATAATTCTTTACATTCTTAACATTATTCTTATAATTTTTTACGTCTTCTTATATTTTATATAAATTTTCTACAACATTAATTTATTTTAATTACATAAATATATATACTTTTTTAATTATAGTACTAATATACAAAATTTGTAAATATCTTATGAACACAACATTTATATAAATATAAAAACATAATATAACAACATAAATTATATTTGAGTTTCGACATGAATAATATATGTTATTATAAATGGAATAAGTGACCATACTTTTAAAATTATAATAAAAAACTTTTGTTCATGTTTAAATATGAAACATATATATTAAAACTGTCAAACTATATACGACGAAAGCATTACAATTATTTCATCCCTAAGTTTATCCATGATAATTTTGTTGCTATCATTATATAATTGAACATTTGGTGGTTGTTCCAAATTTGGTTTCCTTCCTAAGATTAATATGTGCTTGTTATGCAGAATAATAAAATTGTGTAGAGTATAACAATAAACAATTATCTGAAGTTGCTGCTCTTGTCTCATTTACGATATTCTGTCGGCCAATATTTTCCATCTCCCCTTCAATACTCTAAAAGTTCTTTCCACTGTCATTCGTAAAGATGAGTGCAGATAGTTGAACCATTCTTTCACTTCTTTAGGTGGGTCATATTTTCTAAACTGTGGGATATGACGACGAGTTTCCTTTCCTATGTACGGAGCTAAATATCCAAGAGTATTTGGATATACTTAGTCAATCAGATAGTATTTTTTTAAATAATTATGTGAAATAATTAGAGTTGTATATGACAAATGAGAATCATTAAGGAATATGTTAGGAACATATCCTCCTATACCTGGAGGAGGATGAGGGAAATTGAAATTAGGTTGAAGCATGCTATCTCATAATACTATCAAGTCATGTGTACTCCCTTCCCAACCGACATTTAAGTAAGTGATCATCATGTCGAATGATACCACATCCAGGGTATTCCAAGTGTTCTGACCTGTACGTGATCGGTGAGCAACACCCGCATCTTTTGTTTTTATTATTATTTTTTTTATTTTGGAAGGTAATATTCAATATTTGGCTGTTTAATATAACAATACAGTTTTCGTATTTTAAGCATTGTTGAATAATGTTTTAAGGGTTTATTTATAAAATTTCTTGGTAATAATATTGACCATACATTTACATTTAAATTTGTTTAATTAAAATAGGATTTTGTTTTAAGAGTTGTATTCAATTTTGTCAATTTTTTTTTGTTATACTTTGCTTATCGGATCAAAATAATGTAAATAAAAAAAATCACCTCAAGTGAACGAACTTTGCTTGACAAACTTTATGGGGCTTAATATATTTTATTGTTATGTAACTGACTTAGTCAATGGTTTATTTTCAATAAGTTTATTATTTTAATATTATTGTTTCTCATCCAAAACGTTCATTGTAAAACAAACATATTTCGTTTTAATTATATTACGAAATATTTTGTTTACTGATGGTATCACATTTTACTTGTAAATATGACTAAATATATCATAATTGTTACAAATTATACTATACAACTCTTCAATAATTCAAGAACTCCTTACATCTATCCTTATAACTCCTTATAGCTCCTTACTTCTTCTTAGAATTCCTTACATTTTCTTACAGCTACTTACATCTTCTTACAACTCATTACAGCTCCTTACAGCTCTGTACAGCTTCTTACAGCTCCTTCCATTTTCTTACAAATTACAGTTGTATATTATCTCAAAATAGTACAGGCCCGTAGAAGACAATTTATGATTAAAGAGACATTTGAGAAAGTAATTTTAAGGGTCTATTCTTTTCGTTGCTAAATTAGAGTTGATAAAAAAGTGAAGTTGGCTAAGATAAGTTGAAATTAGTTGTAGTTGATATTTTTTATTGAAACAGTTGAAGTTGACTGAAGTGGGTTAAAATTGGTTAAAGTTGGTTAAAGTGGGTTAAAGTTGGTGTATTTTTTAAGTTGGTTAAAATAGTGAAAATAAAATTTTGAAAAAGTTGAATTGAAATGGGTTAAAGTGGGTTGAAATAGATTGAAATATGTTAAAATTGATAAATTGAAAAAAAGCCCTAAATTTGTTCCGTCAAATTTGAAAGAAACTTGAGCCTTTCTACTCATGAGCCATTGATGAAGGAAAATTGATTGTCATGCGTTTCTTGCGAGGAAAATGACATGATCCAAATTGAACCACTGCCAGTGGCATCAGTAATCCATAATTAAGCAATAAAACATAACTAAGGAGGGAGAAAATTGGTTGCCAAGTGGCCCAAGTCATCAACTCATTCATAAAGCCATCAAATTATAAAGAGATATAAAAGTATCAATGGGTGTTTCACTTGGGGATTGTTTTAGAAAATCAGCTTTTGTTTTGTGGAATACTAAAAAATTCTCCAAAAATATGACCTTTTTTCTGGTGCAAATTAAGACAGGCATAATATGAAGAATGTAATAGATCTTGTTTCGTAAAGAGATTTTGTACCTCAAAAATAATTTTTTAAGAATATTACCTATTTGACTTTGGTTTTTTTTATAAAAAAAATAATAATTTATTGGACTGTTTGACTCAAGAGTTTTTTGTATTACTTTTTGGCACCAAAAAGTTAATTTATAAAAAATTACTTGGAGTAAATTTTTTCAATTTTTTTGATATATTTCATCAAAATAATCATATTGACTTGACATTATTAATTAATTTAATTGATATCTTGTGTTATGATTATGTGATTCCAAATGTTGGACACTTATAATTTTAGGTTTCTTAGGTTTTTTTCTATTCTTTTAGAACAGCAATTGTTTACGTCATGACGTTCAAGTTAATTTTTTTAATTTTAATATTTTGTTAAACTTAGAAAATAATTTATATTAATTAGTCTTACATGATAAATAAATATTTTTATATCATATAAATTTCAATCATTACTAAAAACAAAATTGAGTTAACATTGAACAATATTGTGATAATAAATATTAAAATTGGATAAGATATAATAGATCACATAATTCTTAATTCTTAATTCATATTGAAAAGAAAAATATATGCAATAAACAATTGTTTCATTAACAAAATTGAGTTATAGGCATTTGTGAAATTTTATCAAATGGCCTTGCTAAAAATAATTAATTTCATTAGACATTTTTTTAGAAACAGATAATTCAATCAATTAAGTCAAATAGCTAATAATTAATACAATTAGCTAACAATTAATTTCTAACAGCTAATTACAAAATATGACCATAATTTTTTAAATCTGTTTATTGTTTGTTAACTCCTGAATGGTTGCTTTAATTCAATTTTGAATTTGCTTCAATTTTTGCTAATTACTAAGACCTCCTTACTCGAAATTTCGTATATGAAAGATTTCTCTTTGTGCATTTAATATGGCGTTCGTCCTTGCCATATTAGATTTTGGTCTAGCATTTTGTTATGCCTAGTGTTTGTTCCCTTTGCATGAATTTTTGGACTTCAATGGTGTTTGACTCTCGTATATTGACCCTATTTGGTAAACAACTATTAGCTATTAGCTGTTAGCTATTTGTATTAATTGTTAACTGTTGCCTGTTAGTTGTTTGAATTAATGGTTTGCATTAGTTGTTTGAATTAGCTGTTTATAAAAGAAGTGTTTGGTAAAATTAGTCATTTTTAAAAAAGATATTTAGTAAAATTTCATTTGTGCCCTTATCTCTAGATTATTTTAATTAAAATTTTTTTTAGTTATCTTATTTTCTTTCCAAAAATAATTAAATTGATGTCATATATACAAATTAACTTTGTTGATAAAATCTTAATTTGTTACTCGCTGTACATAATTTGTATTCTTATTAATCTTTTTTTTCTTTTCTACTTGTGTATATCTATGTACATTATAATTATATCTTAAACTATTATTTTGTTATTTGCTACATATTTTATTATTATGAATTGAAATTTATATATTTGAATGATTTAATCTTAAATAGATTAAATTTAAATGATACACAATATCAAATATCACTACAAAAGGCTAATGGCATATGGTGTAATTTTTTCAAACTCTTAGGTAGTTATGTCATTTTCACAAACAGTTATTCCCAAAAAAACTAATGGAAATAACCTTTTAAGAAAGAGTTGTTCATGCCAAACAGCTCTTCCAAACAAGTGTTCAACCAAACATCAATTTAGCGATTTTGACTAGTCAAAATAGTTAAAATTATTCAAAAAGCTCTTGCAATTAAACACCCCATTATCTTCCAAGTTTGTTCTTGGGTTTGGGTTTTGTTTAGGTCTTGCTCTCACTTTGCTAAATGCTTTCCTTTGTTGTTGACAACTGGTGGTGCTTACGTTCAAGCTAGCAACTCAATTCTTTTGGGGCATGGACATGGGTTGGATTGGTCTAGTTTACTTTTTGCTTGCACCTCTATTTTTGGGGTTAAGGGTCCTACTCACTTGGTTTTGGATCTATTGAATTGTAAAAATCACACGGTTAAGGGTCCCACTCACAAGGCAGAGGGTCCAAATCAAATACCAATAGAAGTGTGGAAGTGTTTGGGTGAAGAAAGATTAGAGTGGCTAATGAAGCTTTTCAATATTATTTTTAAGACCGTTAAGATGTCCAAAGAATGGAAGTCTAGTATAGTAATATCTCTGTACAAGAACAAAGGTGATATTCAAAATTGTAATAATTTTAGGGGTATAAAGTTGCTCAATCACACTATGAAGTTATGGGAGATGGTGATTGAGAGAAGGTTGCAAAATGATATTTTGATATTAGAGAACCAATTTGGTTTTATGCCTGGCAAGTCGATCATAGAGGTGATTTACCTTCTTAAAAGGTTCATTGGCTTGTACAGAGATAGAAAGGTGGATCTTCATATAGTGTTCATTGACCTGGAAAAAGCATATGATAGAGTTCCGCGTGAAGTCTTATGGAGATACTTGGAAAAGAAAGGAGTGTCTCTCGTGTATGTTCGAATTATTAAGGATATGTACGAGGGAGGTAGGATGAGTGTTAGGACGCCAGGAGGGGTCACCAATCATTTCTCCGTTGGTATAGGCCTACATCAGGGTTCCGTCTTAAACCCTTTTCTTTTCACTCTAGTTATGAATGAACTTACAAGAGGGATTCAAGATGAGTTACCATGGTGCATGCTATTTACAGATTACATTGTTCTTATTGATGAGACCAGACAGGGAGTAAATGACAAGTTGGAGCGCCGGAGACATGCATTGGAATCTAGAGGTTTAGAGTTAGTAGATCGAAAACGGAGTACCTTCATTGCTGTTTCAGTGGAAGGGTAGATACGGGGGAGGGGGTCACCTTGGATGGGAGATCGATACTAAAGGTCAATAAGTTTAAGTATCTAGGCTTGATCATTCGGCAGAATGGGGATATTGAGAAGATATTAACCAGCCAATAAAAGTGGGTTGACAAAAATGGAAGTATACCTCAGGTGTGTTGTGTGATAAGATGGTGCCTCTAGGTTTGAAAGGCAAAGTATATCATATGGTAGTTAGACCAGCTGTACTATATGGATCGAAATGTTGGCTTTTAAAAAAGACACAGGTTCAAAGGTTATTGATAGTAGAGATGAGGATGATTAGGTAGATGTGTGTGTAAACACAAATTTCAATCCTGCAATCAATTAGACAAGAAATTGAGCAACAAAGTGAATTTTTATATTTATATCAAAGAATGGGTTCAATCTCTGTATAATTGTTACAAGAACAAGTATAATAAATCCTCTGATTCAATCTCCTTGGGTAGTCTTGAATGAATTTGATCTTGGGAGATGGCCTAAGAGGCTCAATCTCCATCAAGATATGAATGTAATCTCCGCGCGTAGATGGCACGTGTTTGGAGTGCTTGTTGTCTTCTGCCAGAGAAAAGTCTTGGGCTCTTGAGAATTCTTCTAAAAATGTCAACCCTTGAATGAGGGGAGTGACTCCCTTTTTATAGAGAAGCCGAGCTAGGGTTTTCCTTCTTGTTTTTATTAAAAGGAATAATTATTTATTTTCTGCATCATTTATGCCACGTGACACTTTTAATAGGCCACATATATTTTCAATAAGTATTTAATATTTAATGGAATGCCGTAGTTAATTTAACACGTGGCGTATTGTAATTGACCAAAAATAATAGTATTTATTTCTTTCCACGTGGCAGGTCTTGGTTGGTTAGCCAAAAATTTGCATTCTACAAATGCCCCATCGAGACTAGGTCACGTGCACAACTTTAGTGTTTAAGCGTGACTGACGTATCGATTATATATTTTTTTCTATTATGAATTGATCCTGCATCATATTTGATGTAATTTTATAGGATGCAATCTTCAACATATTTATTTCTCTTGCATAAAATATGAAGATTTATTAATGAAATTAATACCTATTTCCTTAATTTGAAGAACACATCCTGTATATATTTTTTTTTGCAAGACTCAAACCTTTTATCTCTCTCTCCCATTTCTCTCTCTTTCTCTGGGAGTCCCTGTTATGTGGCAGTGATCAAGGCACACATTGTCAACAATTTAGTATAGCAAGTGCAGTCCTCGATTTCCATCGTTCTGTGGGCTGAGAAACCAAACGGGAAGGAAGCATCGCATTGTCAACAGTATAGCAAAGCAACACTTGAAGGTAATTATGCAACCCTTAATTTCCTTCGCCGCTTTCTACTGCTTTCTTCAGGGTTTTTTTTTTGTTGTTGCCTACATACGTGAAACAAACACTTGTATTTTTTTCGCTTGTTTATCTCAATCTACCTCTTTTTCCTTTTCTATTTGTACGAGGGCCATTTTGCGAATCCATAAAATATTGCTAGTCACTTATTTCATGTTGGAATCTCTAGTAGTTTGTTGTAGTTAATCTTTGAATGCTTAGCCCTTTGGGTGCATCAACGGGTTGACCTTGAAACTTCCTAAGGCGAACATCCCAAAGGCGAAAATTCTCAAGAGGCGAATTTGATTTAATATCGGTTAACCTTTGAATGCTTAACTCTTTTGGGTGCATCAACGGGTTAACCTTGAATCCTCCTAAGGCAAACTTCCCCAAAAGCGAAAATTCTCAAGAGGCGAATTTGATTTAATATCGGTTAACCTTTGAATGCTTAACCCTTTTGGGTGCATCAACGGGTTAACCTTGAATTCCCCTAAGGCGAACTTCCCAAAGGCGAATTCGATTTGATATCGGTTAACCTTTGAATGCTTAACCCTTTTGGGTGCATCAACGGGTTAACCTTGAATCCCCCTAAGGCAAACTTCCCAAAGACGAATTTGATTTGATATCGGTTAACCTTTGAATGCTTAACCCTTTTGGGTGCATTGACATGTTAACCTTAAATTTCCTCCTAAGGTGACCTTCCAAAAGCAAAAGTTCTCAAGAGATGAATTTGATTTGATACCGGTTAACCTTTGAATGTTTAACCCTTTTGGGTACATCAATGGATTAACCTTGAATTTCCTCCTAAGGCGCTCTTCCGAAGGCGAAAGTTCCCAGGATGCTAATTTGACTGCTGAAGATCCCTTGCTTGCATTTGTGCCCCCTTTTCTTTTCCCTTTTTTTTTCTTTCTCTTTTTTTTTCTTTGTTTTTTTTTCTTTGTTTTTTGTTTTTTTGTTTTGTGTTTTGTTTTTTTTTTTGGTTGTCTAGTACTTCCATGCCTAAGAATGACTTTTTTTTTGTCCCCCATCCGATTATTTAACTGTTCCTGCAACAAGTCTTACAACTCAACTTTTTTTATTCCTATTATGGATGCAGGTCTATTAAAAAATGGTCACTTTCGTGGATAAAACCACTAACGGGCGACGTTATCTACACATCTAACCTAGTGAAAATGACGTAGATGGAGAACAGACAAAGTTGTCTATTTGCAATCCTATAACGTCCTTGTGCAAGTCTGATTGTGCTAGAGGTCCTTCGAGCCTTCCTTGGTGGTCCACAGAGAATCTGAAGACAGGCGAAACGTTTTTGCTCTCTTCTCACATTAAAATGAAAAAAAACCTCACATCTTACCAATTGTTACGTCATGACATAGAGTCCGAACGCAAATCATGGGCTAAGTTACTGTTGCATGGGAATTTTCTTACAAACCGCTTTATTGGGAGTGGTTAGAGGATATCCTCGTGCATTGCAAGGACAAACTCACAACCCTTCATCTATTTGATGCTTTGTATGCTTCGTTCTTCCTTTATGACCAGTGCTCAATTCTCATCCGAGCAGTGTGCGAGCATTGGTGTCCTGAAACGAATACATTGCATACTTCTAAAAGCGAGGTGTCCCTATCTATCTTCGACATTTACAGCTTCATTGGGTTGCCAATCTTGGAGCGCCTTTATGATGAAGTTGTCCCTACTCAGCGGGAACTCGCAAGCAAGCTTCTGTTGAGTTGCACTTATCTATTCATTGCTTACCACAAATTTATGCAAGGTTGCAAGGGCAAACCTACCATAGAGCAGTGGATTTCCTTCTGGTTTTGGGGACGCAGCAAGTACTATGTTTCTAAGAAGCCTGATTAAGATAGCCAAATCCCTCAACCAGGAATATTGTCTCCCCTTACCGACGCAGGAGCCCGTGGGTGGAGTAATTATCAGGCTATTTTCGACGAGGTGGGAGTGGCCACTGGCCAACGCGATGAGACCTTTGTAGTTGCATTTCTTTCCTGTAGGCTATGCACATTTATCTTACCAGTTAGAGATGCTGGTTGCATACGTCCAGGTACTTTCAGCATCGCATCCTTGATGGCTTCCGGTGTAGGTTATTGCCTCCCTACAGCGGTTCTTGCGAGTATCTACAAGGGGCTCAACGAGCTCTCTCGTTCTTCACATCCTGGTAGAGGTGGGGGCCACTTTCCTACTCATTTCCTTTACACTTGGTTAGCCAAAAACTTTGACGCATACGAGCTAGTCGGTGAGGCTTCCTCCAGTCCAGGCATGGTGAAGTTTAGTGGTCTCGGTCAAGCCAAGTCGTTTCAGCTTGAAGAGGCTCGGGAGCTCATTGGTTCCGGCAGAGGCTTTCGCTGGCATTTATCTGTCATCAACCGACTCAGGGAGATTCTCGTGGATGATGGCAAGCTATTGAGGGCTGACTTCACTTACTTTGTCAGCGTTCGTTCGCTTTTTGTCACTTACCGTTGTGAAGACAACCTCGTTATGGAACACTATTGCCCCGACCGGTTCAGTAGATAATTTGGTTTCTATCAGGATGTTCCTGCTGATCTGGACTTCGATAATCTTCCTGATTCGGAAGCAATGCTTCGTTATCACCAGACACTTACGCGCTATGGAACAAGGTCTCAAGTCTTACTTCCTGGGCGATGCAAATTACTCGAGAAAAATAGCACTTGCGCATTTCGTGAATGGTGGTCCAAGATATTCATTTCCTCGACTTGCAGTCCACATGCCAATGATTCTAAGAGAAAGCGAAGTGATCCATTTGACACGAACACTTCAAAGGATGAAGGCCAAATTGGTTCTAAACCCAAGTTGAAGATTGTTCGTTCTGGAAAGCCTTTAGAGCCTTTTGTTCCACCGATGGGGGATGGTTCTTCCTGTGTCAAGATTCCAGGAATAGATGTTGTCATCCCAGCGATGCCCATCCCTGCAATCCCTATTTAGAGCATTGTGCTACTACCACAGGTAACGAATGAGATTAAAGGACCCTTTCAAATCTCCATCTTATTGAGACATATAGGCATAATGTAAATCTGAGATTAATCTTGTTGCGAATGGTCAGGATGAGAAACCTATCGGAGTTTGTGAGCCAACTACCGAAAAGGTAACTGAACTTCCCCCAGAAGGTGCTGAGAATATCATGGATATCCTCAATTCTGAACCTAATCCTACTGAATGCATGGTACTCCCTTTTCTTTTCTTATAAATAGAAACACGATTTATTTACAAATGTGTATCTCACCTTCTTCGTCCTTCTATACATCTTCTCTTTTTTTTTTCTTTTTTTTTGACAGGGAGAAAGTGATGATGTGAACTTCAAGGAGGAATTGGCACACGTTCCTCTGCCATCAGGAAGTCAATGTTTCCCGTCGATTGGACGAATACCATCATTTGGTAATGATTTATTTGATGGTAGGTCAAGATTAGTTTACTCGCGAGGTGTTTGTTCCCTGGATGATGATGAGGTCGAGTCCATCTGTAGAGTCAATGTGCCTTCACTGGTACCTCACCCACAACGCCTTTTGAGGACTCCCCAAGGGGAAATTTCTGTCTTCAATGCTGACGCCGTTATAAAGGAGGTGGATAGGAATGCTACGCGAGTATTTGGTAAAGCCGTATTTGACAAGGTGTGTCACACCCCTTTTGATGGGCTTCCTTATCTTAAAGGCGATTTTGACAGCCTTTATGCCACTATCCTTCAAAGAGGTGTCGACGTCACTCCATTAGAGAGCAAGGTTGAAGGGTTGATCAAGCAAGCATGTGACTTCAAGAACTTGCAACAGAGCTACTCCGGTAGAACATCTGCTGAAGAACATGATACTTGTCGCATGGAGGTGCAAGGTAAGCTTGATGAGGCCTCCCGTCGGCTGAACACAGAGGGCGCCCATTATGAAGCGAAGACGGTCGAGCTGAAACATGTTGAATCGAGGCGTCAGGAGCTACTGAGAGAACTTCAACTTTTGGAAGAACAACAGAAAGATCTTAGCTCTCAGGTGGCGGCCAGTGAGCATTTGCTTCAAGAAGCTGAGCGGGAGGTCATTGACTTGCAAGGTCAGATTGACATACTTAATGCCACTGAAGTTATGGATGCAGCCACAAAAGCTAGTTTAGAGAAGGCTGAAGCCAACATAAAGGAGTCTTTTGAGGATTTGAAGAATTTTCAATGGGATTAATAGTTCACTCTCCCCCCCCTTTTTTGAGATGGACTTGTAATGCACCTTGCACTTTTGATGTAAGCTTGATATCTAATAATGCGAATTTTCTTTTATCCCTTGCTGCACATGTGTCTTTGGTTGATTTTCCTTGCGATTTGGATCCCGCAATTATTAACTTTACGACAATAAATGAATTTATACCTTGCTGAATCTTTAAATTCAGAAGTTGTATAAAACCCGCAATCAGATGAAACTTTTTTATGAACAAATTTCATGATGACTGTACTTGGGTATATACCAAAGTTGCCTACGTACCTGAAGGGAACCTTAAAGGATCAAGTCATACGTAGTTTAAAGAACAAAACCTTTTTTTTTTCTTTTTTTTTTTTGTTTAGCCGTTCACAGTTTATACTCTTGCGGGCCAGGAGTAGTACAATGGAGTTTAACTTAAAAGAATGAATAGTTGAGGCTCATGTTTAGGAGCTTATATGTACTAATACATTAAGGATAGTATAATTTTAGGAACTTGCCATTTATCGGCCCAACTCGCACTCCGTCAGCACTGACAATCTTATAAGCTCCGTTGGTGTAGGCTTCTTGAATCACGTAGGGGCCATCCCACTTGGCAGTGAACTTGCTTCTAGTCTTGTATGGGATGATGATTGGCCTTCTTACCGCGAGCACTTGATCTCCAACTTGAAATGAGCGCGGTCGTACCTTTTTGTTGAAGGCTCGTGATAAGCGAGCTTAATAGCATTCCAACTTTTGTTGCGCTAGAAGTCTTTTCTCATCAAGGGCCTCGAGCTCTGCCAGGCGAAGCTTGTGATTTTCATCTTCGATCAAGCCTTCCTGCATGACAATACGGAGTGAAGGGATTTGGAGTTCCAAAGGCAATACTGCTTCAACCCCATATACCAGAGCGAAAGGGGTTGATTGGGTTGGCGTCCTATACGTGGTTCTATATGCCCAAAGAGCCTCCCCTAATCTTTCATGCCAATTGCGTTTTGACTTTGCCACCACTTTGCTTAGTAGGTTACCAAGTATCTTATTGAAAGCTTCCGCCAGCCCATTTACAGGTGCGTTGTACATTGAAGATTTGTACTGGGCAAACTTAAACTTTTTGCAGAGGGCGGTCACCAACTTATTAACAAATGGTTTGCCATTGTCAGTGATAATATATCGAGGCACCCCATATCGGTAGATGATATGGGTTCGAATAAAATTAACGACATTTTCTTTTTTGACCTCTCTGAGTGGGATTGCTTCTGCCCATTTGGAAAACTAGTCAGTTGCTGCCAGGATTTATGAGTGGCCAACAGAAGATTTTGGGGTGATAGGGCCCATAACATCAAGCCCCCAAGCTTCAAACGACCAAGATGCCACAGTTGGATGGAGTGGCTCCGGAGGTTGATGAATAAAATTGGCATGAAACTGGCAAGGCTCGCACCTCTTTGCGTAGTCCATGCAGTCTTGCACCATGGTAGGCTAGTAGTAACCCATCCTCTTAATTCGATCATGTAATTTGTGCCATGCTTGGTGTGCTCCGCATATTCCTGAGTGTGCTTCCTCCATTGTTTGTCTTGCTTCTTCGTCTCCCAAGCATCGTAACCAAATGCCAAGAAAGGAACGCCGATAAAGAGTCCCATTGAAATAAAGGAAGCGGGGAGATCTTCGTTGGATTTCTATCTTATGCCTTGGATTGCTTGGGAGCCTCCTATGCTGCAGGTAATCAATGAGGGGTTGGCGCCAGTCTTCTTCGTCTACTTCTTGGGCACTAACCGCATTGACCTCTTTCTCAGACTCTTCAACGAGAGGTGTAACAACCCACCGGTAGCAAACGGGGACATTCATGCTTTCTTCTGCCCCCAGTGCCAAAGTGGTTGTAAGGTTTGTGAGTGCGTCAGTCATCTCATTAGCACTCCTAGGAACGTGCTGTAACTTGGCGCTTTCAAGCTTGTCGAGCAGTTGCAAGGCATATTTATGGTAGGATAAGAGGTCATCTATTTTGACTTCGTATTCCTCGAGAAGCTATTTGATGACTAATTGAGAATCACCGTAGATGTCAAGGTCCTTGATTCCTATTTCGGTAGCCATTTGAAGGCCTAAGATCAATGTCTGGTACTCAGCCGTGTTATTTGAGCATAACTGGGTTAACACGAATGAGTAGGTGAGGACATGCCTTTCAGGCGAGATAGACACTACACCGGCACCAGCTTCAGCGCTTCTTGCAGCTCCGTCAAAGTACATTTTCCAAGGTGGGAGGATATCGACAAAGAGCACATCTTCACCTGGTATGTCATCGTTTAACTCCCACTCATCAGGAATTGGGTGATCGGCTAGGAAGTCTGCTAGTGCTTGCCCCTTGACGGCTTTTTGTGGCACATAGACAAGATCATGCTGCTTCAAGATCATAGCCCACTTCGCAAGCCGCCCACTGAGGACTGGCCTTGACAGAATGTACTTGATGGGATCGGCTTTAGAAACCACATGCACTGTATATGCCTGCATGTAATGTTTGAGTTTTTGAACGGCAAATACAAGTGACAAACAGATCTTTTCCATGGGTGAATACTTCAATTCAGCCCCCACCAATGTACGGCTTAAGTAGTACAGAGCTACTTCTTTTCCTTCCTCATTCTTTTGAACACATAGTGCTCCCAACGATTGTTCTTGAGCCACGATGTAGAGTATAAGAGGCTTGCCAAAGACTGGTGCTCCCAATACCGGAGGGTTCGACAAGTAGTTCTTGATTTTCGTGAAGGCTTCTCGGCATGACTCGTCCCAATCAAAAGGTGTTCCCTTTTTCATGAGGTGGCTGAAAGGATGACAACATCCAACTAGATTTGATATAAACCTTCGAATATATGCCAGGCGACCTTGAAGGCCACGAAGCTCTTTGAGATTCTTAGGCTCAGACATTTCTTGGATTGCTTCGATCTTGGATTGGTCAATCTCGATCCCTTTATGGCGGACGACAAAGCCCAAGAATTTCCCAGAAGTGACTCCAAGCGCACACTTGAGTGGGTTCATCTTCAACTGACATTTCCGCAGACGTTCGAAGATGCTACGAAGATCTGGAATATGGTTGCATTTCTTTTTAGATTTGATTACCAAGTCATCGACATAACACTCAATTGTCTTGTGGAGCATATCATCAAAAATGTTTTGCATTGCCCTTTGATATGTTGCCCCCGCATTCTTTAAGTCGAAAGGCATCACCTTGTAACAGAAAATGCCTTTGGGTGTGCGAAAAGCTGTGGCCGCCTGGTCTTCTGGCGCCATTTGGATTTGATTATATCCTGCAGTACAATCCATGAATGATAAGGCCTCGGGCCCCGTAGTCGAATCAACCATGAGTTCGGTGATAGGGAGCGAAAAATCGTCCTTTGGACATGCATCATTGAGATCCCGAAAGTCTACGTAGATGCGAAGTTGTCCATTTTTCTTCCTTACGGGGACAATGTTTGCGATCCAGGTTGGGTATTTTACCTCCCGTACGAACCCTGCTTCAATGAGTTTATTGACTTCTTTTTCAATTTTAGGTACCAACTCTGGACGGAAACGTCGCTGGGGCTGCTTCTTTGGAGACACTCCTCTTTTGATGGACAAGCGATGAACAGCAACTTTGGGATTAAGCCCTGACATTTCTTTATAGCTCCGTGCGAACACGTCTTTATATTCCGAGAGGAGATTAAAGTACTGACTTTCTTCCTCGGGCGTCAGCAACGAACTTATATAAATGGGGCGAGGAGCGTCTGTGGTACCAAGATTCAATTCTTTCAGATCATCGCCCGTAGCTTGCCCCCCGTCCTCAAGGGTTTTAGGAGTCTCTGCAAGCTTCGTCTCTGAGTCTGAATCCTCGCATTCTCGACCTGTGATATGGTGAGAGGAAGCCATTTCACCTCGCTCTTCCTCCTCGTTCGAGTTAGGGTTACGTTGTTGACTAGTGAGGATCACAGTGCGCCTTTTCACTTGCAATGAACCTTCTGTCTTAATGTCCAAGGTTGAAAGTCGTTTCATTTGTGAAGGAATAGAACTTCGTACTTCGTTTGTATCACCTAGACGGTTAAATACGGAACCTTTGAACTTTTGGGAAGACGTCTTCGAGGGCTCTATCCCCTTCTTGATCCTATTGAATACTGAAGGTTTTGGCTGTGCCCCAATTCTGGTGAAGACAGATGGTCGTCTTGTTGAACTCGACGATTGTAATCTGTCAAATATAGAAGTCTTCTTGCTAGGTGGATTATCCTCATTTTCACTCTCATCTATCTCCTCGGCGGAGATGTGTTGAACGACTAACTGCTTGTTCTTTCGTCGCCCGAGATTTTGACTGGCTGTAACGGTGTGTAACCAAGTCCGAGTTTAGAGACACTCACTGAACCTCCTTGCTCTTGGATCATTTTTTGAGTATCATTGAGGCCATGAGGCTTGACTTCGATTACATTTCCTAAGGTAGTGGGATTTTGGAAGTTATAACCAGCTCTTTCCATATGCTTGTATGCATTTGGATCAAATCCGTCCTTGGTATGTGTATGCGGCAACGCCTCTTCTTCTTTCAAGAAAGCCTTAGAAGAGGAAACAAACCTAGGGAGGGGGTGCCTGCTCACCTTCGGTTGGTACATGTTTTGCATTGGCAATGTAACACTTTCTTTACGGGTGTTCAAGTTGGCCCTGCTATCCTTCTTCATAGCCTTACCTTCCGCATTTCCATGTACAATGTCCCTGAAAGGTGATTCTCCTTCCCAACGATGGGATTTCGGAACATACGTCAAAATCGGTGTCATGGAGTTTGTTGAAGCAGCCACCTGTTTTGCGACCTGTTTAGCGGATTGCGTCTCACTAGCTTCTTCATCGTCTTCTTTGCCTTGTTGTTGTTGTTTCACACCATCGTGTTCTGTGGTTGTTTGCGAATTCTTGGTAACTTTTGAGTCACCTGTGGAGGCAATCGTTGATATCATCATCTCTTTAGGTGTCGCAGCTTCTTCAAAGAATTTAGCATCAGCGAAATGTGACTCTGCTTTAGTAAATGGCCTAGCATCCCCCTCAATCTTTCTTTCTCCTCCATGATAGTACTTGAGGCATTGATGGAGAGTTGAAGCTACTATTCCATGCTCATGAAGCCATGGGCGTCCGAGCAACAACTTGTAGGAAGTCTTAGAGTCAATTACATGGAAGATCAAAGATGTTGATAGGTCTCCCATTACCAGTTCCAGGCGGATCATACCAATCGCGTGTTGACTCTCTAGGCTAAATCCCTGGATCACCATTCGGCTCTTGGAAAGCTCTTCCATCGTGATCCCTAAGTCGTTCATCGTAGACTTAGGCATGATGTTAACAGCTGACCCTCCATCTACAAGGATCTGTCTGACTTTTTGCTCCCTAATGTAACCGGTGATGAATAGAGGGCGGTTGTGAGGCTTGGAGCCCAACAGCAGGTCATCATCAGTAAAAGTGATGGCGGTGTGGCAAGCAGCATAATGAGCAACATCTTTCACTGGTTGACCCGCGCTTTTTACCTTGTCAACATAAAGCTTTGGTTGCTGCAAGGCAGCCGCAATCTGTTGACGTATCTCTTTTGGCAAGCTGAAGATTTGTCTCCAATTGTCACAGATCGGTAAGGTCTCTAAACTAGTTAGAGCCTCACTATTTTTTTTTGGGAGGTTTTTCTAACTTTGCTTCCTTCTCATCTTCCTCATTCTCCAACTCATGACACAAAGTCATGTTAACAGTGACCTTCTCAAAAAATCTCACTAGGAAAAATTCATCCAGTGTGATAGGAACGAGCGGCTCCTGCTCGAGTAAAGTCAGTAGGTTGGACTTCCTGTCTCTTGCTAGCATTTGACTTTTTCTTGCTCTTCGCAGATCAAGGAGTCTTCCTCCTGCCTTGTCTCTTTCTTTGGCGAAGGGGCGGTGGCTGAGCTTGTTTTGGATTCCTTGGTCTCCTTCGAGTGACAAGCGTCCACCCTTATTCGTCTTTGGCTGGATTGAAATTTGTCTCCATCACCAATCCCCTAACCGTCAAGGGAACGACGACAGGTTCCAAGCTTCCGAACTGAATGGTGAATAGTCCTTGAGAGCGGATTGCGCTGCTCTCCCTTTGTTGATAAGATCAAGTAGGCCTTTGTTGCCGCGATGGAGGAGAGTACTGCACATCAGCAGAAATATGATTGGCCCCGGCGGAGTCATCCAGGTCTAATATGATCTTTCCATCCCTAGCTAGTTGCATAATGCGCTCTTTAAGAGTAATGCATTTCTCTAAAGGATGGCTAACAACCCTGTGATAGCGACAGTACTTCGGGTCGCTTATCCTTCCAGCTTCTTCTGGTTGCTTAGGTTCAGGGAGTTCGATGATCCTATTTTCAAGTACGTCATTGAGCATCCCTGACAAGTCCGAATCAGGAAATGGGTACTTCTTTTCTTGGAGCTACTTTAACTTAAGTCGCTTCCGTCCAACATCCCTCGATGATGCTCTTTTCTTTTCTTCTGGCCTAGATTTCCCTGAAATCCGTACAGGTTCCTCAATGGAAGTGGCCATGGATTCCTTTGCTGGTGCCTTGGAAGGCTTTGAGTTCTTCTTGATCTCACCTTTGTCCTTCTTGAACTCATATGAGGAGGATGGCTTGCTGCGACGATTTGCTATCGTCATTTCCATGTCATGTGCCTTCGTAGCTAGCTCTTGGAAGGTCCTAGGCTTGCTCATCTACAAGACATAAAGCAAGTCCCACTCCATGCCCTGAGTGCACATCTCGACGGCGGAGGCCTCGGATAGACGGTCTTTGCATTCGAGACTGAGAGATCTCCAGCGGTTGATGTAATCGAGGACCGGCTCATCCTTCCACTGCTTAGTATTTGTCAACTCCGTCATACTAACAGTGCGCTGGGTACTATAGAACCTGTTGAGGAATTCATGCTCCATTTGTTCCCAGCTGTTAATAGACTCGGGCTCCAGGTCCGTGTACCAAACGAAGGCGATTCCTTTGAGAGACCGAACAAACTGCTTCACCAATCTGTCTCCCTTGGTGCCAGCATTGCTGCATGTCTCAATAAAATGGGCGACGTGCTATTTGGGATTGCCCTTACCATCAAATTGGTTGACCTTAGGGGGCTGGTATTCATGAGGCATGCGAAGAGCATCGATCCTTTTTGTATAAGGTTTTGTGTACAGATGCGTCTTGCGAGATCCTCCCCCTAATTGGGCTTTAACAGCATTCGCGATCAGGCTTTGAATCTATTCAGCAGACATCGACGCCAATGAGGACTCCTTCTTCTTCATACGCTCATCATCAGAGCCTTCGCTGCGGTTAGACTCCTTGTCGGACTCTTCTCCGTCCGAGCCTTTGCTAGAAGATTCGAATAGCCGCTTCTCCAACTTCTTCATCAGAGTAGCAATCTGTTCACTTTGGCTCTTGATTTGAGCGTCTTTCTCTAGGTTTTCTTTAGCGAGCCTCTCCAATATTGCTTTCATATCCGCGAGCTGTTCTTCTACGTTGGTCGCCTCCGTCACCATGGTTGGCATAATAACAGAATTGGTGGATTCGGTCTCTGATTCAGCGACCAACTGTCTTGGCGATGCCGGTGAGGAGTCACTGCTAGTATAGCCATGATCTTCCTCATCGAAAGGTTCAAAGGTGGGGTTTGCCTGAGTTTGGAGCTCGCCCACCTCTTCACATCTTGCAGGGTGCATTTTAAAGCCTGCAACAGATTTTTGCTTCAAAGGATGCGAATGGACTTTGTTGACTCCTTTAGGTAAGCTGGAGTCGAGGCTTGGGATCCCACGAGACTATGACGGGACGGTCCCAACCGATTGGTTTATGGCAATCATAGCAGCAGTTTTTGCCATACTTCGAGTCATAACTCCGCCAGACGTAACGCTAGCGGTTGTTGATCCCTGAGATGTGGATCGCACAACTTTCCTTGAAGGTTGAGGGATGGCGTTCTTTGGGGCCATGTCATCTTCGAGGGAATGTAGAGTTTGTGGTTTCGAGAAAGAGATGAGAGACAGAGAATGTCCCACCGAGCGTGCCAAATTTGTAAACACAAATTTCGAGTCTGCAATCAATTAGACAAGAAATTGTGCAACAAAGTGAATTTTTATATTTATATCAAAGAATGGGTTCAATCTCTGTATTGTTACAGGAACAAGTATAATAAGTCATCTGATTCAATCTCCTTGGGTAGTCTTGAATGAATTTGATCTTGAGAGAGGGTCTAAGAGGCTTAATCTCTATCAAGATATGAATGTAATCTCCGAGCGTAGACGGCACGTGTTTGGAGTGCTTGTTGTCTTCTGCCAGAGAAAAGTCTTGAGCTCTTGAGAATTCTTTTAAAAATATCGGCCCTTGAATGAGGGGAGTGACTCCCTTTTTATAGAGAAGTCCGAGGTAGGGTTTTCCTTCTCGTTTTTATTAAAAGGAATAATTATTTATTTTCTGCATCATTTATGCCACGTGGAACTTTTAATTGGCCGCATACATTTCCAATAAGTATTTAATATTTAATGGAATACTGTAATTAATTTAACACATGGCGTGTTGTAATTGGCGAAAAATAAAAGTATTTATTTCTTTCCACGTGGCAAGTCTTGGTTGGTTAGCCAAAAATTTGCATTCTACAGTGTGGTTATATGAGATTAGACAGAATTAGGAATGGAGTAATAAGAGACTCAGTTAAAGTGGCTCCCATCGAAGATAAGATGAGAGAAACAAGACTCCGATGGTTTGGTTATGTGAAAAGAAGGAGTGTGGACGCTCCAGTGAGGAGATGTTAGAGGATTAACATCCCAAAAGACAAAATAGGGAGGGGACGACCAAAGAAGAGTTTGGACGAGATGATCAGAGATGACTTAAAAGTTGTAGGATTGACGAAGGATCTAACACAAGATAGGAAACTTTGGCAGGATAGGATTAAGATCTTAGATCGCAGAAAGTTGGCCTCGTAGTTGTCTTTAGGTTGCAATAGCATAGTTTTGGCAGTGATTTTTTCGTATGTCGTGTTTGTATGCAGGTATTTCTTTCATCTGGGAAAAGATATCGTTTGCTTACCTCTGGTGGTTAAGGTATATTACCATCCTCTGATTTATTGTTCTTATGGTGCATAGCTACGACAACTTGATTTATTAATGTATCTTAGTCATTCCTTGCTGTGGGTACTTATTTTTTCTTTATTAAATCTTTTCATAAAATCATTCTTCTATAAAAATATTTTCACAAAATCTTGTTTTTTTGTTAGTCTCTTGGAATTAGTCTCTCTATGGGTAGGAATACCAGTAGAGGTAAGGTTGCCTACATCTGGATCTTTCCAAATCTTGCGAAAGCGGGACCCACACTGGGAGGTGGTGTTGTTGTGAATTGTAAAAATCATGGACCCACACTAGGAGGTGGTGTTGTTGTTGTGAATTGTAAAAATCATGGACCCACACTGGGAGGTGTTGTTGTTGTTGTGAATTGTAAAAATCATAACTTGAAGTGTTATGTTGTGTTAAGTGCCCAATCAGATTAGGGGTTGTTTATAACATGCCTTCGTGTCTGGTTTGTCCCTTTTCATGAAAATATTATATTTAGATTTACAAGTTGCAAACAAATTCCAACTTCAATTAGAATTGGGATTTATCAATCAAACAATTAAACTAAGTATATTGGTTTTCATCTGCACCAAAAAAAAAAGTATATTGATTTTGACAGAAATGATGATTTGTCCAATTAATATGGATTTAATTATCAAAAAAATAGGTTATGAACGTTGTGAAATACTTCCCACTATTAATCATTTGGGAGGAATTTGGTTGCTTTGCAACTCTTTTGAATGTTAATGTCATCATAATGGAAAAAAGACTCAAGAGCAATTCATTGCAATCTCATTGATAATAGTAACGACCAAAAGTTTGTATAATTAGCAATATATGCTCTGCCGCAACGATAAGAAAAGATGGCATTTGGTAACACCAAAGGCAACTTAACGAGCCGATTTGCTTTTAGTAGATTGATATGATTGCATTTGCTGCACCCTTTCCACCCAGGTTTGACTCTGGGGGACCTTCCTGTGCCAATTAATTGGGAGAGAGACGGGGTGTGTGGATTTGGGTCTTAGGCCTCAGCAGCGTTGTGTCCCTTCCCCTGGGCTAGTTGGCCTATTGGATTATTCCCTGAGATAGAGAGTCTAATAGATGGTTCATCTTTACCATTGTAACAAAAAAAGGGCAACTTAACGACACAATCACTCTACCTTGGTGTATAGTTGATAACTTTACGAAATGTTACACCCCACAAACAAAATTGGAGGAACTCTCCTTAGTATTGATATGACTCGAACAATGAATGAGTTTCTTAATCATAGTAAGACTATTGACCCAGTTGTCCAATGCTGTATTTTTACTAGGAAAAAACTCCTTTGAGGACAAATCAACTATGAACAATTGGATATAGTCATATTTAAGGAAGATCGTGTACAATTTTTCTCCAATTATGTGATCACCAACGGATCATCTGCATGCTCCGATCATGCTTATGTCGTAATACAGAACCAGCTAGACCTGACAAAAAATGATCTACCTTGAAACCCCGGCCTAAATCCGTCCAAAAATTTTGGATTTTGAACACGATTTTCTCGACTCGAACTCGCAATAAACCGAACTAGAAAACCCATAAATTAGAGGGTCAAACCCAACCCGAATCCAAACTTGCCATCTTGACCCAAAATTACATTCTTATTTTTTTATTGTTCTCTAAGTTTTCCCTCTTAACAGTTATGTTATTCATTACATCGAATAATTTAAAGAAAATAATAGTACCATTTGTCCACTATTCCATTTAGTTAAAACAACATTGTACACAATTTATAAATGAAAATACTTAAAAAATGGACAGTAAATTGCATGAAATGACGATATAATATTCATTTTAGAAGACGACAAATATTAAAAATGTGTAAATCGTACCATTATGTATTTAGTGAAACAAGTATGTGTAATCATATTTTAAATAAATTTCTTTATAATAATCTAAAATGTTTTAACTAAAAAATAATATGTTGTACTTGTCTAAGTCTATTTTATTGGGTTTCCATTCTAACTGACCTTGAACTATGATGCCAGTATCAAGAAATGGGCCGGCTGTGTTCGTGTTGGTGTCCGTCCATTAATAAAGTGTAAATAATTAGATATCGGTAGGTTACACTACAAAAAAACTAGCCTTTTCAGCAACAGACATCCAATGACAAAAAATAAGATCTGTTGGTAAAAGTGAGTTTTTGCAACAGATTCAGCTATTTGTTGGTATGAAAGTTTTCAATTTTGGAAGGAAGAATTAGTCCTAATATTTCGAACAAAATAAAAATGGTGTGTTGGTAACTTGGTATTATTATCATATTACCAACAATCTAGTTGTCTGTTGGTATTGTAATTACATTCCCAACATATTCATCTATAAAAGAATTTCTGTTGGTATTTAAAAAGTATGTTAGCGCGGGAAAAATTGAATAACTATTTAAAAAATACACATTTGGCAATAAATAAAATAAAAAAGCATCTATTTCAAACTTGAACTATACTTGTGAAGAATCTCCCCCCCCCCAAACAGAACATGAACGGGCAATAAATAAAATAAAAATTAAATTAAATTACTGTTTGTGCCAAAAATAAGATATTTTTACAATATCTTTATACCCAATTTATACTCGTAATAGTTGTTATTTTTAGATTTTTATTTGATTTTATTTTGTCTGTAGGTGTTGAATAAATTGGAAAAAGTAAGGCAAAAACACAAAAATAAAAGGAAAAAAAAGGAAAAGTCCAAAAAATAGCCCACACGCGCCTCACATGCTTCCTAACCCCTTTTCACTTTCTCTCTCCTTTCTTGGTTCTCACCAGCAAAGAAGCTCAACAGATCCCCCATTTTCCTTCTTCTTCGACCATCCCCAGCTTCTTCATCTCCATCACAACTTCATCTCATCTCTCTCTCTATCACGCATCAACACCCTCATCTTCATCCACCTTCACACCACCATCAACTCACCACGAACCGCCAGCACACCACCATCACCATTCCCATCTCCACCATCCACGATTGATGAAGAATTTTAGAGTGAGAAACTTGAAGAGAGAAGCAACAAAGTATTTGTGCTGTATATTTTGCTCTTCACGGTGGGTGTACATTGCCTTTTATACAAGAATAAATCATCCTCATGTCCAACTCTAACCCTAGCTTGCTAACCAAACAATACAAGAAGTCTACATAATATAAAACACATATATATTACAACTATTCTGCAACACTCCCCCTCAAGTTGAAGCATGCGCATCGATCATGCCCAACTTGCCGAGTAAAAACTGAAACGACTGTCGGGCAAGGGCTTTGGTGAATATGTTTGCCAGTTGGTATTTGGATGATAAATAATGGGGCAGTAAGTCTCCAGAAAGGATCCGTTCATGTATAAAATGACAGTCAATTTCAATGTGCTTGGTTCGTTCATGGAAAACTGGATTGCGGGCAATATGGATGGCAGCTTGATTGTCACAATATAATGGTGTGGGATTGTTCATAAACACGCCCAGAGAACCCAGTAAGGATTTGAGCCAAATTAATTCACTAGTGACAGTGGCCATAGCACGGTACTCGGCTTCAGCTGAGGATCGGGGCACAGTGGTTTGTTTCTTTGTTTTCCATGATATAAGAGAGTTGCCAAGCGTGACGAAATATCCAGTGAGGGATCTCCAAGTAAGAGGACATGCCCCCCAATCCGAGTCACAATACGCATACAATTGGAGATCACAGTGGCCACTTAACAACAACCCTTTTCCTGCAGACCCCTTTAGATACCGTAGGACACGTGTGGCTGCTTCCAGATGGGTGGCCTTAGGTGATTGCATGAATTGAGAGAGAATATGAACAGCATATGCAAGTTTGGGCCGTGTAATAGTTAGGTAAATCAGCTTGCCAATAAGTCGTCGATATTGCTCTACATTACACAAAGGCTTGCTATTACTCAGTGCAAGCTTATGGTTTGTTTCCATAGGAATGTCTGCAGGTTTGGACCCCAGAAGTCCGCATTCATCGATAAGCTCTAGAGCATACTTCCACTGATTCAAAAAGACCCCTTGTGCGCTTCGAGCTACCTCAATACCTAGGAAGTATTTAAGGGGCCCGAGATCTTTAATGCGGAAGCAAATATCAAGGTATCTCTTAAAATTGCTGCAAGCTTCATCATTGTTGCCCATAAGCACAAGGTCGTCCACATAGATGAGAAGTGCCATGAATATAGGACCTTTCCTGTAGGTAAACAACGAATAATATGCGTAAGAGCGTACAAAGCCATATTCAGTTAATTTGGATGATAATTTTGCAAACCACTGGCGAGGTGCTTGTTTCAATCCATAGAGTGATTTTTGCAACCAACAGACTTTAGAAGATCCTCGGGTCCGGAACCCGGGGGTATGGTCATGTATACTTCTTCATGTAGGTCCCCATGCAAAAATGCGTTGTGGACATCCATCTGATGTAAAGGCCATCCTCTGGCAGCTGCAACAGAGAGAAAACATCTCACAGTTGTCATTTTTGCCACGGGAGCAAAAGTCTCGCCATAGTCGAATCGTTCGATTTGCTGATCTCTTCGAATCACTAAACGAGCCTTATAGCGCTCGATACTTCCATCGGCCTTGTATTTAATCTTGTACACCCATTTGCAGTTTATGGGTTTCTTGTCGGGAGGTAACTCGACGATGGTCCACGTTTGGTTCAATTCTAGTGCCTCAATTTCTTTCGCCATTGCGTCTCTCCACCTTGAATCTTTGACTGCCTCATGGAAGTACCTGGGCTCCAGCACTTTTGTTATAGCAGCAATATATGCTTTATGGGCATTAGAAAACCGATTACATGTAACATAATCAACGATGGGAAATGGTTTACCTGAGGATACCGTTGGAGTTGGTGTTGCTGGTGAAGAGGGGTTCTTGGACTGGACCGAATAGCAAACATAGTCGGTGAGATGACTGGGCTTCTTTATGGGACGCTAGGTTTGTCGTGGGCCGTCGGATGCGGTGGTTGGGTCAGCCACTGGCTGTGGGTTCGTGGGCTTAGGTGAGATCGGCCCAGGCGGTTCTGCTGGGCCTGGAAATGTTGCGGGCCCAGTCATGTCATCATGGGTAGCTGGGCCGGTGGAGACAATTGGCAAGGTTGGCAACTCAGAATTTGCACCTAAAGGGGATGGAATCTGGGTCAACACGATTGGATCATTGCCCTGCTCAGCTGGGGAACTGCCCCTCTCGGTGAACTCGTTAGGCATTCTCCCAGACCCTTGAAGCAGCCTACCCTTTTCCTTAGTGTTCGGCCCAGGAGAAGGAAACTCGGCTGGATGCTCATCAGGTGGACTTAAAGTGCCAAATGCAGGTAAGTTGGCAGACTCCTCACAAGTAGGCACAATGGGAGGATCTTGGTGCTGTGAAAAAGGAAAAATTTGTTCACAAAAGATGATATCTCGGCTGATGAAGATGTCGCCGGCTTCAACATCATACACACGCCATCCCTTTTGGCCACACGGATAGCCAATAAATATACACTTACGACTTCTGGGCCCAAATTTATCTTTGTGTCTTGGTAGATTGTGTGCATAGCATAGACACCCAAAATTTTAATATGATCATATAGAGGCTTTACACCAAACAGAACCTCATAGGGAGTCTTCCCTTGGAGAATTATGGAAGGTGTCCTATTAATTAGATAGGCGGCGGTGAGCACACATTCTCCCCAAAACTCAATAGGCAGATTGGCTTGAAATCGTAGTGCCCGTGCCACATTCAGAATATGACGATGTCTCCTCTCTACTCTTGCATTCTATTGAGGAGTATCAACACAAATTCGTTGGTGAATAATCCAATGATCATTATAAAATTTTTGCATAGACCCTAAGGTGAATTCTACCATTGTCACTCCGAATAGTTTTAATCTTGACACTAAATTGGGTATTAATCATGTGACCAAAATTTTGGATAAGTTGAGATGCTTCACTTTTTTCGTTCATTAAATATACCCAAACTCCTCTACTAGCATCATCAATAATAGTCAAAAAATATTGGGCACCACACAAGGCTTTAACACGATATGCTCCCCAAATGTCAATGTGAATCAATTCGAATTTATTCATTGCAATATTTTCACTAAGTGGAAAAGGTGACCGTGTTTGTTTTGCACGTAGGCATACATCACATAAGTCCTCTTTATGACTACTAAAGGTGTTACGAATACTAGAAGATAGCTTGGATAATGCCTGTCCAGATGGATGTCCCAACCGTTGATGCCATAGTTCATAGGAAGAGACCTTGTTGACTTGTATTGCTGCCGTTGACTTGTCCTTGAGATAATAAACCCCTCTTTTCGGCTCACCCGCTCAATTCAGGCTCTTCGAGGTAAGGTCCTGTATCACACAACGTTTATTAGTGAATGTAACGGAACATGATAAATCTTCAACCAATAGCCCAATAGATATATGATTGCAGTTTAATTAAGGCACATAAAGTACATCCTTTAAAGTAATATTGGAATTCAAATAAGCAAACCCCCTTTTTGTTGCCAATGTATAAGCGCCATTGGGTAGTTCAACTTCAATGGGCAATATGTCACGTACTTCCTGAAGCATGTCTAAGTTTGCAGACATATGGCACGACGCACCACTGTCGAGGATCCATGATGCATTACCTGATAACCTTTCATGCGCCGGTTTGGAAGGTTCAATTAAACTCAGAATTTTCTGTACTTGCTCTGGTGTGAAATTCGGGTTGCTGCCCCTAGTCCAGAGACCGTGGCTGCCTTCCTCAGTGTTGCCCATCTCATGACTGATCACGTTGACAACTTCCCTCGACGCTCCACGTCCTTGCCCTACTGCCGCATGACCACCACCTCTGCCATCTCGCCCCTTGCTGCCGCGACCACCACGACCTCCCCGAGAACTCCAACCGTGGGGTAGCCAATTAATTTGAAGCAACCGATTTCATTGTGGCCATATTTACCACAATGTCGGCAAGTGGGTTTGTCCCCGTTCCGGCGGTTCGATTGATTGTGGTTCACGACAAAGACTCCGGCAACCTCACGAACAGTGGCAGCTCCATCACGTGTGAGCATCCCCTTCTTGTGTGCTTCTTCTTGTTGCACCATATTGAAGACTTTGTCAATGGTAGGCAAGGTGTCGAGTGCCAGAATCTGACTACGAACAGTAGAGAAGGACTCGTCATCCAATCCCATCAAAAATTGATGGACTTTATCATGTTCCGCCAACTGGAGGATCTTTTCGGCCGCACCACACTTGCATTTAGGTACATGAACGTAATTGCCAAGTTCGTTCCAGAGGCTCATAAGCTTAGAGAAGAATTCGACTGCATCCATATTGCCTTGTTTGCAGGATACAATCCCAACTTTTAGTTTGTGTATTCTCGGTGTGTTAGGAACAAAATATCGTTTCCTAATATTCTCCCACATTGCATAGGCGGAATTGGCATAAGCTACACTGGCGTGAAGCTTAGGGTCAATTACGTTCATTATCCACGATGTTATCATAGAGTTTACCATCTCCCAAGCGTTAGTCATGTCCTTACTTTCATCCCCTCCAGTCACATCTGGCTTGGTTATCGTTTCGTCTATAAAGCCAAGCTGATTTTTAGCTCTCAAAGCTATTTTTACAGCTTGCTCCCAAAGATCATAATTTTTTCCATCAAACCTGATAGCTGTGATAAGAGCTCCAGGTGAATCTGAGGAAGATAAGTAGTACGGTGAATGGGGTGTGATGACAAAGGTCTCACCTTTCCCCATATCGTCACTATTTTAGGGCTTCGGTTCTTTGGAGGTTGGTGATGGGTTGTGTTGTTTTTTTTTTAGGTTAGATCGAATGCTCTAATACTATGAAGAATTTTAGAGTGAGAAACTTGAAGAGAGAAGCAACAAAGTATTTGTGTTGTGTATTCTGCTCTTCACAGTGGGTGTACATTGCCTTTTATACAAGAATAAATCATCCTCATGTCTAACTCTTACGCTAGCCTGCTAACCAAGCAATACAAGAAGTCTACAGAATATAAAACACATATATATTACAACTATTCTGCAATAATTGACCCACTCGAAGGGTCGAGATCGAAGAGCTTGCACGTATAAATGGAGGCTGCAACGAAGGAAATTAGGTATCAATTAGATTTAGTTTTTGTTTTTAGGTTTACTTTTAGGGTATTTTCTCATTTTAATTTCAGTCATTAGTCTTTAGGGGTTTGAATTCGTTTTCAGCTATTTGATTTTTGAAGGTTAGATTCGTTTTTTCTGGATTGCAATTTCGTCTGCTTGGAGTATAATTTGTTGATTAGAGTAGTTAATCACAACCTTTAGTTTGTAATTGCTACAATTTTGGTTTTGATTGGGATACATTGCAAGTTCCCCCTCTCCCTTATTTCAGTGATGTCCTTCGCTAGTAATGGAGTTCGATTCCAGCTCCTCCTTCGTCGAATAATCTGAGGTCGTTGGTTCATTTGTTTTGTTCTATTTGTTTGATTTATGTTTTGATTGTGAATGGCTTGAGTTAGTTCTGCTCTTGCTCATAGCAGTAGCCTACTTCTACTCTTCTGTTTCACTGTCTCTGCAATCTAGATTCACTTTTTCTATGCCATGGTTTTTGAATTGAGGAGCTGAGGGTTGCTGATTCCATAGTTTGGTGACCTCGGGCAGAGTTAGTTGGCCTGGGATGCCTAATTTTCCCCTCCCCTGTTCTGGTTTAATTTAGTTCATCAAACTAAACTCTATTGATCTTTGTTCTTTCTTCTTTTATGCATTTTGATTTATGTTTTGGTTATGATATTTGATTTTAAAGTAGAATGATGAAATTAAGTACTCACTTTTTAGGGTGCTGGTCATTGGATTTGTTCTTATTTATGTGCAGTTGAATCATGATGCTAGTATTAGATTCTTAGTTCGAATCAATTAGTTCTCCTTAAGTTGCTTTATTTGGACTCATGTAGTTAACTTTAGATTAATTAGTTTAGTTTACTAATTAGTGACTTTAATCTCATCCTCGTCCCTAAGGAGATGACCCTCAAGTACTACGATGACAGTCATATACTTACGACATTATTTTACACTCAAAATTATCCAACAATTACCAACAAAGCTCTCGCCTAGCGCCCCCCCCCCCCAAAACCCAGAACACTCAAAAGGGAAATTACAGCAAAAAAAACCCAGAACCCTCACGTCTAACCATTGAAGAATCTGCCAAAACTCTTGTCTTCTTTGTTTCGAACCTGAACTATACTCAAGCTTCACACGGTGCATCATCTTGGTTGTTTCATGCGTAGAATCAGCCCTAACAATTGAAGAGAACATTAGTCGCCATTGTTGTTGGTTTCTTGATGTTTTAATCTTTGTTTCAAGACTTCGTTGAACTATACTTAAGTTTTGAAGGTATGTATGTGCTTCTCTCATATTCTCTTTCAATCTACTCTAAGTTTCTAAATTAGTCGATTATATCTTTGTAGCCACTTTCTGGAGAGTTTGGTGTCGAAAAATCAAGGGTTTGGGCTAAACATAAGAAACCGGGCTTGTTGGTGTTCAATTTGCAATTTGCTGAAGGTATTGCGTATTTGCAATGCTATTGAATTTGTTGGGCTTGAATGGGAATTAAGGCAACAACTGATTGGATTGAAGAGTTTTATCTTTAACTAGTGGAAATTATTTGAGCTTGAAGCCAGGCATAAATCCTATCAGAAGCCAGAGGAAGTGGTTGTAATTATCCTTGCCAAGGGTATATCTACCAAACGTGTCATTGTTGACTATGGGGAGCAAATTGTGCATTTAATCCAACATGCCAAAGTGCCTTGTTTCAAGCCTTAAACAACGTCTACTTTGTTGGGTTGACTTGTGTAGTTTTTGTTGTTTCAATTTAGTGTCACAATTGACATTCTTGGTGAAGAACCATATCGCCTCCAACCTCAATTGTTTGGGAAGGTAAAGTTCTATTTAAGTTGGAATGATATCTAACTTATGTTGATGCTGTCACCATTTCCTACTTTATGGCAGAAGATTTTACAATGGAAAGGGTATTTCTCATTTTGGAGAATATGGTTTAGAAAGGATGGTCACAAGTCATAGTGTTTGCTTGATAATTAAGATATATAACTTCACATTCAACCTATATGCATCTTTATCATGGCAGATAACACCAGCCAAGTGCAGATATGAAGTCATGTCTACCAAAATTGAAATTCGGCTTAAAAAAGCTGAACCAATACAACAGACTTTTCTGGAATACACAAAGAATGCCACAGTTGCCCCAAAGATAAATGTTTCATCTTGTAAATAGTCGGCTAGAATTGTTTTGACTTGTGTTCTTGTATTGCGGAGCCTTGAATTGGAAAGGAGTGAATAGCTCTGCATTTTCGCTGCACATTTCCCTTCTATCATTTTTTTTATCCGGAAGCTTTTTATAAATATTTTGGTTAATTTCTCTTTTGTGTGTGTGTGTGCATCTGTGTTTTTCCCCGGGGGGTTTGTGGGTTTGGATTTGCTGGAGTTGATAAACTTGAGCATTGAGCATCTTGTGGATTGTTGTTTTGTTTTCTCATTTTTTTGGGGTGTTGGGGGGGTGAATAAATTTATGGAAAAAGTGTTGAAGATTTTCTAACAATATACAAGTTCATTTCTAGCATTGTGATGGGTACTAATTCAAACTAATAATCATTTGCATATTATCCTCCTGACATTTAGATTTGAGACACTTAAAATCCGGTTTGTTGCTATCTAGTGCATACTGATTGTGGCTTTTACCATATGGTTTTTGTTATGATATCACACCTTAGTATGAGTGCAGTCCTGTCTCTTTACTGTAGGGTGTCTGTGGATCTGATAAACATTAACATAGTTGATACTATGAAATTGTTATAGCTGCACAAAGGCCATCCTATCCGTCCTCTAAGAATAGGGGTACAGACTGGGACAAGTTGGAAGCTCAGATGAAGCAAGAGGTAAGTCTTTTCAATTTTATCTACAACATTTATGGTGGATTAACATCACCAAAACACTACCCTCGCCCCCCCCCCCCCAAATAAAAAAAAAGAAAAGAATAAACATAAACTCCATGAAATAAAGGACAAAAGGTGAAAAGGCCCTGGGCTGTGTTGGGTGGATGATTCACCTCTATCCTAGAAGCATGCACGGAATGACTTGTTCTTCTAGGTCAATTTCTTAATTTTGATCTTCCTCTTTTACTGTCCTTTTGATTGGTTGCCAGTTTAGTAGTGTCTACATCTCCCTAGAAACCCAAACCTCCAAATGAAGGATGAGGAAAAAGAGAGCTTAGGGGGGGGGGTAGGAATTTGGGTTGGGTCATTGATATGAAAGAGAGAGGGATGGTAACTTGGCATACTGATCTCCTAATGAACAAGAGAATTGACTAAAATAAGGATTTGTTTTGGTTTGTACTTTGTATTCTTTGCTATCATTGCCCTAAACCAAATGTTACTTGTAACAAAGATTGGATGTCCTAAATTTCCATCTAATGATGGCTGGGGCCTATTATTCCTTTAGGAGAAGGAAGAGAAGCTAGATGGAGATGCAGCCTTGAATAAGTTCTTACAGGACATCCATCGAGATGCAGATGAGGACACGAGAAAAACCATGCAGAAATCCTGTGTAAGACCTATGCAGTTAAACTTAGAATTTTTGTTTTATCCTCTGCAACATATTATTACTAGTCATCTGCTAACGGTATGGTTCCTCTGGATTGGTCCTGTCCTCGCATTAGTGATTTTCCCGCTTGCATACCCCCAGGTGGAATCGAATGGAACAGTGCTGTCAACAAAGAAAGAAGTGGAATTGCATTAGTGATAACAAGTTAGTGTCTCTTTTATTAACGAGTTAGTGTGATGTGTCACAGTTTATTGAGAACATGGTGTTGTTTGTGGTGATTTTTGCAGGGTTTATCAGAGGATATAATTTCCTCACTTGATGATAAGGTTGCAAACAACAAAAATGTAAATAATAACCATGAATTTGTAGAGGATGATCCTGAAAATAAGGGGTTGTGCAATCAAAGTGCAGAAGATGAAAAAGGAAATGAAGAACAAGATATTCAGTTTCTAATTGATCGTTTTAATTTAATTTAGCTAGGATTCTTGTTGAATATTATTATCAAGTGCTTGATACTAATTGATAATTTGGAAATCAGTACACTTTTGTTAGTGCATGAATAATGGTTGTGGTACTTTGTGAGCTCTCAAGTTAATTGTGATGAAGGCCCAAACTATTGGGACAAAGTTTTCTATCTTGACCAATGTGCACAGATAATAGTGTAGGTTTGTGTTAGGAAATGGTGATAGGTTTACTATATTACCATTCTCAACAATTTATAATACATAACAGATTTTTTTTTTTACCAACAGGAGATCATAAGTTTCACCAACAGAAAGTTTTGACAGAAAATGCATTCTACCAATGGATCTAGTTGGTAGGAAAGTATTTTACCAACATATATTATTGGCGGGATAGACCTTTGCCAACAGATATTGTTGGCGGGAAAGACCTTTACCAACTGACCCGCTATGGATCTTATTTCAATGCATGAGTCAACCCACCCAACTCAAAAGGGCTTGACTTTTTGCACGCCCATAGATGACGTTCATAATCATAAAGAAAAGTTTGAATATGTTGAATATTCTTTTGAAAATTACAATCACTATGCTTTTTTCATTAAATACTCAAAATTTTGATTAATAAATAATGCGATTTTTTATTTTTGGCAAAAGAAAAATAACATACGGAAAATGCGCTCTAAACCCGTTGGGTCGACCCGAAACTCGTAGAATCGAGATACACCTGCTCGTGTTTTACACGAACCCAAAATACATCAGATCTATATTTTACCCGAACCTAAATACACCCGACCTATATTTAACCCATTTACCGGAACTGAGAGCTTCTAGAACCACCACATCCTCCTAGATGGGCCACTAAGTTCAAGTATCATCACGCTTGATCAAAATACTAAGAAACACATAATGTTGTTAAAAAGAATTGAAAAACAAGAATTCCAGGCTCTCTTATAAATCGAATGACACAAAAACTAAAAAAGAATAAGCTTGATTTCAAATCACGAAGCAGAATTACCATTGGTAATTTTAATAACAAACTTGAAAGGAATGCTGAAAAACTTCTCTGTGTGGAAAATAAAGTGATACAAAGCCCTAATAGTGCTCAATTGAATAACTAGACCGTTTAATCAAGCAAAGGAAGAAAATGCATATATTCAACCAAAAATATTGGGGTAAAAAGGCAGGAGTTGGTTAATGGAGATAAAAATTCATGTTTCTTCCACTACTCCATGAAAACCAAGAAGAAAATGCATATATTCAACAAAAAATATTGGGGTAAAAAGGCAGGAGTTAGTTAATGGAGATAAAAATTCATGTTTCTTCCACTACTCCATGAAAACCAAAAAGGCCAGACGTAAAATTACCAAAATCAAAGATGTTTTGAGAATATGGATTGATGAATCTACCTAGACAGAAAGCATGTTTGTGAATGATTTCACCATTAGATTTAAATCAACCTCCTCTAATATGAACAATGTTAATATGGATTTACCAAAACTGATAACAGAAGAAGATAATGAAATTTTTATTAGGCCTATTTAGGATTCTAAAATTAAAGACATTATTTTCCAAATGGAAAAATACAAAGCCCTAAGGGATGGCTTTGGTGTAGCTTTTTTTCAAGACTATTGGCACATCATCTATACAGATGTCTATGAAGCTATTAGATACTTTTTTGAAGATGGAAAACTTCTTAAGCAAATTTATCATATGCTTATTGTTCTAATTCCTAAAAAGAGCAATCCTGCAACGATTGGTCAGTTTTGATCAATTAGTTTATGTAACAGTTTATATAAAATCATCTCCAAAATTCTAGTCGATCGACTATGACCGTTCTTGGATAAAATCATCGACCATATCCAAAGTGCATTTGTGTGTAAGTGTTGTATTCACAATAATATTCTCTTGTATCATGAAATCACAAATAAGATCAAAATATGAAAGGTAAGAAATCTTAATTAGCACTCAAACTTGATATGGAAAAGCCTTATGATAGAGTTTAGTGGATCTTTCTTTCCAGGGCAATACAAGACTTGGGTTTCCATCCTAAATCGGTGTATTGGATCAACGAATACATCATCATGGTCTCTTACTTTGTTATAATTAATAATGATGGCTGGTCTCTTTAAGCTATCTAGAGTCATCCGATAAAGGGATCCCCTCTCCCCCTATCTGTTTATTGTTTGTGTGGAAGTCCTAATGAGGTCCCTTCAAAAGGTAATCTCTGGAAAGAAATGTGGAATATGCATCGAAATTTCTTCTAGAGCTCATAAAGTTTCATATTTATTTTTTGCTGATGACAACCTTTTGTTTTGCATAACTAATTTGGAATCCCGCCAAGAGCTTAGTACAGTTCTTGATTTTGTCTAAACTCTTGTCAATTCATAAATTTTCTGAAATCATCCTTAACTTTTTATAGCAATGCAACGACTCATAATCGACAAATTGTTTCGTCTCTGTTCAATATTGCCCACCAAGATGATCATGGTAAGTATCTTGGATGCCCAATATTTAAGGGCAAACCTAAGAAGGTCTCATAATTAGTTAATACATTTGCCGAAAAATTACAAGCTTGGAAAACTAAAAACATTTTTGAATCAGGTAAAGGAAAACTAGTTCAGACTAATGTTGAATTAATGTCTGCCATACCATGCAAATGCTTTCAACTACCTAAAGAAACATGTCACTAGATTGATAGAAGCAATTGAGACTTCTTTTGAAATAAATCTAATGATAACAAGGTTTTGCCTATGGTATGTTGGGATAAGATCTGTTGGCCTACAAAGTTGGGGTTTGGGACTTTGAAAGATGGAGATAGTTAATAGTACCTTCTTGAGTAAGCTTGCTTGGAAACTTTCCATGGGCAAAGTCTATAGGTGAAATAAATGTCGGTGAAATATTTATTGATGAGAATTTTTTTGGGGTGACTCCAAAACAAATGGATTAATGGGCTTGGAAGTGTATCTTGAGGAATCGCCATCAATTCTGTAAAGGGGCTAGGTGGAAATAGGGATGTCAATGGGCCGGGGAATCCCCGCCCAAGCCTGGGCGACACTCAGCATTGAGGGAAAATCCCCATCGCTAATGGGGATGGGAAATGGGAACAAGGATGAGATTCAATCCCGAGCGGTGACGGAGGACGGGGTGAAATTTTATCCCATTCCAGTCACCACTTACCCATCTGAGGAAAAATCTCCATCCCTATCCCCTCTTCTCGTCTCTAATCGGGGAAAAAACACTTATCTCCATCCCCATTTATAATTAAAACTATATATAAATCCTTCACTTATGAACATAAGGTTACGGTTATATATTTACTTGAAAAAAAAATAGTTGTATAATGTTTCTTTTCCTTCTTAGACTTTGGTTCGGTTGTGTTTGGCTTCTTAGACTTTGATTGGGTTGTGTAATCTATGTATTGATGTTAGACTTATGTTGCATGTACTTGTTAAACTTTAATTTGAGTTGGATTGTAAACTTTAATGAAGTTTGTTAGAATTGAGTGTTCATAGAGGTTATAAGAGCTTTGTATAATTAATTGAGCTAGGTCTCCTGGGCAACTTAGCCTTTCATCCAATATCCAACTTATATTATAGTTTTCACATAAGAGGAAAAAAATCTATGGGTAAAAATCCCCATTGGGGACAGGAACGGGGAGTTTTCCCCCGCAATAGGGAACGAGATGGGGATAGGGGGCGGAGAGCTGAGCGAGGATGGGGACAGGGACTACGACCCTCGTCCCTAGCTCGCCTTGTTGCCATCCCTAGGTGAAAAGCTAGGGCTGGAACCAATATTAATTTCTGGTTGGATAATTGGTGTATCAAGTACAGTTTGGCAAACATGCTTCATTTTACTGATCTTTCTTTAATTGATACCTCTCTTAAGATGTCACTTTTGATAATAGCACATGGAGAGTGAAATACTGCCAATCTTAATAGGCTAGTGGGCTATAATCGTCTACAATTAATTTTTGCTTCGCCTTTATCCCATAACCCAATCTTTAACTCTGTTTATCGGGGATGATTGACTAATGGTGAATTTTCTATTAAGATTGTGGCTTGAGCAGCTCATGGACTAGATCTAACAAACTCATTTTCTTGGGAGTTCAACTAGATCTGGAATTAATAGATGTTATTGTAAAACTAAATTTTTTTCTATGGCAGCTTTGTCATACGTATCTCCTTACTAGATGGACTCTCTACAAGAGCAGTATGCAAATCAATTTCCTTTCTCTGCTCTATCATGAGAAGATTAAGGATGATGATCATCTGTTTCTTTGGGGAAGTGTCACAACATAATGCTTGAAGATTGGCTTGTACTCATAATTGGATTAACACCAATCTCCCATCTTATAGCTATTCGGTTCTTAATCGGGCAAAATTTTGACACTCATTATTAAATTTGTTCTCCCAAATAATCTTTAAAATTAGTTAATTAATCAAATTTTGTGTTTTGTAGGGTAAAATGAGAGAAAGATCGAAATGGAGACCAAGCCAACCCAAAAAGAGGAAGAAGTTCAGGGGTGTGCCAAATCCAGAAGGGTGTACCACAGGTTTAGTGGGAGCATGCCAAAAGCAGTTTAGCAAAATTGCGGACAGAGATTTGGCGCGGGTGCCCTGTGCCATGGGGCACGACCGTACCAAACTCTGTAATTTTGTTTTCACTCAATTAAGGCGATGATGTAAGAGTAAAGGGGGAACTTCAGAATTTTTAGGTGATCTTCGTTTTTTTAGGAGCTTTTTCTGTAGCTCTAGCTTGGGTTGAACTCTCTCTCTTTTCTCCATTAATGCAAAACAAAAGTTTAAGCTTTAGGTTAATTTAATGGTAGATTTCGTGTTCTCTCTCTCTCGGATTGCTTAATCTAACTCTCTCTCTCTTAAATTTTTGCAAAGACTCAATTTTTCAGCATCACCAAACCTCCCTAAACATGGGTTTGATGCTTGGCATTTGTGGGAGGATGAGGTTTGGTTCCTAATGGATCGAAAGCCTAAATCCATCCCTCAAAACTCAAACATCTCTCTAGTAATTTTCCCTTTTTCTTCTTTCATCCATTTAAACTATTAGGTTAGTTGAGGTAGTGCAACATGAGGTACCATGAGTATTGAGCTCAATCAAGGCATTGAAGAAGATGATATCGCTTATTCTTAATCGAGAATGCTTGAGAACATTTGGTAACTTCTCTCTCATCTTTTTATTGCATTTGCTATGATTAAGTTTAGTTTAGTTTAGGAGTCGAATTTTCTTGGGGTGATCTTTGAGGTGAAATTTGGATGTATGAGCCATGTCGAGCCCGATCCCCCATTGCCTACGTGCTACGTGCTTTCTAGGTCTTAGGGATCATTCGTTAGATTAGGATTAATGTTCAATTGCTGTGGGAAATCGTTTTTTAGAAGAGTTAATAGATTCGCGTGCTAAGTTCATTTAACTAAATTAAAAATTGAAATCACTCATATAGTTAAATCGACGATAAATCGCGCTTCATCCCAGTGAATGATAAAAGCCCGTACTCACTGCAAAAAAAAAATTGTCAACAATGGCCTTAATGGGATTTTACATATGCTCTCTAATTTTAAAGTTGTTACCCTACCGGTAAGATTGGATAGGATAATTACTCTGCTCTAGAGCTTTTGGAAAATAATAAATAATACGGTGTTTCATAATGAAACCCAATACATTGATAAGATCAAAAAATTCTACTGCCGAATAGCGCATAAGAGCTAAGCTCACACAAACAATTCAACCATCAAACCCAAATCATCCAGCCGTTAATCGCAAGAAGACTCATTGGGTAACATGGAGAAAACCACTGGAGGTTCGTGAAAATCAACTTCGATGAATCCAAGATATCGTGAGGAGCAACAAGAGGGTTCATAATTCATAACTAGAAAGAAAGATTTATTTAGGCAATAACATTCAAATTGAGAAGAACGTCAATTTTGGTAGCTAAAGTTATAGGTATGAGAAATGGATTAAAATAGGTGGGAAACCCATGTCCTGTTGCATGATATTACTACTTATTTAGTAACCATGCTTTTATTGCTCATATTTTTAGGTAAGGTAATTGTGTAATTGATTGATTTATAAAAGTTGATCTTCAGTTATATTCCACAGTTGGGTAGAATAAGTCCCTCACATGCACTTACTTTGTACCCTACACGAGAATAACCTTGGAGAACCCTTGAAAGAAAACCTTCTTAGACTGTATTGCTTACCCTTCTTGCAACAACAACAAAAAAGGAAGAGAAAAAACTCTTTTAGTCTTAGGATGAAGAAGGGATTTGGGCCCTGAACTCCTATTGTGCTTGCTTATCGAATATAATTAAGTCGATTACATGTAAAAGTAGCCAAATAAGTTCTAGCTTAGTACCTATTAATGGTACTTCAGTGACCAAATAAGCATATAAGTTAGTTAGGATTTGAAATCAAACTAGCATTGTGCACGGGATATTTTTGAGTCCTTGTTTATGAAAATTTAATAGTTGTGTATAAAAAATACAATAAATTATTTAGTAAGTTTTGTGACAGATGGAAAAAATTTGAAGAATTTTTTTTGAATTAATAGTTTTCAAACTTAGCTATATATAGTTAAAAGATGGCATAAATTTTGTTTATAAAACTAAATTATAATTAACTTAGGTAATAAACTTTTAATAATATTGTGATTGTATAATCAGTTTTGAACTTTGGGCACTTAGCTACCACCAAAAAAAAAAAGTGATTATTTATCATGGATAGTCAAAATGACCCTAGAATTTATAACAACTAACAACTGAAAATACCATAAGAAATAAGCATAATAGAACGCAACGACATTCACATCAAATTGATTCAGAACTAATACATTCATATACCAATAGAGAATAATATTACCTATAGAATATGAATGTCATTCATAAATCAATAGAGAATAATATTACCTATAGAGTATGAATGTCGGCATATACTGCTGATTGATAGGGATGATGATTGTTTTGACTAATCTTTTGAAATTGAAAGTAATTTAGTATCTTTCAATAGTGATCTGTAGTTATAATACATACATGAACGTGTGTGTACATGTGTATGTGTGTATTCTTGTGTGTACATTTGTACAGACACACAAACACACAGCAAATTATTATGTACATTTGAGAGCACGTACTGTCATATCTATTTTATATATATTTTTTGGGGTATATATGTCATATATTTTATATTTTAACATATAATTGCTTAGATGTCATATGGGAGTACATACTCTCGAGTGTACGATATAGACCTTGGGTTTCCTATGAGTGTCAGGCATGAGCATGGCCAATTCAGAGTTTTCTTCCCACATTTCGCTTTCTGCTTTTGTGGCATTGTCGGTACGAGTGTATAATATAGGCTACACAAACACACACATATATGTGCGCACACACATACACACACAGATCTCTCTCTCTATATATAGGATTCATAATTGTATCTAACATTAGTATTCAATATCTATATTTACACTTATGTACAAAGAATATGCAACACAATATTTATGGATCTTTAATATTTTTTCTTAATAATGATTATTATAGTTTTGTCTTTACAGCAAGTAAAATCCCTAACTATTATTGTATGGTATATTTAATATTCCATACATGACATGACTAATAAATCAAACCAAAATTATCGTTGTGAATCCATTGAATGAAAGGGAAAATCCAAAACAAAATTACCACAATGAAGATAATAAATGAAAAGCTAAATCTAAAAAAGTCGGTTTACCTATATTATACGTATTATTTGCCATTGGTAAATTGAACGGGGATGAAATTGCAACCTGTTATTATTTGTATGAATAAAGATGTTGTTAGGTATTATCTTTTATTATCTGAAAAGTAAAATGTTATTTGTTATTATTTGATATTATCACTATGATAATAGTTTTACACTGTAATTTTTTATTATGTATATATTTTAACAGAAATTGGAAAGGCTAAAATAGCAATGTTAGGGATGGAGTATCTTATTGTGATTTTTTAAAAAAGGAAGGCATAAATAATAATAATGAAAATGCAAAATTATTTATTATTTTTTAATAGTTGCATTTTATATTAGGAATTCTGAAGCAGTGTACAATTTCGAGTTTTCTTTCAAAAAAAAAAAAGAATTTTCAATTATGATAATGCATTCTACTATTTTTCTAACGCCACTCTCAATATTACAAAAAATAATGTATTGTATATGGTAAAATGAATAAACTAGTTGTAGATAATATATAGTGCATATTCTATTTATGATGCTTACCCAAAATTTGACGGCCAATATGTTAAACTATAAATATACATAGTCTGTCTTCAGTCATTTGATGATCATAGATAATCAAAATATAAATAAGTAAATAAATAAATAATAAAGACACACTAATACTTGAGATGGATAAAGTATCATCATCCTCTCCAGCAACCCCAAAGCATGGTGATCAAACCTTTTTAAAAAACCCCCACAAATTGAGCATTAAATGATTTGTATTTCTTAGACCACCCAAAAATTAATAAAAAATGGGGGGATCTAGAAGGGTTTACTTTATTACTTACATTGATGAGAACACTGTCATAAAATGGATTTCACCTTAGTATGGTTTAGAGAGATTCAGGGCGTGTTCGGCAACAACGTTTTGGGTAGTGTTTAATATTTTGATTAAATCAATACACTCATCAGGTAGTTTTTAGTGTTCGGCAACATAGTGTTTTAACTAGCATTTCAAGTAGCATTTAGCATTTTAAGCGGTGTTTCTGAAAAACTAATAGTATTAACGTTTTGCATTCAAAAGTAACGTTTCATTTTATTTTTTTTTGCAAAAAAATATCATTTGAAAATTATCTATATCCTTTTATGTCAATTTACATTAATCAGTTAATCCAACAGCTAAATTTACCGAACACATTTATTTTAATTGCTCATCTAAACAGCTATCCACTAACAGTTAAATTAAAAACGCAATCCGCTACGTAAATTACTATTCACTATTTAAACCGTTAATTTTGACAAATAGGACCTCAGACGTGAGTGTTCTTACCATTGCAAGTATGCCAATTATAAGATAGTACATTGATAAGGAATTGAATTGGAAGCATTCCAATTCCACACCATCATATCATGGAAAGGAATTTCATTCCCCCACGGCATCAACCTGCAACTTGCGTCAGCAAACGTTGCCTTCAATTTGTAGTTCTCAATAGTGCCTAGTCGATGTCCCTAAATAGGTGAGTAAAAGGTTTGTACGAAATCATCTTATACTATATCGGAAAATAAATTTTCATATTAAAGTATATAAAATTGAATCTTATAATTTTATTTGTTAACTTTTCTCTATATAAGTTTGTCTTTGTTTAGAAGAAAATCTTCTATATTTAATAGGTGCTGATATATGACATACAATATTATTTCTATTTTTCTTAAATTTGAGTTGTCATTAATTATGACAATATTAATTTGAGAGACCTGTACTTTTCAGACTTGAAAAATAAAAAATTAATTATTTTAAAAAATTTGTGGGAATGACATGAAAAATAAAAAATTTATTTGAGGTTAACTTCCTTCAAGTTGCTCTGGTATAGAAACAATCTTAGGTTAACTTCCTTCAAGAAACCACTAGTGTCACTCTTTTTAATACAAAAAAAAATAAATCTTTTAAGTTACATATAGAAGCGATCCTAATATGCTCCTATATATTTTGACACGCATTATTATATAAAGGCACATTTTAAATTTTGACGATATTCTGCTGAATAAGTAATGAAAAGCTCACTTTCAAATGATAACAGCTTAAGAGTTCAAGGACAAGTAGTTCATTAAATAAACAAAAACTTACCCTTCACCCTTACAATTGGGCTTTGTCTACCCTCGCCTTTCAAACCCCCCCCCCCCCCAAATAACTTTTTGTGGGGGGTGGGGGGAGGAGAGGGGCATCATTTGCTATGTAGAATTATGAGTTATGTTGCAAAGATGGTGATTAAATTGTTGACCATTCCATATGCCAAACAAAATGTCTGATTTAAGTTTTGAGATTCCTTTGGAAAAACGATGAGAAAGGTTGATGTAAGTGAGATTTCGAATAAAGTTATATTCTCTATTTGGCTATTAGCTGTTAGCTAATTACATTAACTTTTGACTTAGCTAACTGCATTAATTGTTTGACTTAACTAATTGCATTAACTGTTTTTAGAAAAAGTATTTGGTGAAATTCACTGTTTTTGACAAAGCTTTTTGATAAAATTCCATTCATGCTCTCACTCAATTTTAATGTTTTTCTAACATAACAATCTTTATAAATTGCACATTTATTTTTCTCTCAATATAAATTAAGAATTTTGTGATATATAAAATTAGATTATAACCTTGCCCAAGTTTAATTATGGCAATACTTTTCTTCATAGGTAACTTAGTTTTCTGTCAAATAATATTTGAAATTCATGTGATAGGAAATACAAAATGAAACTTGCTATTCAAAGATCAAACCTCATGTTTCAGCCCAATCCACACTAAATAAAGGAAGAAGAAGGGAGGGTAACCCCCAAAAAAAAAAGAAAATTGAAGATCAAATAGTTGAAGACTTGAAGTAAATTACCTAACCTAAGCTCTTTTTCAACGAAACTAATCTGTTGTGAATAAGAATAAGAAGCGAAAAAAATGAGCTAATAAATAAATACATAATAGATGAAGTTGGGAACGATGGCTAAAAGCTTAAAATTGATTCAATAAAAAATAATAGGGTTTGTCATAAATGACATTTGAAGTAATTTTGTGAAAATAATTGTGGTCAATATAGTCGTTTTTATTATATATAACAATGAGCTAATTAAAAAAGTTCTTCCAAATAGTTTTTTGCAAAAGAACTTTTTGGATGTAAAAACCTAATTCAAAAAGCTCATCAACGAAACACCCCAAATAATTTTTTGACTAAAGTCAAATAACTCATTGTGACAAAAAGAGCCTTTGCTATAATTATTTTGTTATTCATGTCACGTGTGGCCATATTTTTTAACGTTCTCTTTTCTTTTAAAAAACAGGAAACAATAGCAACATTGGAGACTAGTTGTTGTCTAGTATCATCACTATGAAGATTAAAATAGCGTGAGATGAACAAGTAAATATTTATCACAATCCCTTATTATGTATATTTTTTTAAGAAAAACAAAACAATAACAATAAAATTGGAACGGAAAAAACAATAGTAATGAAAATCATAAATATTTTGTTATTTTTTAATAGGCTTGAATTTTGGTTAAGAATTAATGTTGAAACTATGAAAGTTTATCATATGTCAAACATTTGGTTTAGGATGTTTTGTTTATATATATATATA
>JACYFF010031954.1:91088168-91106089 GCA_017589665.1 Selenicereus undatus
TCAAAGTATGCGTTGACCCGAAATTAACCCAACTTAATTTATAATTAACCCAATTTACACCCAACCAGACATTTACTCGAACATTGAATCGAATCCCACCCGACCCAAATTAGACTTGACCCATACCCGATCCGAACCGGCTACCGTACACAACCTGAAACATACCTGACCCAAACTCCACCCGACCCGTACCCAAACCCGACCCGAACATGGTTGAATCGAAATTGACCCAAATCTAAACTTTAACCGTACCCGACCCGAAAATAGTTTACCCGAAATTAACTTGAATCGAACCAAGACCTGACCCGTACTCGATCCGATTGACCCATTTGTCAGGTCTAACGATAACGTTTTTATGAAACTAAAAATTAAAGCTTTGCAATGTTATGGAAAACAAAATAAATTACTTAGGTTAAACTTGTTGGGGCCTACTATCAATTCTTCCAAAGTTTTCGTTAATCAAATAAATAAACAATTAAAATCTGAATTGTCAATTGAGGGCCCAAATAAAATTTTTCCACCAGGGTGAATAAATGAAATAAATGAAATGAGATAAGAAAAATTATGAACATGAAGTAATTAAATAAATAAACATAATTAAATAATTTTTGGATTGGGCTATTATAGTCTTCCCCCCTTAAAGAGTTTCGCCCTCGAAACTTATGACATTTCCATGTAATGCAAGATTACCTCAAATAATTGTGGATATTTGGCTTTCATTTCCTCTTCAGTCTCCCAAGTAGCTTCTTGGGAGGTATGATTTGACTATAGCACTTTGACTATAGGTATCTGCTTATTGCGCAACTGCTTAATCCTGTGATCTAGTATTTGGATTGGTTGTTCTTCATATACTAAATCCGCAGTGATTTCAATAGGTTCAGATGCAATGGTATGATTTGGATCTGGGATATACTTTCTAAGCTGAGAAATGTGAAACATGTTATGTACATGTCCAAGTTCTACTGGCAGATCCAGGCGATAAGCTACAAGATTCAACTCTTTAATGATTTCATATGGTCCAATATATCTTGGACTCAGTTTGCCTCGTACCACGAACCTTTTGATACCCTTAGTTGGCGATACCTTTAGAAAAATGTTATGGCCCACTTGAAACTCCAAAGGCCTCCTTCTTTTGTTCGCATAACTCTTTTGCCGACTCTAGGCAACCTTAATGTGCTCCCGAGTCTTTCTTATTGTTTCTACAGTTTCCTGGATCATTTCAGGGCCTAAAGTTAATGCCTCATCTAAATCACTCCAGTACATTGGGGTTCTATATTTTCTCCCATATAGAGCCTCAAACGGGGTCATTCTGATGGTGCACTGATAGCTATTGTTATAAGAAAACTCCACCAAAGGTAAATAATCTTCCCATTTCCCTTGGAACTCTAATACACAAGCTCTTAACATGTCCTCTAGAATTTGATTCACTCTTTCAGTTTGCCTATCTGTCTCAGCGTGATAAGAGCTGTTGAAGTTCAATTTGGTCCTAAAGGCCTTTTGAAGTGTTTGCCAAAAACGAGCTTGGAAACTTTGATCCCTATCTGATACTATATCTAAGGGGATTCCATGTAGTCAGACTATCTCTTTGACATACAATTGGGCTAGTTTTTCAACTCCCCAGATATCTTTGATTGGCAGAAAATGGGCCGACTTGGTAAGCCGACCGACTATAGCCCAAATAGCATTCTTCTTCGAGGCAAAAAGGGGTAAACTCATAACAAAGTCCATTGAAATCGAATCTCACTTCCAAGTGGGAAACTCTAAGGGTCGCAATTCACCCACGGGTCACTAATGCTTTGCTTTGACTTTCTGGCAGGTTAGATACTTGTCTACATATTCTACAACCTCCTTTTTCATATTATTCCACCATAAGTATTGCCTTAAATCTTTGTACATCTTAGTGCCTCCTGGATGCACTGAGTAGCGAGTATTGGGAGCCTCTTCTAGGATCTGTTTCCTTAGTTCCTCATTTCAGTGCACACATAGGCGATTCTGGAATCGCAGGGTCCCATCCTCATGTACTACAAACCCAGGTGACTTTCTTTTCTCTAGATTTTGCTTTATCCTTTGGAGTTCATGATCACTTTCTTGGTTCACTCGAATTTCCTCCACTATGGAAGGTTGTAATGTAAGTGCTGATAATTGAATATGTGCTTGCCCAAGGGACACTAGTTGAATTCCCAAGTCCTCAAGTTCTTTCAAGAGACTCAACTAAGTAATCACAACAGTATTTGGGCTATGTTGCGCTTTTCTACTCAGGGCATCTGCTACAACATTTGCTTTTCCTAGATGATATTGAATTTGCAAATCATAATCCTTAAGCAGCTCAAACCAACGTTGTTGCCTCAAGTTGAGCTCCTTCTGAGTGAAGATATACTTCAAACTTTGATGGTGAATATAAATCTTGCATGGTACTCCATATAAGTAATGTCTTCAAATTTTCAGCGCAAAGACCATGGCTGCTAACTCCAAGTCATGAGTAGGATAGTTTTTCTTGTAAGGCTTAAGTTGTCGAGAGGCATAAGCTACTACCTTATCTTCCTGCATCAAAATATACCCCAATCCGTTCTTTGAAGCATCACTATAAATGGTATACTCCTTGCCTTCCATTGGTAGCGTTAGGATTGGGGCGGTAGTTAGTCGCTGCCTTAACTCTTGAAAAGTTTTATCACTTTTTTTGGTCCACTCAAACTTGTTCGCTTTCTTCAGGAAATTGATCATGGGTGAAGCTATTTTTGAAATGTCCTTGACGAGCCTTCAACAGTAACCTGCTAAACCCAAAAAGCTTCTAATCTTAGTGATGTTGGTAGGCTTTGACCATTCCGTGATTGCCTTCGCCTTTTGGGGGTCAACTTTAATTCCTTCTTTTGTATCCACATGTCCCAAGAACACCACTTCTTCCAACCAAAACTCGCACTTCTTTAATTTGCCATAAAGTTGATGCTCCCTCAGTGTTTGTAACACCATCTTCTAATGATCAGCATGTTCACCTCTGTCCTTAGAATAGATAAGAATGTAATTTATGAACACCACCATAAATTTGTCTAGGTAGGGTCTGAAGATTGTTCATAAGATCCATGAAAGTTGCGGGAGCATTGGTGAGGCCAAATGGCATCACTATAAACTCATAGTGATCATACCTAGTTCTAAACGCAGTCTTGGGGATGTCTTCAGGTTTAATCCTGAGTTGGTGGTACCCTGACCTCAAATCAATCTTAGAGAAGACTCCTACTCCTTACAATTGATCAAACAAGTCATTGATTCATAGCAAAGGATATTTATTTTTGATGGTGATCTTATTCACCTCCCTGTAGTCAACACACAGCCTTAAGGTTCCATCCTTTTTCTTTACGAACAACACTGTGGCACCCCATGGTTACACAGTTGGCCTAATAAAGCCCTTCTGTAACAGCTCATCTAATTGAAGCTTCAGTTCTTTAAGCTCAGTTGGGGCCATACAATATGGGGCTTTGGAAATAGGTTGGGCATCAGGGATTAACTCAATTCCAAAATCAATTTTCCTCTGTAGGGGTAATCCTGGTAAGGGAAAACATAATCAAACTCACAGACTAAAAGAATATTTTCAGCTTTCTCTTCTTTTGCTTGGGTGTCCATAGCATAACACTAATATCCCATACACCCTTGACATAATAGCTTACTTGCTTTCATAGAAGAAATCAAGAGATAGGATTTTTCCTTTCTCTACCCATAGAAGAATACTCTTCTCCCTTTTTCATCTTTCAAAATAACCTTAAGATCCTTACAGTCAATCTTAGCTCCATAGGTGTGCAACCAATTCATTCCCAGAATGATATCAAAATCAGACAAATCAAATTGAATCAAATTCACAGGGAAGGTGGTTCCACCAATGGTAATGGGAACAAGTTTAAAGGAGATAGGGCATTCAATCACGCAATCATTAGGTAGCTTGATCCTATAATTGGTTTCTGTCCTCATATCTTCTAGGTTCAATTGCATGGCAGATCGGGTGGATATAAATACATGAGTAGCACCCAAATCAAATAATACACAAAATGACTTTGAATTTAAAAAGAGAGTTATAGTGACTACCATACCAGATGTGGCACCTTCCTTCTTACTCATTACATACGCCCGTCCTACTGTTGTAGGCCTTGGTGGTAGGGCCCCTTGGCGAGGTGGGGCAAAGGGTTTTGCTACCCCTTTGTTTACAGCCTTCATCCTTTGGGGGCATGCAGCAATCAGGTGTTCAGGGCTTCCACACTATATGCACTTATTAGTTCCTACTCGGCATTCAGATGTGATGTGATTTGTTCTACCACATTTCGCACATGGTGCTATCGAGCCTGCAGGACGGCTCTTGGGGGGAACAGGAGTAGGTTTCTTCTGGTTCTGGTTCACACTCTCACTCGAAGTTCCTCGCTCAAACCCCTTTCTCTTTTGGTTGATTGGATTCAGTGCTCTCAACTCCGCCTTCACTCGTTCCACTTCAGCCGCTCGCTCATGTAGTTCTTAGTAAGTCAAAATTGGTTGTCCAGCTAACTGATTCCGAATATAGAAGGTCAAACCCTCTTCAAACCTCCTCATTTTTAACCTTTTAGATGATACAAAGTCAGGAGCAAACCTAGATAATTCTGTGAACTTACTGGCATACTGCATCACAGTCATGATGCCACACATCTTCAGCTCCATAAACTCTTTCTTCCTTTACCTTTGGACCACAACTAGGTAGAATTTTGCCCTTAGCTCAGGAATTTATTCTAGGTAAATTCAGGCCCCACAAGCTTATCCTTAACAGTATTCCACCAAATATCAGCTTCACCGGTCAAATAATACGTCCCAATGTTTACTTTCTTTTCTTCTGGCACCTCTACCACTGTAAAGATTTTTTCCGTTTCTGTTATCCATTTCCCCAGTACTACTGGATCATAAGATCCATCATAAATTTTAGGGTTGCATCGTGCTACCCTATCTGCTAATTTATCCTCTTTAGGAGGGACTTTAGTAGGTACCTGGGGAATCTGCTTCATCAATTCAGCTACTAAGGCCGACTAGTAGTTTGGGTCTCCAATATTGTTAGCTAACTCAGAAGGAATCCATGGCATGTGGCCAAAATTTGGTGGCACATGATGGGAGGCTTGGTCACCTAATCCCTAACTAAGATTCGAGATTTCCTCTATATGAACCTCTTCATTATTGTGCACTGAATCAGACATTCTGATTATACATGAAACGAAACAATTCAATCACTGGAATACTCAAACATATAAGATAAGCATGCCCAACAAACACATTTAATATAACTCAAAGATTATTGAAAACAAACCCAAAGCTTGATCATATCATTTCATAACTGCTTATTTACATACATAACTGCCTGTTTATACACATGATCAGCAAAACATACTACATCTAACTGACTAGGCAAAGTCAATTTTAACTCCTAACTCAACCCCAAATGCTAACTAGCCCCAAGATACTAGGTTTGTCACATGACCAAAAAGAGATACGGACCATGTCATGACAGTCGGAGAGGATCTAATTGACTGTACATAATGTCATATCCTACACAAAATACATCCATCCCAACCGACCATACTATAAACAAACAAGGCTCAAAACAAAACTACTAACACTAACCCCTAGACCCACTTAACGATCCCTAGATGGATCGTAATTCGGGTCAAACTCACCATCAGGCTCTTCGCTAAATCGAAGCCGTTAGTAGATGCCTCTGACTCGGCATCACCAACCTCCTGCTCAACCTATTGCTCTTGCTCATCCTACAGTTCCACTATCAACTCATCAATATTCTGATTCCACTGCTGCTCTCTCACCACCTCATTAATGCCCTGATTCTCCTCGGGATCCTCCTCCTCCTCCTAATGGCCTTCATCCTCAGAACTAACCACCACTATCTATGGTGTATCAGGGAGGTCTATTACCACATGAGCCTCCCCAGGACTTTCAGGCATCAGTGGGGTACCTGGTGCGGGCGGGAAGGGTGGTCCTTGTGCTGGAGCTGGGGCTGCAGGCGGGGGATGTGCTTGATGTAACGGAAAGACATGCTGTAGAGTCTCCATGGTGATCCCTCTCTGATCAAACTCTTCCCTCAATAACAACTCTGTAGTGATAGTAGTCTGAGTCCCTTGGGCCTGAAACCTAGGCCCATCCCAACCTGGGTTCCCTATTACCATATAGTGATGATAACGAAGTCTAAACTCTACCCACGGATGAACTGCGGGTAAGGACCACTGCAATCTTGTCCACGGACCGTAACACTGTGAAACTCAAAGAAAGGGTCCTGCGCATGGACCTCTATACTAGCATGCAACAGTGCAATGTAAGCAGCCATAGATGCACCCGACATCAAGTTAACAACATAAGGGTCCATCTAACAAAGAAAAAACATATATGAAAAGCATACATAACCATAATTAAGGAACATGCAAACGTAAGCAACCTGCATTTCTACTATTGTTACTGCACTTCTAATATCATTCTAGCAGTACCCAAAGGCCCTCACTACCAACCATTCTCACCCTCTTATTTCTAACTCCACATTCCACAAAGAAAATCTCAACCTGGCACTGATACCAAATCTTTAACGCCCCAAATGTACATCAATCATTGTTTGCATTTCTTTTACTAGTTTTCGCTAGTTAGAAATGATAACCTAAATGATTAGGCATTACCGTCGTCCAATCAAGGACAAGGCTTTACTTGAACGTGATAAACTGAGCCATAATAATCAATGTCTACCATCAAAGGCATTCACACCATCACAACCTATCAAACCATTTCGATAAATATAGAAATTGTTCTAACATCAAAACCATACAAACATGTCAAAGATTACACCAAAATATAGAATTCTGATAAAATACACAGTCTCAACACCCAAATATATTCCACAATATGGTGTTATAACATCCCAACGATAATACACCACTATTTCATATATATTTCCCAGCTCACTTATCATCTTCAGCCATCCTGCCCGCTTGAGGGCGATTCACTGAACACTTTCCTAAACCAAAACATGAAAACATCTCAAACTGTGAGCCGAAACTCAGTATATGTATTCCTGTATTGTTAAACATTCATGGTAAAGAAACTGGTTGGGCTTGTATTGCAATTTATTTTTAATTAAACACAGGGAATAAGATAAATATGAAACTGCGTTGTCAATTATTATCTGATAGTGAACCCTTGATAACTGTTACGATCTCAAGATAGGTGTACACCTACCAAGCCGATCGGGACTTGGCCTGAAGCCGCGCGGGTAACTAAAGGGTTATGCCCTATAACTGATAGCTGATGGGGTCACTAATTATGTGATAAATCCCTGGTTAAACTGATTCATTGATGTACTTACCAAAACATTATAATTTTGATAAATACGTGCTGATTTCTAAAGATACAGACAATGAACGTACCTGAAATTTTTAAATGTAAGCTCACTGAATAATATTATGCATAAAAGTGGAAGAAATGATAGATTAGGCCCTAATTCTGTACAAAATTATCGTTGTAGGAACATATGGTTAGCAAAAATATTTATTTCATAGCTAATAATTTAGTAAAAGAAAAGTAAAAGCATAACGGGGCTTAAAAAGAATGACTCATAACTTAATCATGTGACCTCTAATTGAGACTCAAAACCCCAATATAGAAAGCTTAGGAAATCCTAAAAATCTTTCATTTTGATAACCAAGATTGATTCCCACAATAGAATTCCCAAAATGAGGCTAGAACACAAGCATGTCAGTTTTGGTCCATTCTGCGCAGTTTTGGTAAAACGACCATAACTTTTTCCACAGACCTCAGATTAAGGTAATTCAAAAGGCATTTGAAAGCTAACACACTGAAATATCTACCCACCAAAAATCATAATTTTCCCAAGGGCCATTCACAACCAGTTTAATCGTGAACTCTGTCCTATTTTTGTGAATTTTCCAACCCTCACTGTTTTGGCTTTTTCCTCTCTTTTTACAAAAATCCTCAACTTAAACCATTCCTTAAAGGCATGTAAACAATATTTTTCCATCCCAACAGCATATAAAATCACCACACTCAAATTTACTTCATAATCATATCCAATAGATATCATTTTTCAATCAAACACACACATAAACCAAGCTTAAGGCTAGATTAATCCAAACCATGCATTATTCGCCAAAACCCTAGTTTATGGCCAACTGGGACTCATTCCAACTCATTTGAAATCACCAAAAACGTCATCATAAACATCAATAGATTAGAAGATGACCAAATCAAAGATAAAACAATCAAAATCCAACACTTTAACATTAAGCTTGCATGATCAAAGATTAACCCTAACCTAGCATGATCCAACCTCAACACCACCATGATCAACATCAAAATAACTCTTATCAAAAAATCATGATCAACACTCAAAAACATCAAAACAAGAATCTAATATAAAAATCCAATTCAATAAGATCAAGTTCAAGATTACTCACTTTGCTTGAAGACAAGTAGAGATAGAGGTGATGTTTAGTGGTTTTGATGATGGAGGATGGTGGCTAGTGGTACTAGGATGTCTTGGGCGTCAGAGACCACCGGGGCTAGCCGAAAACTGGCTAGAAACCACCACAAACAGTGGTTGGAGCTTGTTGGACGTTTAGAGAGAGAAAGGAGAGAGAAAATGGAGTTTGTGAGTTAAGTTGTATTCGTTTGACTTATCTAATGGCTTGGATGCGTTTTTAACTAGAAAAGCCACATTTTTAGACCAACCATAGTTAAATTAACCATGGTAATTAGTTAGAGTAATAGGCAAACTTGTTGGGCTTCAAAACGGCTGAAATAAATTGGGTTCGAGAATAAAACACTTCGTACGATAATATTTTTACGAAACTAAAAATTAAAGCTTTGTAATGTTACGGAAAACAAAATAAACTACTTAGGTTAAACTTGTTAGGGCCTACTATCAATTCTTCCAAAGTTTTCATTAAACAATTAAATAAACAATTAAAATCCGAATTGCCAAGTGAATGCCCAAATAAAATTTTTCTACCAGGGTGAATAAATGAAATGAGAGAAGAAAAATTATGAACATGAAGTAATTAAATAAATAAACATAATTAAATAATTTTAGGGTTGGGCTATTACATCTCCATCTACATTAGCCAAAGATTCATCGAATGTGAATCCAGGAATGTCATCTCTAACATAATGAATGTCATCTCCATATACCATAGTTGAGTTATGTGCTTCCAAGAGATCCACCTCTGGAACACTTTCGTCTTCCATTTCAAACAAATCCATTGGTTTAGTGACAATTAATACATGCCAATGCTTTTCTTTAGATTCTGGAACGTAGAACACTTGCACTACTTGAGATGCAAGGACAAAAGGCTCATTTGTTCTCCAACGTGCTCTTAAATTAACAAGGGTAAATCCCTACTCATCTCGTTTGACATCACAAATTGGATCCACCCAATCACATTGAAACAATAGAACACTTCTTCCTTGCGGATAAATCAACTGAATTATCTCAGTTAAAATGCCATAGCAAGCCATGTCTCCTGCGTCTGTGATTGAATTCACAAGAACACCAGAATTTTGAGTCATACTCCTTGTATCAATCTTCTTAACGCGTCATCTACACCCATTACAAGTGATCCTAGTCATTCTTTTTATCCAACAGTCTGGTTTACTAGCCAAATTTATCAGATCATGCGCAACATTACAATCCACAGGAAGATGTCTAGAAACCTGAGAATTACATAATTTCAATAATCAAATTTAAAATACATACATATACATATTACATATTACATTTTGTAAGACACTTACATTCCATTCAAACCAATAGTGAAACCTTATTTTATGAATCTCATCAATGTTTGCATTGGTATTTTGGTATTCATTCCCAATAATCTCATAATGCTCTTTGAAAGGGTAACACCAACACAAAACATATAAAATAATGTATTTTAAGAGGTAAGTGATAATAAGCAACAAAGTTAAAGTGTGCTTACTGTGCATACACTTGAACTTCATTACAATTAAATAGTACATAACTATGCGCTTGATCAATTACAGAATAATCAGGACGAATGTCTTTCATTTTGGATAATATATGCCGGTTTGGGGATAATATAGATAGACCCCTATATGCTTCATCACCATCGTCTTGGTTCCTTGGTGGTCTATTCTCCCTTGTCTCAGTGCCTTGCAAATATCTAGCGCAAAATGCCACACATTGCTCCGCTACATGTACTTCGGCAATTGACCCCTCTGGACGACTTTTTATTGCGAACAAAAAATTTGCGCTTTCCCAAATTCCTATGATTATTAAATTAATATAATGAACCCTACCACAAGCTCTGTTTATCTTTTGGAATAAATATATACAGTTAGAGACATACCTTTCTATAGAATACATCCAATGATACATAACTGAACCCCTAACTCTTGCTTGATAAGGCAAATGGACAATTAAGTGAACCATTATGTCGAAAAGGCAGGCAAAAAATGCATTCTAGATGACAAAGTATAAGAATAATACAATGTTGCAAACTTTCAAAGTTCTCTGGGGTAGTAGTTTTAGAACATAACTCCTTAAAGAATGTACTCAACTCAATCAAAACAGCACCGAGTTTCTTGTTTTGTGTTTTCCGCGCAACAAGTGGCAATAGTTACTGCATAATAATATGATGGTCATGGCTTTTTAGGCCACAAATTTTTCCATCCATAATGCGCCTCCTAATATTTGATGCGTGAAACATCTGGCACTTTCACTAAGGCTAGTATGCTAATAAACTCATCTTTCTCCTTTTTGCTTAATGTAAAGCATACCAGGTGTATATAAGTCTATCACCATCTTCTACATGATGAAGACTATATCTTATATTCAACTCTTTTAAGTCAAGGCATGACTGCGGAGTATCTTTTGTCTTGCCCTCAATGCCTAAAAATGTTGCGAGTATGTTCTCTGAAATATTTTTTTCCACATGCATAACATCAAGGTAGCGATGGACCACAAGATCCTTCTAATATAGGAGGTGGAAAAAAATGCTCCCTTTTTTCCAAGGTGTCACCTCATCTCCCTTTCTTTATTTTTTGCTTAGTGTCAGGATGCTTTTCAAAAGTGATATTTAGCCCCTTCATTTGATCTAGCAATTGATCCCCAGATAGTAGTTTAGGAGGAGGTCTCATTTCTATTTCTCTATTGAATGCTTTCTCACTATGATGATATTTATGATCATCTGATAAGAAGCGATGATGGCCCATATAACACATTTTCTACTTCCTTTCAAATAAAGGGAGTAAGTGTCAATATTGTAATAAGGACAAGCATACTTCCCTTTAGTTTTCCAACTTGAGAAATTACCATATGCAAGAAAGTCATTGGTTGTACAAATTAAGGCTCCGTGCAAATCAAAGTTCTCATTTTTGATGGCATCATAGGTTTACACACCGGGCTTCCACAATTCCTTCAGCTCACCCACTAAAGGTTCTACAAAGACATCAATATCATTTCCCGGTGCCTTTGGACCTGGTATTATCAATGAAAGAAAGATATAGGGTTGCTTCATCCACAAGCATGGAGGGAAATTATACATCATTAATATAACTAGCCATATACTGTATTGAGTACTCATATTCCCAAATGAATTAAACCCATCGCTTGATAAGAAAAGTCTAAAATTTCGTCCATCACGAGAAAAATTTGAGTACTTATTGTCAAAATCTTTCCATGCATGAGCATCAGCTGGATGCCTTAATTTGCCATCCTATTTGTGTTCCTCCGCATGCCATCTCATTAAAGGAGTTGTCTTAGATGACATAAAGAGTCTCTTAAGTCTAGGTATCAATGGAAAGTGGCGCAAAACCTTTACTGGAATTGGATCACCAGAAACTAATTTCATAATTGCTCCATCATCTATCGTCTTATACCTTAGGGCATCATACTCAAGACATATTTAATTCATCCTTATCTTTCCAAAAACGAACACATTCATTCAAACAAGCATCGATCTGTTGGTAGCCAAGACCAAATTGCTTAATGATAATTTGCATTTTCTTAAAAGAGTCGGGCAATGTTGAATCTTTAGGGAGAGCTCTTTTAAAAAGTTTAACAAAAACATCAAATGTCCTATCAGTTATCCCATATAAATATTTAAGATGATACATTTCAATGACAAATGAGAGTTTACTAAACTCTTCAAAACCAAGATAAAGAGGTTGACCTGCATCTTCAATTAACTTAAAGAAGGTCTTCGCCTCTTCATCAAGTCCTAATGAACCCTCATTGGATTCATGACAATCAAAAGCATCTCCTATCACATCATGTATGTCATGGTCAAATAATCCATAATTTTCATTGTTAAATGGATCATCTACCATATAATCATTAGAATCATCATCACTCATTGTTGCCCCATGAAAAACCCAAATACATTTCTGATAATCAGCATCCGTCCCCTTCATGATAAGGTGACCTATCACAATTTCTCTCATGGAAAAAGTCGTTAGCACAAATTGAACATGTGCATGGAATCTTATTATTATCAGTAGAAGTTGCAAACACATGATCAAGGAATGCATTTAAACATTCCTTATATCCATCATCTATTCTGTTGAACTTCACCCGACTTTTATCCTTGAACACATCCATAATGACAAGTAAGTTCCTACATATTTCAATTATCAAATTCTTACATTTGTTATTTACTAAAGCATTTCAACTTATATAATAATAAAACAACAAATAGGGGAGGAAGAGGGGGAGGAGAAGGGGAATAAGAATTAAAATACTACAACAAGAAACTATACAAAATATTTTACTAATTTAACATATACGGTGAACCATGAAAACAATGTTATCGAAAATGATATATATATATTATTAAAGCATTTGTAGAAATCTCAATGTTCAGGTTAAACACTACTAATTTGGACCCTTCCTCCCCCCGAAAACCCAAAAGGGCCCCTCTTTTCATTCCTGAAAACTTATGGATCTCCTGGTGCAAAGAGATATTCCTATGCAGAATTGAAGAAGATAACAAATTCATTCAGCGATAAGCTAGGTGAAGGAAGTTATGGCACCATCTACAGAGGGAAACTACACAATGGCAATCTGATCGCAGTAAAACTATTGAAGAATTCAAAAGGAAATGTGGAGGAACTCATTAACAAAGTCACCACTATTGGGAGGACTAACAACATAAATATCATCACACTTCTAGGTTTTTGCTTTGAGGCTAAAAAAAGAGCACTGGTGTATGACTACATGCCCAATGGATCTCTTGAAAAGCTCATTTATGGGAGGAGCAGCCATCAATCACTAGGTTAGGAAACTTTATTTCAGATTGCAGTTGGAATTACAAGAGGATTGGAGTACCTGCATCAAGGTTGTAACATAAGAATATTGCACTTTGATATTAAGCCCTATAACATGCTACTAGATGAAGATTTTTGCCCAAAGATTGCTGATTTTGGCCTCGCTAAGTCATGCCCGCATAAGTATAGTATTATACCCATATCAGTAGCTAGAGGAACTGCTGGTTATAGTACTCCAGAGCTATCCCTCAAAATTTTTGGGGGTGTCTCCTAAAAGTCATATGTGTACAGCTATGGCATGTTGGTTCTGGAAATGGTTGGTTGTAGAAGAAATGCTGACATAAAGGATGAATATGGTGATGAAGAATGTTTCCCCAACTGGATTTACAAACATCTTGAAAAAGACAAAAAGATAGGTCTTCAATTGATATTGAACGATATGGAAAGAGAAATAAAAAGGAAGATGATCATGGTGAGCTTATGGTGCATCCAAACAAATCCTATTAATAGACCAACCATCAGTCGAGTAATTGAGATGCTAGAAGGGAAGCTCGAATCATTGAGTTGTCCTCCCATCAAGTTGCTTCAATATACTGAATGATCACAGCCAGACTCGTCAACTATAGGCGCAACATCATTATCTCAAGTGCCCTCTTGCGGTGTTCATATAGAGCACAAGGTTAGTAGAACATTGTCAGTTTAAGAAAGACACAAGGAAACAATGCATAGTTCCTGGTCAAAGGTAAACAGTTGATCTGAAACAATATGCTCTTAAAATCTCTTCGTATTGTATAGAACTCTTAGTCTCATTCTCTTGCTCATCATTCATGCTGTTCAAATATTCAATAGTAAATGAATTGAATCAGGTTTAAAGCAAGAGAAGGTACCATGATCTCAACTATTCATTAATAAGTACTGGAAGGCTCATATACTTTGTACAACATATTATCTGCCCAATTGTATATATAAATGTGTAACCTGTCAACAATCATAAGTTACCTATACCGTAGTAACTTATAAATATGTTCTCAAGCATTGGTTATTATTTTGTCTTTTTTACTTTTCTAGACATCAGTGGCCCATTTAAAAGCAAAATTTCAGCATGCACATCTTTGCTAACCCAGGTTCCAAAGTTGCTATTAGTTTATTAAATCGTCTAAGGAAGCAAAGACTACTTTATTTAAGCATCAAAAGAAGACAAATGGCATGTGCTGAAAAGATGATCCTCAAATATTAGGCAACAACAATTACTCTGAAGCTAAAAAATGTGGTCAGATAATATATACAATAGTAAGTGGTTTCTGGGTGTCCTTTTGTCACCTATTTCTTAAGTTAACCAATCTAAACTAAAAATGGATGCAGTAAACAAATGTAGAACACCAAAGGGTTGCAATGTGTGATGATTGACGAACAATGAGAAAGGAGGAGCTGGGAAAGGAAAAAAGGAAGAGAGGCATAAGACATTCGTGTCATTCATATCTCTTAAATAGGGGTCTAAAGGCAGAAAAACAAGTACAACTTTGAATTCTGTGATAAATTAAGGTCGCAGGATTATGATTTCTTTCTTATGATTCAAAATACATAGTTACTGAGGGATTTACCCACTATGAATTGGCATCAAAACATGATATAAAGTCCAAGTAGCATAAAAAAAGAAGCATCCAACAACATTTTCTCCACTACCCAAAGCCTTTAAAGGGTCCACAAGAAACTATACAAAATACTACAACAAGGTTTCCTAGGCAAAATTCCCAGCATTTTCTGCTAATCCTAGGAAAAATCAAGCATTGATGAACCATATTTAGTTACCCATTTCTATAAATCATATACAATTTTAGAAAAACTAGCAAAACCCATGACAAAATACACTTCCCAATTACCCATTTCTACAAATCATATACAATTTCAGAAAAATCAGCAAACCCATAACACACTTCCCAATCAATGCCAAACAATGATATGAACTACTCTAAAATGATTTCTCCATCCAAATGACATAGTCATAAGAATCCACTCCAGCAACAACACCAAACAACAATTTCAAAGAAACCCAGTTTGAGAGAGACAGAGAGAGGTAACAAGAATTCTGCAAGTTCAAATAATTTGCACTAGCCAAAGCACACAAAACTCGTCATTCTAATTAGCTACTGCCTTAATTCCCTTTCAAAACCAACAAATTCAATGGAATTTCAAAAACACAATACCTTCTGTGAACCTTCGATCAAACAGTCCAGAAATTGGTCGATTTTCCGGCACCAAACCCTCGATTTTCCGGCACCAAACCGTCCAGAAATTGGCTGCAATGACATAATCTAATGTTCAGAAACTTAGAGGAGATTGAAAGAGAAGATCAGAGGAGCGACACATACCTTCGAACCTTCAAAATCGAACACCACGAAAGCAACAACAATGGTGATTTTGTAGATTCTGACTCCACTGACACCAAGAAACCAACAGCAATGGCGATTGATGAAGAAGACAAACTAGGGCTCGCGTTTTGAAGGTCGAAGACTCGAAGAGCTTGAAGAACCTCTAGTCACGATATTTCTCTGTTTGAAGAGCCTCCAGTCACGATGCTAATTTTTGGTTGATTAAAACTAAAACCCCAATTCTTTTAGGGCGTGTAGAACCTCTAGTCAAGTTATTAACTTATTAGGTCTTTTTTAATTTTATTCTCAAATGTGCATTTTTTTATATAGTTATTCAATTTTTTCCGCGATAATATTCTTTCTTAATACCAACAAACGTTCTTTTACAGATGAGTATGTTGGTAATATGATTGCAATACTAACAGAAAACTTTAGTATTGGTAATATGATGCTAATACGAACACACCATTTTTTATATGTTGGAAATATTGTGACCCATTCTTCCCTCCAAAATTGAAAATTTTAGTACCAACAAATAACTTAGTCTGTTACAAAAACTCACTTTTACCAACAAAACTTATTTTTTGTCTCTAGATGTTTGTTGGTCAAAACTAGTTTTTTGTAACGGGTACAACGAGATTGATTTGCGGGATTTGGTGTAATTTTAACCATAGAAATTATTTATGCATTAAATCTAAGCCGTCGATTTTAAAGTTAAGATATCTTTTTATTTTATTTTAAAAAATTTCATAATTTTGGATATACATGATAAAAGATAGATGGTAATCCAATAATCTAGGAAACAATTAGGCAATTATATTTATTCATTAAATCTAAACTGTGGATTTTAGTTATTAAAAAAAACACCTTATCTAAGTAAAATACCTATTTATAATTTTAATTTTTTAAAAAAATCACTCATGATTTCGATTAATATTTGACAAAAGGATGCATGACAATTCTATTATCTAAAAAAAATCCAAGCAGTTAACAATAGTTATAATCTTTGGAAAAATCTAAAATGCTAGTTACAACGGGAGTGATTTGCAAGATCTGATGTAATTTCGACCATAAAAATTAGTCATCTATTAAATCTAGACCTTCAATTTTGTATCTAATTGGTCTATCTATATACACTATATTAATATTAATATTTGAAAAACCCTAAAACACTAACATGAGAGTGATTTGCGGGGCTTGGTCTAATCTTAGCCACAAATATTATTGACTTATTAAATCTAACCTCTTGATTTTAAAGTTTAAAAAAATAGTTTGTAATTATCATTTGTCTCCGAGCGAAATACTGTCTTATTTTTATTTATTTTTTAAAAACAAAACTTAGGGGAGTTAACTATATACTCCTCATGTTTTCGATTATATGTGATACGTGAATATCAGGGCTTTAAATACTTTCGACTGTTGATTTTGTGCACGTCTCTTTCTCTCATCAAAGCACACATACACACACACGCACACACACACACACTCTCTCTCTCTCTATCTCTCTCTCTCTCTCTCTCTCTCTCTCTCTCTCTCTAGGAAATAGATTTCTTCAATTTATTTTGGAAATCGCCCTTTGGAAATCGCCTCTCTAGTAACCCCAAGAATTTATGTATAATTTTATACGTTTATAGTTAAGTGAGGGTCTCTAATATACGTTATATTTTTGAATTTATATTTTCTTATGGGTTATCATAAGGAGTATCAAATGTTAGATATGTTATGGTGTAAAATTTGCAATCCATAAAGGTTAATGTATAATGCATAAACGTAGGAGTTAACAGGATGAAATGACTTTGTTTTGAAAGAAATTTAGAAATTTAATTATTCTCGAAGGTGGTGTCATGTAATGTAAAAGAACGGGTATTTTTCGCTTATAACATAGCAAAACTATTTTATACGTGAGTGATACATGATCTCAACTGTCTCATGCTATGTGCTTATTATTTCATCAATTAAGCTTTTATTGGGTTAGTTTTTGCAGGTATAATCCGCTTTATAATTGAACTTAGTGAAATTTGAGACTTTCAAACCATGTACATAGGAGAGAAGGATTTGGTTCACCAATTAAAGTTTCCATTGGTTGAAAAGTCAACTTTGCTAATTATATGATCAAGTAAATCAGACAATGTTTTACTTAATATTCATAAATATTTATGAGACAAGCAATTGTATAAAATGAATACTCTATAGTTTTAAAATTAAAATTTAATTAAAAATATAGTTCGTGCATATATATATATATATATATATATATAT
>JACYFF010031954.1:91111089-91150431 GCA_017589665.1 Selenicereus undatus
CCCCCCCCCCCCAAAGAAATCAAGGTTATGGTATGTTTAAGTATGGTAATTAGGCTTAAACATTTTACCGTGCAGATTAGAGCCTAATCTGACCGGTTTGAAAAAAGTCCTTGATCTCTCATTCTCTTGTGGGTATGATTGAAAACTAATGCTTGGACCTAAAAGTATACATCATGAGGATTCCAAAAATGTATAATTGCAAGACGTAAGCCATCATATAGCTTAAGTTATGATATAACCAAAACCGTGCTTCTTCTGGTCCTACTGGGCAGTTTTGACACCTTTGGTTTAATTGCTGATTTGAACGACCAAATGAAGTCCAAATTGGATGAAACTTGATTTGTTGGAAATCTAACATCTTAAACTTCAAATCCATCAAAAAATATCAGACTTAAACCTTGAAGATGCTTGATGAATTTTGCACACAAAAACGGGTTAGTGCTGGAACGAACCCTTGCCCTATAGTTTTGAAGCTTAAACAAAACTTGAATGAATTATTCATCCTTTAACCAGCATAATAAACTTACCTAATTGATTTGATTCATTTTAAAACATAGGAGATGGAGGGATATCCATCAACCCTTTTAATTAATTTAATTAAATCCAAATGACTTCCAAGTCAAAGCTCAAGAGACTTCCAAGTCAAGTCATGGCCCAAGCACGAACGACTTCCAAGTCAAACCCCGGTCAGCGCCCAAGAGACTTCCAAATCAAGTCACAGACCAAGCCCGAACAACTTCAAGTCAAGGCCCGGTCGAAACCCAAGAGACTCCTATGTCAATACCCAAGTCAAAGCCCAAACCAAGGCCCAAGAGATGACTTCCAAGTCAAGTCACGACCTAGTCCCGAATAACTCCCAAGTCAAGGGTCAAAGCCTAAGATGACTCCTAAGTCAAATATCAAAGCCTAAGTCGACTCCTAAGTTAAAGCCCAAACGACTCTCAAATCAAGATTTGGTCAAACTCCGAGACGATTTCCAAGTCAAGGCTCAGTCAAAATTCAATTCAAAGTTAAAGTAAATGACTCTTAAGTCAAATCGATCGAAGATGAGGCCCGATTGAAGGCCCAAAATGAGGTCAAAGTCTATCTTGACTTTCAAGGGGGAGGGAGAAGTTTTCCTATAAATAGATCCCTATCCGTCCTTTGCTCAAGGTTGAAAAATTGAAAGAAATCACCAACACTCAAACATTTACTCTTTAAAGGAATATAACAAGCGCGCACGCCATCCTCCCTCAAAGATCAAGCATTCATCTTGATTGACATTAAGCCTCTAAGGCCCTCTCTCAAGATAAACTCATTCAAACTCATTAAAGGAGATCAAGTCAGAGGATTACACTCATTGTATTCAATAGAGATTGTATAGATATACAAATCAGTACAAAGATTCAATCTTTTACCTAAATTCCTATTTAATTTATTTTAGACTTGAAATTTATGTTTGCAGTCAATTGTCAGATAGACTTATACTTCTTGAAAACAATTTGATCTCCTAATTCTTTTTCACTCCTCTTTTAGGACTTTCTTCATATTTTTTTCGGCAAATGAAACCCCCTTTAATCTCGTAAGAAGTCTAAGATCCATTAGTCACTAGTGCACCTCTTCACAAAGGGGAGGTATGCATGTTGCCATTAAAATTAAAATTTTAGGTTCCGTTTGGTCCTTAGAAAATTTAATAGAAAGAAAAATTGAAGGAAAAACAATGTGAAGGAAAAAAAAAGGGGGGGAGAAAGTGTTTTTTTTTCCCTTGTTTAGATTGACAGAAAAATACAAGAATTTGGATAAAAAATTTAAATGTTGATGAATTATTCAAATCATGTTGATATCATCTAAGTTGTACGAGGTTGGAGGAGGTTGAAAATTCTTTTGGAAACTTTTCTCAAAATTTCTTCACAATTTTATGAGAAAAATTGTATTGCTTGTTTCGAACCATTTTTCCACCAAATTGTCCTCCATATTTTTTCTTTGTAATTTTCTCTAAACGAAACACAAGAAAAAAGTTACTTTCTCAAAAAAAAAAAATTTCTACCAAATTTTTCAAGATCCAAACAGAGTCTTAGAGTTTCTACATGGAAAGTGGTCTTGTGTTCATTGACACTAATAATTTTATGGTCAAAATCATATCTCCTTACAAATAATCTGAATAATCAGGAACAAAAAAATTTGATTTTGTATTATCAAGGAGTGCATGACTTCCATATGCAACGAACTCATTCATGGACCACAATAGTGTAGTTACATCTTTAATATTTAATTTATCGCTACCATAGTATTCGATGGTATTTAATTTTATTTAAAACCAAGTGTTAGCTTTATTCAATACGATTCGATAATATTTAATATTTTTCAGTAACATTCAATAATTTTAAGTGTTATTCGATACTATACCTAATTAAATTTAGAGGTTTTTTTTGGGTTGGAGAGTTGGAAGGAATTGAAATAAGCTATAAGAAATTGTATTGGTCCCAAAGCAAAGATCAAGTAATGCCAAAAAGGAAATGAATAGTGTGATAATAAAAAAAACTTGAGTGATTTAAAGATCGACTCTGACAATATCTAAAATAGCAAAATAAAGTGTACATTAGTGACAACAAAGTTGAAGAGTAGGAAATAAATGCTTAGAGATTATGAGCCTAACAAAAATAAAGAAGACAATAATGTATGATATTTGTTTACGAAGCTTATTCTATCTAATAGGGCTGTTCTATACCTAAGACTCCTCCTTAGGATTTCAATGATTACGTTAACTCCTTTTGAGTTACAGCAAAGCAAAGTTCATCGGGATAATACACATGAAGGCTTACTCTAGAACTCTAACAGTCAATTCAAAATTCCTTATGAGTAGATCGACTCGCCCAGAGTCCCATAAGGACTAGCAACAATCTACGTGATTACAAGAGAATTACTTTCAACTTTCTACCTTACAAGTGTTTACAATAGTAAGAATATGATCAGAGAGTGGAACACAACTATTAAGTACAAATGAACACTTAAGAATATGAGTGAAGAGGTTTGTTGTGTCACTTGTACTCTTCAATATCTACTACACTCTTCTATTTACAGTGGTCTTAGAGCATTCACAGTCACTGGAACTTGTTCCCGTGTTGGGGCCCCTGTGCCACTTGCATAATTTCCAGTGCAATGGAATTGTTGCTAGCCCTACTCGGCGTCCCTCTCGGTAGTTCCATGGAATTGTACCTTTTCTGTGTATTATGTGATGGGTCCATAAAAAGCTTTTTATTGGATAATCCAAGTTAGAGTTCCATTAATTAGAGCAGTAATAAAATGGAAGTTCTAAAAAATTCAAAATTTTATTAGTATGACAGACTTGAGTTTCAAAACTTTAAACTTGTACTGAAAATGCTCTTAGGACTAGAGGACCATCGGAAACGTTAACTAGCTATTAGGATTGATCCGTTGTAGGTTGACCTATTGCCTTCAAAACCCGTTATTCCATTCAAGGCCTCTCTCTTCTTTGAAATGTCTACCGAATTTGTGAGGACAAATTGTAATTTTCTTTCCAGCCGATTTCTCTTATCAACGTTGACATGATTTGATGATTATCTAATGACTACAAAAAATTATAACAAAATAAGTTGTCTTTAGTGACGCCCATCTCACTTATTACTTGGCATGTCGGTGCGTCAAATTTTCTTGTTCTGGGACTTTGCTGGTGAGTAACACAGTAAGCTCTATCCTCACACCCACGGGTCTTCAAAGCCTACTAAATAATCTTGAATACGGTTGCAACATGTTTAAGAACCATCTCAATTAAAAATTTAAGTTGATAGTTAAAAGTTTAAGAACGTGTTTATAATTTAACACACCCTCTCAAGCGAATGTCCATATTACCTTGCACAAAAATTAATATGGGAACTAATGAGATTTGAAATTGAGACTTCTCGCTCAGAAAGACTCTGATATAATATTCAAGAACCATTTTAATCAAAAGTTTAAACTAATGATTGAATACTCAGACATAGATTTATACTTTAGCACAACAGATTAGCCAATATTTGTCTTCATGAAAATGGCAAAAATTTAAATGTATATTAATCAATTTAATTGATATAGAATCTAAAAGTTATAAAGATATTTTACAAGTCATATGACTGTGTCAATTGTTAGGCATCCTCTTCCGTAAAAGAGAAGAGAAGGAAAAACAGGGACTAGAAATGTTTGACCAGTCAACCGGAAATCTTTCCCCGCTGAAGGGCTAATCCGTCATCTTTTTTGTTTTTTTAATCTACCCCCAATAATCATCTTGGTAGTTGAAACATGTTTGGACTTTTGATTAGGGATTAAAGAGTATTTTATGTTGATCTTAGCCGCCACTTCGAAACGCTTTTCTTTTAATTACTGACACGTTCCTCGCTGAACCGGTCAAACACGGCCGTTCGTTAAAATTTACAACCATATGTGGCTTTTTTTTAAAATATTTAATATACTAATTTCAATCAAGTTCAATTTATTTTAATTTTCTTTAACAAATTTTAATAAAAAAATTTTAACTTCAACTCACTTCAATCAAAAAATAGCAACTTCAACCTATTATATAAAAAAAATATACCAACTTCTTCCAACTTCAAATTACTTCAACTAACTTCTATCCACTTCAACTGAAAAATGTCAACTTCAATCAAATTCAACCAACTTTATTTATTTTTCAGCCCATATTTCTCAACAAAAACAGCTATTCTATAGGTAGTGATGTTCATTAAAATAAACTGCTTATATATGAATCTCCTCAAATTTCGTAAAAACAGAATTCACACTAAAAAGGTGGTATTGTTTTCTACATGATTATGTAAGTTGTCCACTCTATTAGGCACGTCCACAAGGAGGTTTAATAAATCGGGGGGGGGGGGGGGGGGGGGGACAGAGAGAAGGGTAAAAAGTTAGAAGCCCAAATCGAATTTATACGGAAGCTATTAATTTCCTAGTAAGTTCTTCATGTTAATTAGAGAGGATTGCTCCGACTAGAAGAAAGGCTAGAAGGCGGGAACAATTTCCCAAAAGATATTTGAAATGATTAGTTTTACAAGAGACAATTCTAAATAAGGTGTATTATGGGATAGATGTTTTAGGGTGCTTTTAATAATTATAGAATGTGACTGATAAAATATATTTAGGATAACTTTTATAAAAGCTGATAAAAAAGGATAAATTTTATTAAAGGCACACCTATAAAAATTATTAATCATTCTAAAATGAATTATTGATTACCCCAAAATTAGGGTGTAGTATTAACTAATTTAATTTCATTAATGTTTGTGATGAATCATGCTTATTTGTTTTTTTTTTTATTTATGAATCATGTTTTTTTTATCACCCCAAAATGGATCATGCTTATTTGTTGATATAAAGATACTTAACATGACAAGAATTAATACTAATTAGTACATACATATGTTAATTTGCTCACTATTAGAAGGACTAAATACTTATTAATATATATAGTGAAACACACGATGTATGAACTAACTTTTTATCAATAATACAAGTATTGTGCTGTTGTTTGAATAAATGTTTGTCACCGATGGGAGTAAATGCTTATCAATGTAATAGTAAAATGCTTGTTAACTTGGGGTGTGTTTGGCAGAGGTGAAAATCATTTTTCCGGAAAATGATTTTCTCATTTTACGGTGTTTGGTAAAAAAAAGAAGACATATTTGTTTTCAGAGAAAAATCATTTTTTCTAGAATGAAGGAAAATATTTTCCCATGGAATGGAGCGTAAGTTGTTTTTACATTTCTTTGGCGCTCATACGGTTTCACATTCTTTCTCCCTTTTGTGTCCATTTACTCGACATGTGGTTCGAAGATGGCAGTGACATATAGTTCGAAGATTAAGGAAGCATATTAAAGATTAGCAAAACTGTATCATCCCGATGTTGATACTGATACTGATGCCGGTGAATCTAACAACAATGATTTCATCGAAATTCAAAACGCTCTGCAATTTATCATCAGGGTTAAGAAGATAGAGAAACTCACTAGGTTTTTCCTCTTCTTTGTTTGGATTCCTACTCGAATATGGGAAATCGATAAGCATTGTTAGCGTCAAATTGTTGGCAATAGGTAAAACCAAAAAGATTGATAAATTTACATATTGTCATGACTTTAATTTGGATGACACCACTATTATAATATAATTTCCCAAATAACAAAATATAAATTCCCATTTTTCTTAATATATTACCTATTTTTGTTTTTTTCACTAATGTGCTTTTTTTTTAGCTTTTTCATTCATTTTTTGTTAATCAAACTCATTTTTCATAAAATTTATTTCTCCTTTTACCAAACAACTAAAAATGTGAGTTGAAAATAATTTTAGATGAAAAATCATTTTACATGAAAAAATATTTTCTAGAAAAATGGTTTTCAACTCTACCAAACACACTCTTAGGTTCTATTTGGACCTTGAAAAATTTGGTGAAAATAAAAAAAATTGACAAAGTTACTTTTTTTTCTTGTGTTTGATTTAGAGAAAATCACAAAGCAAAAAAAAATGAAGGGAAGTTAGGTGGAAAAATTGTTAGAAACAAGTGCTAACATTTTTCTCAAAAAATTGTGAGAAAGTTCTCAATCTCCTCCAACCTTACATTATTTAGACGACATCAATATTATTTAGAGGCCTTAAAGAAGATGACAAATGGGAAGGCAGAGGGTCCAGATCAGATACCGGTGGAAGTGTGGAAGTGTCTGGGTGAAGAAGGATTAGAGTGGCTGACGCAACTTTTCAATGTTATTTTTAGGACCGCTAAGATGCCCAGAGAATTGAGGTCTAGTACAGTCATCCCTTTGTACAAGAACAAAGGTGATATTCAAGATTGTAATAATTTTAGGGGTATTAAGTTGCTTAGTCATACTATGAAGTTATGGGAGAGGGTGATTGAGAGAAGGTTGCGGAAGGATGTTTCGATATCAGAGAATCAATTTGGTTTTATGCCAGGCACGTCGACCATTGAGGCGATTTACCTCCTTAGAAGGCTTATGGGTTTGTACAGAGATAGATAGGTGGATCTTCATATGGTGTTCATTAACCTGGAAAAAGCATATGATAGAATTCCGCGTGAAGTGTTATAGAGATGCTTGGAAAAGAAAAGAGTGTCACCATTGTATATTCGAGTTATTAAGGATTTGTATGAGGGAGGTAGGACGAGTGTTAGGATGTCAGGAGGGGTCACCAATAACTTCTTCGTTGGAATGGGCCTGCATCAAGGTTCCACCTTAAGCCCTTTTCTTTTCACTTTAGTTATGGATGAACTTACAAGCGGGATTCAAGATGCGTTACCATGGTGTATTCTATTTGCAAATGACATTGTTCTTATTGATGAGACCAGACAAAGAGTTAATGACAAGTTGGAGCGATGGAGGCATACGCTGGAAGTTAGAGGTTTTAGAGTTAGTAGATCGAAAACGGAATACTTTCATTGCTGTTTCGGTGGAAGGGTAGATGCAGGGGGAGAAGTCACCCTGGATTAGGGATGGCAATGAAACTCGTACCCATTTAAAACTCGCAAATCCGCCCCCATTTAAAACCCAAGTGGGTGGTAAAAATGGGTTTTAAATGGATATGAGGCGGGTATTGAAAAACGGGTACGGATATGAGTATAGCCCTCACCCGCCCCATACCCGTACCTGTTTTTATAATAAAATTAAAAAAATATTTTTGTTTAACATTTTTTCGGTTTAAGTCCAATCCAAATCCTTCTAATACAAAGTTAGTCAATAATGTACTTCATATAACATTTCTAAACAATATATTCCAAAAATATCACAACTTTTGCAATCTTATAATGACAAAAATATATATCGTACTTGGATATGGGTTGCATATGGGTATTAATTTTCATTCTTTATGTGAACCCGAATAAAACCCGCAAAACCCTATGGGTATGGGTATGGGTTTTATGTTTTAATACCTTATGGGTACGAGTACGAGTATGAATATGATTTTCGAAAAGGGATATGGGTGATGGTACGACTCAACCCGCCCCATTGTCATCCCTACCCTGGATGGGAGGTCGATACCTAAAGTCGATAAGTTTAAGTATCCAGACTCGATCATTCACCAAAATGTGGATATTGATGAAAATATTAACCAGCGAATAAAAGTGGGCTCATAAAAATGGAAGTATATCTCAGGTGTTCTGTGTGATAAGAGGATGCCCCTAGGATTGAAAGGCAAAGTCTATCGTTCGATAGTTAGACCGACTATTCTCTATGGATTGGAATATTGGCCTCTAAAGAAGTCGCATGTTCAAATGTTGATAATAGCAGAGATGAGGCTGATTACGTGGATGCGTGATTTTACGAGAATAGACAGAATTAGAAATGGAGTAATCAGGGACTTAGCTAAAGTAGCTCCCATCGAAGATAAGATGAGATAAACTAGACTCAGATGGTTTGGCCATGTGAAAAGAAGGAGTATGGACGCTTCAGTGGGGAGATGTGAGATGATCAACATCCCCGAAGGCAAAAGAGGGAGGGGTCGACCAAAGAAGAGCTTGGACGAGATGATTAGAGATGACTTGAAAGTAATAGGTTTGACGGAGGACCTGACTCAGGATAGGAGGCTGTGGCGGAATAGGATTAAGATCTTATATCGCAGAGAGTCGTCCCCGTAGATGCTTTTTGGTTGCAGTAGCTTAGTGCTGATAGTGGTTGTCGTATGTCATGTTTGTTTGCAGGTAGTAGTTTTTTTATGGGAATAGACAGCCTGATTGTTAAGGTATTTTACCTTCCTCTGTTATATACTTATATTGTTCTTGTGTTTCATAGCCTCAGAAACTTGTCCTTTTAATTTATCTTAGTTATTCCTTGTTATGTGGTCTTAAAATCCCCATTAATTGTTTTCATAAAAGCTTTCTTCTATAAAAGATTTTCACAAATTTTTTTTTTTTGTGGGTCTCTTAGAATCAACCTTTCTACGGGTAAGAATGTCGGTAGAGGTAAGGTTGCCTACAGTTGGATCTCCCCAGACCCCGCAAAAGTTGTACCCATACTGAAAGGTGTTGTTGTTGTACATATGTTAAATGCTTGATGCATATAAAGGGATTTTTGCACATTAGAACAACTATGGTAGTGTTGTCTTAATAAATGCTTATCACGATAAAAGGTAAATGCGTATCAGTATACTAGTAAACTATCATCATGCACAAGAATCACTGTTTCGTTAGGTTGAGATTACACCTTAACTTAGCTAAGTAAATAAGCAAGGGATTATCATAATATTGTTATGGCAATATTCGCAAGGCTTTTATGACAGGATCATCAATATCATTTAAATGCAATTATTATACTAATTCAGCTCCTGCATGGGCCAAGGCTGAAAATTGCTAATGCACTATTGTACTAACACGTGTCATTTGAAGTATTTATTAAAATTTTATTTAAAAATAAAAATTTAAACAATATGGTTTAAAGTCATCATAATAAATAGTGTCTTATCAATTACTTCAATAAAAAAAAGAAAATAAATTACAAATATGTTAATATTATTATTTCTAAAAATTTAAATTTTTAGATTAATTATAATATTTTTTAAAAAAATTTAGCTAAAATTTTAAAATAAATTGTGCGTATCACGAATTTAAAGAGCATAAGTACTGGGAAAAAAACAAAACCTTAACTAATATGGTGATTGCCGGAAAAATATTTGTCCGACTCGTATCTGTAGTAAGGATATCTATGGCATCTTTGCATGGCTGGTTTTCACAATCACCGACCAACTTGACAAAAAAAAAAAAAAAAAAAAAAAGGTTGAATTGAGTACTTTTTAGAAATAGAACTTCAGCTGAATAGGCTCTTAAAAGGTTAAATGAGGAATAGTTGAGTGGAAATCAAGATTCACTAGTAATTCTTGTATAAAAAAAAATGGGTAACTAATAATATTGGAAGGTAAAAGTAGTACAATGAATTACTAACTTTTTATTGGACTGACTAAGATTAATTTTGGCTGTTTCAGAATCAATTATAAAGTTACAATGAGTTTTATGTTGAGAAATTATATAGGGTTTTTTGGGTTTTGGGGGGGGGGGGGGAGAACTGGTAAGTGTAGGCTACTTCACTATGCTCTCTAGCACAACATCGGACTTGATAGTCGGGGGGGGAGGGGGGACCAAGCAAGAGGCCTATTGAGTCAGAACAACAATCTCAAGTAAGAGAAAGTCGCTCCTTTTGTGATTTTTCTAGGCGCATTATCTCAAAGCAATCTTTTTTTTTTGGATAAATGATAGGAAATGAATGTTAGCCACCTCTTATTACAAAAGTATGCCTCAATCACATTATAAGTTAGAATTGCTTGAATAAATGAGAAAAATAAAAATTTGGGAAGAACAAAGTTGTAACAACATATTAGGTACCTCTTTAGCATTGTGACTTTTTCTCGAAGCAATGTTCATGCTCCTGATAAAAGTCACCACTTTGAAAAAATGGGATCAAGGTCGCAATTTAGAAAAGAGTATTATCGACTCATAAACAGAGAAACTTGCCCACCTTGACAAATTCAAGATCTAATATAATATACTATCATTTGGTTTGTCTCCAATAATTAATGTCACAAGGCTATTAACTTATTACCCATCATATTTATTTAAAAAGCAATCTAGCAATAAACTAGTCCACAAATCCAAGACATCACACTAGTACGCAAAAATTCAATGCCACACTTTAAATTTACCTCTATAATATTAATTATATTAAGATCTCACGCGTAAGTTGAAGCCTCATATGAAAAACTTTATGAAAATGATCATAATATATGAGTCAAATGACTTACGCGTCCCACTGTTAAATAATTTATCATGGATTATGTCAAAAGGAATCATTTTCCAAAAGAAAGGCCATGATAAGTGTTGGCTTTGATATTTTCCATGATGATCCTTGTACCGCTGTACGGACACAGGAGGATGTGCTGTATATCCTGTACATGGGAAACAGTCCAGCTTGACCGGGCTCGAAAAATGCCGACGGGTGTCATTTGTGAAGTTTAGAGAGAAAAAGCCCGTGAAGAATTTTCAAACATCACACAAACCCGACCCAGACCCAGACCCAGCTGGCCAGCTGCTCCAAGTCAATGCTTGAAAATCAACGTTGCATAAAACCCACCCAACACTTCATTTATTCCTCCCCAATACTCAATCTCTCTCTTTCTTTCTCAACCTCAATTAATTTGCAGCTTCTCTGCTTCATCTCCTCTGCTCCAAAGCTCTGTGCTTCTATGGCTGTAAGTCTCCTTTCCCTGTTTCCCTATGCTTAATCTCAATCTTGTTCTTCTTCTTTTTTTATTTTTTGAGCTTTTTTTTGGGGGTTTTTGCAATCTGGGTTTTGTCAGTTGCATTCATCCCTAATTGAAGCGGATCATTTGAAGTTTTTTCTAACAAGAACAGAAAAGAAAAGTCTGAGGGTGAGAGTGATTCATGGAACCTCCCCTGTTCAATGTTTGTTGATGGCCAATCTTCATGGTCAAGTTCATTGTTGGGTTAGAATTTTTGTTACAAAGTTTGCCATTTTAATGGGTTTTTATTTTGCATCTACTGTAAAGTCCAAATCCAAACCCGTCTACATAGACAAGGTGAATCCGTTATGATAGTTAGACGTAACAGTCTTACCCAGAAAGTGCATAGAGGCCTGCATCGAGCTATAATTGATATCTTCAGTATAGTAGACCCTTTGTGTTTTAGAGTTGTGATAGTTGAGCCCCATGGTTTTTGTGAGGAATTCAATGTATTATTTTGGAAGTGATTGCTAACATTATCGGACCCTCATGTTAAAACTAGTTTTATGAGATCAGACATTTTGGATTGAAGCATGCATCCCTTGAGGTTCTACGTCAAAATATTCCAAATCTAGATTATCACTACTTACTACAGGGTTTTTTTTTTTGTTGGGGGCGGCGGGCGGGGGGAGCTCTACTGGGGTATTTTCATGGGTTCCTGATATTCCGTTATAGTTTGGTCACTTGGTTGGGTTGGATTTTGAACTGTAGGGCTATATGGTGATAGAGCAGTAGAGCTTCTTAGGTGAATCTAGAGTCTTTGGAGCTTTTTTTATTCTTTTTTTTTTTTGGCATAGCTTCACCACTAATTCAAGTGTATTTTGAAATTATTTGGTCATTAGTCTAAGAGTTAATTTGGAGAGCTAAGTTTCCTGAGAGATCTAACAAAGAAGAATTTTTACAATCAACCTTCATTGCAGTCGTGATTATGAATGCTTTCTCAATGACAATGGCCTGTGTCTTAAGTATTTGCTCTGACCTCTGATAACCAATCCATTCATGATTTGGATAAGCAATCTAAGCTTGACCATGGTATTATGATTACTCAAGTTAAGGCTTCCCTGCAAGTATACGCTGTTCTGAAATAATAGAAGCTCTTATGATCTGTGAAAACTGCAGTCTAAGGTACCAAAGTTTGGAGCATGGGAGGGTGGAGAAAACTACACAGTTTACTTTGAGAACGCTCGAAAGGTCAAGAGTAACGGGCAAATGACAAATCCAAATGACCCTCAAGATAACCCAGACATGTTTCCCCAAAATGGCACTCCAATTCAAACTCCTTCCACCCCAAGCAGAGCTGAATCACAGGGCCAACAATCCAAATTGCCCCAGTTTGGTGCTTGGGATAATGGAGACAACGTTGGGTACACAGTATACTTTGAAAATGCCCGGAAAAATAAGACTGTTGAGCCTACAAAGGCTGAGAGTCAGGCTCAAGCTCAAGCTCGTCCTGCGACAATCAAACCGGAAACACAGGAAGCACGATCCAAGATGCCTCAGTTTGGTGCTTGGAATGAGGGAGAGAATGTTGCTTACACTGCTTACTTTGATAATGCTCGAAAGAATAAGAATGATGGGTTGGGAGCTACTCCGGTTGAGCCTCAGCTGAACCCTGATGCTGCTGACCAAGCTAGGCCTCCTTATGCCGCAACAAAAACTAGGTCTGAGGAACAGCTGGCTGAAGGTGGGTTTAACGCGAGGCCTGAGCAAAGAAGCACCAAGGAAGAGGGTCCTGTCAGAAGCACATCACCACCTTCTGTGAATGGATCTGAAACCCCTTTCAGGCATGGAAGACAAACTCCTGGGGGACAAACACCTCAGCATCCTAGAGGGGGGAAGACTCAACTAAAACCTGTTGGTCGAGGAAGTCAAAATGTAAGTCATCCTTTCCTAAGAAATCCTAGATTTATATACTTTACCAATAGAAAATCAATATTCAATAAAATTGCTTGATTTGATACAAGCTTTTGCTAGTGAATACATTAGTTTCACAACAACCACATATTGATAAATCAATAAGTATAAAAACTTAAACACTCGTCATGATTAAATGAGCTACAATCATTCCCAATGGGGCCTTCTGCTTATTTTGTTCTCTGATTTTGTAGTGTGAAAAAGGGGCAGCCATTCCACAGTTTGGGGTATGGAACACTGATCCTTCACAAGCTGAGGATTTTACAGGTGCCTTCATGAGAGCTAAAATGACACCTCTCAACAATGACACACGTGCATCTCAGCAGCATCAAACTCATCAATCCAACAAACCGAAGGTAGCTTTTAAGCTTCAAGTAGCATTTGCATTTCCAATTAATACACTGGTTTTGGTTACCTTCTAATTCTCGGTTCTTTTTATCTCTCTCAGAAGGGTTGTTGCTTTCCTTGCTTTGGATGAGGAATTCATTGTGTTTTCTCTAGAGAATGACAGAAAGCCAGAGCTGTAGATCCTCTCGGTGGTTAAATGAGACCTTGAAATAGGCTTTTTTATGGCAATGGTTGAAGGAAGAGCACACTAAGAATGATTTTCGCTTCCCCTCTTCTCCCCAGTTCTTCCCTGAAGTCATCTATATTTTTTTGACTCTTTTCGTTTGTTTTTCAGCCATAATATGGTGTAACTATAACTTGATTCATAGCCTTCAAGTTTGTGGTCCCTTCATTGGGCTATAAGACCATGTGATTCAAATTCGTTAGGGCAGATGCCGAGCAAGTCACTGTTGTTTCAAAAAAGACTGGGGAGTTACTTGTTATGTCAAGCTTACTTACATCGTGTAATGCCTTGTTCATTCTCCATTATGGTATATCTGAGACATCATTTGTGCAGGGAAAAAGGCAGGTCGTCCAGCAGGAGCAAACCATGTCCTTTCTGTGTGATTTAAGATGAACACAGCAGCAATTTATATTCCTACATATTTCAATGATCATGTTTCTGTCTGACACATGCTTCGTGAATCATAAAGATCTTCTTGAATGGCTGTTCAATGCTAAATACTCTTAGCAGAATAACCAAAAATTTGCTACGAGTGGAATTCAGATTCTTTCAGATACTTATTAAAAAAAATAATAATAAGTTCCGGCAAGTATGCGACCGGCCTACCAAGCTTTTTATGTTTGACTTAACCCAAACCTGGTATGAACAAACCTTGGCGGGTCACAGCAATCCTATTTGGCTCTGCAAGGATCTGCCATGAATTTTTGGCAGATAATTCATGCCAGAACGCTGATATTTCAAAACAATTATACAGTAAAGTTCGCAGATGTTGAAATTAGAACAGCTGTATTTGTCCAAAGATTATGAAGCATACCAGATTAAGTAAACATTTGCTGATCTTAGTACAGTAGATAAGAAAGTGAGAAGCCAGTCCATGGCTATCTTAGTTATGAGCTGGGTGATTAGCAGGAAGTAGGACCTCTTACATTACATTATTGGAGCCTTTGATCATGAAAGAGTTGACAGTAACTCCATCTAAGATTACCCACGATGATCCAAGTAGCTCGTGGGAGAATTCAGCCTCAATCCCCCGAGCTGCATTCTTAAAAGCCACGATGATCCAAGTAGCTAGTGGAAGAACTCAGCCTCAATACCCCGAGCTGCATTCTTAAAAGCCACACCGAATGCTATGAGCTAACCCGGTACCACTTGAATAATTCTCGGCTACACCGTCACCCCAACAATTAAGAGTTTGTCATGCTCTTGCACTAAGTGAGAACACTGCACAGGGGCCAATACTTGCCCCCCTTCGCCCCGCCCCGCCCTCTCCCTCGCAATGCTTGTACTTGCTGGTCCAAATTATTCAATAACGAGAAGGTGTCCTAAACTGCTCCGAAGCGCCAGACCTGTCAAATTTAATAAACCATACATAGTAGAAATCAACGAGCCTCTAATTGGATAAAAACTGCTCAAACTCATCCTTCATTCTGGGGTTAAGTTTGACACTGATATGCTGAAATTATTGTTGGCAGTCAGCTAGTGCAAACCCCATTTTGAGCCAAATGAAGCTTGGGCTTCTTGATCCCATTACCACTCCCAAGTCTCCAACTTTGTCATGATGTAATCCTAAGAAGCTAAACTGGTTCAGCCTCCCTGATATTCGACATGGTCTTACTCCTATTAGACCCACCACTATCTTCTCTTTGATTATTATTAGGAAATAAATTATTAGTGTTAAGCAAATATTCTTTAAATATTGTGATTTTTGGTTTCCTAGTCTATCTAGATTTTGGTTTCCTATTCCCAGCACACCTCAGCCAAAAACGCAAGGGTTGTAAATTCTTGATTGTATAAATTGGACTCATTGGCCGTGAACAGAAGCAAGGCAGAGGGCACAATCTTCAGCCCCTGCATTCATACACTAAATTGCTAAACTTGCATTCTTTATGGTATCAGAGCCTAGGCTCGTATCAAAATCATGACAGGGAAGAAATTCGTGATTGAGAACCCCTCTCCATACTACCTACATCCTTCGGAAGGACCGGGTGTCTTGATCACAGCCTTGATATTCAACGGCAAAAATTATGATCTCTGGGAAAGAGCGGTGAGAATCGCTCTCAAATCAAAAAATAAGTTAGGGTTTATTGATGGAGCCTTGACGAAACCCACACCAAAGAAGGTGAGGATACGAGCGAATTGCAAGCTTGGGAGATGGTGAATTCTATGATCTGTTCATGGATTCTGAATGTCATCGAGCCCAAGCTTAGGTCGAGCATAGCATTCGTAGACACTGTGAGAGCTATGTGGAAGAACTTGGAACAACGCTATGCCGTAACCAATATACCTAAAGTAAATCGATTCAAGGCAAGTGTGGCCGAGTGTAAACAAGGAGGCATGGAGGTTGTAGACTTCTATGCAAAATTAATGAGTCTTTGGAGTGAGTTAGACACTTAGGTACGTGCTCCTCATTGCACATGCAGCAAGTGCGAGTGCAAGATTAATCAAAGGCTGGACAAGGCAGCCGAAGAAGAAAAATCCCATCAATTTTTGATGGGCTAAACGATGACGTTTACTCGGCTATACAAAGTCGGATCCTGGGGCTCAACCCGATGCCCTCGCTTGACAAAATATTCAATTTGATGTCCCAAGAAGAGAACCATAAAAATTATATGATTTCTAAGGATGATTGAAGGGAAGCAGTAGCCTTTGCGGTGAAGCCAGCAAACCGTTTTTAATTGACAACCGAGAGAACTCCTTGCAAGCATTGTGGTTGAATGGGTCATGTTGAGTCACGATGCTATGAGATTATCGGGTATCCACCAAACTGGGGAACCCGTGACAAAAGTGGAGGAGGCCGTAGTGCAAGAGGGGGTCATGGCGGCAGGACAACAGAAAGAGGTCAAGGAGCAGGACGTGACACCGGACATGAGACAGTTCACGCAGCAGCAGTGCAAGGCCACGAAACTACACCCGACCCGACTCAAGTAAGCATACCAGGATTAACACAGAAGCAGGTGCAGAGGCTGTTAAGCCTCATCAACATTCCAAAAGAAGGTTATGAGAAACTATCGGGTAAGTCATTGTGGATGATTGATAGTGGTGCGTTGTGCCACATGACTGGCGATTCCAAGCTATTTGGTAAAGTCACGAAAATATGACCAATTCCTATAAGTCTTCCAGATGGAAGGGTTACCCTGGCCAACGATCAAGGCTCGGTTTTGTTGGAAGAAAAAGCATCCTTAAAAGATGTTTTATATGTTCCTGAACTAAATTGCAATCTCTTATCTATGGCCAAATTATGTAGAGATTTAAATTGTGTCGTGACCTTCTTTGATGATTTTTGTGTATTATAGGACCACACTTCGAGGACTCCGATTAGAGTGGGTGAGCAACGAGATGGGGTATATTACTACACGGGGGCACCGACGGTAAAGAATCGAGCAAGTGCTATGACCTCGAAGCGACCATGGCATCATCGGTTTGGACATCCATCAAGTGAAGTTATGTCTACTTTATTTAAAAATTAAGGAATTTTGGGTGATAAGAAAGAAAACAATAAGTTGGATGTTTGTGATGTATGTTTTCAGGCTAAACAAACTAGAAGTCGTTTTGCCATAAGTGAAAATAAAGCTAATGATTTGTTTGATCTCATTCATTGTGATATTTGGGGACCGTATAAACTAAAGGCTTTCTGTGGTGCTAGTTACTTTCTTACAATTGTCGATGATGCCAGCAGGGCTATATGGGTCTACCTAATGCACGAAAAAAGTGAAGTAGGCAAACTATTCCAAGGTTTTGTCGCTATAGTTAGAAATCAATTCAACAAGGGTGTGAAAATGGTTAGGAGTGACAATGGATTAGAATTTAAATGTAGACCCATGAAACAGTTTTACTTTGACAATGGCATCATTCATCAAACTAGTTGTGTTGATACCCCACAACAAAATGGAAGAGTGGAACGAAAACATCGACATATATTGAACAGAGCTAGAGCTTTACGATTCCAAGCCGGATTGCCTTTGAAATTTTGGGGGGAATGTGTCTTAACGGCAGCACATTTAATCAATAGGACACCCAGTAGCGCGTTGCAAGGAAAATGTCCTTATGAGGTACTTTACAATAAGCCCCCTTCCTATGATCATCTTAGAGTTTTTGGGTGTCTATGCTTTGCTCAAGTTAGATCCAAATCCAAAGATAAATTTGCAATGCATAGCCAAAAGTGCATCTTTGTGGGGTATCCCCTTGGAATAAAAGGTTGGAAAGTGTATGACTTAGAGTCCCATGAAATATTCAATAGTCGGGATGTTGTCTTCCATGAGGAGATCTTCCCTTACGGAGGCAAAGAATTAGAGCAAATTGATAAATCTCCCCATGTGTTGGGTACTGGAGTTGTACCTGGAGTTGGTCCAGCCAAGTTGATGACAGGGGGAGCAACCAAGAGCCAGCACGGTCTCCTAGCTCCAGGAGCGAAACCAGCCCAGAACAGTTTGGGGAGCCCGTGGGCCTGGGAGAGAGTTCTGCTGCCAGCCCAGAATAGCAGCCAGAAGCTAAGCCCGCTGCATCGGGTGCTTCCGAAACAGGGCCAACCCAAGGCATTCGACGTGGAGACCGAGCCCGGAAACAACCTGCCTACTTGGAAGAATTTGTGTACTACAATGCCCGAACTCAAAACCCATCTCACTCACTCATTCTCCTCCAAAAGGGTCCTTAGGTACGCGCTATCCTATCACTAATTATGTTTCATGTACAAAATTCTCTACGTCTCATCAGAAATTTTTGGCTGCAATTACAAAGATTGTTGAGCCCAGGTTTTATTATGAAGCTTTTAAGGACCCTCAATGGAGAAGAGCTATGGCCGAAGAGATAAAGGCCGTAGAAGATAATGCAACATGGGAGATAGTGGATCTTTCCCTTGGTAAGAAGCCCATTAGTTGCAAATGGGTATATTGTGTCAAATACAACTTTGACGGCACGATTCAACGTTACAAAGCCCGGTTGGTAATACGTGGGGACCATCAAGTTGAAGGTTTTGACTGCAATGAAACGTTTGCTCCAGTGGGAAAGATGACCAATGTACGGTGTTTTTTGGCAGTCGCAGTTGCAAAAGGTTGGGAATTACATCAAATGGTTGTTAACAATGTCTTTCTGCATGAAGATCTTGAAGAGGAAGTATTCATGCGAATACCACCTGGCTTTTCTTCAAGTGGACCCACCAAGCTATGTAAGTTGAGAAAGTCACTTTATGGGCTTCATCAAGCCCCTCGACAGTGGTTCGCCAAACTCTCTTCCAAACTGTGTGCCTATGGATTTGCTCGTTCATACGCCGACTATTCGTTGTTTGTTTATCAAAAAGGAGAGGTGTTTATGGCTTTGTTGGTGTATGTCGATGATATAGTTCTCACAAGAAATAATACTCAAGCATGCGCCGATTTCAAAAATTATTTACACGGATTCTTTAGTATTAAGGATCTAGGCCCGCTAAAGTATTTTCTGGGTCTTAAAGTGGCACGGGGGTCATAAGGTTTGTTTTTGTGCCAACGTAAATATGCACTAGAGATCATCCATGAATGTGGTCTCTTAGGTGCCAAACCAGTTGAATTCCCAATTGAAGAAAATCATAAGTTTGACCTTGCAGATGGACGCCTTTTGAAGGATGTTACTTAATATCGCAGATTGGCTGGGAGGTTAATTTATCTTACCATTACTCGTCCTGACCTCGTCTATGCTATTCATATTTTATCGAGATTTATGCAGGCGCCTAGAGAGGAGCACATGGCCATTGCCTGTCGAGTGGTCCGCTACCTAAAAGGAACAGTTGGGTTTTGACTCCTTCTTCCTGCTACTAACGATTTGCGGCTTTATGGTTTTTGTGACTTGATTGGGGAACATGTCCGCTTTGAAGGTCGTCCTTAACGGACTATTTTATTCGACTCGGAGGATCCCCCATCTCTTGGAAAACCAAGAAACAAGCTACAGTTTCCAAGTCTTTAGCTGAAGTAGAATACAGGTCCATGGCAATGACTACCAGTGAGTTAGTTTGGTTGCGAGCCCTTTTAGCTTCATTAGGGGTGTTTCTTCACAAACCTATGAAGTTATTTTGCGATAGTCAAGTTGCCTTGCACATAGCTAAGAATCATGTTTTCTATGAACGCACTAAACACATTGAGATCGACTGTCACTTTGTTCGTGAGAAGGTTGTAGCAGGTATACTTACTTTGTCCCATGTTGGTACTAAAGAACAACCTGCAGACATATTTACAAAGGCACTTGGGAAGCGACAATTTCAATACCTGAAGAGCAAGTTGGGCATGAACGATCTGCATGCTCCAACTTGAGGGAGAGTATTAGGAAATAAATTGTTAGGGTTAAGTAAATATTCTTTAAATATTGTGATTTTTGGTTTCCTAGTCTATCTAGATTTTGGTTTCCTATTCCCAGCACACCTCAGCCAAAACGCAAGGGTTCTAAATTCTTGATTGTATAAATTGGCCTCATTGGCCGTGAAACAGAAGCAAGGCAGTGGGCACAGCCTTCAGCCCCTGTATTCATACACAAATTGCTAAACTTGCATTCTTTAATTATCGCTCTCCACCCTAATCATCACTGTTCAAATCAGTCAATTGTACCTGCAACATTGAAACCACATATGATAAAGCACAACCTTGCTCACTCACATCACTCATGCAACATAAAAAAACAAATGATAAAGCACAACCCCTGCTTATTCACTTTACTCAAATGACGTAAATGAATTAGACGGTAAAGACCCACATTAACGGGGACGAATTCAGCAATTTCCACAAATCCCTTTGGCAGCCATAATCTATAATTAGCAGGCAGCATTGCCAGAGAAATGTCAAGTAATATGCTGACTTTAGGGTCCAGTTAATTAAAATAATATTTGGAAAATGATGAACTATTACTAGATTCAGGGTTTGCTAGGAACCTAGGTGTCCAAACTTGCAAAGCAGAGCTGCTAGATTGAGAATAGTTGCCGAGCTGATCAGGTAATTGGATATAAGGTGTGGTAGGGATGAGAAAGAAATTGAGATAGGAGAGATAGATGGAATTAGCTGATTTCATTTCATTGTTTGCATCATACATCCCCTTTTTTATCAATGAGCAGTAACTGATTTCTCCTAAATAAGGACCAGCTATCAAGAGAATCTAAGAAATGCCACATAGTATGACCATAAAAAGAACATTTAAGAAATGAAAATTATTAGCCATAATTCATGCAACAGTACCCTTCCCTCAAAACAATCCTTGTCCTCAAGGCTGAAAATCTCAATACTTTTGAAGGAGATCATGATAAAATTCTCAAGTAGAATCCTCAATGGGTTTGTTCTTCCATTTAGCGAGCACTTTAGTAGTAGCATGTTGTCCCCCTTTCACCAATTGCCTCTCCAAGATAGCTTTTGGTTTAGGCACATAGCTAAAATCCCTCAGGAAGGGAGGAAGTGGTGCAGCGGTAACTGTGGGATCATAACACTTTTTCAACTGTGAAACATGGAAGGTTGGATGAATTTTGGCACTTGAAGGGAGCTCCAATGTGTATGCAACTTGTCCTACTTTAGACAAGACCTTATAAGGCCCAAAACACTTTGGAGAAAGTTTCTCATTGCTCCTTGTAGCAACTATAGCTCGCCGGTGTGGCTGCAACTTGAGATATATCGAATCACTTGGAGCAAATTACCTATCACTTTTGTGCTTGTTAGCAAGTTGGACTATCCTGTGCTAGGCACGATGTAAGTTCTATTTTAGCAAATTCATCATTTCTTCTCTGTCCATTAGACTTTGATTAACATCATCATTGTTTGACTCACCATGCATATAAGGCAAATGAATGGGTGGAGGGTACCCATAAAGTACTTCAAAGGGTGATTTGTCAAGCGAAGTATGGTGGTTGGTATTATACCATCACGACAAGACTAAGCCATTTACTCCAGCTTGTGGGATTATCACTCAAATATGTCTCAAGGCATTTGTTCACCACCTCGGTTTGATCATCTGTTTGCGGTCTGCGAATCATAACCTGATGACATTAAGAGTTCGACTCCTTGAATAGTAAAAACCCCTTTCCAAAAGTCACTCAAGAAGATAGAGTCTCTGTCAGTAACAATTGACTTTGGAAGGCCATGGAGCTTATAAATGTAATCCATGAATGCTTGAGCTACCGTTAATGTGGAAAAGGGGTAGGACAATGCCATAGAATGTCAATATTTGCTTAACCTATCAACAACCACCATTATGATAGATTTTCCATGGGAGAGAGGCAATCCTTCTAGAAAGTCAATAGAGATGTTAGACCATGGTGCTTCTGGTATTGGTAGTGGTTGCAAACTAGGCAAAGGTGAATTATCTCCCTTGCATCATTGACATACATCACACTTTCGAATGAAAAATTGGATATCTTTACCCATTCCCTTCAAAAAAAGAAAAAAGCGATTTGACATGGTGTATTGTGGATTCTCTTCTATAATGACCACTCACAAAAGAAGAATGTAGCTAGTTTAAAATGGTGTTCTTGAGCTGAGCATTGTTACCTACTACTAGCTTTCCATTCCTTCATAACTTGTGCCTCCGCCATATGTATGTGGGATGAGAAGATGGCTTAATATTTAGCTCCTCAATGAGCTACTTCAGGGTAGGATCCTTCTCCCAGTTATCCGTATTTCTTGTGGCAAGTTCATGGCAGCACCTTGGAGGGCTAAACAAAGGACCTCAAAACTTTCCATCCGTGATAAAGCATTCGCTATTGTGTTATCCTTTCCCCTTTTATATTGGATCTCATAGTCATACCCCATAAGTTTAGTCAACCAAGCTTCCTGTATAGGCGTGGAAACTTTTCATTCTAAGAGAAACTTCGGGCTTTTTCGGTCCATTTTTATAATCAAATGCCTATGCATTAAATATTGGCTCCACTTTTTCACAGCAAATATAGTGGCCAGTAACTCCCTCTCATAAACCAAAAATGTTTGGTGCTTAATGTTGAGCCCTTTGCTTATGTAGGCAATGGGGTGGTCGTTCTATGAGAGGACCACCCCTATACTATAATTAGAAGCATCTATCTCTACAACAAAAGTTACCGAGAAGTTAGGCAGAGCTAGCACAGGTACTGTGATGAGAGCTTTCTTAAGAGCATCGAATGTTGTCGCTGAAGCATCAATCCATACAAACCCTTCCTTTTTTACCAAATCCATCAATGGTCGAGCGATTTGAACATAATTCTTGACAAATCATCTATAATACCTTGTTAAGCCCAGGAAACCCCGAAGCTACTTAACTATTCTAGAAATGGGCCAATTCTTGACTGCCTCATTCTTTGAGGGGTCAGTGGATACTATGCCATTAGAAATGAAATGCCTGAGGTATTCAACCCTATCCACAACAAAAGAACTTTAATGGCCTAGCCCCTTCCCGGGCCGCAAACAGTTACCGAAAACGGCTTCAAGGATTGTCGACTGGCCCCACAAATCACCACAAGCCTTTTCGGCGTGCTTCGCCCTCACTTGCACGCTACCTGGAAAACTTCCCAGGAGATCACCCATCCAAAGATTGTTCTCCATCAAGCATGCTTAACTGTGGAGTTCTTAAGAGTGGGCCTCCCGAAAAGAAAGGTGCACCTTTGGTGTATAAGTAGTCACTTCGATACTTTTAAGCCACACTCAAGGTGTTACAATCACCTCCACTTAAACCGCACAACATCCTTGTTGTGTTTCATTAATTGACCGACTTACGAGTCCTCTTGACCAACAGTCCACACCTAGTATTTTTGCCCCGCTAGGTGACTGCCCATGGGCTCTCCATCCACTGGCACAACTCACGGTCACGGGTCGGCTATGATGCCACCTGTAATATCCCGACCCCTCCGGAGCCGAAACAGTTACCAAGAACGGCTTAAAGGATCATTGACTTATCCCATAAATCACCACAAGCCTTTCCAGCGTACTTCGTCTTCGTTCACACGTTGCTTGGGAAACTTCCCAGGAGATCACCTATCCTAAGATTACTCCCCAACAAGCACGCTTAATTGTAGAGTTCTTAAGAGTGGAATTCTCAAAAAGAAATGTGCACCTTTGATGATATAAGTAATCACTTCAAATCCTTTTAAACCACGCTCGGGGTGTTACAATCACCCCCACTTGAAGCGCACAACGTCCTCATTGTGCCTCAATAACAGACTGACTTACGAGTCCTCTTGATCGGCGGTCCACACTCAGTTTCTTTGCCCTGCTAGGTGACTGCCCATGGGCTCTCCATCCACTGGTGCAGCTCACGGTCACGGGTTGGCTTTGATACTATCTGTAACGTCCCGACCCCTCCCGAGTTGCAGACAGTTACCAAGAACGACTTAAAGGATTGTTGACTGATCCCAGAAGTCACCACAGGCCTTTGTGACGTGCTTTGTCCTCGCTCACACACTGCCTTGGAAACTTTTCAGGAGGTTACCCATCCCAAGATCGCTCCCTAACAAGCACGCTTAACTGTGGAGTTCTTAACAGTGGGTTTCCCAAAACAAAAGGTGCACTTTTGGTGATATAAGTAGTCACTTCAAATTTGTAACACCACGAGTGTGGCCTAAAAAGATCGAAGTGACTATTTATATCACCAAATGTGCACCTTTCTTTTTGGAAAACCCACTCTTAAGAACTCTGTAGTAAAGCGCGCTTGCTGGGGAGCAATCTTGGGATGAGTGATCTCCTGGGAAGTTTCTCAGGCAGCGTGTGAGTGAGAACGAAGCGCGTCGGAAAGACTTGTGATTATTTGTGGGGCCAGTCGATGACTCTTAAAGTCGTTCCTAGTAATTGCTCACGACCTGGGAGGGGTCGGGGAGTTACAAGAACACTTGCTTTTCTTCAACAAAAAAAAAGTGAGTTTTGTTTCAAAATGATTAGTGTCTCTCTCAAATGCTCGATATGCTGAGCCATCATGGAGGGAGTGTTTGTCAAACCAAAAGGCATAACTAATAACTCATAATGCCTTGAGTGTGTCTTGAATGCAGTCTTGAAAACATCAGGGGGACACATTCTTTGCTGATGATATCTTGACCTAAGATCCAACTTAGTGAAAATGGTTTCCTGTCCCAACTCATCTAATAAATCTTCGACTACAGGGATTGGGAATCGGTCCTTGATGGCTTGTTTGTTGAGCTCCCGATAGCGAATACATAATCTCCAATTGTCATCCTTTTTGCATACCAAAACTATAGGAGCAGCATAGGGATTGGAGTTGTGCTGAATTATTCCCTTATTAAGCATTTCCTCTATCGGGCCTTCAAGTACAATCTTATGCATGACAGGATACCGGTATGGCCTCTGGTTGACTGGTTGTGCTTCTGGCTCAATTGGGATTTGATGGTCAAAGTCATCCCTTTGTGGGGACAGGAAACTTGGTTTTTGAAATAAATAGTCAAACTCGAGTAAAAGAGACTCCAACTCCTTTGGGGAGCAGGTGAATCACCCACCTTGATAGAATAAACAAAATGAGCCATTTTATTTTCACCAATAACAATGATATGTAAGATGGCTAGTTAAGGTCTTGTATTATATATTTTGCCCATTTGTTTTCTCTTGACAATCTTGAATGATGTAGTAGTTGACCCTCTCAGAACATGCCTCTTACCCCCCATAAGTAAATTCCATTTGTAAGTTGTTGAAATCCCACAAGATTGGACTACAGGTCTGCACAAACACCCAACACCATGTTACAGTAGCCCAGAGGTAGAATCATAAAATCTACTTAAAACTTAATGTTCTGTAAATACCATTGGAAGTTCTTACATTCTACCCCTGTCATTTGGGAGCTACCATCGACAATCGACACTGCTAATGCCCCAATCTCAGGGCAACGCCCTCATCTAAGAAGTTGTGGGTGCTCCCACTATCAACGGTGCAATGATTTCTTATTACATACTTCTATAATCCTCATGGTCTGAAAATTTCTAGAACCATCTATGGCATGGATTGAGATTTGAGAAATGGCATGTGAGTTGTCCTCATTGAACCCTTCCATGCTAGCCTTCCCCATATTCTCTGCCTCTTGTTCACCATCACCATCACCATCACCATTACCCTCCATCACAAAGAGTTGGGCCTTCCTATGTTTTAAGTGGTGTCCTAGGGTGAAGGGCTTATCACAGATAAAGCAGAGGCCCTTAGTCTTCTTCTCTTCAATTTCAACAGGGGTGAATCTCCTCGGAGGCTTGTCGAGTATTGGTTTTGTGTTCGATTTTGGTAATTATGACTTTGGCAATCTAGGCTCTTTCATGGAGTAGTGGGTTGGTACGTGTTGGGTTTTAACTTATAGAAAGACAAAGATCTAGAGTTATTTTGAATGGGCTGGGAAAGGGTCCATGTTTTGGATGTAGTTTTTAAGGTGTTGAGGATATGTTGTGAAGCTTCATACAATCTTGCTAAATGAGTAGCTTGTTAAAGTGAAGTTGGCTTAAACATTCTCACTTGTACTTGAGTATTTAGCTTAAGGTCGGAAAAAAATATGCTAAGAGCTTGCTGGGAGGGCAAAGCTACCCCAGCCAAAACAGACTCGAGCTCATCCAAATATTCTTGCACATCACCATTCTATTGCAAACTCACAAGTTCAGCCATAGGATTATCAAATAATTCCCCAAATCTAGCGAAAATATCTACGGTGTACTCCGGCGCAGTAGGAAATTGGTTAATTATGCTTTTCATGTAAGTATGGTTCCATGGTAAGGCTTTTTCATCCAAATGAATTGAAGCTAGTATAACTTTAGCATCGGCTGGGGTGCCATCAAGTGCAAAAATTTTCTCAGACTTAGATAGCTATTCTTTCAACGTGATTCCATCAAATTTCGAGAAGTACTTTATTTTCGATAATCGGGTCAATAGTGCTCCAAGCTAACCCCAATTGGCATGGCCCCAAATTTACTATCCCTACTTATATTAGGCACACCCGAATTAATTTCTGACCCATGAACCATGTCGCCCCTTTTTTTCCTGTCAAGTTTAGGAATGGGAATAAAATCAGGAGTAGGTAATGCCTTACCATCAATGTTTTTCCATGGTCGTTTGGATATGGTCTTGATGATCAGATCCTTCAATTTTGATGCCATGCTCCCCATCGTACTCCTAAATTCAACAGATAACTGGGCATTAGCATCTTCAAGCTTAGCCATGGCCTTTTCCATTTCCTGGATTGTCACTTGGTGCCTCGTGGAGTATGCCATTTCTTCAGGTCAGAGGATGTCGCTATAATACCAATGTTACTAAATTCAGGGGTTGCTAGAACCCGAGTATCCAAACTTGCAAAGCAGAGCCGCTAGATTGAGAATAGTTGTTGTGCTATAGTTGGATATAAGGTGTGGTAGGGATGAGAGAGAGATTGGGAGAGGAAGGAATTAGTTGATTTTATTTCATCGTTTGCATCCTACATCCCCCTTTTTGTCAATAAGCAATAACTGATTTCCCCTAAATTGGGATCAGCTGTTATGAGAATCTAAGAAATGCCACGTAGTATGACCATAAAAGAATATTTAAGAAATGAAAATTATTAGCCACAATTCCTGCAACATGAACTAACCAAATACACAGTGACAAAGAGAGGTGATTTGAAGGCTAGAATTTGTGCCTTGTGTTTTCTGCTTCTTTCATTAACATGAGAAGCAATACACACACACACACACACACACACACACACACACACACACACACACGGAATCACAACAAACCTAGCATAAGAGGTAATTACCAGAAAACATATATATGATAATACTAAAGAATAAAATATATTCCTGATAACTCCTCCCTCCTCCTAAGGTGGAGCTTGCGGATTAATCATGCCCATCATGCTTTGGAGATAGACAAACTTCTTCTTGCCAAGAGCCTTGTGAAAATATCAGCAAATTGTTGCCTTGATGCTAGATAAGAAACTGCAAGATCTCCGGATTTTAATTTCTCACGTACAAAATTACAGTTAATCTCAATATATTTTGTTCTTTCATGGAAGACCAGATTCTCAGTTATATGGAGCGTTGTTTGACTGTAGCAATATAAACACATAGGTGTGCTAAGGAACACATCTAAAGAACCTGGTAAGGATTTCAACCAGACTAACTCACTGGTAATATCAGCCATGGATCGATATTCAGTTTTAACTGAAGAGCGAGAGGGTGTCCGTTTTTTAGTTCGTATGATATTGAAGATCCTCTAAGAGTCATTAGATAGCCTGTGAGGGAACACCGAGTAAGTGGACAGGCTCCCCAGTTAGCATCACAATAGACATGTACCTAAAGGTTGCAACCACAACAAAATACCATGACCAAGTTTGGCTTTTAGATACAATAGAAATTGGTGGGGCTGCCTCCATGTGTTTCTCTTTCAGAGTTCGCACAAGTGAGGTAAAATATGAAATGTATAACACAGATCTGTATGAGTGATAGTGAAGTAAATAAGACATCCTGCCAAATGTCAATATTGACTTGGATCATCTAGATTCTTGCTCGTAGCTCAAGTCAGTGTACGGTTCTCTTCGATGGGGAAATCTATTGACTTGATGCCTAAAAAACCACATTCGTTCACAATTTCAAGGGTGTACTTTTGCTAACATAAAATAGACCAAGTGGCTCTCTTACCATTTCAATACCCGGAAGATGCTTGAGATGTCTAACATCTTTTTATACGGAAACATGAATTAAGATACTCCTTGAACTTCTTACATGCTTGAAGATCATTGCCAGCAAGCATAATGTCATCCACATAAACCAATAAAGCCTAAAAAATCTTCCCTTTGCGATAAGTAAATAGAGAGTAATCTGCATAAGATCTTACAAACTCATACTCTCATAACTTAGAAGACAGTTTGACAAACCATTGCCATTGATATTTTGCATCCCAAAAAAGAAAGCATTTGCACCTAGGATGATAAGTAGGAGCCCCAAACACATCTTTTAGATAAAAATAGTATATTAGGCAATAGAACGACCAACCAGCAAATAACTTTTCATTAAAAGCACCTGATCGAGGTTCGGGTGAGGCGAATCACTCTAATTCTACGACAGCACAAAGACACTTGGATTCAACTATGTTACATAATTAGCAACATTCATAGGTTTAAAACTGTCAACGAATGGCGAAAGCCTTTAAATATTTTAAATTAAGTCATTCATGTTTTTTTTTTCAATTACATTGATGCCAAAGGCAAAGGAAAAGTCCAACATACAATCAAACAATCACAAATGTCACAAGAAAAGAATCAAAACACACGTTAAAACCAAGGCATCTAGGGCCAATACTCACTAAGAGAATAGGACGGGGATGGAGGAAAAATTCTTTGCTAGCATCTTCGATGTGTAAGAAATCTTCTCCTTCCAATACCTAGACCATACGGCCACTCTCCAGCGTATAGTATGGGTTAAAGTTGCAGTGTCCAAAGGTTGATGATCAAAAACCATAACATTCCTCTGCATCCACAAGCTCCACGTTGCTACGAAGAAGGTTACAATCCATAGCTTCTTCCTACTTTTGTTGCTCACTCTTTGGCTAATCCAACTTTTAGCGTGTTGTCGCAAAGTATCATGCCTTGTTATATTGTAGCCCAACTTAGCTGCTAGCATCGCCCAAATACCCCATGACACTGAGCAGTTTACAAGTAGGTGATCGATGTCTTTTTCCTGGGTATGGTAGAATGTACAATGCACATCTTAGAGAGAAATAATTCCTTTTCAAGATAGCATGGCCTTCGTGTTGAGCTTTCCGAGCAAAGCTAACCACATCATTAATTCAACCTTTGGTAGGGCTATATTTACCCAAACACCACACACCAATTTATCGATGGAGACCCATTGGTCTGTAACTGCCTCTACCTTATCAATGAGAGCTTTGACAGAAAAAATTGAATTACCACACCATAAAACCCCCATCCGTGCTATTCCTTACAGGGTGAGTATGCATTATCATAGCCTTCAGCATGGTAGCCTCCTATAACTCCTCATCAAATACGGTTCTTTTCCAGGAAAAAGTTTGCCTCCATGTAGGGCCTTCAAACCAACCCATATTTGAAATGGTTTCCTTTTGTTGAGAGGATATACTATAAAGCCTTGGGAACTTACTGCAGAAGGAATCATCTGGTGTCCAAGGATCTTCCCAGAATCGGAAGGTAGATCCATCACCCAGTTTTAAGCTGAGATTTTATAGAAAAGCGTTCTTGATACGAGACTCTTCCTTACCCAATTTCTTGATTTCTTTCCATGGCCCTAGCACTTGTGAAAATGTACTCGACGGGATTCTAAAATAGTCCTCATTATGAATGGAACTGACCATTACTCTCCATAGTGCACCTTCTTTGCAAGCATATCTCCACCACTACTTGAAGAGTAATGCTGCGTTTTTTAGCATTAGGTCTACTACCCCCAGTCCACCTTGACTCTTCGACTTTTGAATCACCTCCCATTTAACTAGGGTACAACACCTTCCCTCTTTCTTACCATTCCTAAGAAACCTTTTTTGCATCCTGATGATTTCAGATGCTACTCTCGTAGGCAACTTGAAGATGGATAAGTAGGATATTCTTTACATGCGTGTAAGTACACTCACATTACTTTCCCATTTCATGTATGTATATGTGAGATTTAACTTATTTATGACACTAAGCGCCCATTACTGGAAAAATGGATGCATACATTGTACAAATGTGAATCTAACCAACTCTTTGATTTATCTATTTATTTCTAGTGTTCATGCTAAAATGTGCCTATTTCAGGCAAAGAAGCTATTTCTACTCAACTGATATCTTTTCGAAGCATTGAAATAATTCAGAGACATGTAGTTTCTAACTCCTAATAGATAAAAATTACTTTTTAGGGCATTAGATTCACTAGTTAGTGCTCTCTTTGAGTGAGTATTACAACCCATGACTTTTGGTATCTCTAGGGTCCCTTTAAGCCAACAGAGTCCCGCCCTTGTCAAGGTAGTTGTAATAAGATTCACATTCTATTCGAGATCCCAAGGCCTGCTTTTTTTACTGAGTCCTTTATAATTATCACTATCCTCTAGGCCCAAAATATCTCAAAATGATAATATACGTTTTCGAGCACGTAAAAATAGTCCATGCTCAATCAATCATGAGCTTTTCAGCAACAAGCATATGTTTAAGGAAAAACTAGTTGTAACTTGTCACAAAACGGTTCACAATGGCATGCAATCACATGAATTAACAAACAAAGCAACCATAAATATGCCTTGTCAAAATCATGCTTTGAAAACTCAATTTAAGATATGGAATGTCCATGAAATCACATTGGGAATGAGTCAAGGTGATTGAGAATAAAATGTTAAATTGAGTTTTTAGCCAAATGGGCTCTCCTAAGTTCACTTCCAAGGCTATTCAAATAGTCTACATATCAAATCAAGTAATTCATGTGCTCATAGGTCTGACTATTTTAAATTAAACTACATTTATGGTGATTGGTGGCTCAAGGAAGCCTAACATGCTTAGGTTCACAACTTACAATATCATTCAACTTGGAGATTTTAAAACCAACAGGACAACCCTAAAATAATTTGAAAACTGTAGCTTGGGATAATACCTGACGCATGTCACACATGCAAACCAAACAACATGAGGGTAGGGCTGAATTGGAGTGAGTTGTTGGTCTATTTACAGCCTTGATATGGAACTTAATTGATTGTTAAATCTACTAGCAATAACCCCCTCTTCCACCTGCCCCAAGTGACACACACCCAACTTGCATGAATTAAAATAGTAGAGGAACAAGGTTGAATTAGGGCTGGATTACTGGCTTATTCACATTCCCGGTCCAAAGCTAAGCCAGTCTAATGAATCGACGATGCCTCACCCCCCTTTTCAATCATGTCACAATTAAATCGCGTACACAAACGACAAGTTTCCATCAAGTCTCATGGGCACTATTCTAATTAGCTGGCATGGTTGCATTCATCCCTAGCTAAACAAATTATTTCATTATTTCAATGCGCAAAAATCATCCACAATAATTAAAAACAATAATACCCAATGAACAACTCACAATTTGAATTTCCTCATCTCCTTCGTTTAGCACCGCCCCATAAGCAATCTCAAATTTCCATCAATATCAACCATGCAATTAACATTCCATCACAAATCAACTCCTTTCCTTAACAATTCCAACCCAACTCTTTTCTTCATTTATTCTTCAATCACACATATCAAACCCTAATTTTGCCATAAGACTCAAACTTCATAACTCAGTTTAAATTACTGTGAAGCTAGCAATAGTTGGGAACGAAGAGTACCCACCTAAATTTCATGCACTTGCGGAGAAATTGGATTGATTCCTAGTAAGTTCCTACCGGTCCTCTCCGCGCTACACTGCTAAGTCGTGCCTTTGACTTCGCGCCACTGCGACAAGGTTGGCCAGCCCATAGAGAGCACTATTGCCGCTCTCCTTCTCAATTGCTCTCTCCCTCTTTCTCTATCTTCGCTAATGGGGAAGGCAAAGTAGTGGCATTTGGGGCTTTTGCCCTTTGGTCGACGTGTGACTGCCCTTCCATATCTTCTCTGCTCCCCCCTCTTCCATACTAAAAGTGGAAGTGAGTTGGGGCTGATTGGGTTCATGGTGAGTTTTAGGCACTAATTTACTCTAGCACTTAATTTATCAAGTTACTAAAAGAGCAAACTCAAGGAAGTTTAACGTATTAGAATATTACCTTTCTCTCTTCAGCTGCGTGCCGCCTTGTGGCACTTATATACAAGAGTTTCTCATAAAGCCCATAATACAAAGAAAACTAACCCTAGCTTAATATACAAGTTTCCTATTCTAAGTCAAAGAACTTTGCTAAATATTGAAGAATAAATATTTACTATATTTATTTCCTAATACTCCCCCTCAAGGTGGAGCATAGGGATTGACTATGCCCAGCTTACCCATCAAGAAATGAAACGGTTGTGTACCAAGAGCTTTGGTGAAAATGTCGGCAGATTGATTTTTTGAAGACACATAACCGGTAGTAAGATCACCCGAAATTAGTCGTTTGCACACAAAGTGGCAGTCCATCTCTATGTGCTTGGTTCTTTCGTGAAAGACAAGATTCTTGGAGATGTGCAGTGCTGCTTGATTGTCACAAAATAGTGTCATAGGAGAGGTATGATAAACACCCATGGCAGCCAGAAAAGGCTTTATCCATATCAACTCATTGGAAACAGTGGCCATTGCACGGTATTCCGCCTCTGCAGAAGAGCGAGAAACTAAGCCTTGTTTCTTTGTATTCCAAGATATAGGAGCGCCGCCCAGAGTAACAAGGAAACCAGTCAAAGATCGTCGGGAGAGAGGGCAAACTCCCCAACCCTAATCACAGTAAGCAACGACTTTGAGGTCGGAATCACTGCGTAGTAAAATACCTTGCTCGGGTTTGCCTTTTAAATATCGAAGAACTCTCCGTGCAACTTCTAAATGATCTTCCTTGGGAGATTGTATGAATTGAGAAAGGATATGAACAACATAAGAAAGTTCAGGGTGAGTAACGGTAAGGTAGATGAATCTACCAATAAGCCTGTGATATTGAGTGGCATTTGGGAGAAGAGCCCCAATGGCCAGAGCTAATTTGTGATTTACTTCCATAGGAGTGTCCGCAAGTCTAGAGCCCAAGAGACCACATTCATCAATAATGTCAAGGGCATACTTCCGTTGACACAAGAACAACCCTTCCGAATTCCTCGTAACTTCAATCCCGAGAAAATACTTAAGAGGCCCGAGGTCTTTAATATAGAAGCACTTACGCAGATAATCTTTAAATAAGGTACAGAGACTAGGATCATTACCAGTGAGCACCAAATCATCCAAATATACAAGAAGAGTCATGAGTTTACCAGCTTTCTTGTATGTGAAAAGAGAGTAGTCGGTGTAGGTATGAACAAATCCGTATTCTAGTAATTTGGACGAAAGCTTTGCAAACCATTGACGGGGTGCTTGCTTTAATCCATACAAGGATTTGTGTAGGCAATAGAATTTATGAGGGTTAGAGGTACGGAACTCAGAAGGCATGGTCATGTAGACTTCCTCTTCCAAATCACCGTGCAAAAATGCATTGCGGACATCCATTTGGTGTAATTCCCAACCTTTCCTAGCGGCGATGGCTAGGAAGGTGCGAACACTTGTCATTTTGGCAACTGGGGCAAATGTTTCGTTGTAGTCAAATCCTTCTACTTGCTCGTCACCACGAATAACCAAGCGAGCTTTGTATCGTTCGAGACTCCCATCAGAATGATACTTCACTTTATAGACCCATTTGCAGTTAATGAGTTTCTTTCCTGGGGGCAAATCAACAACGCTCCATGTATGGTTCTTTTCAAGGGCCTCGATCTCTTTAATCATGGCATCTTTCCAATGAGAGTCCTGCACTGCTTCATGAAAAAATCAAGGTTCCACAATCTTAGTAATAGCGGCCAAATATGCGCGATGTGAAGAAGAAAATTTATGACAAGTAACATAAGTAGCAATGGGATACGGTTTACCTGAGTAGACCTTAGAGAGTGAGTGAGTAGCCGTTGATGATAGAGAGGAGTCATGAGATCTAGCTAAAAAACACACATAATCTTGTAAATGACTAGGCATTTTCCGGGCCCGTGGCTCACGTGCTAGGCCAGCTGCATCTGATGGGCCTGCCCGCATGTCCGGTTGGGCCATAATCGAAGGCTGCTCATCCTGGGTGCTATTGGGCCTGTGTTTTGTGGGCCTAAGGCCTGAGTGCTACAGGAGCCTCTGACCGGCCCAGACCGGGGGCTCCCCCTATCATCTGGTTTGTGCTAAGATTCCAACCCAGTTGAAGACAAGCCCGACAGGGGCTGTGGGCCTGGAGCTGATGAGCCAGAGCTGAAATTTCCATCGGTTTCTAGTGGGCTCAATCCTGCAGTAGGTGCCTTGGAGTCCACGAGACGCTGCCCACTATTCCTATCATCATCCTTTACCTCATCAAATTCCCAAAAATGATGATATTCCTTTTGTGACATATTAGGAGCATTGTCTTCCAAATTCTCACCAAAAGGAAATGTTTGCTCATCGAAGATTACATCACCGCTTACAATCATATTTCCAGTGTCAAGATCATAAACCTTCCACCCCTTCTCACCATGAGGATATCCTATAAATACACACTTACGACTTCTCGATTCAAACTTATCTTTAGGACGTTGATGATTATAAGCATAACACAAGCAACCAAAAATTTTCAAGTGTTCATAGGAGGGTGGAGTTTTGAACAAAACTTCATAAGGAGTCTTGCCCTTTATGATAGAGGAGGGAGTTCTATTAATAAGGTAGCCTGCTGCTAGGACAAATTCCCCCTAAAACTCAATAGGTAAGTGTGCTTGGAAACGCAAGGCTCGTGCCACATTCAAGATGTGATGATGTTTACGTTCTACTCTACCATTTTGTTGAGGGGTGTCAACACAGCTAGTTTGATGAATAATCCCTCGTTCTTTATAGAACAACCTCATGGGTCCAGATGTAAATTCATTCCCATTATCACTGCGAACAATCTTTACCATAAGCCCAAATTGTGTGTGAACCATAATCCAAAAATCTTTCAAATATTAAGAAGCTTCGCTCTTTTCTTTCAAAAGATAAATCCAAACACCTCTACTGGCATCATGAACAATAGTGAGAAAATATTGAGCTTCAGAAAGCGATTTTGTGCGATAAGGGCCCCATAAGTCACAATGTATAAGGTCAAAACAGTTTGTTGCTTTATTCTCACTAATAGGAAATGACACACGTTTTGTTTAGCACAAAGGCACACATCACATAAATTATTTGAACTCCTACTCCTAATTTTGTTGGAAATATAAGATAATGCCTGGCTCGACGGGTGATCCAATCTGCAGTGCCATGTATTGTATGAAATAGCCTTGTTTGCGTGAACCCGTTCCGGTGTCTCTTGCTTCAGACAATAGACTCCTCTCTTCGGCTCACCCACTCCAATCTGGCTCCTCGTAGTAAGGTCCTGTATCACACAAAGCTTTTTATTAAATGTTACTTCACAAATATTGTCTTCAACAAGTTGCGCAATAGAAATCAAATTGCAACTTAAACCGGGAACAAAGAGCACATTATGTAATTTCAGTCTAGAGTCAACTGACGCTGTCCCCCTTTTTATGGCTAAGGTTCTGGACCCGTCTGGCTGCTCCACATGAATAGGACTAATGTTTTCGACATCATGGAGCAGTGAGATCATATTGGTCATATGACAAGATGCACCGGAATCGAGCAACCATACTTCCTTACCTGATAGTTTCTTATGAGCTGATTTTGGAGTGTCGATGAGACTCAAAATCCGTTGTACTTGTTGTGCGGTGAAACTGGTCATGGTCATGCCCCCTATCTCACGCTCTCGGTTGCTGCTCTCGGCTGGGTCTTCACCGTATGCATGCACTTGATGTGCGACTTCTCTGCCTCGTCCGCTGCCTCCATATGTCCGCCCGCCACCTCGTCCTCCACGCCCCTTGTTCCTGTCACCTCAACCCCCCCGGCTGCTCCATCCGGCTGGGTAGCCCACCAGTTCGTAGCAGGTCGTCTCGTCGTGGCCGACTTTTCCACAATGCTTGCATGATGGTTGCTCACCCGACAAGTATCTAGGACGAGATATATGTGAGGTAGCAAAAACCGCCATGTTCTTGGGTCGAGTATCTCGATTAGCCATTGTACTTCTATGGTTCTCTTCTTGTTGAACCATGTTAAAAATTTTCTCCACCGAGGGTAGTGGTTCCATTGCGAGGATTTGACTCCGAACTATAGAGTATGGCTCATCATCTAATCCCATCAAGAATTGATAGATTTTATCTTCTTCCATGGTCTTTAGCATCTGTTCTGCGGATCCGCACTTACAAGTTGGGATCTTTATGTAATTATCAAGCTCATTCCATAAGCCCATAAGCCTAGAAAAGAACTCGACAACCTCCTGATTGTTTTGCTTGCGTGAGGCTATCTCGGCATTCAGTTTGTGAATCCTCGGGATATTGGCTATGGTGTACCGCTTCTTTATATTCTCCCAGAGTTTTTGGGCCGAGGCTACATACGCCACACTCTTATGAAGTTTTGGTTCAATTACATTCATTATCCATGACTGAATCATGGAATTCACCATCTCCCATGCATTGATTTCGGCCATGCTTTTACCCTCTGTTGCTTCTGGTTTTTGAATGGTCCCGTCAATAAATCCAAGTTTATTCTTGGATCTTAGAGATGTCTTGACACCACTCTCTCATAGCTCATAGTTTTTTCCATCAAATTTTATTGACGTTATGATTGCCCCGGGAGAATCAGAAGGATGTAGATAGTAGGGGCTTTGGTTATCAATTACAAAGATTTTATCTTTGGTCATGATGTTTGGCAAAGGAGGGCTCGACTACTATTGTGCATGCTGGACAATTTACTCTAGCACTTAATTTATCAAGTTACCCCACAAATTCAATCAACTTCAGATAACCACTCAAAAAATTATCCAGATTAGCTCAATTAAATTATTACACTAAACTAGCTTCCAAAATTAATTGAATAAGACTAATTCAACCAAACTAAAGTTCATTGTCTTCCCAATAAAGTACAAACCAAATGCCTAAACTAATAGGTGAGTTTTACACGACTATTATAAATATTTCTTTGTCAAGGGAAAATATGAAATCATTGACTTTTTCTTTAGCATAGGCATCCAAAATTCTAGTAAAGGTTTCGGCTAACACTTTGTATGTTGCAATTAGTGTTTACGATATCGTGGGAAAAGAAAACAAAAGTCCCTAATGCCACTTCTGATATTGTTGCTATTACTGTCTCTTCCTTGCTTCCACTTCGCCTTACTTAATTTATTGGCTCATATTAGGTTGTTTAGATATATAGTAAGATTTGAGAAACTTGCTTTGCTCCTGGTGTCATTCAGAGTGATTCCTATATCATATTAGATGTTGAAGCTCGCGAATTGCATATTCAAGTGAACAATCATTAAATTGTGATTAAAAAGTGCACACGTAATGAACAAATTCAATAGATCAAGAAGCCGCCAATTACATTTCCAAAAGATGAACAAGTTTTGTACATACTATGAGCAAAAATATATATACGCTATGAACAAATTTTGTTGATCAAGAATATTGCCAATTACAACAACTGGAAAAAAAATTCCACGAAATCATTGATTGAATAAATGCTTCACAATGAAGAATATCAATTTATAAGTACAAACAAAATAGTATGACACCTCTATCAAAACATCTAACAACAACTTATACGCACATCATGTGTAATTTCAATTTTAACGTATATGTAAATACTACATAAAAAATGACACCTGAAGCAGACCAATTCAAAGAAAAAATAATTAGCAAAATTGGTCCATATCTGCATCAATTATCAAAAAAATAGAACCCCAAACCATGCAAAATTTGTTCACTAGAATACTCCTTAATTTGTACAATTTTCAAATGCAATTTATGTAATTTTGAATAGAGTAAAATTCAATGTTTAAAATTAGTAGTACTTGTTTTTCCTCTTCGACGTTGGCGGTAATAATATAAGACGACGGTATACATTGGAATAATATTGAACATATCAGAATCCTTGTCTAAAGAAAGTCACTACAATCCTTATTTAAAGAAAGCTCACTTTTATAAGTTTCCCCAAAAAAGGTCGCCGGAATCCTTCTATCGACCTCCACAATGCGCCCCTTCAATCGCCTTCGGCAATTGTGAAGAAAGAGAGATATATAACAAGATATCGTGAAAATCTTGAATGTCAGCTTCATGGTTGAGATTGTTGTTTGTTTTTTTTTTAAATTATAATATATGGAAATAGTCCACTTATTTTCTATAAAAAAAACAAAAAGAAGACAGTCCACTTGAAAAGTTGAAATGAGGAAGTACATGACAAATTTATGAATTTTTTTATTGCTGCAAGAAGATTTATGATTCTTAATTATGCAGATTTAAGATTGTTGATTGATTTTTATTTTATTTTATTCTGAAAATACGAAATTACAGAATATCAGTTTTTTAGTCCAGAGCATGAGGGAGGGGTACCAGGTTTGTCATATACTGCCCAGCGCTCAACGGCCATAGATTTCGCCAAAAAGACCAAAACCTTTCGTAAGCCATTGCTCATCGCTCCCTGTCTCTCTCATACAAACACACAAATTCAAGCTTCTGTCCAGACTCCAGATCGTCCGACCCATATCCGATTCGCTCCGCGGAACCCTGGGCCGTCACTAGGTACTCTCTCTCTCTCGCTCTCTCTCGCTCTGTGTGGAAATTTCAGTTGTGGTGTTCGCTGTCGAATGTGAATTTGAAATTGCTGGATTTTGATGTCTGATTGTGCCGATTTGGCTGTCGAATTGATCAAATTTTTGGAGTTAGGGTAGCGATTTCGGGTTTCTTGGAACTGAGCATTTGATTAGGTTAGTTCGAAGTAGCTAGGGTTCCTAGATTGAAGCTCCAGGCCTGACAGGGTGCTAGGAGCCTCAAGACGATAAATTTGGATTTTGGCTTTTTGCGTTGTTCCAGTGAGAAATTCCGGGATCGATTGTTCGTCCTCCATCTTTCCTTTTTCCCTTACGATTCACAGTGCCGTTGATATTGTTGGGACCAATTTTGATTCTCTTGACATATATATATATATA
>JACYFF010031954.1:91150831-91181523 GCA_017589665.1 Selenicereus undatus
TATATATTTATATATATATATATATATATATATATATATATATATGGCTGTAGTTACAAGTATCTGGATGTGACAATTATGGTGGCTGTTTGAGAATTTCTTCAGTATAAGTTGAGAACACCCCCCCCCCCAAAAAAAAGAAAATGCTTACTTGTCTGCCTTACTCCTATCCCAAACGGACCCTAAAGAAGAGGAGTGGGAGGGGGTGCACTATGCTATGTATCAATTTGCTAAGCAGCGAATACCATCTTTATGCAGCAATTTGGGATCTTTATTTATTGTTCCCTTTTTCTTTGGGGGTGGGGGGGAACAGGGCTGGCATTGTGGGCTGGATGGGTTTTATGGGTAGGCAGCATTCATTAGGGGATTAGGTTTCATTCTTTGTAACTTACTTCTTTTTCTGTGTGGAGCGGGTCTTAAAGGCAAAAATGCTTGTCGCTTGGAACGTTTGATTATTGATCTTGAACAGAAGAAGGTCTGGGATGATACTGGCTCATGTAAACATATCTGTGAGGCATGACTTGAAAAGATTGTCTACCCGCTGAGCCTCCTGTGCACCTTATACATAGGTATAGCCTCATCGAAATTTTCTTTTAGTAAGTCTCATATAGGCATTTTGCATTAGGCCTCGTTGAACATAGGATGGCCTTTCAGATCATGTAATCCTTATGTTAACTGAAGGAACACTTGAGTATGATGTGTTCTTTTGGATTGTCTACAAAATGGTTCATGGATTGGTGTAATTTTTTATAGGGCCCATAATTTTTCGGTTGAGTATCTCAGTTTATTGACTTTCCATCTCTGAATTTAGGGCACCATTTGTGGCAAGAAGGTACTTTATTCTGGAAGATTACTTGATTGCTCTTATCTGTAAATTAATGCTTAAGCTATTATATAAGATGTGTGAAGTGTTATCATTATCCTAAATAAACTTGCTACTGCTTTGTCTAGAGAGTGAGATGTGAAATTGGTGTTTTGTTTAGTTATTTTTCATTATTTTTAGATTTTTAATCAATGTTAGTTAGTGATTTAATCAATGTTAGTTAGCGAGAGCATGATATGTGTAACCATGATATCAACAACAACAACAACAACTCCCAGTGTGGGTCCTGCTTACGCAGGGTCTGGGGAGATCTAGATGTAACCAGCCTTACCTCTACCGACATCTCTGTCTGTAGAGAGGCTGATTCCACGTGACCCACCAAACAAGATTTTTGTGAAAACATTTGAAAACATTTCCATTCTGGAGGTGAAGGGGTAGGGGCAACAATATCAACTCTTGAGAATTGGTTGTCCCATTGGCTTTGAAAATGCTATGATTATTTGTTGTTGCCAGCATCAACAACCCCTGCCCCAAGGGGAGAAGACTCTACCCTCCCCTAAAGTGCTGAATGTATTCTTGTCCCAAGCTTATTTTCATGTTGAATCACTGTATGTCTACTTCTCCATTGCTTTCTTCGCATTGTCCAACACCTCTTCTCAGAATTCATCAACTCTGTTCTTAGATATTAGCAAAACCTTCTGAGTCAACAATTCTGACATCAATCAAAGTAATCTGGGCTGTGGGAGCAAAATATTTTCTCAACATATGTGAATGCAAAAGAACCCTGAAGTGAAAGATATGTCATAGCCAGGCTACCGTACTCGGCACTTGGGCCTACCGTACTCGTGTCGACACGATCCGACGAGAGATGTGGGTCACACCCATCGAAATCACTCGGAGATGGTGGGCGATAAAAGACAGATGTTAGAAGCGTGGCGGGGATTGTGTTTAAAAAAGTGCGCCCAGGTGTGCCTGGGCTCACAAAAATCCGAAGCCAGCGCAACTCATTCTTTAAGCCTATAGAACCTAGCACTTTTTTGCACTTCAGACCGAGGCTCAAAACGTCCCAAGCCCTTGCTTCATGGAAAAAGATCATGAGAGAGAGTGAAAAGAGAACACACACCATGGAAAAACACAAATTCCTTTAGATTGACACTTATCTTTGCTATGTTATTCAATTTTGGGTAGAAACGCTTATCTAATTGCATGGAATTGCTTCGAGTATAGACTAAACTGAAGAATCCTAATTTACAAACCCTAATTTTTGGATGGAGCATTTGGGTGTTGTTGAAGGCTTGTATAATGTTCTAACAAATATAGAGTTGGCCCAATCTTTTCCCATACTTTTCCGGCAATCGATCTACATCGGTCTCTCCCTCTCTCTAAATGGGAAATATGGTGCCGCCAATAATATGGAAAGAAGGATTAAAGAATATACTTGCCTTCTGTCTTAGTATGTTGTTAAATACTGTTTCCTTCCTTTTTTTCCGCTCCTGTCTAAAATGCCTTCAAAATTGATGAACCCAATATAAGATACTATAGTATGGTCTACCATGATGTCCAATAACTTGTTTAGTGCTATCATCTAACTTATTTGTCAAAATATCGTTTGGAAATTATTTTCAAGCATCCAAAAAGCCCGCTCTTTTGCCTCGAAGCTGCGCCCTAGGTCTCAGGACCCTTTGCGCTTTTGTGCGCCTCGAGCTTTTTTAATCTAAGGGCGGAGATGGATTGTTTTTGTAGAGATGTGGCCGGCGCGGGTGCCGAAGCTCATCACTTGACTTTTTCGATCGACAAAGGAGGGGGGGGGGAGGGAGGTGGGTTGGCTTCCATCTTTGAATTGAAGTGGTGGTTTGCTGCTGCCTTAGGGTTTTGTTTGCTTCTTTTTGTTTTCCTTATTTTTGAGTATTTTTAAATAATAGTTGATAGTTGGTGGGTTGTTGCAATGGGCTGGATGTTGGATATTGACAAGACCAGGTCCTTCGTATTTTTCTTTTTCTGTTTTTTTAAAAAATTGGTATGCTCTAAATCTATAATGTGGGCTATGGGCTATAGGCTACTCCTTTAATATAATTTTTTTAAGAAATGGGCTCACTCAAATAATACAGGCTAATATGTTATGCTAATTTTAAGGGAAGAAAGGTGTTTATGCCAAATTTTGAATGAGTTCCGGGCCCTGTGTTCAAGTTTGGGACAGTTTTGTTATGTCCTAAATTCTTTGACTTGGCGAGTTGGCCACTTGGATCCTTACCTGACACCCTTGTCCCGAGTCCATGTAACATCGGTGCCATGCCCTCTGAGTAATAAGGAAAGAAAAATGCAAACATGAAAAAAAATAAATGAAACACAGAAGTTTCATTCTTTGACAAAGCATTTGCCATTTATAAATAGCATACGTAGGGCAAGAAGTACAGTTTTACACGTTCATATAATTGCTTAAGTATCAATTGATAAATGAGGGCATCCTAGTGTACTTAATTAGCCATATCATTTTTCTTTGTCGGAATCAAGTTTGGTGTGGAAATGGGTCCCTGATGAAGAGCTCAAAACGTCAATGGATCAAAATACTAATTTTAAAACTTATAGGTGTCTTCAATAAAATTACAGAAAACAACAGTGGGCCATGTTCTAAATAGTTCATATTTTTATCTCGAAAGCACTACTTTCTGGGAATTCATGCATTTGTCATGTCGGAAAACTGATGGGGAATTTCTGGCTTGGTGCAGCATTTTGTGGTTGAATCATATTTGGAGCATGAGCCCCAGGGTTCTAAGGGGTGCTCCTGCCATGGGTACTGCATTTAGCTCACAGCGGGGTAAAGTTGTTTTAGACATTGATATCAACACACCGCCATGTGAAAATCTTGATGAAGTTGGTACTTCTAGTCATGGGCTTGTTCATCCAGAGGCAGAATCAGCTCAACAAGTAGCTCCTCTGCAGCCTGTAACCATCGATGTTGATTCACTTGATGATGATGTCATTCTATGTTCCCCAAGGGCCTTTGCAGAGGTATATTTTTATTTTCAATGCAGTCTGATTGTTTGCATCCTTCCAATTGTTGAGTTGAATTATTTAACTAAAACCTGTCTTGTTTGTTTCATTTTCCAATTTTAGGCAAAAAACAAGGCAAGAAGGAATCAAGGGAGAGGTAATGTTGTTGATGTTGAATTGGGTAATAAACATGTTTATGCCCATATCACCCTGCAATTTTGTATGTGTTGGCCTCTAAATTTGTTTCATTACTTTACTACTTTGAATGAAATGACCTCTAGAACTGGGGTGGAATCACTCTGGGTTATTGATGTACTGAATACTCATTTGAATGTGAACCACATAAGTGAATTTTGTCATGTGTTATTCTAACAGGTGTTTGTTTAAAAATTTTTGTGATATAATGTACCACTCTTGAAAGATATCTGTTGAATTGAATATGAAATAGACGATTATCTCTGTTGCTTGTTGTGATTTTGTTGATGTAGGTAGTTTATGTTCCCCAGAAATTTAATTCGCTCTAATCTATGGAAGATGCTCAAACTGTTTTGGAGCATAAGGGAATTGGATATATCTAAAGAGTTCTTTGGACTTTGTGCCCTTTTGTTGGGGGGGTGTTAATGTGGTTTTGCCACTTCGTTGTTGACCATAATACAAACCAGTTTTAGCTTTCCCAGAAGTTGTGCTTTCCACTGATGCAAAACAAGAGTAAGGGAAGAAAATCCAAATATTGGATATTAGAAAATATTTTGAATTATAGGAAGTTTTATATTTTGATTATGTTCATAATTATTTTATAGCATATCTTAGAACAACCTAAATAAAAAGATCTGATAGTCTTTTTTAGGATTTATTATATCTTTTGTTTCCTAATTCATTTAGACTTTGATCTATTTAAGCCCCTTATGTAATTGAGATTAGGAGGTTATGAGTAAGGATTGATATTGAATTTGAGTAAATCTCTGTCTGAGAATTTTGGTCCTATTTGAGCTACCCCTTCCTATAGGAACAATGTCTTACGCCAGTGATGCAGGATAAAGATAAAGGAGAATTAAGAAGATATGGATATATCTTAATATTGGCATATGTGAAATATTTTTATAATTTATTATCTTTGTAGGTTATCCTTTAGGATAAAATCTTTTTATTTTCCTAGATTATTTTAGTTATCAAAATCTTATCGTAATCTTTAGATTTATTTTATATTCCTTTTTTCAGTTGTATTGATTCCTATATAAACCCCCCTTGTACTTTGGGAAAAGACACACTTGAATGAATTGAATTATTAAGTTTTCAGAAGTTCTTGTGTTATTTTCTAGGTTTGGGAATTGCTCTTAGAGCGTCTTACATCAAATTGGTATCAAAGCTTTTGATCCTAGTCGCTGCGAAACCCTTTCTCACTCTAGTTTTTCTTCTGTTTGGCTTCCCTTTGATTTCCCTTTTCTTTTTTCATTAAGTTTTCGAAAAAAAAAATGCAAAAACACAAAAAACCAAAACAAACTAGAAACCCTAAGCCCTTGCTGCCTGCCGTGACACCACCACCTAGGATCGGCGGCGACCACCGACCACCACCATCGACCACCCACCCGTGGTCGACACCTCCGATCGACCACCACCTAACCTCCACCACCGCCGGCCACTCGCCGGAACCCTAAAATCCCCAATTGCAAGCCTAGCCGCTCTCACCAATCGCGACTCTAGCGCCACTAGACACTAACCCACCACCAGCGCCGACCACCATCCACACTTGTCCCTCTTAGTTGACCACCACCACTCACCCTCCGACCCCAGCCACTAGCCCAAACCCTAAAAAAAAAAACACCCCATGTCTGCCAACCACGATTTGCGAGCACTAACTCGCCAAAACCCTAGACCCAAAATTCGCGATCGATCCCTCACGCTCATCCAAAATTGATTTCCCTCTTGTGTTATTCACTTAGCTGCGACCAAAAGCCCCAAATCAATTGACGAAATACCCTTCGTTTTGATCTTCAATTTGGTGTTTCCATCCGCAACAACCTAGGTTGCGCAACTCCCTTTACGTGCGATCGACGAGTTCTGGGCCTTCGGTCTTCGACAGAGGGGGCTGGAAATTTGTTGGCCTTCATCCCGCCACCGCTAGGGCCACCTTTCGCCGGAAACCGCCTTTGCACGCCCTCTCCAAATCAAGGTTTGCTGCCGCTGTGCCGAACTTGTTGCGGGATGTTGCTGGCAGTTTGTCACCACCACCTCATCAGCATCGATTCAGTTGAGACGTCACTGTGGCAGAAGTGGGCCTTAGACCAGTACTCAAGTACACTAAGAGTACTATTGTTGCTATTAGCAACCACTTATTGCTATTGTTGCAACTATGACTTGGTGTGAAAAACATCGGGCCTTGTTTGTGATAATTTACGATAAAGCACTTTCGGTGACGACAAATGTTCTGTACCAAGTTTTCTCTCCTTATGGAGATGTAGAAAAGATTGTCAGATTTCAGACAAGAGGTGATTTTCATGCTTGAGTGAATTTCTACTCTTACTGGGATGCTGTCCATGCTTTTTGCAAACTTCAGATCTACGATGGTTGTTGTGAGTTAGATCTTTACTTTGCTAGCAAATTTATTTGTGGTTGTAAGCCCTATATTCCTCATTATATGTGGGATTACGAACTTCCTAAAACTCCTTTGATTCCTTCAAAGCTTCTCATTGGAGATTGTCGGGTTTCATCTCTAAGATCTTTCAGGAAAGAATTGACTTCTTATTTGCATGAAACAGATCTTGCCTATTATGATGCATATGACAGGGATTCATCATTGAGAACAAGAAAGAAGAGACTCTAGAAGAGCAAAATATGGAAACAAATGTCCAAATCATAGAATATCGTGAACTTCCAGATATCGAGGCAAATGATGTTAACAACAGCACCCTCGATTCTATGAGTCAAGAAGTGCATGTTGGGGATCGTGAGTCATATGCAAATGAAGTCCATAGTGAAGGAATGTTCATTCTAGATAGATATGTGGATGCTTTTACTGGGACACCTAATGAGGAAAATGTTCAACCACTAATACCAGTGAATGAAGAGTCAACGATAATAGCAAATAACTCTTCCATTATCCCCCATGAGTATTCAATGGACATTCAAAAATTTGAACGCATGCAAAGAAAATTCAAGATGGACCAAGCAGTCGGTATACATGTTGATGCTGAATTTATAATCCCTGATCATGCTTTCATGGACAACACTCTACATTCGATGTCAAGACTTGAAAGTGAGCATATTGATTTGTTCATCCCTAATGACCTTCTAGTTGGCAAGAAGCTACATCCGCTGGTTGCATTACTACTTTTCTTGGAGAACTTGAAAGTTCTATAGTTTTTCCATTTGCAGCGTGCAGTGAAGTTGTTTCTTTACTTGGATTCCTTTCTACCGCTGTACAAAACTCGAGGACGAGTTTTTTTCCAATCAGAGGAGAATGATGCAGGATAAAGATAAAGGAGACTTGCTTTTTTCCATTTTCCTAGATTATTTTAGTTATCAAAATCTTATCGTAATCTTTAGATTTATTTTATATTCCTTTTTTCAGTTGTATTGATTCCTATATAAACCCCCCTCATGCTTTAGGGAAAGACACACTTGAATGATTTGAATTATTAAGTTTTCAGTAGTTCTTGTGTTATTTTCTAGGTGTGAGAATTGCTCTTAGAGCGTCCTACATCAGTCAGCCCCTTGCAGGAAGTGCTCTCAAAGCATCCTACATCAATTTGGTATCAAAGCTTTTCGATTCTAGCACTTACCGAGTTTCTTTTAGTTGAGTTTTTCTATTTTCAGGGGGAAAAAAACCATTGTCCCAAGTCCTAAGCCCATAGCCTATGCACTGCCAACTCTCAATTGCGCCACCTATTGACCACCACCACCCGCCTCCACCCATCGACCACCCCTCTCCGGTAGACCGCCACCACCCCACCACCATCTCCCTTCCACAGGTACCCTAAAATCCTAAATTCGTAAACCATAATTTGCGCATTTTCTAATTTTCAAAATCTAAACCCCCTAAATCTGCCTTCGATTCATCAAATTTATCCAAAATTGACTTGATGCTTCCAATACCGACTCCATTTTGTCCAAAAGCCCCACATCAATTGAGTTGAATCGCATCGAAATTTGGTTTAATTGACTGCTGAGCTAATCGCAACACCCTAGCCCTAATTCGCGTCTTTCAAAAACCCGAAAACCACAAATTTGCCCTCGCTCTGCTAAGATCTCCCCAAATTTACTTAATCCCTCCATATCCTCCCCAGTTCGTCCTAAAGCCCTCTATCAATTGCAGGAAAGGGCTTCATTTCGTCCCTTGTTTGCGTGTTCCAATCCGAGCATAACCCTAGATTGCTATCCTTTGGCCATCCACAGAGAGGGTTGAAACCCTCTTGGTTGTGCCGTTCTCCCACTTTCGCCCCCTCCTCTTTCCGGAAATCGTCCTTGGCGGCTTAAGTTGCTATGTGTTGTTGTTAGTTGTCGTTGCTGCTGTTGCACGCCCTTTATTGCTATTGTTGCAACTATGGTTTGATGTGAAAAACATAATTGGGTTTTATTTGTGATCATTCATGATAAAGAACTTCCAGTTACAACAAATGTTTTGTATGAATTTTTCCGTCATGGAGATGTGGAAAAGATTGCCAAATTTCAAACAATTGGTGATTTTCATGCTCGAGTGAATTTCTGCTCACATGAGGATGTTGTCCGTGCTTTTTAGAAAACTTCAAGGTTGTCAGATTTATGAAGATTGTTGTGAGTTAGATCTTTACTTCGCTAGTGATGTCATTTGTGGTTGTAAGCCCTACATTGCTTGGTGTATACTGGGTTATGAATCTCCTAGAGCCCCTTTGATTCCTTTGCAACTTCGCTATGAAGATTAGAGGGTTCCACCTTCAACACTTTGTAGGGATCCACTAAGTTGTTATTTAGATGAGACCCATCTAACTTATGGTGAGCGAGCACACATTAAGGAAGACAAAGGTGAAACTGCTAAAGAGGAATCTACCAAAGAAAGGGAGAAATTAACAAAGGACTTAATTCACGAAGTTGATGCCTATCAGTCACATGTGAATGGAATAATCAATATGGGAAATGTGCATTCCAAAAGAAGCATTGAAAGAAGAAGCTAACAAAGAGCGTGCACAAGCAGAGGACCATCAAGTTTTAGACAAGATCTCACATGATGTTCTATGAGATTGTATAAATCAAGAAGTTCCTAGTTAGAAGTCGCATGTAAATGACGCAGCTAATGCTGAAATATTATTTTTAGGTGAGGAAGATGAAGTGAAGCTCTTGCAGGGAATGTTCAAGAATACCTCTGAAAGCTACTTTCCTTACATCCCTCATGAATCTTTGCTGGGAGTTGAGGAATTTAAACAAATCCAGTAAGGGTTTCAAGTGAATCAAGCAGTAGGCATGTTGAATCTTTTCTCCCAAGTCTTTTCTTCGAGAAAAATACTCTTCATCCTGTGATCGCATGTTTCCTAATGTTGGAGAAGCTATTAAGATTTGAATTTTGTCATATAGGTGAGGAGGAAGCTGCATCAGCCGTTCATCTTTATCTCTAGCTCCGTTTCATTTCAAAACTCAAGGTCGAGTTTTTCACAACTATGGGAGAATGATGCAAAACAAGAGTAAGGGAAGAAGATCCAAATATTGGATATTAGGAATCATTTTGAATTATAGGAAGTTTTATATTTTGATTATGTTAATAGTTATTTTATAGCATCTTAGAGCAGGCTAAATAAAAAGATTTGATTGTATTTTTTGGGATTTTTTTATATATTTTGGTTTCCTAATTCATGTAGGACTTTTATCTATTTAAGCACCGTATGTAATCGAGAGTAGCATATTATAAGTAAGAATTGATATTAAATTTGGGTGAATCTCTGTGTGAGAATTTTGGTTATGTGTGAGCCACTTCTTCTTGTAGGAATTGCTCAAAGGGCATCCTATGCTAATTACCCTTTGTAAGAATTGCTCTCAGAGTGTCCTACATTACCCACATGTGCTGCCTCCCAGATGTTTTCTTAATATCTGTCAATTATGGTTCACTTCTCACTGTTTAAATAATTTTTGAACTTTGCTCTCAATTAATTTATTGGGATTTTAATTTGTGTGGTTAGTTTTGGGCTGTGTATGCTTTTCTGGTGAATGCTTCTGTGTAAAAAGATAGTGTGGGGTATGCTGTAGATTGTAATCTCATTTTGGCATACTGTGATGTGATTCTCCTAACTTTTGCGGCTCATAATTGGTATTATAATTGGTTTCATTTACTCTCTCATTTGTATGATGTTTTTGGTGGTAATCGTGTGTAACAATTCGCAGGATAGGGTGCCTTTGCAATATTTTAATTAAGGTTTATTTGTGTTACAGTAAGAGTTTTACCATACAGACAGGTAATTGGAGTCGCTATTTTTATGGTAAACTTAATGATTCCCTCTGGCCTTCCCCACAATGCCATGGCCCCCCTCCCCACAAACGCTCTTTTCTAGTGGATGGATTCTGGAGTTACAATCTTACTATCTTGCTGTGGATGGTGTGATGAATATGGCCCATCTTCGTCCTTCGTGGATGTGTTTGTGTTGTCTGGTTCATTTACTGGTTTGTCTTTCTGTTGCCGAAGAGGAATCCTTTTGTGCTTATGTGTTTCCTCCCCTCTTTGTGTTTGCCTCAGAGTCTCAGGCTAGGCGCAACAAGCGCAGAAGGGCGCCAACAAATCAATCTATAATCAATTGTGACTCGTATATAAATCTTGATGGCAATGGCTATGCTGTGGTGAGGACCACATTCTTCCTAATTCCAATTTGTCTTGCAGTTTTTGCTGGCTGTTCCTGTTGTCTCATGCATTATGCATTAATCAATCTTAAGCTAGTAAAATGTGAGATTGCCAGGCATAGAATTATATCCTTTATGGAGAGATCAAGTATGCCTTGCTTGCTGGCTACTTTCTGGGTTTTTTTTGGTGGGGGGGGGGGGGGGAAATGGTTTGTTGAACTGGATTGCCAAATTTGAGATTGGCATACCTGCAGCTGTTTCTTTTAACAAATTTGGTGATGCATAATGTAGATAAGATATGGTCTGGAATGTTTTGGTGGGTTTAAATTAATTGTTAGTGTTAGTTTGGTTTGGTGAAGAGACACCAGACCCTCAACCAAAATCTCGTGTTTGATTAGCTCAATGTGTAAATGCTTCTATATCCATCTTAAGCTCAATGTAAACCCTTAAATTTCTGGTCCTTTAGCTTGAGTACATTTCAATTTTAAGTTCGTATCCCTTGTGCATAACGTGAAGTTTCTATGCGTTATACTGTTAGGTCTCCTTTTGCCGGTCTCTAAGCTTATAAGACACCAGCTTATTGTTGTTGGTGTGAAATTCTGTTTTTGACGTGGACAGCAGGCAAATGGTGAGAATCTTTCTCAGCAGCCAGGGGGAACAATGCAGCCACATCCTCCGCCCAAGGAGCCTACATTTAGTTGTCCTGTTTGCATGGGTCCCTTAGTGGAAGAGACGTCAACAAAATGTGGCCACATTTTCTGCAAGGCCTGTATTAAGCAGTCAATAGGCGCTCAGGGTAAATGCCCTACATGTAGAAAGAAGATAACAATGAAAACTACATTTAGGGTCTACCTTCCTGCAACAAGGTTAAGTTGAGGTATGCTTCTTTCACGAGACTTGGAACCTTGCGTATAACACCCCCAGCCCCCCCGCCCCCACCCAAAAGAAAAACACTGTTGCCGCAAGAGAAGTTTTTGTTGGGGTTGGGTCTTTTTCCCCTTTTCTTTTTTTTCGGGGGGGGGGGGGGGGGGGGTTAATGAATATCATTTGAGTACTGTAGTCATTTATCTTGCAGTCATCTCTTCTGCCCAGTTTTGTATTTAGTAGTGTTAGTGCTGGGTGGAAAACAGATAAGAGAACTAGACTATGACTCAACTGTTGCCCAAAAAGTTGGGGAATTCTTGAATGTTAATGGGACCTGCAATTTGTCAAAGCTTTTATTATGGTTTTCATCCTCACTTTTCAAAATGACAGTTATCTTAGGCACGTTCTTTGCTGTTAGCTAGTTTTGCAATTTTCCTCTATACCCTGCCCTTTCACTTCCACTATTTTGGCCCGTTGAATCCATCTTTTTTTATCCAAATTTGTTGGAGTCTTTCCCTGTTTTGCAATGTTCCTCTGCTTTAAAGCCTGCTTGTGCAAACTAAAGTCACAATATCCAGTTCCCAGTTTTGAAATGGACTGTTTCTTGTACCTTGCCTCCACCTGATGTGTGTACTATCATTAATGGATTTTGTTGCGGGCCAGTGGGGACTATGTTTCTCTGTAATACAGAGTTGTAAAAGCGACATTTTTGTGTGGAAAACAAGTGTTGGATGTTAATTAGAAGGTCGGTTGATTATATTTTAGGCATCATGAAATTTCCTTGTGTTCCCTTGCTGTTTACTTGACTTTAATTGATTTCACGCTTGTGGGTATTACAAATTTACCACCGTTGTAACATGCAGATCTCTAATGAGCCCCTTGGTCCTTTATCAATCGACACAGGCTTATATTATTTAACTGGCGAGGTTTATGCAAGGCCGATTCTTGTTGTACGAGTCGGGAAGAAACTTTGATTCATGTTATTGAAAACGAACCCTGTTAAGACTACACTAGGGAAACTGCGATGTGCTTCCTGGAGGGCAATCTCCCCTGCAACTGAGTGTTTTATTATTGCCCTTTTCTTTTATTGTCATTAGGTATGGGCCTCGTAGTTCGCTCTGAAGATAGCAATGCTTTTTTCCTGCGAAGGCAAAAGGACTCAAGGATTTTAACAAATGTGGAGGTACTGTCAATCGCATATTGTACCTGTGGTGCCATTAAACTTCATCTAGAGTGATATTTGCCATCGTGTTACAATGCCATTTTGGTCACGCTTTAGCTTGAACATGAATTAGTTAGGACTTCAATCTAAACTCAATCCAAGGTCTTGGCAATAAACTCATTTGTACTCGACAGGAATAATAATAATGGAACAAATGCAAACACCAGGTTGTCACCATCACTCAGGATGGTTCGTAATCGATACACTACACCATGATCGGTAATCTAGACTCTGGACCTTGTGAACGAGTGTTGTTTGTGACCTTGACTTGGCCCTTGGGAGTTGGGGGACCTTTTGTTGCCTTTTTTTATTTGTTATAATGCAGGTGAGTTTTGTTGATTATCATAAAGAAAACAGTAGTGGGCATAAGAAACACTTGAAAGACTGCCTAATTAGATGAAAACCCTAAGACGGTAATTTAAGATAATTCAATCACAAACACAAGAAAACTATCATTATTATTAGAATACTGGCGAATTAGAAGTTCCTTGAGTTGCGGGGTTCCAGCTCGAGCTCCAGCTTCTCGAGCTTCTGCGTTGGGCTGCCCAAACCCGAGTTCGGCGAAAGGGTGGCCGAACCCAGGTTTACCAAAAATCAGGGATCCCAGAAGGGTGCCCGAATCCGGGTTTCCCAAAGGGGAGAAAGGGGAACCCAAATCCCTTTCCCGTGCCCAACCCGCCATGGGGCCCTTCAACGGTGTAAACCTGTTCTGCCTGCATGTCTCTTGCAGCCACAGCACCAGCCCCCAAAATTCTTCGTGTGGCGGGAGGTGTGGCGGGAAGTATATGGGAATTTATGTGCAGCGACTGAAAGCGATGCTCCAAACGTTTGATCTATGTCTGGCAATGTTGTTTGGTAGTCTCTGGTGTGACCAAATTGGTAAACAGGGCTATAAAAGTCTTGACTCTTAATTAGGTTATGGATTTGGTAAGTTCATATTTAATCCTTTGTTCAGATTTACAAGAAAGCATTTGTCATAATTGCAGGCCTTCTGATATGGCAGTTAGGTGTTCATCTGTTACTATAATTCAAGACAACGCAAGTCACCAACCGATTTTTATTTCTTTTATCTTTTTTGGATTGAGATTTTTGATTTGAACTTCACACGGGAAATAGTAATACGCATATTTTGTAGGAGGCACCGATGCGATAACTTTTTTTACTAGGATGGCTACTAATTTTTCTAGATCGACTTCCAATCTCTTACAAAGTCATCCCCAAAACAACTATTTGTCATGAAACAAGTTTATGCGACCTCTGAAGTATCCACTTCATCATATTCTGGGATAAGACATTCTCACCCAGGAACTGCTATTGACGAAATGAGTGATCCAGCACTGGCACCAGTTCAAATTATTCCCAGTAAACAAGCCAAGTAAGAAACAATGTGAACCACAAACACTATATAAATTGCCGAAAATGATACACAGGTTGAGAGTTTTCAATGAAAGAGACAAACAGGTCAAACTATAAATGCAAAATCGAAGCCAATCTATAGTCTAACCCGAAACAAACAAACAAACAAGAAAACAAACCGTGTTTCATTACTTATCTCTGAGGCTTCCTTCTCCATTCAGTGCGTCCCCGGTTAATTTCTGACCCATCAGCAGACAATCTCAGCAGATGCAAGAACTGAAGACAATCATCTTCATTTCTTGTTGGCATGGGTGCCCCATTTGTCGATTTGAGCTGAGGGATGGCATCAGTTGCATTGATTAGCTCAGGGCTTGTCAGAGAGTCTACAATGTCATCATGCTGACACTCTCGCCTGTAATCCAGGGTGATGCTTCGCAACTCATGGGTATCTATGATTTCTTGAGGCATACTCTGCAAAAAAAAGATGGCATTCTCATCCCATTAAACCTCAGTTTAATAATCAGTTATATGATAATTTCTTGAGGTACAGATCCTGAGAAACGATAACTTTCTGACACAGCACCCCCCATTGACTGTTCCTCAATACAGCAAACGGCCAACGAACCAAGCAACATATATGAACCTAGGACAATACATTTGACAATTGAATTATTATCATTTACTCCCTACACATTTAGGTAAATCTCACTTGTAATCCACTGTTTTTGGAATTATTATTTACCCACTCACCTTAAAATTGTTACCATATACAGGAAAATTCTTATTATTTAACCCCCTCAGCTAAAAAAATTTTATTTAAATTATGATTGCTATATGATAACAGTTTTGAAGGTGAGGTGGGTTAAATAATAATTCCAAACATAGTGGATTACAAATAAGATTTACCTAATTGTGGAGAGGGGTATGTGATAATAAATGAATAATTCTTTGATAATTACAACTTCAATTTGCTCAGAGTAGGTCAGGTGCTGCATTCCAGCTAAAACTTCGAGGTAGGCATTTAGAAATACAAGTTAGACCAAAAGCCCAAAATTTTCCAAGTCTGCTGCTTGAACACATACCCATGTTCACCTCTAATCAAGTCCCAAGTAGCATAGGTTTTGAAATACAAGAGAAGCCTGGTGTCAATCATTTTCATTCAAGGAGCTCAACTCACCTCCAGAACCCATCCGATGTAAGTGACATTATTTACATGTTGGTTCATGTCCAGATCAGCTCGTCTGGGCTGCACATCATGGTAGCATATTCAGCAGTAAGTAGAGAAAACAAACTATAATTTTTATTTGAAAAAGCATTGAAATGTTCTAGCTGTTGGACAATCTTACCACTAGTCCAAGTTTGGAATGCTGAGCAGGGTCATCCAGCTTTGGTATTTTCTTTAGGCTTTTGTTGTTTTCCTCCGGAAATGCCAATCTGCAAAAAGGCAAACATAAGAATGCTATCATTTTTAAGATTTGGTTACGTTAGAAAAACATGACAAATGGCCAGCAATACTTTACACTACAGCACTCCTGAGTTCGCAGCCATTAAAGTTTGCCATTGAGCAGTTTGTTCAGTAGACAATTTGACTAACTGCTAATATCAGGCAAAATCAAACATAATACAACACCATAACCTAGCATGGAACGAGCTTTAAAAAGGTCCAAGGAACGTCAAGGAAAGTTGTTTCCAGGAGGCTGGCTCTGAAAGATCTAGGAACAGGGTTTACAGAGAACTAGCAGAAAATGTCGACTACTTTGAACATAATTTTTTAACAGTCTGACAGATAGCATATATGTCATGGAAAGATGGTCCAAGTTCCAACTATATAGTTGTACAGCCACATTATGAGGCTAGTACAGTAGTATGGTACCCACCTCCCCAACTGTATGACTGCAAATGTTGCAGAGTTTCCCTCCTCTTTTAGATAAGAAAATATGAGTTAAAGGGTCGGAGAAACAATGTACAATCTGACAAAAGACCAACAAATCGAACAGTCCTTCAATGACGTCAAATATCAATCAAGAACTACTCAAAAAGTCCCATGTAAGCAAAACACCAAAGTAAAGCAAGAACTGAAGAGCAGTTGGCCTAGCTGCTGCCTTCCCCCACGCTCCCCATCCGGGTTCGACTCGGGGGGATGCGAATGCTGTGCTTTGTGCACAAAGCTTTGCGGTTGGGCTGGGTTCCTAAGCAGTTTGCTTGGGCTTTGGTACCCCTTGGTCTGTTAAAGCCCATTGGGTACCCCTAAGATAGGGGCCTGATGGGCTAGGCCCATTTACCATTGTAAAAAAAAAAGCCAAAGTAAAGCAAGAAACATGGCAATCCCACAAAAGGCCACAAACTAACAGAATTAGGTCTGTAATGTCGCACAATTGTTCACTATAGTGATAGATAGGGCATCATGAAAACCGATGACTGCCGGATATTCAAAATTAAGTCGACCATGAGTCATACGTGATTCATGTTTTTGCCAAAATAACCTTTGCAAATTCATACAGATGCACTGTGACAATTTTTGTTCATCAGGATAGAATAAGAATACATTAAATTTTACTTAATTGGACGGTGCAAGTGCAATCTCCTCCTCCACTACTCCCCTCCCCGCCCCGCAAACCAAAAAAGATAAATAAGAAAAAAGGATCCTGAAAAAGAGTGTAAAGATGCAACAGTCAGACACATAGTTACCAGAAAGGCTCCATAACCACGCAATCCACATTCTGGGAACAAGCGATCCATAGGCTAAGTTAAACTAAATTTGTAAAATAACTAGCGATCCGTCTTCTGGAGTAACCGATCCTGGAAGCGTTCCTAGTAACTATGTTTATATATGAAAATGTATACCTCAAATACCCAACAATTCATTTCCCAAAGATTCCATTTTCAATAAAGAAACTTTCTGACATGAACCTCAATCTAATATCATTTCACAACCCTCATTTCAACACAGCTCTTGCTTCTGAGTTTGACCCTCAGACATTTGGACATGATTTAACAGTTCGAACGATACCAGAAACCGATGAAGTTCCCTTCAGCTATACTTGCTTGACCCCCAGTTGCACTCCTATGTCAAGATTTTTGCTTCCGTGTGCAAGAAACATAGATAGAAGTTGGAAGCTTCACAAATATTTCTTTGTTGCAAAGGGATCGGAGAAAAGAAGAATCAGCTTCAACCATATTCACCACCAATTCAAACTTGGAAAGATCAAAAGTAAGCACAAGAAAGACACGCCCCCCACCCCCTGGTGGCCAAAAAAAAGAGCACATATCATGTCATATCCTGTCTCATAGCACAATAATACTACCAGAAAAATCAAGGAACTCACCTCAATGTTTTTGGACAATAGATAAGATATTCCTCTGCAATTTGTGGACTGACTCGCTCTAATTTTCTGGTATCCATGTTCATCATCACCCATTTGCTGTAGTAAGGAAATACAGCTGGTTAGCAGCCATGTCCAAGAAGTACGTATTAAAGACATCTAGCCTATAAGAAAGCTCTTGGTTTCATGGAGTGAAAAAGAAACACTTGCATACTTACCAACCAGCAATGATATACAGTCTCCTAAAGAGAAGTTTATGGTGCACATAAAATCTTGTCAAAAAGAAAGAATTTTGCGTAGTTTGATACCACACTCTCCTTAACATACTCTCCTTCAACATAAAGTAGACCTAAACTAGATCTCCTCACATTGGATTGTAACCGGACTCGAAATTGATATCTTTCTCATTGTCTGTATAACAGACTTATGGTTTTCGTGGCTTTGCAGTGGCAAGCTAGAACAAGGGGAAGAAGAAGATGGTACCGAAATCTTTCTGAATCCTCAAGGGGACAAGTGCTCTGATAATAGAGCAGGCAAACCCATTACACCATAGGGACAGGGAGGTGGGACAGGGCATAGCATAGGAAGTGCCAAAGCCTCTAGTTTGGTAAAAAGAAGTGATATAGGGTTAATGCCTCCCCCCCCCCCCCCCGGGGCGGCTATCAGCAACACCCTTTGTGGGTCCTTCTTATCCTTCCAATGGATCTTCATCACTAATTTATGCTTAACTATCACTTGATAGCAACATGGCAGAAATGAAATAATTTTCACACACAAAATGTGCAAGACAAGCTATTGTGACGCATTGCGTAGTAGTTTGGAGGAGTTCAAATTAGGAACTTGTATGCAGATGGAAAACATCATGTATAGTTATTAATGCAACAAGCTACAACTAAGGACATGATAAGGTGAATCGGATTAAGGATTGAAAAATAAATAACCTTGTGGCTCTTCCAATAACTTCACCATTTGCATAGTCCTTAAGAATAAAATCACGTCTTGTTCCAATTTTTCCTTCTGCCTGGCACCATGTCTCTATCTCAACCACATCACTCCTGCTCCAACATTAAACACAACAATTATAGACAATATTTCACAAACAAAGAAAAAAAATCCTCAAAAACAAAGAAAAGCAACAAACCAAGCTGGGTAGCGGTAGATTTCAATGTGCATGCGTGCAGTTACCCATATGAGATGCAACTTTCTCATTGTAGGCGTTGTTGCAAACCCATCTGTCGAGAATCCAACACTCTGAGCATGATTGCACCCGACTTCCTACATAAAGAAGATTACTGCTATCAACAGCAGAGGTCTGAATAATGATGAAAAATAAAAAACAGTTTACTCCAACAGCTGAGATTCTGTAAATAAGATCACCCCATGTACACAAGTCATATTCCTGTAAATGAGCAACTGTCTCTTTTAACAATTATCTAGGTTCAATATGCAGCCTAACACATTGATAATCGATACAACAGACCCAATTAAGGACACTAGGGAAATGACAAGTAAACATTGAACCAAATAGGCTGTCCTATTCGACACTAGTTCTGCTTACAAATAAAATAAAATAAAGGTTTGCATATAGGCTGCCATATTGTAAACCTGGGACATTTTGAATCTGAAGATGGACCATTACCTAATTAATCAAAAGTCAAAAGTTCCACAGCAGAACTCTTTACACGTATAATTTTGCTTCATGTATGGAAAATCTTTGTCTCAGATTTTAGTTTTCATGAATTTTCAGAACCTGCAGTTTAGGACAAAGTAAGAGTGACTAAAGTATACATTTAAATTCTAACTAGTACATTCAGTAAATGGTTGAATCACTTAACCTGCGTCTCTAAGGCCAATTCCTGCTCGCACTCTTCCCAACACCCTCTTACCCCCCCCCCCCCAAAAAAAAAGCATGCAAAACTTGAGCTAGTAGCAAGTCAAAGAATTTCACAATGCATTGCCCATGAGGACCACCATTCTTAAATGTCACATCCAGAATGCTACATTCAATGACTTTGCAGCCGCTACCATTTTCATAATAATGGTGACAAGTTTCTTCCATGCAGCAAAGATTGATCCCCAAAATTTGAAGTGGATAGAACAGCATTCACATTTACGTATCAAGCTTGGAATTAAAATGTGAGGAGAACAAAGCAAAGTTACCATCAAGAAGACAAGTATGCATAGGAAGAATTGCAATCAAGCAGGGCAAATGTACGCACATCCCCATTTATCAACTATATTACATGCACACCGGTAACCAGAAATACAATATAATGATAAAATACATCACCATTTAGTATGACTCTGCCTATGTAGTCTTAACCCTGACAACTGATATGCCCACTTTGCACCCAAACAAATTCAAGTAATTGACCATGAAGAGAAACTCTCATTCCGATACCATTTAGAAAGGAAGAACTTTTCTTTAGAACTCTCGAAGCATGGGTGTACCAGGGTTCCACATTTGTATGTGTGTGAGAACCCATTTTCTTTGCCAAAGAACATATCTAGATCCGAATAGACTAAAAAACAGTTCAATTACAGTTGATGCAAAGTACTAGGCCAAGTTTGGTAACAACAAGCAACCATCTCAATTAAAGTTGACGCAAACAACTAACACCAAGTTTGGCCACCATAAGCAACCACCACAATTTTTAAGAAAACCCCACTAAATTAAGAGCTCCTAATTATTCGTAAATTGAAGATACAGTTTCCCAGAATTCAAAAAAAAAAAAAAACCCCACCAATCCAATTACTCAAGCTCATTATTAAAATTCACAATCACTACATAAAAATGAAAACTTTAGGAAAAAAACCCAGATTTTCCAACAACACAGAGCGTTCGCGAGAGAGAGAGAGAGAGAAACCTGCATGAGATTGGCAATGGTCTCAACAGTAGCAGTCTTATTTATCCCAACCTCATAGCACCTAACAATGAAGGCCTCCTTGTAAGAAAACCCATCTTCCGTCAAGCTCCCCAACCGGAGCCGGTCCGCCAAACTGGATGAACCGGACCCGGTTTTGGTGACGCCATTGTTAGCGGTGGTTGAAACTGAGACAGCCAGATCGGGGGGTTTCTGGGCAGAGGAGCAGGAAAACGAAACGTTTCGGCGGAAACGGGGGTTGGGGAGGGAATTGGGAGATGCCCAGAAACCGCAATGAGCTAGGGTTTGAATCTTATCGGTGACATTGCATGAACCCTTCAACATGGCTGGCTCCCTGCTTCTTCCTAGTGACCCAGTACTTTCTCCCTTCTCCTCCCCCTCCTCCCCTGTTTTACCGGGTCACCCTCACCCTGCTCTGTTTTTCTCTCCCCCTTGATTTGACGATGGGTTTATAGGGGTGAGTTCGATAAGACCGAAGAGGATGTGGGTTGAGGTCTGAGCAAGGGATCTGAAATCTGAACAAGGGGCACTCGAATTTCCAACGATTAAAATTGCATTCACACCAGCCAATTGTCTGTCTTTTTGGGGGGAATAAAAGGGTTGGGGGAGGGGGTTCTCGTGGATTTAACAGTCTGGATTCTGGAAGTGTTACTGCTCCAATGTCAATATTGACCAATAAACAGTTGTTCGCTGTTAACTGTTAATTAGTTATATCAATTACTAATTTTTAGTTATTTGAATTAGTTATTTGTATTAACTATTTAAATTAGCTATTTTTTGAAAAACTGTTTAATAAAATTAGTTGTTTGTGATAACGTTGTGAAACAAAAAAGTTAATTCTTCAAAAAACTTTTCCAAAAAAACTCATTGAATTAACTTTTTCAAATTAGCTTTTTAAACCTAAAAAGCTCTTTTAAAAAGTTTTTTCACCAAATACCCAACACATTCATTCACATCAATATTTGTTGGGAAATTAAAATAAACATGAATTTAAAAGGAAAACTATTAGTAAAATACAGATATAAACTTTATTGTGATAGATAACATATGGATATTAGGTAATTAGACCTGTAAAATTTCTAGATAGTTATTTTAAATCTGCGCTTTTGGCTCCTTGTGCAGTTGTAGTATTTATTTTCTCCATTTTGCCATTGTGTTATTCTGATAGATAAAATATGAATACAAGTTAATTACACTTGTAAAATTTCTGCATATTTATTTCAAATTCGAGCTGTTGGCTCATTGTGCTGGCCTTTCTTTTGGCCCATTTTGTCACTGTGTTTTGTTTTTTTCTGCTATGTGTCCTCGTTGTGTTGTAAAACTTTTATCTTAAGTGCCATTGAGTTTAAGTTGTTATTTTTTCTTTTAATCCCAAATGCCACTAAGTTTTGATTTTATTTTATTTTTTACATTTTAACTTCGACAACATGAAGAAAGAAAGTTAGCAGTGACATTTTGGAGAAAAGTCTACAACACAATGACACGAGCTAGACAAACAAAACATAGTGCAAAACAGAGAAAAAAATAAAACACATTGGCAAATGGAGTCAATAACTCTTTCAGATTTGTTTTGATTCTAATTTTTTTAGTTATTAGCTCTCGTACTTTTTTTTGGGTAAAGTAAAAGATCAATTTATTTATTGAAAGTCATACGATATCTACAATTAACATCATATTCAAACAAATACAGAATTAGAATAACAAAACAAAGTTTTTGATTAAGAAAACTAATTAAAACACTTGTCAACACTTCACTTCTGTTCAATCACCACTTCTTAACACAACTTCGAACAATGAGATCCATAAATCTGGTATAACTAGGGCTGTCAAATAGGTCAGGTCGGGTCGGGTTCGTGTTCGGGCCGAAGTTAAACAGGTTGAAAACCCCCCGACCTGAACCTGACCTGTTTAATAAACGGGTTGAAAAATCCAACCTGAAACCGTTTAACATTTAAACGGGTCGACCTAATTTTGACCTGTTTAACCCGTTTAAGTTAAACGGGTTAGAATCAGATACCACTTACCTGTTTAACCTGTTTAACCCACTTAAGTTTCAAACTTTAAATGAACATGTGTGTGAGCCTGAGATTGCAGCTGGACACTTTGTAAATAATACATGATTACATGAATTCTTAGTATACCAACTACTGAACGAACCGGCTTCTGAGGAAATCAGTAAGTCTTAGAGATCAGTAACGAGGAGATGGGGCGAGGGGAGTGGAGAGGACATGGGGAGATCGGATCAGTAGAGAGGATAAGAGAGGGGCGACTGAAGGCTGAAGCAACTCAAATAAGTTCTAACTCTGTGAGGAGGAGTGGTATTGCGAATGAAGAACTGAAGAAGGCAAGAAGCCTTTTATATCTAGGGTTTTCACTTGATAGGGTGGGCTTTATGGGCTTAGGAACAAAAAATGTGAAAAATATAAAATTTGAACTCCCCACCCCCTAGTCAAAAATCTGAAAATTAAAATTTTAATGGCCCCCAAAAATGTTCAAAAAAACTACACATAATTATATACCGATAGACGGGTTAAACGAGTTACTGTAAATGGGTAAACGGGTTGACCTGTTTAACTTGTTTATTTAAACGGGTTAAATAGGTATTTTTTCGTGTCGAAAATTTCAACATGAACTTAACCCGTTTAATTAAACGGGTTAATCGTGTCAACCCATTTAATTAAACGGGTTGAAAAATTTTACCCAAATCCGCCAAATTTCGTGTTCAGTTCAGATCGGTAATCGTGTCGGGTCAGCTTTTGACAACCCTAGGTATAACTTTCCCTTTGAAAAGATTGTCTGCTGTCACAATCCAATTTGAAGAATTGACATTCTAGTAATGTAATTCCAAAGACTTGAAAGAATATCCCCAAGAGAGAAAGAGATTTACAGAGAAACTCTTATGTACATACAGGCAAAGAACATTTATTACCAAAAGAGATATTATAAAGATCATAAATAAAGAATAAATTCGGGTTGACCATTAGCAAAATGTCATGGCAACTAGGGGTAAGCGGGATCGGGTACCCGGTTGAAATTTTAGGAACTGGAACAGGACAAGGTGAAACCGTGTCCTAAAATTTGAAACTGGTCCCAGACCCGGTTGGAACTGGGTCCTAAAATTTGGACCTAATCCCAAACCCGATTGAGACCGGGTCCGATTCCTGCTACCCGGTTCATAAGTGATATTTGTTTTTTAAATTCTTATTCTCCCCCTAATAAAACAAGGAAAGTGAGAGATTGAAAGAAGTTGAGAACTCATATATGAAGTCAAATTCTTAAAAACCAAACTATAAGACCAAATTAAAGATGAAATAAGTAATAAAGAAGATTCATGTACTTTAAAATAAACTTAGATAATAGGCGACAATGTTAATCCCCACAAATCAACATTACAAAAATGAACGGCAAAGCTAAAAATTATTTTAATTCACTTGAAATAGAGAGAGAAAGAGAGGGAAACTATCAAATATGTAGTAAGCAACAACGCTCATGAGGAGAAGAGTTAAAGCTTGAAGGAAGAAATCAATAGCGGTTGAGGTACATAAAGAGTAAATCCGGGAAAAATTGAAAGTAAAAAAGACAAATGGTTAAATTGGGGTAATTGGGAGTTGAGTATTGGTACAAAAGATACATCACTTGAAAAATAAGAGTTTACTTTTTATATTTGTAAACAAATTCTTTAAATTTGATCGGATACTGGGTGTTCGGATCTAAATTTTCAGGACCCGGTACCGGAACTGGTTATAAGTGGGTCCTAAATTTTGGAACCGGTCCCAGAAACGATCTAATCGGGTCTGGGTCCGTATCCGTCGGGTCCAAACCCGCTCCAAGTCCAGAATCAGGTCCCGGTTTTTTTGCTCACCCCTAATGGCAACTCCTATGAAACATGAAACAAGCTACAATTTTTTGAAGAGAAGAGAGGGAGGGGGCTAGGTTTTTTTATGAAGGAGCACGAACATTACCGAATTTAATTTTACCCCTTTTCTCCCCTCTTGTATTTGGAGGCAATCTAACAATTGAGAGGGTCATTACTAGATCTCACACCTTATTACATCAAGTTGTAGGAATAATATCAGAAAATATATATTTGTGTTTTATCGATTGTAACTATACAAGTTAGGTAGGACCAAGCGTTTGATTTTGTGGAGGGAGCCAAAGCCAGTGTTAGGGGTGAAACCGTAAAAAGATTTTGTGTCCCTTCTCACATTATTTAGCTACTTTAGATGCTCTAACATTCTTGTACATAGAATTCAAGCTGGCTTCACAGATTCAGAGCTATCTAGAGTCTCCAGTTATTTACAGCAAGACCTTGGAAGACACGAGGGGTGCCTCCAGGACACATTCTTAAGCATTCCCAGTAGAGTTTCAGTTTTTGGAACTCTAGCCTGCCACATCAGTAAAAGTTTCACAATTTAGGAACTTGCATTCCATCACTTCTCCAACAAATGGAACTCAATTTTAATCATCCAATAAAAATATTTGTCATGGACCCACTTTATAATACACAACCTATTTTTTAAATCATTTAAAAATTATATATTACTTTAAAAAAAACAAAAAAAAATAAAAAAATAGCAAAAGTGGCACGGGGGACCGCACAGGCGTGTTGACATGCGTGCCCCCCTTCCAATTCCCCTTGCTGCCAGCATTTCATTGCCACCCTCTTGACAAGCGGGCCCCACGTTTTACACGCGAGGCAACCGCTGTGAATGGTCTTACGAATGACACCCGTTGAAAACCATACATTTTATATACTAATGTGTTTATTTTTTAAAGAGTTTCTATACTAATTATCGAGCTTAATATTTTTTTAAAAAAGAGAAAGAATACTCGTGTGTCTTAAATTACTAATAAAGGATATTAATTATTGGATTCGAAGGATATTTTTGTAAATCTTTGAATTTTTTTTTCTTCTAAATCGAACATCAGGGCTCCAAGTTTGGTGCGAGCCTTTGTTTATGAACATAGGTATTAGAGTTTTTCTAATCGAGAGGTCTTGAGTTTAAATCTCATCAGCCACTATATTTATTTTGCAAGGTATGTGGGGGCCTTTGTAGCCCCCAAATTTCAAGCCCAAGGGGCATTCGCCAAAGGGGACATGTTAGAGTGTGAAACCAATTCCTAAGCCTTCAACCATCAATTTAAGTTTTTGGCTAAGTTATTGTCTCCCCTTCTGAAAGGCGCAGAATCAGAACATTTTTCTTGCATATTCTGATGTAGACTAGACTAGCTGTCCTAATTCATCTCGATCCATTACTTGGTATGCCATTTTTCTTGGCCCTAATATCATCTCCTAGGGTTTTAAGAAGCAACCGACGGTTGCCAAGTCTTCTACAGAAGCTGAGTATCAAGCTGTTGCTTACACTATCATTGAAACTATTCCATTTCATTATCTACTTGTTGTGCTCAACATTACTTTGACTGGTTTTGTGAAAGTTTTGTGTGATAACAAAGCGCCACTTACATAACTGCTAATCCTGCTCTTCACAACCGCAGTAAGCACATCAAGGTGGATTATCATTTTGTTCGTGAGCGAGTGCCCCATAGTGATTTGATTGTATATTATGTTCTTATTTGTAGAAAGAAATAGGACTAACCTGGATGCGAAAGTATACTGTCGGTAATAGTCCATGTTTATAAGAATATCAATCTACGTCAATAAGAATACCAAGCGGCTATTAGATTCGCTTTAGGTTTTCACATTCTAAAACCCGATAACTCGATAGATGGTAGTTCAGCCGTGAGAGAGAAATAGGAGAATATAGAAGATATAATATTCAGCTCATCGCGTCTTATTAGGCTAACCCCCTTAAACCCCTTTATATAGCTTACGGGGTAGCTAGGGTTGCCGACCTAGGCGATTTAAGTGGTCGTTGGGCCTAAACCTATTAGACCCGATTAACAGCTCCCACTCGGCCACTTAGGCCGTAAAACACGTATTCTCCATGTATCACAACTCCTCATGCTTCATACCAGGAATAGGACGTGCGACTAAAAATAACAAGTTGTGTTATATTAAGTTAGCATCCAACTAACATAACACTTTCACGAAATATGATACCCCAAAACCATCCCAAGTCACACAAGTGGCATCTTTAATCCCTTATGCCTGATATATCATATGATTATGTTCTCAACAAAATCGCCGGGCTGATATGGTAATGGTGGATCGGTTTTTCCTTAAACACTCATGAAATTTCATCTTAGCTTAACTACTTTCTTAACGTGTTCTCGCTTAATCGTATACATCGTGATTCTTGATAATCACATTAAAGTAGCATCATCAAGCTTCGAATTCATATCATAACTTTAAGTCAAAGGGTTATCGTTCATAGGGTCACACAGTGACAAGAGATAGGGAAATTAATTGTCACTCTATGTATGGGTCGTCTTATAAGCACACACAGTATGAGATGTGTGTCATGGCATAGCTCCCACTCAGCTGGGTACGTCACTCTTTATGCCATGCGAATCGTCAGTCTAGATTTTCACCCAAAAATCTAACATGAGCCACTAGATTAACATACTGAATGTTAATCTTGACACTCAAGATTCAGCTTTTAAGGTTTCTATATGAAAACTTATTTCATACTCGTCTCCCTCAAGTCTCATCTTAGTCTCACTAAGGTGACTATATTCATTCTACTTATACACTTCCAGTGTGAGTAATCAACATTGCACGCCTAGTGCCAATATGATTCAGTCTCATCATGCCCGCTACTCAAGCGTCAGGGCAATTGCCTGTGTGACTAGGCCAATCAGAAGCATGTAACATTTTAATATGCCTAACGTGCAACAATAAGTTATGAGCATTTTGGCCATTTACAAAAAAAAAACATGTCTATCACGAAACAGAACACGTCTAAATACCAAACCTTATGAATTCCAAGACTCAACCAATGAGCTTTGAATGTATCATTAGGAATGGGTTTAGCTAAGGAAACATAATCACCTTGTTAGTCTATATATATACCCAATGACAATGCTTTCTGTCTCTATGGTACAAGATACACAATCTACCTCCATAGCTAATACTGTTGTGTAGCTTTGCTACTCCATGACATGGCTCTCACAGTCAGAGTAAAGGCATGTCCTGAGGTTGACTTAGACTCATCCGAGTCACCACCCCAATCAACATTTGAGCACCCTCTCAACTTGAGGCCTGCTCCTTGATAGCAGCTGAGTTATCAATACCACGAAGGTAGCGCTTGATTCTCCTAATGACTTGTCAATCAAGAAGTCTTGGGTTACTTTGACAACGACTTATCAAACTAACCGCAAAGCAATGTCAGGTCATGTACATAACATGGCTTACATTAAGTTTACTATGATACTAAGGTTAGGGGCATTTGTTCATTATCTCTATTTTGTCATCTGTTTTAGAACATTGAGCGAGACTCAAGGTTGGACCCTTCTCAACTGGAGTATCTACGGGTTAGGAATTATAAACCCAAAATCATTCCAAGACATTTTGATGCATGCTTCTTAGGAGGACTTTGGATTATTTCCACTCTCAGGACATACCTGGTTTCACCCATGTCCTTTGTCTCAAAGACATGGAATGACTACCTTTTAGTGGCTTTAATCAGCTCCAAGTTGTTCCTAGTAAACAGTATGTCATCAACATGAGGAATATAATCCCCATGTTGATCTTTTGACATACACAATGGTCTTTTGAAACCACACATAAGCCAAAATGGCTTTATGGAATGTAGAGTACCAAGAACTGAAAGATTGCTTGAGACCGCATATGCACCTTTTAAGATGACACACATTATCCTCTTGTCCATTTGATACAAAATCAATGGGTTAGTCCATATAAATCTCTTTCTCAAGATCACCATTGAGAAAAGCAACCTTTACGTCCATTTCGAACAACTCAAAGTCCGAATGGGCAACCAGGGCTAGGAGTATCCGGGCCTGAACTTATCAATTGAACCATCCACCCGATGTTTTATCTTGAAGACTTACATCGGGGTGGAGTTTCAATGAGTTCTCAAACCCTGTCAGTGAGTCCATCTCATCCCTTATGGTATCCAATTATTCTTCGTAATTTGGTGAACCAACCGCGTCTTGATAAGTGGTAGATCCCTCAACTCCCAAGGGAGTGCATAGGAATATTTCCTCTTCGATTTGAAAATATCGTCGAGGAATTCTTCCACGCTCAGTCCTTGGGATCCTAGGACCTTCATTATTGGTTTGCCTAGGTGAGAAATCCCTCCCCCTTTGTCTAAGAGGTAAGGGACCAGGTGTTCCTAACCTTTTCTCTAATAGGTATGGAACCCTGAGTAGGGAGAGAAGATTATTCCCACTATCCATTGGATGTGGGATCCTGAACGTGAGGACTAACTATATGTTCAGGAATGACTCTCCTCAACATTTGGAGATTGAGGACGAATCTCATTCTCCTTAACAGACAAACCTTCACCATTCCTACCAAATAAGGAATGTGTACCATCCTCGGTGATTTAGTGAGAATTCAAATCCTCCCTCTCACCGAGAGGTGGTTGAAGGTCTTATTGTAACGTATACAAATTGAGGTCCTTTTAAATTTCACCAAATGCTAAGAAACTCATCCTTAAGAAAACCATCATCGCAGGAATTCATTTCACGAAGAAAATATTCATGATCTCGATTGGTTCGAAGAGTTTTAATATTTCGTCCCAATTGAGTCCTACTACCTCTATAAAGTATACGAACACATCAAGTATCTAATAGCTGTGAGATAGTCGGTGCACATACTTTTATCATGAATGTATAGCTCCATGATATGCTTTAACACTCATAGACCGCACATGTCTAGAGTGAATGAACGCTAAGGAATTCGATGTCCTCGAAACCTTACAAAAAGATTTCCTATTGCTTTACTAGCTAGACATAACTTACATCATGCAAATTAAACCTAGTGAGTTGGTCTTAAAAGACCATCTTTAGCTAGTTTGTTAACTTTATATTAACCCTCATGGACAAAACGAGCATGTTTAAAATAGATTCGAAAATGGGACAAAGATGGAAGATATTTTATTTCGTCAAACCTTTCAATGTGACATGGCCAAACAAATCACCATGTCATACGATACCTAAGACATCTAGACGAAAATTAAAGAAAACTTATCTTACGAACAGAAGACACAAGAAAAATTTCGCACCTCAGGTGCATAGAGAGCATCGTGACGAGACAACGTAGTCTCTTCAAAGAGCTTCAAATGATTTGTCCTAATTCAAGGACATCTTTTTCATTGTCGTTACCTAAAATGACAATTTGTGAACCCACCCACTACTAAAAAGCGGTCCAAATTTTGACCCTTATGCACCGACCCTTATTGCATGAGTTGATATTAATTTTTCTAAAATTGAGGAATGTCGACGCTTTTAGTGGTTGAAAGCTATGGAGTCTATTAAAAGGGTCGAGATAAGAGACATGGAAACTCGCGCCCAAATTTTAGGCATCCGCTGAACAAAACTTAATTTACGGATGAAGAGTACTCGAAACACTTTAGCTTCAACTTTGTGACCGGGAATTGAGTCGAAAAAACCCTAGAGCCTGATCTACCTCACGCATTCGCCAGAACCACGCACGCTTACTCGGTGAATTTGGCTTGCCCCCAGAACCCTAACTGTTGATCGATTTCGCCCAGCACTGTTAGTCTCGATCAATTTTCCCCAGAATCATCACTCCCAATCTCTCCTGGAACTCGGTTTGTCTTTTCCGGCCGGTAAGTCGTTGAACTTCAACTCATTTTGTTGAGGTTTGTGGGTTTTTTTTTAATTTTGGGTTTCTGGAATGGTATTTGTTATTGATTGTTTGATATTTTCAACAATTTGGGCATTAACAAGGAGATCGAGTGTTCGTGCCCTGCAGCCTGCCATTTTCTTTGCTGAGGAATTTCTGGAAAGAAATTTGGTGAAGAAATTTGCTCAGGAATCAACAATTTGGTGTTGATTCTGGGAAGGTACTTGGTGAAGAAATTGAAGCCTACTAAGAGCAAGACTGAGGCTAACGCAAGGTGAGTGGGAATTTCTTTGCTTAGTCTGTGTATGTCTCCTTCTACGCAAGTTACTTATGCTATTCTGAAGTGACCGTTTGAGCAGCTTGGGATTTTCATGCTTCTTGTGTTGGTTTGATTGCTAAGTTCAGTCACTTTTCTCATCTTAGACTTCAGGTTTCTTGTGTTGCTGATTGAACCACTACAACAGTAGCTTGAACCAACTTGAACCCAGCAACAGAGTCAACTCTTAAACCTAATTTTCTTGCAATATGAAGCAATGTCATCCATAGGAGCAACAGTCCAGATAGGCATTCCTATAAGATAGGTTTCATTAACCTGTTGAACCCAAAGACAGTGCTTTGACTGAGAAAGTGAAAGAAAGAAAAGTGAAAAGATTGAGCACAACAGCCCATTTGACTGAGAAAAGTGCATAGTAAAAGGGAA